>OY735884.1:11384183-12584183 GCA_963506565.1 Tachystola acroxantha | reverse complement strand
CGTCCAATGGCACCCATTCTGTGCCAGTCCGGGCCCCTCGGTCCGGCTGCATGCGGCACACGTGGCCCGCACAGTGACACTTCAATGTGGCTGCTTTGCGGGCCACGTCTGCTACGCCAGTTATCGATCGCAGGGTTGTGTTTCGGACATTGCTCATAGAATCAGTGAACTGAAGTGGCAGTGGGCTAGTCACATCTGTCGTAGAACCGATAACCGATGGGGAGGACGTTCTCGAATGGAGGCCACGAACGGGTAAACGTAGTGTGGGACGCCCCCGACCAGATAAAGGGATGACCTTCGCAAGATGGCTGGCAGAGACTGGATGCAGAGGGCCGAGAGTAGGGTTGAGTGGCGCGCTTTGGGAGAGGCCTGCGTCCAGCAGTGGACTGATACGGGCTGATGATGATGAGTAAGCGAGTAAAACACCGCGGGCGAGTACTCGCTCGGCTATATTGTCGCCGAGCGAGTACATCCTACCGCTCGGAGACACTCGCCCACTCGCTGAGCTACACTGGCGAGTGGATTTATTCTATGCACCGAAAGGCAAAGGTATCAAGCCCAGTCTTAATTCTTATTAAAAAAGACATTGCCACATTTCAATGGAGCTTTGCCCCACCTACAAAACTACGTGATTATTTAAGCAGTACCTATCATTTTGTTGGGGACTTATTACAGGTTTCATATTGCATAATCATAATCATTTTCTACTACTCTCGCAACTCCTATAGAAGAATAACAAAAACAATGAATAAATCGTTTCGATTTCTTACTATTTTCTGAATTCTTAATTAAGCTGGTTTTTTTTCGAATCGCAACTTGTACAAAACTTTATTTTAAACCAATAATTTTAATAAAAAACTGAGATATTTTTATATTTATTCGTTATCTTGTACAACTTGCGGTTGATGGTGGGGCAGAATCTGGCATTGTCTTTCCATATACTTTTCTTGTGTTGTAAAAAATCCATCTAACCCAAGTATTCTTTAGACTTAATAACATAGAAGTCATAATATATTTTACAAACTACACCAAACCCCAAAGAATGACAATTAGTATATCCAAAAGCCTTCATTCCCACATGCAGGGTTGCCGCCGCCCGTCGCGTTAATCCGTTGCTCTCGAAGGCAGTGGCGGCGGTTTGCCCAAATTGAAATTCGCTGTTGTCAGCCCTACGTAGCGCTTATTCGCAATACATGCTACGCTAACTGTGGCGATATATGCTATGTTAACTATATTATGTACTGGTTCTGTCAATTTAAAGAGTATTTATAATTGTAATTTTAGAGGATTTATTGCGAGCTATGGAAAGAGCTATGCTTGGCATTTCTCTGTTAGATAGAATAAGAAACGAGTATATCCGCCAGAAGACAAAAGTGGTTGACATTACTCATAGAATCAGTAAACTGAAGTGTCATTGGACTGGTCACATCTGTCGCAGAACCGATAACCGATGGGGTAGACGAGTTCTCGAATGGAGGCCACGAACGGGTAAACGTAGTGTGGGACGCCCCCCGACCAGATGGAGGGATGACCATCGCATGATGGCTGTCAGAGACTGGATGCAGAGGGCCGAGATAGGATTGAGTGGCGTGCTTTGGGAGAGACCTACGTCCAGCAGTGGACTGATACGGGCTGATGATGATGATATTGCTTCAGAATTTATGTAGACATGCGTAGAGGCGTAGAGGGCCTACGGATAATTCGTAGAACCAGTTTTTGGGCAGACCACCGGCCAGATGGTCCGACGACATCAAGAGGGTTGCTGGCTCGGTGTGGACCAGACAACCTTGGGATCGGGCCACATGGAGGATTCATGGAGAGGCATATGCCCAGGAGTGGGCTGCTGTATGCTGAGGAAGAAGAAGACTAATTGCTCTAACTGACAAGGACGTAGTTGTTTTAGCTAGAAATTAACAGCTAAGTAAAATCTGCAACAGGCAAACCTGCTTTTTGACTGCATCTGTTATCGATTCTACGACAGATGTATTTTATTTTTGGAAAATTCTTCCCAGACGGAAATGCAAAGCCAACTAGGGCATACAGCCTAGTCTGATGTTAGAGTAGAATGTCTGACTTCTTATAAATACATACAATATACGAAGATAACCTAACCTACACCTACGCACCCTCCCAAACCCCTAAACGAAATAACTCAACAATCCACGCAAACATCGAGTTATGCAAGTAAACCTTGCTAAGAGCACAAAACTTCAGAAACACGACTTCTTTCGAGCTCTCCAATTAATAGAAACTTTGACGGACATCTCCTGATTAACTTAACGTAATCAGTAATCACAAAAAACCACGGTAACTATTTAATTAGAATTTTCACAAAAAAGTAGCTAATGTCGTTTCGCGCGCTTTTCAAGGAATCCCGACAGATCTAATAAATTATTACTTCAGCTTGTCAATTCTATAAACAATATGACGAACTGTCGAGTCCATTAATAAAATAAATAAATAATAAATACTTTTGTTCTAGTCATAGGCTAATATTACATAAATAATGCCAATTAAATACGGACAATAATTTTCAGTAAACAAAAGTAATCCCACCCCCATTAAGGCCACACACGAGGGGATGAAACACCCCCATAGCACCCAATATCACAAATATATGGCGGTAATATTAAATTGTCGCGGTAATATTAAATATTAATATTACTTATTTATTAAATATATGGCGGTAATATTAAATATTAATATTACCGCTTTAATTTAATCATTACTTACGAATCGCGACAGTGTGCAATTAGCTTTATGGTAAATCTTGTGGAATGTAACATGTATGTACTGATGATAATGCTATAGGCAGAACGAGGCATTTTTATATAACTAACTCCTTCGGGGGTTCCTTGCTTAAAAGCCTTCCATGAGCCAACTAGCGCCGCCAATCTTGAAAAAATAATATCTTCCAATATAATCAATTTTATTACAAAAGCTATTTACAAAATGTTTATTACGATAAATACTATTACTTTAATTTTTTGAGAACAATAGCCTCGTGGACCTGGTGGGAACAACCCTTTTAAATGCTTATTTATAACGTGATTCAATTTCGGTAAGTTGTAGTTCGCATAATTGCGAGAAACTGCTGTTTTTGGCACATGTGTGAACTATAAACTTACTTGACGCATTTATGCCATGTATTGTAGGTATATTGAAAAATAGTATTCATCCTAATAAACATTTTGAAAAAAATGTTTTTTTTAATAAAATTGATTAAATTGGAAGATATTATTTTTTCAGGGAATTTGTCAGGGAAATAAAAATACGCCAACAAAAATCAGATTGTTTTAAAACAAGCTCTCGTATTCATAAAACCCTATATTTTGATACATATTTTGTATGAATAACTTTTATAGTTTAGACATAATTTTCATTTTAAAAGACATGGAAGGGGTACGTTTGCAATTTTTTCTATTAAGCGAAGTTTGTCCAATCGTGTATCGATATTTATCAGTCGCTAAATAGACACCCCAAGATTTCTATATTTTTTTTCAGACGTTTAATTTTATAAGTTAGTGCCGTAGCTTTCATAGAAAAACTAAAAATCCGCGCATACCCAGCCTTAAGTAAATTAAACAATTGATTAGGCTTTCATTTTGTCGAATGAATTCAAGGCCACCCTATTTATTTCAATACCGCCCCAACCTTTTCCAGACCACGTACCATTTTAACTCAACGAACCCAAAGCGGTTCCATCTCTCATCTGAGGGCCAACCAATAAACATGTCACAGTAAGAGTGAACAATAAAACAAAGCGTAAACAACCCAAACAGAACTAGGGGCCCTTAGCCGGTACATTTCACACAACTATGCAAACCCTTTGCGGGTTCCGTACATCCCCAATGACCTACTAAAAAGTAAAATACGCGCGAAATCGTTCGGAAGTTCCCACCTTCGACAGGCACGGAACTAGGACTTTTCAATTCAATTCAATTTATTGCTACCATATGGTTAATATTAGGTCTTAATTAACAGAGTTCGCATATGGTACCCTGTAAGGGCACTACAATATTTTCAAAGGCACTACAGTTTTTATTATATTCGATAGATCAAGTTATGATTATTATACAATATATTTCAATAGGTACAACATTATTTAATTTCGTGATTAAAATTCTATAGTTATATGGTTAGTAATTATTAGTAAATTAATTAGTCATCATTAGTAGTGTTAGGTAATTACATTGTGTCGTCAAAAAAACTCTTGTAGAGTACAAGTTGTTGTAGAAGGGGCGCCAAAACTGTGATGATTACCACCGTCAATGCTCTCAATAGACAACAGTATGTTTACAAATAATTCTTGGGCCATATCGCTAGGAGAGACCCACATATGCTGCTTAGAATCAGAATCGTATATCTTTATTGCATTATTTTTATACCACTTTGCAATAAAAAGGTGACAACGCTGCAGAGAAAAGTGACCTAAAAATCTTAGTAGCTTATTGTTGAGAAAGTCAATAGAACAAAACCTCGTGCAAGAGCACCGAATCGTTGCTCGGATCAATTTAAGAGTTTGATAGGTGTATCAGTGGTTACTGTTCGGAGTTTAATTTAACTGATTATCAATATTACTTTTTACTTTAAAGAACCAACGACCCTCGTCACACATGAATAGGTTGATGAACATGGAGAAAGTGAGAGTTGTCACAGACCACTGACCACTTACCCCATAGACCTGTAACAGCGCCCGTGTCTGCCCGCACATGAGCGCAAAATTGCTTCTCGACACGTTTAACCTAGAGATATCGACATGGATTTAATACGGCACCCCTGCCCCACGCTTCGTCTCTATGCGCTCATCGTTGACAGAATTTTTCTTGCAAAAGACATTGCCACATTTCAATGGATCTTTGCCCCACCTACAAAACTACGTGACCATTTAAGCTGTACCTATAATTTTGTTGGGGACTTATTACAGGTCTCATATTGCATAATCATTATCAGCATCATTTTCTACTACTCTCGCAACTCCTATAGAAGAATAACAAAAACAATGAATAATTCGCTTCGATTTCTTACTATTTTCTGAATTCTTAATTAAGTTGTTTTGTTCGACTCGCAAGTTGTACATACCTTTAATTTAAACTAGTAATTTTAATAAAAAACGGAGATACTTTTACATTTATTCGTTATCTTGTACAACTTGCGGTTGATGGTGGGGCAGAATCTGGCATTATCATTTGTACCGATTTCATGTCTATTGGGTAAGTGGTCTGTGTCTCAGGCAGGCAACAGATTTAAGTCCAACATCTCTTCTTACGGGAAAAATACCCGAGTTTGATATTTTAAAAACGGCTCTCATGCGCCCCCCTTCGGCGGGCCCTGGCGGGATCCAAGATGGCGACGGAGACATATCGACGGGCGTTCGGAACCGACAGTGACGGAGCGAGGAGCGACGCGACGCACATTCAGTTCCCGAGCCGGCTTCAGGGGCGGGATTTTGATTTTTTTTCACAATAAAATATGCGTATCGAACGTGCAATACAAAGTTCGGTTAGAAGATTTGGTATTTTTCTAACAGGTTTACAAACTAAACCATTTACTCTTCACCTTTCGGCAGTCAGTTAAAATAGAACGTTCTTAGTTTATTAGCAGGTAGAGATAAGCGTGACTTAAAGTTAGGCAGTGGTTTAAGTGTCCCATAGCAGCACACTAGACGAAAATTCTAGTGGCGTTGGAATGGACTAAGCTATTTATATTTTTTTATTGACAGTTTTATTTTTATTTTATCGAGGACAAGTTGTTTATTAACGTATAATAAGTAATACTAACAATTATCCGGATCCTATAAGGGTTCCTTTTTTTCTTTCTGAGGCACGGACCCCTAAAAAGAAAGAAAGTACCGCTCGCCCCGGTAGATGGCACTGACTGGTCTGATGTCAACATTAAATGCGTTGTTATTGCTTGTAACTTGGGCTTCTCGTATTTCATACCTAGTACTAATTTGTACTGTATTCTTTAAATTACACAAACAAACCAATAATAATAAATGAATCAGCTGACATTGAAATTGTTTATCATGGTGCTGTGTTTTTCTCCGATTTTTCGCACTTCGGTGCAACGCCATCTATTATCAAATTAAAAAGTTTTTTTTCTTACAACTATCACTTTGAAAACCTCTCAATTTATTAATAATAAATTAGTCAACTATAAAATCTATTAATGGCAACACAAATACCCAATTTTATTTCGAAATGACACACAAAGGTCTCTAGTTGGACCGAATCGATCCCTTCAATAACCTTTTACCCCAAAAACACTCGTGCCACTGTTATTTTCATTCCCAGTTTGTCACGGAACGTACGCCCCATCGGATTCTTCATAAATGTTTCATGGACAGTCGGGGCCGTATTGTGTCTGGTGCGAGCGAGCCATCGGTTCACTATTTTTATATCGCCCGCCCTCACTAGCTTCCACTCTGTGTTTTTGGAAGTGCTTTTAGATGGTTCCGTATGTATTAAATTTATAATTTTGTAGTTTTTTTGTTAAAAAAAATAAAGTCAAAGTCAAATTTCTTTATTGCAAGTTGTGTACATTTTTGCACGTCAAAATATTTTTGAATTTACACTTACACCTCTTTGCAAGGAAAAGGTGGCAACGCTGAGGAGAAAAAGTGGCAAAAAACTCTCAGCAGCACATCTTTTAAAATAATATAATAATAATACACAATTACTTAATAACTAGGTATTACACAACTATTACTATTGTTAGTAATCTAGACTTTATCCCTCATGCGGAACCGAATAAGCTGTCTATCTTTTTTAGTACAATAAATAGATGGCGTTACGCCAAATTCATTTAGAGTGACTTGCAATATCAAGATAACCCTGGGTTAAGGCTTTGCCCCTTCTGTCATCTAAACCTAGTGAGGGGGTGAGGTGCGCGGTGAGGGAGGCGCGAGAGAGGGGTGCCCCGCAATTGTCAAGGTCAGGAAAGGGGTATGTATGTTATTTTTTTTTCTATCGAGCGAAATTTGTCCAATCATGTATCGGTATTCATCAGTCCCTAAATAGACACCCCAAGATTGCTATATATTTTTTTCAGGCGTTTCATTTCAGTAGTGCCGTAGCTTTCATCGAAAAACTGAAAAACTGCCCCACACCCGGCCTTAAGTACTTAAGCCGAGAAAATTCCATCGGAATCGGGTATCACGTGAGTAACGCCGTATTAATAAACAAAACTCAGTTCTCAAGAGAACTGTCAAACTCACACGAGAACATATTTGCTGATTGCAGCCGAACCGCGACTTGAGAAAGACATCACGTGATACGCCCTCAAGATTGGTTTAGTAATAAATGATTCAAAATTCAAATTCAAAATTGTTTATTTTTACCAGCGCTTATGCATAATATACAAAAGTTAGGCCAAACAAATTACAATACATCACAAAATTTAGAATAAAAATATTAACTACTCATTAATCAATTATATTTTTACTTATTACTCGATATACTTGAGATAGTGATCACATCTTGAGAGTGTATCAGCTGAATTCGCTCTTGAGGGCTTGAGCTCAGACTATTAATACCGGCCTTAGATTTTATTCCCCATGAAGTTTTCTCAAGAAAATGTTAAAGGAAGTACAGATCTTCAATTCTTCCGTCCCCTCCATCCCTTGTCGCATGTAACCAAGCTCATTATAAATTGAAATGCCTCCGTAGGTACATCGCCTCATATTTTATGCGCGGAGGCTAATAAATATTAATACTTTGCTCGTAAACGTAGCGTTTAGACTATACCGGGCTGACTGTCTCGCAGGCCGCAGGGCGAGTTTAGAGAAATTCTACAATAATATTCAATACATTCAAAAACTTTACAATATATTAACAGAACATACCATAAACATAAACATTCTTTTATATTTAATTTATTTTAAGATTTTTTTAAATACTTTATTTGTTATTAAATATTAGGTAGCTATGTCCTGATAAAAGTTAAAACTATATAACAGTAAAAGAATTATTAGTGTAGTCGTTGTCGTGTGTGTCCTACACACGACGACGGAGATAAGTATACAGGGGGCCTCAATAAGGTTGAGACTTTCTCGTTTTAATTCTTTCACAGTACATAGTTTTAACTTTTGAACAGTGAAATAATTTTGAAAAACAGTGAAAGAGGAAAATACCCACGTTTAGGCAGTGTTAGCTAAATATTTTTAACGACAAGCTTCAGTTTTATAAACAGGCCGACATTCCCGGCGACCGCCGCGGTGTTCGATGAAATATTCCAGCAATGCCTCGAGATGAACGCTTCCGGACGGAAAAATACGTTGAGCAGACGAACGTTACAGTGCAAGTGAGAGACTGAAGAGATATCTTTTCTTACTTCAGCGTGGCCTGTATGGGCCTGGCTGAAGTAAGAAAAGATATCTCAAAGCAAATTCAAATTCAAAATTCTTTATTTTCATTATTAGGTAGAAAATGCCGCAAGGCATTAAGTTCGCCTTTATACATACTTGTGTAAAAAGTTTAATAAAAAAAAAATACATTTCTTTGTATTACTATTGGACTCCGCACTAGACGAACCTGTGTCGCGGTAGTCCAGAAATGAACAATATGTAAATCCAACATTTACGTACAGTCGAGAGCACGCCAATCCCAACATACCAACGCTTGTACATACCAAATATAACTACATACCAACGTGTACACTTGCATCTACCGTGACTCGTGCGTTTGGCTTGGGCTGCCGCGCTCCGTGCACTCGAATCGATGACGAGTGACGACCCAATATGCCTCAAAGTTAGTACGTTAGGTAAATATACAGTATGATAACCACCATTTTATCAATTAAAATATTTCAAATTGATCTCGGAATATCAGGGATCCCATGGCCCGCTTTCTCACAGGCCAGACCGCGCCAGGTCAAGTCGACATGGGAACAGTGCATCCGATGTTGCCTGTTGGCGCCCGTCCGATACGTCGGAAGTCGGTAAGTTCGCGGCGCGACGGCGCCTATCGCGGCCTGTGCCTAGCCTGGCTTGTGGGAGGACGGGCCGTGGGATCCCGGCTCGGCTGGCGTCATTGCACCGCTAAGATTAGCGCTGTATGCTGAGAGGGGTGCGGTATTTACGTTCGGTACGGGGCAGGTAGCTTGATGAGGTGCCGTGGCTCGGCAACAATGGCACGAGGTGGTACACTATAGGAAATTTAGTCGGTATTCCGCCCCTTCAGGGCGGCGAGCCCGACATAATCAACACGCTCCCCCGGGCGTGGTGGTACATGTAAATAAAAAAGGTAGCTTCTAGTACTTCTATGCTTCAGCCAGAACTAGAATAACATCTTTTATTGGGATTACCAATTCAAAAAATGAAGTCGTAATTAATTAATAATTATCGGAATACATTTTTGTATTAGTGTATTATTTATTGTACAGCTAACAGCAGATTAAGTGTAACACTTTGGACCGTTCTTATTATCTGCGTCGTAAGAGTAGAATCTGACTGCAAGTGTTACCATTGATATGCTGTTGCAATACAAGGTGACGGTGCAGTGGTGTGGTGTCTAATTGTGTTTGTACACTAAACTACTATTCTATTATTTTTCTTGTGTATTGTGCATTGTTTGTGTTTCAAATAAACGTTATCTTATCTAATTACTGGTGTGATGGGTTTAGAGAGATTTTATTTACTAACTGACTTTATGGGTGCAATAAAACCATAAACCTTATAGTTAACGTTACTTAGTAGTGAGCGAGCGAAGTGACTATAGCAAATCACTTATTGTCGCTTCGTTTGTGACTTGTACCACAGAAATAATGGCGGATGAATTATCTACTTTTTTCCCCGCGAATAACTGAAATAATCCGTTTGTATGATGCTTAGTTAATGACCTTCCTTATTTATGTATAATTCTTCAAAATGGTAGAAAGAATAACTTTGTAATCCGAAGCCCAAATGAAGTGTCTTATTTTGTAAACAAAAACTACCCTACTGATAACATTTTAAGCTGTTGTGTGATTATTGCACAGTTATTGTCACATTATTAGATCGGATCACTTTATTTTCACAATGATGAACAGGTTCGATCAATTAGTGCCATCAGTGTTACATCACAACAGGTATTTTTTTTTTGTAAACCTATAAATTGTCCCACTGCTGGGCAAAGGTCTCCCTACTCCTCTTCCATCCATCCCTGTCCTGAGCCTCTTCCAGCCACCCATCCCTGTATCTAACGATATCGTCTCTCCACCTACGCCGAGGTCTGCCCCTCGGTAATTAGACGATCATATTTGTTTACAAAATAAGACACTTGATTTGGGCTACGGGTTATTATTTACAATAACTCATAACTCATTTATTCAGATCTTAGGAACACTAGGTACACTTGATCACGTCAATCTATACATATAATAAGACTGTAAAAAAGTTGTGTCTGTACATTGGATATTTTTTGAAACGAATAATTGTAATGTGTTTTAGGATCGATACTGATGCCAAAACACTAATTTGTAGAATTTTTATCTGTTTGTCTGTGAATTTGTGCAAATATCACGCCATAACTACTGAAGGGATTTTGATGGGAGTTTCACTAGGAGATAGCTGAAATATCCGGACAGCTCATAGGCCATAAGCCATGGCGGTATGTGATGTGGAAACAAGGATCCAGAGAGGAAGATCTGCCTCCTGATCTTCTCCATCCTCCTCCTCTACGCAAACGAAGTTGCGGGGTACAGCTAGTCAACAATATCTCGGAGAAATTATTGAGGCTTATTTTTTTTTGTTTTACTTATCTCTGTCTTCGTGTGTACGTAATGTATTTACTAGAAATATGATTATTTTGTACTTGAGTGTACTACAATGTTTGTCTGCGGGCCGCGGGCCGCCACACGGTAAATCTCCGGCTGACCACAACTTGGGTAGCCCTGGATTGAGTCTCTGGGATTAAATTTACTGCTTCCAATTAACTAGGTCATGTTTGTTAGATTGAGTTTGTATCTATAGGTTTCTATTTATTTTATTAATAGACTCGACAGTTCGTCATTTGCCAATGTCGTGTTACAGAATATTCAAAATATGATAGTCTTCTCTTTCTCCAGAGGAGTCGCCGTAGCGTCATCACTCTGGACGAAGCAGCTCGACAGTCACGTTCACTCTCGAGCTCGTAGCGGGACTCTTGATAATACCTCGAAACTGCAGATTTTGCACATTCTTTAATAACGCCAACATATTGACATTTCGCTAACATTTTCTGATTAATTTAACGTAATATTTAACATGACAATTATAAAGAAAAATAAAACCGTCACTTTTTCCCCATTTTCAAACGCCCAAAAACGTACAGTCGACAGTAGATCAATGGTAACACTTGCAGTACGATTTCAAGTCTTACGACGCAAATAATAAGAACTGTCAAAAGTAAAAAGTGTTACCATTGATCTGCTGTCGACTGTACAATGACCTTTTAGATATAAGTACAGGGGTAAGTAATTTTTTTTGGCACAAAGAAACATACTTGAGGCTTTTGAAAATGGTGGGAAATGATGGTTGCGAAATTATTTGAAAATATTCAGTTTAATGTCTACAGTGGTTATTTTGTGTTTAATATCACGTTAAATTAATCAGAAAATGTTAGCGAATATGTTGCAGTTATCGAAGAATGTGCAAGATCTGCAGTTTCGAGCTATTATCATGAGTCCCACTACGAGCTCGGGAGTGAACGTGACTGTCGAGCTGCTTCGTCCAGAGTGACGCCGCTACGGGGACTCCCCTGGATAAAGAGAAGACGATATGATATTTTGAATATTCTGTATCATGACATTGGCTAATGACGAACTGTCGAGTCCATTAATAAAATAAATAAGAAACATATTTCAAAACCTTTCGGTAAGGGGTAAAAAAACTCGACATATTGTTTTCAATTTGTGTTACCATCAATATAACAATTTGTTCCACATTTCTATAAGAGCGTTCATTCACCTGAAATATGACCACGCATTCGGCCGGTCCCGGACAAATGGGGGGACAATTCGCGCTATCATTCGGAAGGACGTGTCCTGCGAACGGGTATAAATCATGTCCACCTCGGTAGGCAAAGGCATCGACAAATTATATCGATGGACGGATATGAGAAACAATTGTCTATACATACCACAGACCACTTATACATACATATACCCAATAGACATACATATAAACATATTATTATACGTAGATATACAGGGTGTAACGTAAAGGGTATATGAAGTCGAAGGGAGGGTGTTCAGTATCGGCAACTGAACAACTTTTCGAATAAAAAATAAAAATAAATTAATGTCTCATACAAATCGATCAGCTGACCGGTACGAAATGTATGAAAAAAGTTGTTAAGTTACCGATACTGAACACCCTCCCTTCGGCTTCATATACCCTTTCCGTTACACCCTATATGTATTATAAATTTATGTACAGTATTAATTTCATGTAAGTAATTAGACTGAACACGTAGCAATGTCGTCTACTTTTTAAAATTTATTTTCGCTTCCTAGGTCTTGCTGGAAGAAATCTCTCTTTAGAGATAAGCACCACCTGTGTACATTAAGTTAACAAGGAAGTTTTTGTTTACAAAATGAGATACTTGATTTGGTATTATCTATCTATACTCTACATAAATGTAGAGTCTACATCTTCGAATGTTTTTTATGGCTCACCATCTAGCCGAATCACTCGTAACAAAGAACGCCTCTGTCTATGGATGTAGAGATAGGTAGAGTTAGGTAGAGTTCAGCAAATTGGCTGTCTGCGTGATCGAGGACCTCTACGTAGCTAATAGGTACAATGCAGTACAATCTACGAGAAGTGCTTTATTCTTTGATAGAGATTGGTTCGGTCTAATATAGAGAAAGGTCCCGGTTGCTGTCGCTCGGCAGCAGTCGTTAGGCCACGTCAGAGGCCTACGGGCGGCCTGAATAACTCTGACAATTAGGTGCGGTCACTAAACCACACGAGAAAATAAATAAAGTACTTGAAAAATGGATTGTTTAGAAGCTTACAAATTTTAGAATTAAAACTATAGTGAGCCATTACTACAAATTATTATATATAAACGGATTTCACTCACTTATATTGTTGAAGTCGGCAATTCGACCGACAGTTTCGACCGATTTCGACGGGCTTTCTCAACTGTTGGTCTAATTGGCGACTCAACAATGTAAGTGAGTGATATCCGTTTATATATAATAACTTACAAATGACATTGCCACATTTCAATGGAGCTTTGCCCCACCTACAAAACTACGTGATCATTTAAGCTGTACTTATCATTTTGTTGGGGACTTATTACAGGTTTCATATTGCATAATCATAATCAGTATCATTTTCTACTAGGTACTCTCGCAACTCCTATAGAAGAATAACAAAAACAATGAATAAATCGCTTCGATTTCTTACTATTTTCTGAATTCTTAATTAAGCTGTTTTTTTCGAATCGCAACTTGTACAAAATTTTATTTTAAACCAATAATTTTAAAAAAAACGGAGATATTTTTACATTTATTCGTTATCTTGTACATCTAGCGGTTGATGGTGGGGCAGAATCTGTCATTGTCATTTTATTGCTATTTATTGTAGTAATTATCAATTGAAACATGGCCGACCTGATTGACATTGATTGAATCCGGGCCTGCAGCAACACAAAGCTCTTCCAATTCCAAGAACATTCAACTGTTATTACTAAAATCCAAGAACAGCCTAACGGCTAGAAATAGAAGTAAATGAGTCGACAATTCAGTGGCTAGGCTCGAGCTAGCCTCAGGTACGAAATGCTTTATACAATATTACTTTGATGTTTAGTAGTGAGGAGCCGACAGGAGTTATCGATGATTTAAATAGTAAGATAATCACAGCATAGTACACTGTTGCACCGTTCGAGTTAGCAACTGTGTACAAAAGCTTATGCAATATTACTTTGATGTTTACTAGTGAGGGGAAAAGACAGTCTGAGTTATCGATAATTTAAATAGCTATAATATAATCAATTGAAAGCTAGTCTGACCTCATGTGTCCAATATAACCACCGCTTGCTTCACATTTGCTACGATCGGCTTTAATTCTATCTATGACGTATTTTTTCTGCTTCAACATTATGATGGCAAAATTCCTTCTCGGAATTGGGTATTTGTACCTTGAACATTATCAGTAACTATCATTCCTATAAACAACTAGATACACAAAGGTCTTCCTAAAATAATTTAAAAAAACGTCCAAATAAGGATCCATTGTTAACGTCCAAATAATGTCCAATAAAGCAAATGAGGGTCCATTCATCAGTTTGGACCTTCTTTGCGCTCGGACATTTTTAGAAGACAGACTGTGTATCTAGTTGTTTATAGGAGATCACTGGTAACTATGGTAAATCTGGGGTTACGCGAAATGAATCAATAAGGTAATTAGTAAATAATGTTACACAAGATTCTGAATGTTTCATCATCATCATCATCATCAGTCTATTTATATTGCCCCACTGCTCTGGCACAGACCTTCCCTTACATCGAGGGAGCTCGGGCCATAATCCACCACGCGGGCCCAGTGCGGGTTGGCGGATTTCACATGCCTTAGATTTTTTTTCTTCTTCTGCGACATGCAGGTTTTATCACGATGTTTTCCTTCACCGTTTTGAGAGCACTCGGTAAATGTACGTAAGTTTTTCCGTCGAAAAAACCGAGGATAACTCATTGGTACATGGCTGCCCTAGCTGGGAATCGAACCTGGGACCTCCATATTGCAAGTCCATTGACCCAACCAGTGAGCCACCGAGCTCTCTTCCACCGAGCTCTCTTTCTGAATGTAATGGTTCGAAAAGCCTACAACGCATTTCCTAATTAAACAAAAAGCCCTACCTACCTATATTTAAAAAAATTGAACATATGTACGAGTAGCAAATGCCAGACATGGCGTGTTAGATAGTCGAATAGTCTTTCGACTATTTAAATGTAGGTACTTAGATGTAAACTGTCTATACTCATGACATATAAAATATTCATTAAGTAATATATTATATTTATATTATATTATTCGGCGTAGGTGGAGAGACGATATCGTTAGATACAGGGATGGGTGGCTGGAAGAGGCTCAGGACAGGGATGGATGGAAGAGGAGGGGGGAGTCCTTTGCCCAGCAGTGGGACGATTTATAGGTTAACAAAAAAAATATATATATTATATTTCTGGTTTAAGATCATTTATTTCTCATAAGAATTATACATTCACTTACATGAGAAAACATAACTTAAAAGTAGGCGTACAGAACTTAATATTAAGATAGAATTGTAACATTAATTAATATAATGTAGGTAGTTAGAAGTAAACAAATACAAGTTTGGTAAGATAAAATAAAACGGAACTATGAGTACTAGAAGTGGCTTGATAAATTAGTGATATTTAATCAATAAATTAAAATAAAAAATGCCAGCACTCACTTTTACCGACTAGTTGCAGTTTTATCGATATTTAATTTCATCGATATGAATTCTCATCGACACGGGCACTTCCCTAACGTCGCAAGGTGGAAAGCCCTTAGCCCAGTTGCGCCTAGCCTCTCGTCACGCCCTCCACTCCGCCGCATACTTGATACTTATACGGGATTATGCCTCACTATGGTAGTTCCAGGACTTACGCAAATGAAACTAGGCGTAGTTATTGTGAAAATGGATGAAGATAGAGTAGAGGTTTGCTTGACTGTAGTACATTAATAGGTAGTTGACTATACCGTATTACTATCAAATCAAATACAAGGGGTTCGTAGGTCAATTGCGAGTACACGTTGAAAACGATCGTACAAGTTAAGCAACGTTGGGCGAGGTCAGGACATGGATGGGTGACCGCTAGTGGCACTCTTATCTGAGCTCCTTCGTGCCTCGGAAAGCACGTTAAGCAGTTGGTCACGGTTGTTGTCGCTTGACAGCAGTCGTTAGGCCAAGTCAAAGGCATACGAGCGGCCTGAATAACTTTGACAAATAGGTTTGGTCACTAAACCACACGAGGAAAAAAAATCAAATGCGATAATAAAATGTAACAGATAAAGCTAATCTCACCCGTTTGTTGTCTCGAAATTTCAGCCAGCCACTGATGACGCTATCCACATCACACGCCTCCTCTTCCAGGTCCCTCCTCACTGGCAGAGGGGACCCTCCAGGACTGTCCACAATCTCCCGCCTCCTCATAACCGGAGTACATTGCTGTGACAACCGACCTTCGTTCACAGCATCACTCCTTCGGCCCAACACAGGCGTCCCATGAGCGGACCCTAAGATCCTTCTGGCCAGAAAAGGACTTTCCCACATTGGTCTTTTCTTGGTGCTACATTCAGAATGAACGCACAAGGCATCGAAGTTGGCTAGTTCTACTGATACCCTGGTCTGTAAGCCACTAGGGTGGGTAGTTAAAATGGTCTGCTTAGCGATGCTGCAGCCGTGGTGATGCAGCTCGTCTCGGCGCTCCATTTTAGCGGCCCTACGCTCTGTGATTGCCCATCGCTGGCCCTGAAAAGACGAATAATGGAATTAGAAGGCTTTAATGGCACAATTAAAGACGCTCGCAGAATTATATTAGTTTAGATTGCTTTCGTGTTCGTATTGCCGAAAAACGAAAGCGTAAGGACAAAATTTACAATTTTGCGTTACAGTTTTAGGATTACTTTAGAACTTAGTACTTGTACATTGATGTGTCGTATTCTAGAGCTCGGTGGCTCAGTGGTTGGGTCAATGGACTTGCGATACGGAGGTCCCAGGTTTGATTTACAGCCAGGGAAGCCATGTACCAATGAGATATCGTCGGTTTTTCCGAGTGCTTTCAAAATGGTGAAGGAAAAACATCGTGATGAAATCTTCATGCCGTAAAAGAAGAAAAAATCTAAGGCATGTGAAATCCGTCCGCGTGGTGGATCATGGCCCCAGCTCCCTCGATGTAAGGGAAGGTCTGTGCCTGAGCAGTGGGGCAATATAAATAGACTGATGATGATTCCAAGGTCAAGGAGACAAATTAGAGAGTGTCAGTGGGATGATCACATCAGTCGTAGAACCGATGGCTTGAATTCTTGAGTCCACACTATGTAGTGTGGAAACGACCTACCAGATGAAGAGATAAGGTACGCAAGGTGGCTGGAAGGGACTGGGTGCATAAAAATCGAGAATCATATTGATATTCGGGTCTTGGGAGAAGCCTGCCTCCAGAAATGGATACAGGTTGAAGATGTAATACATTTTTTTTGTTAGATTCTTCCCAGAGGGAAAGGCAAAGCCAACTAGGACATACAGCCTGGTCTGATGTTAATAGAATGTCTGAATTCTTGTAAATACATACATATATACGAAGATAACCTAACCTAAACCTACGCACACCCCACCCAAACCCCTAAACGAAATAACTCAATGATCCACGCAACCATCAAGCTATGCAAAGGAAACCTTGCTAAGAGCACAAATGTTCACAAACACGACTTCTTTCGAGCACTCCAACTAATAGAAACGTTCGCGGACATCTCCTGATTAACTTAACGCGATCATTAATCACTAAATACCATGGAAACTATTTAATTAGAATTTTCACAAAAAAGTAGCTAATGGCGTTTCGCGCGCTTAACAAGGAATCCAATAAAATACAATAAAAATTTGATTTTTTTTCCTAAAATGTCAATTTCTCAAGTTACCTCTTTGCCTCATTAAGACACGCTTCATTCGTTTTTATTGCAATCACTCGATGCCCCTATTAGTTGTTAAAAGGGCTGCCAAGAAGCCTGTTTAAACGTTAAACAGCCTTCATTGAGAGGGCATAGATCGTCGGTCATTTATAAAGGGGGAATTTAATCTTGAAATAAAGACCATTTTGACTGTGAATTACGCGTCTTAATGAAGTTTGAAGACTTCATAATTCAGGGGTGACTCATTTATTGCGGGGATGATATTCGGATTATTGTTTTGATGAGGTTGTATTTTCAATTTATTAAATGGATGCAGTCGTTATTCAAAATGACACATTTTAATGGAGCTTTGCCCCACGGAACTTATTACAGGTTTCATATTGCATAATCATACTCAGTATCATTTTCTACTACTCTCGCAACTCCTATAGAAGAATAACAAAAACAATGAATAAATCGCTTCGATTTCTTACTATTTTCTGAATTCTTAATTAAGCTGTTTTTTTCGAATCGCAAGTTGTACGAAACTTTATTTTAAACCAATAATTTTAATAAAAAACGGAGATATTTTTACATATATTCGTTATCTTGTACATCATGCGGTTGATGGTGGGGCAGAATCTGGCATTGCCGTTTAGTTATTTTGAAGATATTGATGGTTTTTAAAAGAATTACCAGACAGTTGTAGTCCAGTTGCGAGTTCATTGAAAACGATCGTATGTTAAGGAACATTGGTCGAGGTCAGCCACCTGGATGGGTGACGGCTAGTGACACTATCATCTGAGCCCCTTCGTGCCTCGGGGCGCACGTTAAGCAGTTGGTCCCGGTTGTTGTTACTTGACAACAGTCGTTAGGCCATGTTAGAGGCCTACGGGCAGCCTGAATAACTCTGACAATAGGTTTGGTCACTAAACCACACGAGAAAATAAGAGACTAAAGTCTCAATTTTTTTTATTGCAAGTAAGCACGTTGTGTACATTTTTGCACGTCAACATATTTTTGAATTTACATTTACACCACTTTGCAAGGAAAAGGTGCCAACGCTGAGGAGAAAACGTGGCAAAAAACTCTCAGCAACACATCTTTTAAAATAATATTAACACAATTACTTAATAACTAGGTATTACACAACTATTACTATTGTTAGTAATCTACACTTTATCCCTCATGCGGAACCGGCAACACACACCATGCATGTTCATCGTTTAAATAGTCATCTATCCTGTAATACACCTTCTTAACAAGTGTTTCTTTAATTTCCTCTCTGTCAACGTCGTGACACTTTCTGACAACTTGTTATAAAAACGTTGGTATACTAGTGTTGTCAAATATTAAGTGGCTTCAAAAATGACAATGCCAGATTCTGCCCCACCATCAACCGGAAGTTGTACAAGATAACGAATAAATGTAAAAGTATCTCCGTTTTTTTATTAAAATTATTAGTTTAAATTAAAGTTTTGTACAAGTTGCGAGTCGAAAAAA
Source organism: Tachystola acroxantha (assembly GCA_963506565.1). Classification (NCBI taxonomy): domain Eukaryota; kingdom Metazoa; phylum Arthropoda; class Insecta; order Lepidoptera; family Oecophoridae; genus Tachystola; species Tachystola acroxantha. Next base: position 12,565,081 of record OY735884.1, on the reverse strand, counting down.
ACAGCTTAATTAGGAATTCAAAAAATAGTAAGTAATCGAAGCGAATTATTCATTGTTTTTGTTATTCTTCTATAGGAGTTGCGAGAGTAGTAGAAAATGATACTGATTATGATTATGCAATATGAAACCTGTAACAAGTCCCCAACAAAATGATAAGTAGATACAGCTTAAATGGTCACGTAGTTTTGTAGGTGGGGCAAAGCTCCATTGAAATGTGGCAATGTCTTTTACACCCATTTAAAGAGAATACTTTTGTATTGTTTGTAGTGACAGTAACTCGGACAGTAATGATAGTAGCACATCTAATGATGGCCATTACTGCTGTGTAATGGTATGGTAACCGCTGAATAAACAAATACACTCTGTCATTGAGCTGTCGAATGGAACCATCGATACTACTGGAACTACAGGACGTCCAGAGCCTTCATACAGCCAACTAGCGCCGCCAATCTTAAAAAAATAATATCTCCCAATATAATCGATTTTATTAAAAAAAGCTATTTACAAAATATTTATTACGATAAACTACATTTATTCACAAAATTTAAAATAATTAAAATAGGGTAAATAGAACATTACAAAAGGTACACGTCGTCGTGCAGCTCTCCTCCACAGAGCCTCGTGCCGAGGACGCTGGCTGCATTACCTCTCTGTATGGCCAGGCTAAGCCTTGGCGAGAGGTAAGCGCCAGCCCTCAGGTCGCCGGAGGCGTGGATCAGCCTGGTCGAGATTGCATGTACTATTTTTTTGGTGTCAGAGGACCAATTTTCAATATACAATACATGGCATAATTGCGACAAGCTAAGTTTTAGTTCACAAATGTGCCAAAAACGGCCGTTTTTCGCAATTATGCGAACTATAACTTACCGACATTGAATCACGTTATAAATAAGCATTTAAAAATAGTATTTATCGTAATAAACATTTCGTAAATAGCTTTTTTAATAAAATTGATTATATTGGAAGATATTATTTTTTTAAGAGTGGCGGCGCTAGTTGGCTCAAAACTGAAATGTGATTATTGTAGACGCGTAAAGCAGATTATAAGTACATTTTCATACAAATATGCGATAAAATGTGACATAAACGGCCATATCTTTTGATTGCGTACACTTTGAAATTTGATTTTTTCACGACTGCATCAGGTTGCAGACCTGAGTATTTAGTATTAATTTCAACTTGATCCGTCCACGCGTTTCTGAGATATAGGTCTTGACAGACAGACGGACAACAAAGTGATCCTATAAGGGTTCCTTTTTACTTTTGAGGCACGGAACCCTTAAAATAGAAAGACATTTGATTTTCTTCAGTAATTCAATCCCTACATGGGTCTTTATATTCTACTCGCCTTAACGCAAGCCAATGTCACTTGGCTATGGGGGTTCGTCCCACATTGTACCAGGAACTCATCAATAGGCGTTAGTTAGCATTAAGCCATGTTTCTACGCCTCTCGCCTCGTGACGTGCTATAAGCATCACGATCACTTACATCATGTCTTGACGACAGACGGACAACAAAGTGATCCTATAAGGGTTCCTTTTTTTGCACGGGACCCTAAAAAACATTGTATTAGTTTTGGTACTTGTGTACATTTATTTCTAGCTGTAATACTAGACAAGTAATATGCCTAACTTACAAATTAATTACTAAATCATTCCAAACCGGCTAAAGTAAGTCTACTTATTTTATAATCTCTTGTATTTGGTATTCTAGCAAAGTCAATAATAGTTTTAACTGGTCCAAACCGCTGGTTACCGGTTTGAACCGGCTATTACCAGTTCAGGTCTCATGAATAATGCAGGGCATAATGTGGCCGCTATAACCGGCCGCCGTGTAATTCGTGTTTGTGCGACAGCCGTCAATACATCGTGTCCCTAACTATAGGAATATGTATTGCTCTAGTAAGTGTTACCAGTGTTGTAGCAATTCGGGGCTCGTTGAGAGCATAGAAAACTATCGTACACATCAAAACAGATCAGCCCCCCTATTACCGTTCTCAAACGATGAAATCATACCATGTCATGTCGCGCCAAACAGAGACGCCGCTACACCAATGCATGCATAACTTATGGAATGCAATAAATATATTGAATTGAATTGAATGCAATAGCACTGTCCCTTTCACGGCCGCTATGACATGGTATGATTTGATCGTTTTGAGAACCGTAATACGGGGGAATAATGTGTGTGAGGGGGGGGGGGGGGGGGGGGGGGGAAGTTTGTAATCATGAGTCAACCTCGAAGTATTCAAGGTCAGAATGCATAGACACGCACTTGACCGGGGTTTTCAAGTTAAATTTGAAACGTATTAATATGTTTCATATAAATATTGGTACGCTTGTGTCTTAGCAGATTATTATAATGTCCTAGCATCTTACGTAAACCAAAATCATATGCAAATAAATATTATACTTCGTTTCAGAAAGATATTTACAACAGTTGTCACAATGACTAGACCGAAACAGTTGCTTTGTAGTCTACTGCGATGCATCACATTGTTTGATGAGCGCCGTTTTGCTACAATTATACATGTATGGTTGTTCTAAAATTAGGAACTGATTGGCAGCTACAAGAATAACATTACAAGTTGTTGTTTTAGAACGGGCGGCCTGAATAACTCTGACAATAGTTTGATAATTTTCCTTTTAATGTCTACAGGGACTATTTTGTATTTAATATCACGGTAAATTAATCAGAAAATGTTCGCGAATGACAGACAGTACGGTGAAGTTATTGGATTATGCAAGATCTGAAGTTTCAAGCTTTTATCAAGAGTTCCCGCTACAAGCTCGGGAGTGAACGTGACTGTCGAGCTGCTTCGTCCAGAGTGACGACGCTACGGCGACTCCTCTGGATGAAGACGCGGCTACCCAGGGTGAAGACGCTACTGCGACTCCCCTGGAGGAAGATAGAAGACTATTGAATATATTGAATTTTCTGTAACATGACATTGGCAAATGACGAACTGTCGAGTCCATTAATAAAATAAATAAATAGTTATGGTCACTAAACCACACGAGATTCCTTGTTAAGCGCGCGAAACGCCATTAGCTACTTTTTTGTGAAAATTCTAATTAAATAGTTTCCGTGGTATTTAGTGATTAATGATCGCGTTAAGTTAATCAGGAGATGTCCGCGAACGTTTCTATTAATTTGAGTGCTCCAAAGAAGTCGTGTTTGTGAAGTTTTGTGCTCTTAGCAAGGTTTCCTTTGCATAGCTTGATGGTTGCGTGGATCATTGAGTTATTTCGTTTAGGGGTTTGGGAGGGTTGTGCGTAGGTTTAGGTTAGGTTATCTTCGTATATATGTATGTATTTATAAGAATTCAGACATTCTACTAACATCAGACCAGGCTGTATGCCCTAGTTGGCTTTGCCTTTCCCACTGGGAAGAATTTTACAACAAAAAAAAACTGAACCACACGAGAAAAGAAAGAAATCAACAATTGATGTCAACGGAATCTGTATAAAGGAACGTGGAATTTAAATTAAATAAATTTAAATCAATTACGTGAGCACAAACAATTTTAACCGCGTCACCACAGCCGGCGAGCCGAAACAAAATGGACTCCATTAAAATGCTTTCTTTATTGCGAGTCCGATAAATGGCGACGAGTTCCGATTGATCGCCATCGGATTACAGCGGACTGCACTCCAAATGGCGGGAATTTTCGGTTTATTTCACACTTGCCGTTAATTTGCGCCAAACTGAATCCTCGGCTTATTATCGTGTTGTTTATTCCATTTATTTGGGTCAGTGTTTGGGAATTCAACGGAAGCATATAAATGCTGATAGCTAATGTTTAAAGAGTTACGCTTACACATTTTTTAGGCCGAACCTCAAATAAAAACCGGCCAGGGTTCCGTACAACTTCACCACAACATTTGCTCTAAACGAAAAGACAAACTAGATTTAGGGACAAACTTATCTTGAAATGAAATGAACACCGAACCTGTCCACCTAGCTTAATTGTGTTTGTTCCTAATTGTGTAACAAGAATTTTTTATGCCTATGATGTCGATGGTTTTGCTATGAATTAAATAGAGACAACTAGCACCATCTGACCATTAGTGCATACAATATTTAATTCAAAAGTCATAACAGCGACATCTATCCGTAGCTCGTAGTTAGTTGTAGCCAACTGACAGGCACTTGGTGCAATAAGAGCCACCTAGCGAAACTTTGGCGGAAATATCTGTAAAATCATTTGTAATGTCTATGGAAATACAATTTTCTCTTAATTAACTTTGGTGAACGTATTATTTATTTTTCATAATACATTTAATTTACACGTTCCACCATAATTAAATCTTTATATTTTAAATATTTCCATATTTCTAGTTCTTCCGAAGCGACACCTGGTTTCCAGTGGCCGAACTAAATCTAGACAACCTAGGGCCTATTGTTCATGGTCACGTTGTTCTAGAAGCTTCTAAAATTAGTTCGCCTACTGAAAGCCAGGGGCGCTGTTCGCGACTATATAAGGGCCAAGCCCCAAAGAGCACTCACTTTGCTCCAGAGGATACATGACGGGCAGGTCAGTGCCTGAATTGTATAATTTCAGGCCGATGCCAAGAGTTTAAAATTTAGTTCTTATATAAGCCCATATAAATTGTGAGTATTTACTTCTTTGTTTGCTTAGCTAGGATTTTAATAGGATCTCGTAGTTTTGATTAGTTTTTCATGGTGATAACCTTGTTTTAGGGGTCCTTTCATAAGGCTTGGGAAGTGAAGAGTCTGGATATGGTGTAACACCTATCGGCTCCCATTTTGTCCCGTGTCACGGACAAGTAGACCACGGTTCCATGTGGTACAGTCGGCATAGCGAGGGATAGGATGCTGAGTTTCCCACGGGAAAGCTGAGATCCATTGCGAGACGCTCCAGGACCAGGGAAGTGACACGTGGCGGTGTCACTGGCAGTACGACTGGCTGATGCACCCGTAATGCGTTCCCATGGGAAGTAGAATCCTTTTTAGCTATTTTAAAGTGTATATCTATAAGATTTTTACTGTAACACGTGCTAACTTTCTCCTCAGGGACGAACTAAGGTTCCGTCCAACTGACTTGTCTGTGTCATAGTAATAATAAGATAGATTAAGCCTAGTTTTAACTAGCTTCGAAACCATGATTGTGAAAGGGACCAATTGATAGGAATAAAGAATTAAGTAACAGATAAACCTATTCGTTTAATTTGATATGCTTCCATGTGACAATGGCGCCCTGGGATATTTCTTAAATTAATCATATATATAGTCTCTTGTTCAGCGATTGTAGCCTAGTTGGTGGTAACATAAACACTCAATAAAAATATATGTTATAAAGTGTGCGCCCAACGTAGTGCCTGAACAAAAATTCTAAAATTTGTCACAGTAGCAAATCAAATGTTTTTAATTATTTCTGTTGCTTTTAAACTAACTTAAATTTCATAAAAAGGAATACATAATTAAATTTCTTTATATAAATAGGTAGAAACCCTATTTAATTAATTTAGCTTGTTTGTAGAAACTTCAGTAATTATACTAATGTACTAATTTCATTTTGACCTGTTGTGTACGTAGGTAACATATCCTTAGTCCATGCCTGTGCAATATAGATTCGTAATAATTCTTCTACAATTTTGTTCGTGCCTGTTAATTTTTTAGCATTGTGTAGGGTGTATATTATGTACCCACTTTTTCGTTCAATTATCTCAATGTTAGTATTTTGATAAATTCTGTAACTGGGTGTTGGTATAATACTTATGTATATATATTTCCCTCACATTGTAAGGTATTAAATCGAACCAGTAGATAATAATTTTAGCACAGGCACTACTTAACATAACCTCAAATCACTTGTTTCTAGTTAACTATTTTCTAGAGAGGTTATTTATTACCTACGTCACTCTTTTCTGGTCAACTGCAATTTGTTGTTCAAATAAATGGTGACAATCATGTCGATACATAAAAATGTGAATTATCTACATCTGTGTTATTATGTCTCTAACGTTTTGTATATTTCCACAGATGTACGGACAATGGTGAAGGCAATACGAGGGCAACTCCGTCAGCTGTTTACGAAGTACACCAGTGAGACTCGCCCCGTGTCGCGTCACATTCGTTTCGAACGAATCGGATTCGTTCATACGATTCATCCGCAACGAAAGAATCCTGAGCGTCACGCAAACTGTGTCAACCCTGTTCTGGTGATGTTATCGCATAGTATACCATTGTCGTTAGCATTGTTGTTAGGGTTTAGTTAACACTTTCATATGCTAGTTTAGTGTTCAGAGTAGGTACGGTGAATCAACCGCACCAATTTGTATTGCAGTAAGTTATTTAACAAGTGATTTTCATAGTAAATTATTTTAGTTAAGTTCGCGACAACACTTCATGTGTTATCGTAACGACTTTACTCCTGAATAGGGATTTTCTTTGCTTAGATCATTAGGTTAACTTAATTTAAGTAATAGATCATATTAATCTAGGTAGATTAGAATATTTCATGTACTTAACTCAATTATGCCAATAGTTTAGTTCCAGATTTTTATCAATAGTAGGTTCCACTTTGTGTAGGTTCCGTAACCATTTATTGTTGTGCTAGACATATTTGACCACTTTCCTCCTGTCTAAATCTCTGGTAGGAAATTGTTAGGTTTTTATCTAGGAACACCATAACATATAAATATACAATATTTATTATACACATATAGATAAGTACATCTTATTTATCACATTGATAGGCCCATTCCCTCACGCTAGGTGTATAGGTAACTTGTTTGATATTTCGCTCAGTTCACTTCGGTTTTAATGTCCATGTTGCAAACTATTTAGAGTATGTAACAGGCATGACTGTAGTGAAGTTCTTACAGCTGCCTGTAATTCTGGTGTATGAGATAACCAAGTAAATATATTTTGTTTAGAGAATGGACCTCAATGATTCCCTGATATGACAAATTAATGGCATTAAGTAAATCTGAGAGTAGGTAATAAACGCACCTTAATTTTCTTTCTGATTTATTATGTCTAGGAAAATCTCCTCAAAACTCGCACCTGAATTCCAAGTAAGTAAATTATAGTTGTAATTGCGAGGTTGTTGTCATAACTGTGTGCACAGTGTATACGCTTGCTGGAAGGCAGTAAGGGTAACCATTTAAGAATGATGAGACGTAACGGAAGTATAGTATGAGAGCAGATGAGTGAGAGAGTGAAGAGTGAGTGAGTCGTGAGAGAGAGCGTGTAAGAAAAGAAGTGTGTTAAAATTGTGCGCGGAAAAATATTTAACTTTAATGTACGAATGAATATTGTATGAGAGAACCAGTGCACCTAGGAACTATCTTTTTGCCCTAGCCTCACACCAGTGACACACACACGCACACACACACACGCACACACACACGCACGCACAAACTCGCAGGTACACTAGTTTATGGTAAAAGCGATGCAGTTTTACTGAGGGATTTCTGTAATTCAAGTAAGACATTTTAAAAATTGTCAAAACATTGATTGTAAACAACCATATAACTTAGGTTATTTTAAAAGCTGTCATATACTCCACATGAGTATGATAGCGATTACTCCTTACCTCGGTAGGATTATACTTGTTAGTTTGCAATCAACCATTATAACTTAGGTTATTTAAAGCGCCGTTATTTGCTCACTATGAGTATGATAGGCGACTACTCCTTACTTCGGTAGGATTATTTTATCTAATTGCGGTTTAATATACTTATGCTCAGCTGTGAATTATAAATATGGCCGCGGCAATTCCCGACTCATGTCGGAATTATTAGTACACAGGTACTTTGATGTGTAAACAAGTACATGTACTGTACCCCGTCAGTTCCTGACAATTTTAATAGGTACGTACGTATGTATGACACTATCATAACTTGCTTCATGTCGGTGAGTACAAAAATGGTAACACGACAGTTGCATAATTTATGTATAAATATTTTGTATATAGCGTAGAATAGTTACCCTTAGCTAACATAAAAGTAGGTACATATACCATCTGTTTCTCGTTCTGCACAAATAAGTGTCAGAACGGTACATAGTATAAGTACATACGTTATGAGTTAGGGTTAGCTGTGAACTGTGAATTACTGTAGTAGGTAGTGTATTTTAGGCGCGTCTTCTGTCTATCACGAAAGGAAGTGAATAGACAAAGCGTGACTACTTTCAGTGTATATATTAGGTATTTAATTAACTTGATACTTTCATTAGTAACTAAGATAAGTTCTCAATGAACGTTTTATTTTTCATGTAGGTAAGTTCTCACCTAAGTACACTTCACATAACTTATAATACTTACAGTTCGCATATATTTATTCGTGGCAAATGTTTTGTGCATAGATATGTCGATCAGCTGTTAGTTGTGTGACGGCCCTGCCCCATGTCTGGTATAGACTCTAGTGGGAAATATGCGAACTAAATGTCTCCTAGAGAAATATATTTACTTAGCGTTAAGTAACGCTGTAGGTATAGGTTTATTTTGTAATTAAGTTATGTTGAGTAGTTTTATATAGTGAGATTGTTTGTCATAGTGATTTGTCTTGTTGCTAGTTTGATTTCAGTTTATCAGTTGTTGGAATAGGCACTCTAAGGTCGTTTTAGGTTGTATATCTATATGCTTTAGGAATTAATTGTAATTCTTTATGAATAGGTTTAATGCCTTTCGAATTGAAATAGGTATTCCAACGGTAGTTGTTTCATTTTGAGTGTCTAGGTTTAGCTAGCAATTGGTAGGTGACCTCTTGAAAAATTTCAAAACTTTTATTTTAAAAGTTTTGAAATTTTTAACCAAGAAAGGGTATTCTGTAACAAGAATTTTTTATGCCTATGATGTCGATGGTTTTGCTATGAATTAAATAGAGACAACTAGCACCATCTGACCATTAGTGCATACAATATTTAATTCAAAAGTCATAACAGCGACATCTATCCGTAGCTCGTAGTTAGTTGTAGCCAACTGACAGGCACTTGGTGCAATAAGAGCCACCTAGCGAAACTTTGGCGGAAATATCTGTAAAATCATTTGTAATGTCTATGGAAATACAATTTTCTCTTAATTAACTTTGGTGAACGTATTATTTATTTTTCATAATACATTTAATTTACACGTTCCACCATAATTAAATCTTTATATTTTAAATATTTCCATATTTCTAGTTCTTCCGAAGCGACACCTGGTTTCCAGTGGCCGAACTAAATCTAGACAACCTAGGGCCTATTGTTCATGGTCACGTTGTTCTAGAAGCTTCTAAAATTAGTTCGCCTACTGAAAGCCAGGGGCGCTGTTCGCGACTATATAAGGGCCAAGCCCCAAAGAGCACTCACTTTGCTCCAGAGGATACATGACGGGCAGGTCAGTGCCTGAATTGTATAATTTCAGGCCGATGCCAAGAGTTTAAAATTTAGTTCTTATATAAGCCCATATAAATTGTGAGTATTTACTTCTTTGTTTGCTTAGCTAGGATTTTAATAGGATCTCGTAGTTTTGATTAGTTTTTCATGGTGATAACCTTGTTTTAGGGGTCCTTTCATAAGGCTTGGGAAGTGAAGAGTCTGGATATGGTGTAACACCTATCGGCTCCCATTTTGTCCCGTGTCACGGACAAGTAGACCACGGTTCCATGTGGTACAGTCGGCATAGCGAGGGATAGGATGCTGAGTTTCCCACGGGAAAGCTGAGATCCATTGCGAGACGCTCCAGGACCAGGGAAGTGACACGTGGCGGTGTCACTGGCAGTACGACTGGCTGATGCACCCGTAATGCGTTCCCATGGGAAGTAGAATCCTTTTTAGCTATTTTAAAGTGTATATCTATAAGATTTTTACTGTAACACGTGCTAACTTTCTCCTCAGGGACGAACTAAGGTTCCGTCCAACTGACTTGTCTGTGTCATAGTAATAATAAGATAGATTAAGCCTAGTTTTAACTAGCTTCGAAACCATGATTGTGAAAGGGACCAATTGATAGGAATAAAGAATTAAGTAACAGATAAACCTATTCGTTTAATTTGATATGCTTCCATGTGACAATGGCGCCCTGGGATATTTCTTAAATTAATCATATATATAGTCTCTTGTTCAGCGATTGTAGCCTAGTTGGTGGTAACATAAACACTCAATAAAAATATATGTTATAATTGTAACCCTTTTTTTTGTTCAAATGACTGTACATACATTATCGTATTGGGAATACCTGTCAAGATATTGTAGTTGTAATAAATAAATAAATGAAAAGATAAATGAAATTTATTTATTTGCAAGAAACATGGTAAATTAGGTCATATTGAAGTGTCATAATGCACAGTGTACAAAGTGATTTGCGTTTTCGAAACTGATAACGCCATACATCAACTGCAAATGTAAGTTTGTAATTACAAAAAAATAATTATTACGTGATGGAACCCCAAGTTTACAGTTTTCTGATTTTTCCTTTACTTGTGCTATAAGACCTAGCTTCTTGCCTTTCATGATTCTAGGTCACAGAGCACCCCCGGGTGCTCTGTGTTCTAGGTCAACGGGACCCTATAGATTTTGGTTTTCTTGCATTTTCATACAAATATGCGAGAAAATGCGACATAAACGGCCATATCTTTTGATAGTGTTGACGTAGAAGTTTGATTTTTTCACAGCTGCATGAGATTGCAAACCTGAGTATTTGGTTTTAATTTCAACTTGATCCGTCCTTCATCCGTCCGTCCGTCGAATTATAAACCTTATAGGTTTCTAGCTAACAGCCACGAAAATACAGAATAACCTAGTTCCTTTGCCAATGAACAGAAAAAAAAAATCCCACAAGATTCGGGAATTGGTAATAACTCTAACCATCGGGATAACAGCCCCATTATTGGCCGTATTTCGCGCGAAGAGGGAGAGAAAGGATAATTCTCTCCTTATCTTTTCAATTATCTCCTTCCGTTTGATTAGGCGGATGTATTGGCACGGATTATGTGCCCGGTGTGGGCTGACCTTTTCTATCTAGTTACACCACGTATGGTGAAGACTAATAGTGATTGTTAGGTGTAAGAAAAGTATTTCTATAGTTACAACACTGGACTTTTTTTTAATGTACTCGATTGTTCGTCATTTGCCAATGTCATGTTACAGAAAATTCAATATATTCAACAGTCTTCTATCTTCCTCCAGAGGAGTCGCCGTAGCGTCGTCACTGCTGCGAAGCAGCTCGACAGTCACGTTCACTCCCGAACTTGTAACGGGAACTCTTGATAAAAGCTTGAAACTTCATTACTTGCATAAATAATCCAATATCTTCACCGTACTGTCATTCGTGAATATTTTCTGATTCATTTAACGTGATATTAAACACAAAATAGTCCATAATTTCGCAACCGTGGTTTCCTGCCATTTTCAAGAGACCCAACACTGGACTTTCGAAGTCCGGATTACACCAGGTTGAGGTTATTCTTTGCTATCTTGAGGATGATTTAATAACCTCCTACAATCAAAAGATAGGGCCGCTTATGTCGCCTTTTCCCGCATGAAAACACGAGAAACTCAAAAAGTCTGCAACCTCATGCAGCCGTGAAAAAATCAAACTTCTACGTCGACGCAATCAAAAGATATGACCGTTTATGTCGCATTTTCTCGCATATTTGTATACAAATCCAAGAAAACCAAAACCTATAGGGTCCCATTGACCTAGAATCATGAAATTTGGCAAGAAGTTTCTGAGATATAGGTCTTGACAGACGAGCAAGAAAGTGATCCTATAATGGTTCCTTTTTTCCTTTTGAGGCACGGAACCCTAATAAACGATACCCAAAGGATACCAAATTGCGAGAGAACGTCTCAATCAAATCCATTCTTTGCAAGATATCACGGTCAATAGGGCTAACCAAACACGTGGAAACATGGGAGTCCGAATCAAATGAAGCGAGTTGGATTTGATATTGGTTTAGGCCGAGCGATCTGCGGCCAATCGGGCCCTGTAGGAAGACTTTCTTTTCAGAGGCCATGGTATCATATGGGACACTGTATTACTGAATTCGGGAAGTTAATATGATAATATCGCCTTTTATATTGCCTGAATCACGTGAAATTATTTTTTCGAAATTTCAATTAACGCCAGTCGTTATGCTTGATCCCTTTTTGGAAAACTAACATCTTATCTATACATATAATAAGACTGTAAAAAAGTTGTGTCTGTTTAACATTGGATATTTTTTGGAAAGAATAATTGTAATGTGTTTTAGGATCGATACTGATGCCAAAACACAATTTTTTTGAATTTTTGTCTGTTTATCTGTTTGTCTGAGACTTTGTGCAATTATCACGCCATAACTACTGAAAGGATTTTGATGGGAGTTTCACTAGGAGATAGCTGAAATATCCGGACAGCTCATAGGCTATATAAGCCATGGCGGTATGGGACAAACAGACAAACATTCTAAAAATTGTGTTTTGGCATCAGTATCGATCCTAAAACACATTACAATTATTCTTTTCAAAAAATATCCAATGTACAGACACAACTTTTTTACAGTCTTATTATATGTATAGATAGATTTTGTAATAATTGAAAAACATTCAATATCCTATTATCTCGTTGCTACAATGATACAGATACCTATGAGCATCGGTTTGATTTGTTCAGTCAGTCAGGAAGGTATTCTGTTATCACAATTTACTTGCCTCCTTTCATTACACTTATGGGTTTATTTTTTGCATTATCCTTTATTGATTTGGAAATGTAGTGACTCCTAAGTCTTTTCCATTATCCATGGTGTTCTCACGGTGCCGTGATCAGTGTTTGTCTGTCCAGTTAGCCGCGTGATGTTGGCTTCATTGCCCCATGTTTGTTCAGGCCCTGGAGGTCGGATAATTGTTGTGGTTTAATTGGGAGCCAAGAGTTTTACGTGGTGTCGTATTATTTTAGAACTTGCTACCTTTTTTCCTATCAACTGATAGTAATTGGTTTCTGGTTGTGTAATCTCACCTGAATATTTCTTCAATGCTTCATTTAATTAACCTTTTTACCGGTTAGGCAAATAGTTTGCGAGCTTACTGTTTGCATCCATTTTAAGATGGTGCGTTCATACAATAGTATTGTACGGTTTTTTGGATAGTATTTTTTGACGGTCAGAGGCAAACTATTTGCTTAATGGGTCACAGCCTAAATATTCTAGAGAATTCTTGATTATGTTTTCAGTTATAATTATTAACCATTCAACCATAACCAATATGACAATGTTTTAAAAATCTTTGTTTACAATAATACGCATATTCTCTTGTCGATATAGAAAACAGAATGTCAATAAAAAACAAACCTATTCCATTTTATTCAACTATCATTCGTCTTACAAAGCGAATCCTCTAATTTTAGAGACTGATTTTCGAATTTTTGTTTTATATAATTTATACTATGAGTAATCAACAAAGGTTTTATATGCGCATGTAATTTTCAGTTTCCTTAATATAATCAACAATTTTGCTAAACACCCTTCTAATCTCAAAAGACATTGCCACATTTCAATGGAGCTTTGCCCCACCCACAAAACTACGTGACCATTTAATCTGTACCTATCATTTTGTTAGGGACGTATTACAGGTTTCATATTGCATAATCATAATCAGTATCATTTTATACTACTCTCGCAACTCCTATAGAAGAATAACAAAAACAATGAATAAATCGCTTCGATTTCTTACTATTTTCTGAATTCTTAATTAAGCTGTTTTTTTCGACTCGCAACTTGTACAAAACTTTATTTTAAACCAATAATTTTAATAAAAAACGGAGATATTTCTACATATATTCGTTATCTTGTACAACTTGTGGTTGATGGTGGGGCAGAATCTGGCATTGTCATTTTCAATCATCTTTAATCAGCAAACTGCCCGCAAGTTGACCTCTTCAGTACTTATAACTATTAACATTGTTAGTATAAGTATGCCAGTATGTAATATGTAATGTAAACAACATGAGCCTGAGCCAACACAGTCCCAAAACTAATATTAATCGCATCGACCGCGGGAAGCTGTATTGATGGCACTTTGTTCCCACTTCTGAGTTTACATACTGTGTGCACACGAGGATTACTTCGGAGACAATATCGGAATTTATGTCTATTAATTACATAAAGTCTTGTATAACAGCTTAGCCAAAACGCAGATGTTGAATTAAAATATTTGTTTGGCGAAATTGGTAATCGAGAAAGCAACAATGATTGATAATAGGATTGAAAAGGGTATGTCGCAAATAGGAGATACGAAATCGAAAATAAGATAGATACTAAGATTAATATAGGGAATGACGTATCTAAAATAATAGAAGATAGCAAAAACAGAGATCACTTTGTGAAGTATTGTAAGGAAGTCGCTAATATAGTAATAAAAAGAAATAAATAGACAATAATAGATGAACTGACATGTATTTGATAATATATGTATAATTTATAATAAAAAAAAGAGAAAAACATAATATCAAGAAAAAACAAAGAAAAAAAAATAAGCGTCTCTAAACAGTGCTTAGCCTTTAAGACAGTTAATTAGTAAATAACGAAATGTGTAAGATATAACCAAATTGTAAAAGATGTATATATATGTGTGTCACTTCTAATGTGACCCCAACGCCCAGAGCAAGGTAATAATAATAAAAAGTAGATAAACCATGTTAAGCCAAATAAAGACTCCGACCACCATGTCAGAGGAAAGCAGGCATAACATACAAAAAAAAGGGATGTTACGTTGATTTGGTCACTTATGAGTGAAGGAAGGGTAACGAAAGAAATACACAGAGCGAATGTTGACGGAAGGGTCGGCAGAGGTAGACCGAGGAGAACGTGCGGAGACCAGATTGGCGAGGTCTTGAAAAGGGCCAAGTACGGTCTACTACAAACCTACGAGCATGCATGAAGAGATTGATGAATGTGGAGGAGGCAAGGGTTATGTGCCAGGATCGCAGCTACGGGAATCAGGCGTGAGTTTATAAATAAATAATAATTGGTCCTTGTTCAACTGGAAACAATAGTGAAAATTAAAGTGTTGAAGCATGAATACAGGGCGTGGTCTATAGCATTAAATATACAGTCACTGATACTGTAGCTAAATATTAACAGTTCATTATAATTCAACTATTAGCTATCCTATTAGTTAATTACTGGACGATGGCCTCTACCAAAAAGTCCAATCAGAAAACCTATGTGTGACATTGATCTCCTATAAACAACTATATACACAAAGGTCTTGCTAAAACAATTTAAAAAACGTCCAAATAAGACCCTTATTTTTATTGTTAACGTCCAAATAATGTCCAATAAAGCAAATGAGGGTCCTTTCATCCGTTTGGACCTTGTTTACGCCGGACATTTTTAGAAGGCAGACTGTGTATCTATTATCTGTGTGTGTATTATAGGAGATCAATGGTGCGTGATGATGAAATATATACGCAATGTAATTTGCTTGCAATAAAAGAGACGAATCTCAATCTAACCTAACTTATTGATCTTTAACAAGCTCCTGTAATAAAATTAGATACTTCCGCCCTCCACATTAGGATTGCTCTTACGATACGAGCCCTTACGTATAATTTCCATTGCGATATTCATAAGTAAATTCATGGGTTTGATGTCACCGTGTCACGTACTAAATGCGAGCAGCTCTTTGATGTCTGCTGTTCGCTAACTACATTTGGATAACGTGTTTCATGCGCCAGATATCTGCTCGAATCTGTCAAGTGGTTGGTGCAAGCTATAAGAATCGAGCGAAATATTTGTTATTAACACTCACACACAATCAGTCTTATAAACCTAAAACTAGCAGTGCTATTACTCACTACCTACTATTTGCTATCATTTGTCAACATATCCAAGGCATTTGATAACATATACCTTCTTATTTTTTCAAAGGAACTAGATAAAACTAAAATAAGTCGTACTTACTAGAATACTGATTCAATATATAATTGACTGATAAGACACAGCGGGATAAAATTGACAGTGAAATCAGTGCAAAACCAGCAGCGTTAGTATGGCGTTCCACAAGGTAACATTCTCGGGTCGACATTGTTCATCCTAGCAGACGAAATTATGTTCTCTGGTATTGAATAATCTACCGCCATAAGAAAGCTGCATTTTATTAGAATATAACATACAGTGATGCCGTCTTCTACAACTTATACCGCCCTAGACGTGTCAAGCGACAAACGAGCGCGCTATGAATATAAATCGCGTTAGAAATTGAGATGATAATGCTACTTACTGCGTGATTTGTGTAGCGCGCTCCCTTACTGTGTATTACATTACAATATTGTTGTTTTGGTCGTTTCTAGCTTAATATACCGTGAAGTAAAAGGGTTGAACGTAGCAATGTTTAATATCCTTACCTTTTGTTATGTCGACATAATAGTCCTTGAATTTGTTTATTTGATAATCCAATAACATCAGATCAATTACTTTCCATACCACTGACCTGTTTTTACATAGCATTATCATCATCCAGTATATATGTCGTGGTCATATCGTTAAATTGAACATTTCATGAAATAGTCGACCATTTCATGAAATGGTGGCATTTCACGAAATCGTCAAATGTCTATTGGTCATTTCATGAAATAGCTTGGCCAGATCAATGAATAGAAAACGTTTTACGATATGTCCAACAAACGCACGGCTATTTCATGATATGACCAAACACAATTGACCATATCGTAGAAAAATGGCAAAAACTACCGCTAGAGGCGCTGAGAGCGCGCTTTGTCATTGTTTATGTTTGTGTGCGTAAGTAAATAATGCGGATTCATGTTGAAAAGTGAGTAAAATTGTGCAAATTATATAAGAAAGTGTGTTGGAAACTTGAATAAGTGTTACTATACGAAACGGTGTGAATTTTATGACAGTCACGCAAAAACCAACCTCAATTTACAAAAAAAAATCTTGGGAATACATTTCACAGGTTAGTACCTATTTAAATGACAATATTTAGTTTATATCCTTTTGAAATCTCATCTAAGTATCTAAAATGTACTTATTTACTTTTAATAATTGAATCATAGAAATTCAACATACATAATTTTCATTTTTAGGTTATACAACAAATAAAGGAAAGTAGGGTGACCAGGCAACGAAAGTCGACGGACTATAATTTACTGGATTACAAAATATTACATCATGGAAAAACTGGAATTACAAGTTTTTAATATACAAGAAGAAATGCATTGATGATCCTACTATTCGTATAATTACGATGGAGAAATATTTTGAAATATTAACGGAATTTCATAAAGGTATACCGTATGTGAAACGAAACGTTTTAACGTTCTATAATATTATAATACAATTTTGTACTTATTTTATTAGGTAATAAATATAATAATAATAATAAAAATATTTAATAAAAACATCTTTATTGTCCTTTTAATGTGTTCAATATGAATATTTCGTATATTTAATTCCAGTGGACAATTGGTTTGAAATGCTTGAAAGAATTTTGTAACATATATATTTTTTTAATTTGGTACTGACTAGAACAAAATATAAAGTTCGTAATAAGTATATTTTGAATTATTATTACTTACAATGTAAGTAATAATAATTCAAAATATACATCATCATTAATGTAGGGTGCCCATTAAGGATGTCATCCTTAATGGGCACCCTACATTAATGATCTGACCAAACGTCGTTGGACAAATCGACGAACGTTGACGTTTAAACGATATGCCCAGCGCAACATGACGATTTCATGAAATGCCACCATTTCATGAAATGACTGACGATTTCATGAAATGCTCAATTTAACGATCTGACCACGACATATATTTGCCCAACGCAAGTGTATTTTACTTACTTATTTTGACACTATGATCATACTTCATTTATTCCTTGCTTTATGTGGTAACATGGTTGTTAGATAGTACAGGAAGTGCTCACATAAACCCTGTAAGGGCACCACAACATTAGATACTTAAACAATTAAAATAATTTTTGTCAGTAAGTCATATTCAATAATACAAATAAATATAATAATTAAGAAAGCAATTGTTATCAATTATTTTTTTGTTGTTGTTAAAATATATATATATATATATATATATATTATAAAAGGTACACGTCGTCGTGCAGCTCCCCTCCACAGGGCCTCGTGCCGAGGATGCTGGCTGCATTACCTCTCTGTATGACCAGGCTAAGCCTTTGCGAGAGGTAAGCGCCAGCCCTCAGGTCGCCGGAGGCGTGGATCAGCCTGGTCCATTCAATTTTCCATTAAATTAAAAAATTAAAATTGTCAACATATAAATTAATTTGCAAAATCATGTTCGAAATTTTTCTCCAGTTTTCTGTGATTGCATCGGTTCATGTCGCCAAGTTCACCTTATGATGTTCAGTTACAAATTAAAATCATCGGTAGTCTGATACTTGTACCTTTTAGCTTATAATCTTAATTTTGGCATTTCCAAACTGCGTCACTGGACTCTAAATTCGGTTATTCGCAAATCTTAGCCAAAGTTATTTAAAATAGTGTGATTCCTGCTACGAATATTTAGTTAGCCTTATGTTTTATGGCATATATCACTCGAGAACCAAAGATTATATTGGGATCTTCTACGATTATAATAAAGTTCACTTTCTACCAATCACACTCACTTTACGCTTTTACCTTTCGCAATTGCCATTTTTTTTCCATGTGGTTATGGACCAAACCTATTTGTCAGAGTTATTCATGCCGCCCGTAGGCCTCTGACGTGGCCTAACGACTGCTGCTGAGCGACAGCAACCGGGACCAACTGCTTAACGTGCACCCCGAGGCACGGAGGGCTCAGATGAGAGTGTCACTAGTGGTCACCCATCCAGGAACTGACCTTTTTTTCGTGGGGAAAATCATCTAGATATCATGATACCTCCTTGCCACGGGGAGGCGAGGAAGGTTATGCCGGACTCTTACCGACTAAAAACCCCTCGGTGTTTCGTCTCGCCGCCCTATGACGGAGTCACGGGGAGACTTCACACCGGCTTGTGTCCGGGGGGACCCTTCTCGCCAGGAACTGACCTCGCCCAGCGTTGCTTAACTTATACGATCGTTTTCAACATGTACTCGCAACTGGACTACGAGCCTCTGTTTTGCAATTGACTCATATTATGATTTGTTTAACTATTTCTAGTTTCAATAGCTCCTTGCGAACAATCACGCGATTCCACTATTATTTCAACTTCCAACTCCGAGTTGTTCAAAAAGTTCGCTGGTTCAACTCCGATGAAGCTATGTATATTTTAAGTTCCTCAACTCCGTCCGTTTGTTTTGCCCGTGTCCGGGACTCGAACTATGGAACTATGCAAAGTACTGTGTAATAATGTGTAATAAGTTTACGTAAAGCTTGATGAGAAAATCAGATAATATTTGTTTAATTTATGTCTTGGTAAGTCTTGAAGACCCACTTGGCTAATTGATTTTCAAGCAGAGCCTTCATAGAGCCAACTAGCGCCGCCAATTTAAAAAAATAATATCTTCCAATATAATCAATTTCATTAAAAAAGCTATTTACGTAATGTTTATTACGATAAATACTATTTTTCAATATACAATACATGGTTAATTGCGAAGCTAAGTTGTAGTCCACAAATGTGCCAAAAACGGCCGTTTTTCGCAATTATACGAACTACAACTTACCGAAATTGAATCACGTTATAAATAAGCATTTAAAAAATAGTATTTATCGTAATAAATGAAACATTTCGTAAATAGCTTTTTTAATAAAATTGATTATATTGAAAGATATTATTTTTTTAAGATTGGCGGCGCTAGTTGGCAGGAATAGTAGTATGGCACTGATAGGTCAAAATTGTAAATTGTTGAAAAAATACATTATCGAAAACATGGCACAATAAAAAAATCACGGCTGATTTGTAGCTGGTTTAATGTTTCTACAGATAAGTATGCTTTTATTCAATTTGAACACGTTTTGTTCAAGACATGGGATGCCAACCGTAAAGACCATTTGAACCATTTTCTAATCTATCGACCTTATGTGTTACGATGCGGTCTCTTTTGGCCGCATCTTGTAGATGGCAGCCTAAAAGACATTGCCACATTTCAATGGATCTTTGCCCCACCTATAAAACTACGTGCCCATTTAAGCTGTAGGTACCTATCATTTTGTTGGGGACTTATTACAGGTTTCATATTCATCATCATCAGTCTATTTATATCGCCCCACTGCTCGGGCACAGACCTTCCCTTACATCGAGGGAGCTCGGGCCATAATCCACCACGCGGGCCCAGTGCGGGTTGGCGGATTTCACATGCCTTAGATTTTTTTCCTGTGGCATGTAGGTTTCATCACGATGTTTTCCTTCACCGTTTTGAGAGCACTCAGTAAATGTACGTAAGTTTTTCCCTCGAAAAAACCGAGGATAACTCATTGGTACATGGTGCCCTGGCTGGGAATCGAACCTGGGACCTCCGTATTGCAAGTCCATTGACCCAACCACTGCGCCACCGAGCTCGAACATAGGCGTAAGTAGAATAGAATAATCGTATAGTAATAGTAGGTTGTAGCATAGACGTAATTCATTTTACGTTTAAGCATTCAATTACACATTTTACTACAAATTACATAATTTAATTTATTCATAGGCAACAACATAACTAATGTATTTATGTAAGTAAACAAAATATTTGGCTAAAATGAGACTCTATCTGTAAAAGACATTGCCACATTTCAATGGAGCTTTGCGCCACCTACAAAACTACGTGACCATTTAAGCTGTGCCTATAATTTTGTTGGGGACTTATTACAGGTTTCATATTGCATAATCATAATCAGTATCATTTTCTACTACTCTCGCAACTCCTATAGAAGAATAACAAAAACAATGAATAAATCGCTTCGATTTCTTACTATTTTCTGAATTCTTAATTAAGCTGTTTTTTTTCGAATCGCAACTTGTACAAAACTTTATTTTAAACCAATGATTTTAATAAAAAACGGAGATATTTTTACATTTATTCGTTATCTTGTACAACTTGCGGTTGATGTTAGGGCAGAATCTAGCATTGTCATTTTAAAAAAATTACATTGGTTTATAAAGAGAAACAGTCACTTAGGCAGAATTAGTTTTGATTTGGTGATTTTCTCATTTTTTTCTCAGACTATTTTTAAAATTTCATAAAATATTACTGTTATAAAAAAATCCAGTAGGTATATCAACATATCTCTATTTAATTTATTGCTCGCTCCACAACAACGTGCTTTCCAAAGTTTCATAGCATATCGTATCAATCCCTCCAATACCTGAGCACATTATGCTGCACTAGTGAATACTGGATCACACGCACGCGTACCGATCGGCTACATAAATGTTACATGAGCTTTACGTTACACGCGTGCGGTACGCCTCAACGATGATTCAGGCACAGAATATAATAATAGTACTGTAGGAACAGAAGGTGCATTCTTTTGATCTTGAATAGTGCAAAGCGATCTTGTAACGTACCTATGTATGCCATCTAACCTCATGAAGACAGGAAAATATACATGCCTCAATAGGGTTGAAATTTTCTCAAAAACTACTTAAATACCTACATAGTTTAAACTTTCATAAAATAATTATTGCAATGCTTAAAAGCTCTCCTCTACACTTTTCTCTATGTTAAACGGTACCTGGTTTAAATTAACCCCAGTACCTATATAGCGTTAACTAAAACCAATCAATGCGATCCTACCATAGCACACATAGCGATCCTGGCATACAATAACACACATACCCTGACATACAATAGCACACACAGCGATCCTGGCATACAATAACACACATACCCTACATACACACAAAAAACTAACAGAAAGAAAAACTAATAAATAGTAAATCAGAGGCGCCATGTAGGCATTAATCCTCTGCTCTAGTGACAGATGGCGTACTGTGTTGAGAGGCGATCGATACGGGCTTAGCGGCTATAAACAGGCCGTAACCGGTTACAGATGAGTAGCTAATCGGCGCTTTGACCCGCGACCGTGAACATGCTTTAAGGATAAGTATAGACGTTGCTTCGTTCAGATAAGGCTTCTGTCACACGATCGAGAACAGAGATATAGTGGCTCATAAAGCTTAGTTTACATCTACAGACATTGGGCGTGTCCTGACTCAATGGTGGCAATTTCAACTCTTATATCCACAGCCCTCGGTGGCTCAGTCAGCCCTCGGTGGCTCAGTGGTTGGGTCAATGGACTTGCAATATGGAGGTCCCAGGTTCGATTCCCAGCTAGGGCAGCCATGTACCAATGAGTTACCCTCGGTTTTTTCGACGGAAAAACTTACGTACATTTGCCGAGTGCTTTCAAAACGGTGAAGGAAAACATCGTGATGACACCTGCATGTCGTAGAAGAAAAAAAATCTAAGGCATGTGAAATCCGCCAACCCGCACTGGGCCCGCGTGGTGGATTATGGCCCGAGCTCCCTCGATGTAAGGGAAGGTCTGTGCCCGAGCAGTGGGGCAATATAAATAGACTGATGATAATGATGATGATCCACAGACCACTTACCCCATAGACATGAAATCGGTACAAACTTGCAAGCGAAAAATTCTGTCAAGCGATAGGCGCAATTAGACGAAGCGGGGGGCAGGGGCGCCATATTAATGGACAGTAGAAATTACAAAATGACAGTGAAAATTCTCAACTACTGTCATAACCGTGGGGGATTCTAAGTATGTGCGTGTCAAGACCGACAAAAATGTACCTACAACCTTTATTTTGACAGTACACATACCTATTTTCTACACAGAATGACAGTGGGACCGCTCCACAAAGAAAACCGCCTACGAACGCCGCGGGAGATGCCGTTGTGTCTTTTTAAATGCATCAAAATATACGTCATACGCCGTACTGTCATTTTCCGAATACTCAAAGTACGGCATATGCCGCCACTGTCCATGAACGTGTTAAACCTGTTTCGATATCTCAAGATTACGCGTGTCGCGAAGCAATTTTGCGCTCATGTGCAGGCAGAAACGGGCGCCCTCCTGTTACAGGTCTATGGGGTAAGTGGTCTGTGCTTATATCGTAGACAATAAGACCGAGACAAAGTCCCTTACAGCGCTTTCGTCTGTACAATCAATAAGAGAGGCAGTAAAACCCAAATAACAAGAAATAAACTACTTAAAACCGTCGTAAAACAGTAAAACTTACACTTTAAGATCCCCCACTGACTGAAGTTAAATAGCACTGCGTTCTTGGCGAGTTAAAATTAACTTCTCAGTGAAGGTTAGTTCAAACTGGCGACGCGGTGCGACGTACTTGTGAGACGACATGTATTGAAGCTGTGAGATATTTACGCCTGGGGATCTACAACTAAATAGTATGTGACTGCATTATCAAATTCATCATCAGGGTGGATTGTGTTTACAATAATGTAAAACCCGAAGAAGTTCACCTCTGGGATTTCTATTTTTTGGTTAGCGGCGATGTGTATTATTATCCAGACATGAGAATTTTTACAAGGAAATTAGGCGCTGTTTGTTTATTTATTTTTATTACTATCTATCTATCTATAAGTATATAAAAATCACCAAATCTATAAAACATCTGCGGTTCATACATTTTGTACCGATCAGCCGATCCATTTGAATGAGACATTATTTTATTTATCATGTGACTGCTGGTAGATCAAAAGTTATTCAATTATTAATACCTAACTTCGGCTTACTACAGAAATATACTTATACATACTTACTTAATAGTATATATATAATATTATATCAATATGTAAGCAGTGAGCATGCATAATTGAGATATTATTATATGTATTATAAATGTATGTACAGTATTCGTTTTAGGTAAGTAAGTAGACTGTACACGTAGTAATGTCGTCTACTTTTTAAAATTTATTTTCGCTTCCTTCGGTACTGCTGGAAGAAATCTCTCTTTAGAGATAAGCACCACCAGTGTACATTAAGTTTTTTGTTTCTAACACGGAATAAATTATTCCTTGGTTTCTAATATTTTTTATATCTTTTTTCGTGTACAATAAAGTAACTATTATAATATTAACCTAGAAAATATAAACTAAACTAAAAACTATATATACAATAGGTCGGTTGAACTATCTGAATGGCTTAGCATTACAGATAGTTCAACCGATCCCCGTTGTCCGGCAACGTGCCCAAAATGCTGGCGGCATTTCCCCTCTGGATCGCTAGGCTGATCCTTTGGGCGAAATACAGGCCAGCATTTTGGTCACGCGTGGACTCCACGAGCCGCCCCGACAAATACAATAAAGTAATAATAAATATAGTATCGTTTGACGAATTCAAACGATTATTTTAGGATTGATCATCTTAGGGAGATAAAACTTCATAATGATAAAAGTAGAAGTTCAAATGCGTCGCACCACATCGTCAGTGTCAATTGACCCCAAGTTAACTTCTCCCCGTAATGTTAAAACTTGAATGAACTCGTTCGCACAAGACACACAAAAATATTAACGACATGTGTGCAATGTGTGCTCGCGAAATGAACGGGTGAATATTTTAATGGGTAATGTTGCGCATATCGATTGCAGTACACTTACCGCACCGCGAACACGTTGTGGTGTCGTAATCGTTTCAACTGTTGTTAATAGGCTAATTTTTTTTTCAAGTTTTTGTTGAGGCTTAGGGTCCATTATGTCCCATGCCAGCCTCATAGGAGCACACATCGATTCGCGCTCAGCCTGCTGTCGTGAGACAGCGCTTACCGAGTGCGTACAGTCCTCTTGCAATCTCTGACGTGGGGTTACTCAGTATAATGTTGACTTGGCCATTGCGCCCTGCCTCGTCTCCCAGTAAGCGCCGTCTCAGGGCCGCCGGCTACACTCCACCAACAAGTGATACACATCGTCCACCTGGCTGCATGTACTACACAAAGGTGTCTCCGCTCTGCCCATTAGATGGTAAAACTTGTTTGATGGAATATGACCGGATCTCAGCCGGAAGGCCATCACTAGTGTGCTCCTAGGACACTCAACATTCTCAAACCATGGCTTTCGTGGTGGACGGCTTTGTATGGCTTTATACCATATACCCTTTGCTACAGAGCTCACCTCAAAATGTTTGTTAATAGGCTACTTACCAAGTATTAATTTTATTATTCAGAATTTGAATTACGCATTATCCATGCTCGGTGAATAAATGACAATGCCAGATTCTGCCTTACCATCAACCGCAAGTTGTACAAAATAACGAATAAATGTAAAAATAGCTCCGTTTTTTTTATTAAAATTATTGGTTTAAAATAAAGTTTTGTACAAGTTGCGATTCGAAAAAAACAGCTTAATTAAGAATTCAAAAAATAGTAAGAAATCGAAGCGATTTCTTCATTGTTTTTGTTATTCTTCTATAGGAGTTGCGAGAGTAGTAGAAAATGATACTGATTATGATTATGCAATACGAAACCTGTAATAAGTCCCCAACAAAATTATAGGTACAGCTTAAATGGTCACGTAGTTTTGTAGGTGGGGCAAAGCTCCATTGAAATGTGGCAATGTCATTTACTTTTCTATGTAGGTATATAGATTATTATAGATATGTAAGTATGTATTATCTGTATGTATATTAGTAAATATTTTTGTTGTGTGTAGTGTTAAAATGATTGTGAAATTAAGTGTAATGTGAATCTACATGTTTAATAATAAATCTTATCTTATCTTATCTATACTCGTAAATATAATCACGTCCACCTTCAAGGTTGTGTTATTTTTGCCTCCTTTTTCCCCAAATAAAAATCAATTTTGGCGTACCACAAGTGTCAACTTCCGGTGACGTCACGAGGGACCTGTAATAGTTTCCGGTCCGGCGGGCGGACTTATTACATCCGTTTCCGGTCGGCCGGTCGAGATGATAATCCATTACCGAACGGTTAATTGGAAACATTTTCCAATCATTTTTTCCAATGGAATGTTAGTATTTTGGGTTAAAAATTACTTTAACCCGTGGCACAAAAGGTGCTTGGTGGCTCAGTAGTTGGGTTAATGGGCTTGCGATACGGAGGTCCCAGGTTCGATTCCCAGCCAGGGCAGCCATGTACCAATGAGTTATCCTCGGTTTTTTCGACTGAAAAACTTACGTACATTTTACGTCCGACCGTATCGGTCTAGTAGTTCTTGAGATAATCTCAACCTTATTGCCGCCCCCTGGATCTCTGTGTGTGTACTATTTAAGTTTTTATTTATTAATGGATTCGACACGACAGTTCGTCATTTTCCAAACGTCATTTTTTTGGAAGTCGGTTGAAAATAGTATTTATCGGAATAAACAACAGTCGACAGCAGAACAATGGTTATCACTTGCAGTACGATTTCAAGTCTTACGAAATAATAAGAGCTGTCAAAAGTGGTAACGCCATCTATTAATACATTTTGTCATCACTCTAGATCAGCCTACCATCTCCTTAATTACCTTAGTACCTATAAAAGTCGTACATGGTTGGCGCCCCCTGGTGTCGACTCCTACGCAATATCGAAGGACATTCAACTGACCTTCAGTCTTTATCTGTCAGTCGTCGCGAATTGATGTGATCCTGATTATACTGACTCCGATTTAATTGTGATCGTGAACTATTGCGGCCTAGGCTTTGGCGAATTAACGTTGAGGTCTGGCCTTAATCGAGTGGCGCGTTGAGCTCTCGTGGCTTCCGTTCGTCAGTGAAGACGGTTTATTGTGGTGTCCCGGGCCCGGGCGAAGGTGGTGCTGAAGGAGTCCAGGGTTGCAGCGGCTCCTGCGAGCTCTGCGGGGATTTGGCCAGGTATTGTGCGACTTCCTTACACTTTGTGCTCCTCTCAAGTCTCTCCTCACCCGAGTTCCCGACGTCCCGTCTTTCCGCTGATCTTAGGGTTGATTGAAATCCCGAACGAAGGTTCGCGACAGGTTTGGCGCGACCAAAAAGTAAAAAGTGTTACCATTGACCTGCTGTCGACTGTACATAGCTTTTTTAATAAAATTGATTAAATTGGAAGATATTATTTTTCAAAGATTGGCGGCGCTAGTTGGCTCATGAAAGGCCCTTAACAAAGTAACACAAAAAGCAACTCAGTGTGACCACAGATAAGTGAAACTCGTAATTAACCAATCCCGCATAAATTGCTCAGTTAAAATGAAAAATGGCGGTCATTGTCGGGGTTGCCAACAAAAACGGCAAAACCCGCCCGCGAATGGGCGCACTGATTCCCGGGAAAATTAACGCACACACGTTTCTCATGGGGTTCTTTTTTACCCGACGTGGCGGGGAAAAAGAGTATTGTTTACACAAGTACAAAAGTTTGAAAATTATACTTTTTTTATTATTAATGGACTCGACAGTTCGTCATTTGTCAGTGTCATGTTACAGAAAATTCAATGTATAATAGTCTTCTATCTTCATCCACAGGAGACGCCGTAGCGTCAATCACTGTGGACGAAGCAGCTCGACAGTCACGTTTACTCCCGAGCTCGTATTGGGAATCTTGACCATGGCGTCATTTTCTGATTACTTTAACGTGATATTAAACACAAAACACCCACTGTAGACGTTAAACTGAAAATTATTAAATAATTTCGCAACCGTCGTTTCCCGCCATTTTCAAAAAGCCCAAAATTATACTTAGTTGACGCTTGTGGAGTTTTCTGACTTAAGGCGCTATATGGTTGTCAAATGCAAGAGTGAGATAGAAGATGCCCTGCAGCGGCGGAGTGAAAAGCACAGCGCAGTGCCTCAATATTCGTGTTTTTATGAATACGCCAACAAACATCCGATTTTATTAAAACAAGCTCTCGTATTTATAGTACCTTTTTTTTTACCCAGGTAAAACATGCAAATCATGTGTCACCACGCCCGGGGGAGTGTGTTGTTTATGTCGGGCTCACCGCCTTGAAGGGGCAGCATACCGACTAAACGTCCTGGGGTGTTCCACCTCGTGCCATTCTCGCCGCGCCACGGGAAACTGTGATACATCCGCGACCCGACTGGCGCCCGAGCACTCCCCATTGTGGGCTGTAATAGCCCACAATGTATAATCCATTCATTTATAGTACCCTACATTTTGATATATATTTTGTATGAGATATTGTTTTGTATCTATCGAGCGAAGTTTGACCAATCGTGTATCGGTATTCATCAGTCTCTAAATAGACACCCCAAGATTGCTATATATTGTTTTGATGTCATAGTACCAAATCTCCTATAAACAACCAGATACACAAAGGTCTTACGAAAACAATTAAAAAAACGTCCAAATAAGGGTCCATTGTTAACGCCCAAATAATGTCCAATAAAGCAAATGAGGGTCCATTCATCCGTTTGGACCTTCTTTGCTCTCGGACATTTTTAGAAGGCAGACTGTGTATCTAGTTGTTTATAGGAGATCAATGACTACACGTCAAGAAGAGATAAACCATATTTTCCATGTCGAAACAATGCACATAACTGCGTCAGAAACTGCTGAGACATCGGGCCGGGGCCGGGAATCGAACGAGTGATTCTGATCGATATTATTAATATCCCGAGATATTTCCGGCCGGGAATTAGGGACGCATTCCAGCCCTATCCCTTTGACGGAGATATCCTATTACCTTATACATACGTCTTCACTATACTAGTGACTGCCCGCGATTTCGCTTGAAAGCTTATGATACTTATAATAAGACTTTATTAATAGTATAAAAATCGTCGCATTTTCTCGCATATTTGTATGAAAATGCAAGAAAACCAAAACCTATAGGGTACTTCTCGTTGATCTAGAATCATGAAATTTGGCAAGAAGCTAGAAGGCCTTATAGCACAATTAAAAGGATAAAATCCGAAAATAGTAAATTTGAAATTACCTACATCTCTCCAAAAATATTTTTTTGTTATTACAAACTTATATTTGCAGATGATTAACTAATCAGGAGTATATCGATGTCCATACATAAAATTTTGATAATTCAAATTCTAACGATTTATTGCAGTCACAAAGACCATATAAGTGTTAGTAAGTACTTAAAACTATGTTAGTGTTTACACGAGGTGTATTACGCGCTATGACATGCGACTTAGGTCCGACTCCGAGACCCCGGGACATGTAAGTGTACCCAGTGGCTGTCCATGGTATCCGCAATGCCCTTCAGGATGCTGTTAGGGCTGCCGCGAACCCGGAGCATCAGGGACGCGACTCTTTTGCGTATGATGGCATGGAATCCGTCTATAATGGCCAAGATAAGTTGGTTTCTAGATCTAGTTTATCTTTTCGTTAGAGCAAAGTTACGGGGTTTGCGTTGCTCGGAAGCCTCGGGGCGCGAGGCCGACTCGCACCTAGCCGGTTTTTTTGAAATAATAATTGTTTTATTATCGATACTGACACTAAAACACCAATTTTTAGATTTATTTTCTCTGTCAGATTAGGAATCACGCCAAACCTACTGGAAGGATTTTGATGGGACTTTCACTAGGAGATAGCTCCAATACCTGGGCAGCACATAGGCTATAAGCCATTGCGGTATGTGATGTGGAACCACGTAACCAGACAGGAAGAGCTGCCTCCCAGTACATTAAAAGTACTATGTAGAGGTCTATCAGTAACCAACGACTTCTATGCATCCGATTTTGATGAGACTATCACTACGAGATAGCTCAAATATTTGGGCAGCACATAGGCTATAAGCCATTGCAGTATGTGACGTGGAACTATGTAACCAGACAGGAAGAGCTGCCTCCCAATACATTGAAAGTACTATGTAGAGGTCTATTAGTAACCAACGACTTCTATGATTTTGATGGGACTTTCAATAGGAGAAAGCTCAAATATCTGGACAGCACATAGACAAAGGAGGTATAATGCAATAACCTAAGAACCTGGCCCACTTATTAATATCTGACAGTGGCTCTACAAGTTATTTATTTTATTTATTTATTCAAGTTTCATACATATATATAGTCTAAGTTTAACACCATTTATATATCATGAGCCCGGCAAGCGTTTCATAGAGCTATGACAGGGCGTTCAGTAGCAACCCAAAAAGACCTTATCATACTCATACTCATTTAGTCGGCCTTAGGTACACTATGGAACACTTGGTTACGTCATGTTTACTTTATCAAAGAACTCTCCTTGCTATCAACTATTAAGACCCGTCTCTAACTTTAAATGTAAAGCCATTTCAAAGGAACCACTCATAACTGGAACTTTAGAGATTCGGAGTTTCCAAGAGAGCGCACTTTAAAGTTCTTGCTTACATATACATTTACATACGTTACTATATAGAATCACACCGAAAGAAAAGATTATAATTGTGGTTAAGTATTCGCTACTTCATCTAAATTTCATTTAGAACATGATGAAAAAATTCTTGCCGTGTGCAGGACTTGAACCTGCGACCTAATACTAATATTGTCCGATAGATGGAATTGCGTAACATACCCTTTAAGTATGTAATAAAGCGATGAAGATTTTCGGTGGGCGTGGCGTGGTCTATGGTGGCTCAGTTGGTAAGAGCGTGTCACGGAATGACAAGGTCGCAGGTTCAAGTCCTGCCCACGGCAAGAATTTTTTCATCATGTTCTAACTTATTCACCGAGCATGGATAATGCGTAATTCAAGTTCTGAGTAAATTTCATTTATTCGGTAACCAAATTACTTTGTGTTCGAAATTACAATATTTAAATCACAATAAACATTAATCAATAGTTATAAGTAATAAAATATATACCTACTTAAATTGGCAACATTTATTATTAATTAAAATACTAATAGCATAAGTTTGTAACGATTTTAGTTGCAGTTGTAATATTTTATTTCTGTGAAGTGCAAATTATGTAATTGTAAATTAATTTTATAAATCTTTGGACCGTACACTTTTATCTATGTTTTATTTTATTAATAGACTCGACAGTTCGTCGTTTGCCAATGTCATGTTACAGAATTTTCAAAATATTCATAGTCTTCTCTCTTCTTCCAGCCAGAGGAGTCACTCTGGACGAAGCAGCTCGACAGTCACGTTCACTCCCGAGCTCGTAGCGGGACTCTTGACTTTAGCACGAAACATCAGATCTTGCACAAATAATTCACCATATTTGTCAATTGCGAACATTTTCATATATAATTTAATGTGATATTAAACACAAAACACCCACTGTAGACATTATAATGATTTTAACAAATAATTTTGGAACCATCGTTTCCCGCCATTTTCAAAAGCCTCTTTTATCTATGTTTGACTGTACGTTGCAACGAAAATCGATACTAGTCTAATCGAATGCGTGCAGATAATTGACGGATACTTGAAAGTTCTCTACACGATGGTAATAGAGCACAGATTGCTATGGTTTTGTGTACGTTTATTATGCTGTCTACTGTTCTACCGGCACTCGAATTTGACGTTAATTTGGTAATAGGTCAGATTAACTAATAATAGTATGTATAAGTTACCGATACTGAACACCCTCCCTTCGGCTTCATATACCCTTTACGTTACACCCTGTATAGTGAATAAATAAATAAATTCAAAAATAAACTACCCAGGATTCTGAACAACTTTTGTTTGAGCTGCAATTTATTTAGTTTAAGTCTTCATGTTTAATGTATGTAGGTATCATCCTCATCATCATCAGTCTATTTATATGTCCCCACTGCTCGGGCACAGACCTTCCCTTACATCGAGGGATCTGGGGCCATAATCCACCACGCGGGCACACTGCGGGTTGGCGGATTTCACATGCCTTAGATTTTTTTTCTTCTTCTACGACATGCAGGTTTCATCACGATGTTTTCCTTCACCGTTTTGAGAGCACTCGGTAAATGTACGTAAGTTTATCCGTCGAAAAAACCGAGGATAACTCATTGGTACATGGCTGCCCTAGCTGGGAATCGAACCTGGGACCTCCATATTGCAAGTCCATTGACCCAACATTTAATGAAAATAAAAATTACACAATTGAGAAATAAGTTACTAAAGTCTGCATACAAAATTACATAGTTACAAGTCAACCTAATAAAAGCGTTTTTTAAAAGGTAGAATAATTATTTTTTAACCGTGCATTGTCTACTAGATGAGTAGAGATATTTTTATGGCTTCAGTATCGAGTGAGTGGCGGAGAGTGGCCGATCGATTCCCGGACCCGGACTTATGGCTCATTTTACAGTGCGTGCAGTCAACCTAGTTAAAAAAATGGTTGCCTGTAAAGTCGGTATACGGGCGAAAGTTTTACGTGACAACGACGAAGGGAAAGTGAAAGGGACGCGTGCCTCTCACTCGCTCTCATTGTGAGCGCATAACGTGAGCGGAGCGTAACGCAGTTTCTTGAAGTGTCACCCGGCAAACCAATTTATAAGACGTTGTCACGTCAAAAATAGATAATAAGTTACGTTAGGTTACATAAATAAATAAAGAGACATTTATTCATCTGAAACATAATTTAGAACTTAAAAGTAACTTAGTTATAGTAGTACCTATTGTTACAGATGAATAGGAAAGGCCTCAGCGACACGCTGCTTTTCAGGTCTTTCCTACTCTCGTACAGTCTCGCTAATCTCGAAGACCACAAAAAAGAGTAACTAAAACATAAAAACTTACATGGTACAGTCGACGACAGAGATGAGTATACAGGGGGCCTCAATAAGGTTGCGATTTTCTCAAAAACTACTGGACCGATTTTAGTAATTGTTTTACAGTTACGTAGTTTTCACTTTTGTCTATCAAACAGTGAAAGAATTTTTGCAATAGATCAAGTAGTTTTTGAGATAATCTCAACCTTAAAAACTCTCCTGTACACCTTTCTCTGTGTTCCACCGTACCTAATAGGTAGGTAACTTAAATTAAATTGTTAACGTATTAGGTACTACCTAATAGGTTAACAATTTTTATTTAGTCAGGTAATACAAACATACGAGTTTGTATTACCTGACTAACTACCTAATTTGGAAGGGGGATGGAGTAAACGTATCCAATAGCGGAAACCCCAACCCTCTCCATGCATATATTTAATAGATATTACTTATTTGAATAACCAAAATACCATGTTATTATATATTTCTATATAGTGAACAAAATAAATAAATTAAAAAAAAACCTAGTTACGGTGGAACACAGAGAAAGGTGTACAGGAGAGTTTTTAAAGTTGACATTTTCTCAAAAACTACTAGAGCTATTGCAAAAATTATTTCATTGTTTGATAGATAAAAGTTAAAACTATGTACTGTAATACAATTATTAAATTCGGTCCAGTAGTTTTTGAGAAAATCTCAACCTTATTGAGGACCCCTGTGTACTTTATCTCTGTCTTCGACTGTATATTGTGTGAAGTCCGTCTGTTACTATTATCATGTTTTATTATCAGTCTTTTTTTATGTCCCCACTTCTCGGGCACAGGCCTTCCCTTACATCAGTGCGGATTGGCAGATAACACATGCCTAAAAACTCTACAATTTTAATTTTGTTTAATCATTCAATTACACATTTTACTACAAATTACATAATTTAATTTATTCATATGCAACAACATAACTAATGTATTTATGTAAGTAAACAAAATATTAGCCTAAAATGAGACCTATCTGTAAAAGACATTGCCACATTTCAATGCAGCTTTGCGCCACCTACAAAACTACGTGACCATTTAAGCTGTACCTATCATTTTGTTGGGGACTTATTACAGGTTTCATATTGCATAATCATAATCAGTATCATTTTCTACTACTCTCGCAACTCCTATAGAAGTATAACAAAAACAATGAATAAATCGCTTCGATTTCTTACTATTTTCTGAATTCTTAATTAAACTGTTTTTTTTCGAATCGCAACTTGTACAAAACTTTATTTTAAACCAATAATTTTAATAAAAAACGGAGATATTTTAACACTTATTCGTTATCTTGTACAACTTGGGGGCAACGTGGTGCAGAATCTGGCATAGTCATTTACATGAAAAAATCAAACTTCTACGTCAACGCAATCAAAAGATATGGCCATTTATGTCGCATTTTCTCGCATACTTGTATGAAAATGCAAGAAAACCAAAACCTATAGACAAAAACATATTTGTAGAGAACATCCGTTTACATTCAAAAACGTTTGTGATTCTATCAATACTAATTTTATTATATCAGGTGTACAGTCGAAGACAGAGATAAGTATACAGGGGGCCTCAATAAGGTTGAGATTTTCTCAAAAACTACTGGACCGAATTTAATAATTATTTTACAGTTACATAGTTTTCACTTTTATATTTCAAACAGTGAAAGAATTTTTGCAATAAGCCAAATAGTTTTTGTGAAAATCTCAACCTTAAAAACTCTCCTGCACACCTTTCTCTGTGTTCCACCGTTCTTATTTAAACTAGCTGAACCCCGCAACTTCGTTTGCGTAGAAAAAGTGCTATGCTCAGATCACATACCGCCATGGCTTGTAGCCTATGAGCTGTCCGAATATTTCAGCTATCTCCTAGTGAAACTCCCATCAAAATCCCTTCAGTAGTTATGGCGTGATACTTGCACAAAGTCACAGACAAAAATTCTAAAAATTAGTGTTTTGGCATCAGTATCGATCCTAAAACACATTCCAATTATTATTTTCAAAAAATTCCCAATGTACAGACACAACTTTTTTACAGTCTTATATGTATAGATGTAAATACTCACCAAAATACAAGACAAATGTCAAGTCCCACTAAAGTCACATAAAATCACTGACACATAGTTTCACAATAATCAAAACCAATCACTTTTACGTTCAAAACCTAACTTTTAAGTTTCTTAAAT
The DNA here is from genome assembly GCA_963506565.1 of Tachystola acroxantha. Taxonomy (NCBI): domain Eukaryota; kingdom Metazoa; phylum Arthropoda; class Insecta; order Lepidoptera; family Oecophoridae; genus Tachystola; species Tachystola acroxantha. Next base: position 12,530,397 of record OY735884.1, on the reverse strand, counting down.
CCACCAATACTGTAACTACAACTAAAATACCCAACTTTAAACCTCCTTTAATACGTTAACTCACACACAGAGAGTTCATCAAATTACTGTCTAAATATCCAATCGACTCTACATAATTCAATTGCTTCCAAACTTACGAAAGCTCTATACAAATTCCGCGAGAGTTAAAACGCTAGACGAAATCGCCTCCCCCTTACGCGTCCTCTCGCCGCGGCGTCGCGACGTAAACTGAGGCTTTTCTAACTGCCCTACAGTGCTTTACAGTTTTCCGCGTTAGAAGAGTGCAGTGTACACTCGGTGTGGGGAAATGTGGGGGTGCGAGAGAGAGGCGGGAAGGAAGTGTTCGTTTCGTCTCGCACGTGGCGCGATGCGGTCAATTGCAACGGCTACGGTCATTGCCATAGATCAATTCGCGTTAGGAATGGTGACTCTTATATTAAAAGGGAATAGAGCTCTTTACAAAGGTAGACGGGTAGAAGTATGTGGGTTACTTGTATTAAGAGCCTTCATAGAGCCAACTAGCGCCGCCAATCTTAAAAAAATAATATCGTCCAATATAATCAATTTTATTAAAAAAGCTATTTACAAATTTATTACGATAAATACTATTTTTCAATATACAATACATGGCATAATTGCGACAATCTAAGTTGTAGTTCACAAATGTGCCAATGGCCGCTTTTCGCGATTTTTTCGAATTATGCGAACTACAACTTACCGACATTGAATCACGTTATAAATAAGCATTTAAAAAATAGTATTTATTATAATAAACATTTACCCTCTTACTTAGAAAAAAACACTAATCAAGCACTGAGCAACATATTAACTAATCATTATTTAAACTCTTAATAAGTGATTAACCTTTTTTTACTTATTAACGTTATTTAAGCAGTGATTAGCTAATCGTCATTTTAAACACCAAAAAATATTTAGGTACGGTAACACTGCTGAATGAATTCAAAAAAAGAACGATAATTTGGCCTAAATTGGGGTAATGGCTACCCCAAAGTCCTTAAAAAAGTATTTATCAGTATCAAATGGAATCAGCTGTTCCGAATTCGGTCCGCCATTTTGTTAATTAAGCATACGACGTAACTGACATCTACTTATTCGGTTATTCAGGAGTTGATTAACTTTAAATAGCGTTTATAAGTAAACATTTTTTTTAAGCAATTGTTAAACAAGATATTAATTTTAATCATCGATTATAAGTAAGGCTGTTCGTCGACTGAAAGCCTCTGTACGTCCCGAAATAGTGATAGGTCCCCGCGGCGTATCGTGACGTGCTACGCTGTCAGCTACGGATATGCTACGCGCTAGGCTCTACGGACGTCGTAGCTATAACTACCTGCCGTTGTTAGCAAATTAGAATATAATGAAAAGTACTGGATTGACATTCATCATCATCATCATCAGTCTATTTATATTGCCCCACTGCTCGGGCACAGACCTTCCCCTACATCGAAGGAGCTGGGGCCATGATCCACGTTGGCGGATTTCACATGCCTTAGATTTTTTCTTCTTCTACGACATGCAGGTTTCATCACGATGTTTTCCTTCACCGTTTTGAGAGCACTCGGTAAATGTACGTAAGTTTTTCCGTCGAAAAAACCGAGGATAACTCATTGGTACATCGCTGCCCTAGCTGGGAATCGAACCTGGGACCTCCATATTGCAAGTCCATTGACCCAACCACTGAGCCACCGAACTCTCCTCGAGGATTGACATTAGTTAACGTAATCCTGTTAAAATTGTAATAGTTATAATAAATTATTATATATAAACGGATATCACTCACTTATATTGGTGAAGTCGGCAATTAGACCGACAGTTTCGACCGATTTCCGATTATATCCGTTTATATATAATAATTTGTAGTAATGGCTCACTATAGTTATAATAAATCCATACCTACATATAATAAGACTGTAAAAAAGTAGGTTGGATATTTTTTGAAAAGAATTACCATCGTGATCACCAATTTTTTAAATTCTTGTCTGTGTCGATGTTCAGACATCACGCCTAAAGTACTAAAAGGATTTTGATGAGACTTTCACTATGAGATAGCTCCAATATTTGGGCAGCACATAGGCTATAAGCCATTGCGGTATGTGATGTGGAACCATGTAACCAGTGAGGAAGAGCTGCCTCCTAGTACATTGAAACTACTTCGTGGAGGTCTACAGGGTGTAACGTAAAGGGTATATGAAGCCGAAGGGAGGGTGTTCAGTATCGGTAACTGAACAACTTTTGTTCTACGACTTTTAAATTTTCGCGAATTAATTTTTTGACTTTTCATACATTTCGTACCGGTCAGCTGGTCGATTTGTATGGGACATGAATTTATTTTTATTTTTTAATTGAAAAGTCGTAGAACAAAAGTTGTTCAGTTACCGATACTGAACACCCTCCCTTCGGCTTCATATACCCTTTACGTTACACCCTGTATAGTAACCAGCGACATCTACGCATAGAGCTAGTAAATAAATAAGGAAGTCACTTGTCTAGGTTATTATGGACAAGAGCAAGATTTTAGAATTAAAACTATAGTGAGCCATTACTACAAATTATTATATATAAACGGATATCACTCACTTATATTGTTAAAGTCGGCATTTAGACCGTGAATGCGGAGTAGACGCAGTGAGTACATACTGCGTGACGGGACCTAACGTGAGTGGCAGTGAGATCGATCAACGAATCCAGCTACAGCCATCGAACGCACCGTCGTCGGCGGCGGGACAAGTTACCTATCTCGGAGCGCGCACAGAGGGCGCTCATCCGCAGTTCGCGAAGAAACGTCAACGGCGACGCGGGCGTGGCTCGCTCACCTTGAAAAAGACCGTCGAAATCGGTCGAAACTGTCGGTCTAATTGCCGACTTTAACAATATAAGTGAGTGATATCCGTTTATATATAATAAGAGCAAGATTTTCTTAAAAGGAACTTTTTTTAATTCAAAAACATCTGATCGTTCGCGTATAATCCTGTTCTATCGACATTTTCTCAAGGGCCAGTAGACAGGCGAGGCGTTTGATCGGCGAGGCGTGCCTCGGGGACCGCACTGACCCTATTAGGGAGAGTAGGGTTACCCAGCTTGAAGGCATATTAGGGACAAGTTGCACTCGCAACTTCGAATGCGTAGAAGTCTCTCTTTTCTCGTATGGTTAAGTGGCTGCCAGCTGTCAAACTCAAGCGCCAGACAGAAGATGTCCCGTATCTAGTAGTATATTTTCGTTACTTTAGGTTTAAATAAAACAAAGATACGTTATTATTTATTTATTTTAATAATGGACTCGACTGTTCGTCATTTGCCAATGTCATGTTACAGAAAATTCAATATATTCAATAGTCTTCTATCTTACTCTAGGGGAGTCGCAGTAGCGTCTTCACCCTGGGTAGCCGCGTCTTCATGTCTTCATCCAGAGGAGTCGCCGTAGCAGCTCGACAGTCACGTTCACTCCCGAGCTTGTAGCGGGAACTCTTGATAAAAGCTTGAAACTCCAGATCTTGCATAAATAATCCAATAACTTCACCGTACTGTCATTCGCGAACATTTTCTGATTAATTTAACGTGATATTAAACACAAAATAGTCCCTGTAGACAGTAAAAGAAAAATTATCAAATAATTTCGCAACCGTCGTTTCCCGCCATTTTCAAGAGAACCCAAACATACGTTACAGAGTATTTATTAACTGACTGCCATTGACAGTGAGAGTTGCCAACATAATAACCAAATTAATTACCAACATAACATCTAGGTCACATAATGAGGAATAAAAGTACGATCCTACAACTGATTCTTCATGGAAGATCCAGGGCAGAAGAAGGCCAGGTAGAAGGAAAATGTCATGGCTCAGGAATACGGCAAAAGCGTACGGTGGAACACAGAGAAAGGTGTACAGGAGAGTTTTTAAAGTTAAGATTTTCTCAAAAACTACTTGACCTATTGCAAAAATTCTTACACTGTTTGATAGATAAAAGTTAAAACTATGTAACTGTAATAGAATTATTAAATTCGGTCCAGTAGTTTTTGAGAAAATCTCAACCTTGTTGAGCGCCCCCTATATACCTATCTCTGTCTTCGACTGTACCAGCCACCTTACCACGAACTCTAAAGCAGGATAACTTCAATAACACTTTATAATTTTGTACCATGACGTATTTAATAAGCTTGCTTTAAGGTCGTCATGGTATGAAAACAAAGTATTATTGAAGTAATCCTGTCATAAGAGTTCATGGTAACTGTTCCGTGTGGCGTTGTCGAGAGTGGAGATTGTTATAATGATCGCCAACCTTCGTAAGAAGATCTTAGAAATGTGTGTTATATGCATGTAGATAGTGTTCTATGTATTTCTATACATTCCGTAACAAGCGACTCATCATCATCATCAGCCCGTATCAGTCCGCTGCTGGATGTAGGCCTCTCCCAAAGCACGCCACTCAACCCGACTCTCGACCTTTTGCATCTAGTACCTTTTTTTTACCCATGTAAAACATGCAAGATCATGTGTCACCACGCCCGGGGGAGCGTGTTGGTTATGTCGGGCTCACCGCCCTGAAGGGGCAGCATACCGACTAAACGTCCTGACTTGTATCCAGTACCTGCCAGCCACAATACAAAGTGACAGACAAAATTGTGATTTGGCATCTTAACTATTTGTCTAATGGGTCCACCCACCGACAACCAAAATGGATACCCCGCTAAAATTATTTAAAACTAAAAATTCAGCACATTTTGATTAAATTTTTATAGCCTATGTTACAATCAAGACGACGCTATTCACAATAACGACACTAATCACGCCATTTAGGCGGGCCAAAGGGCCATACAATACTCACATACATACACTCGAAATACCTAACCCTCCTTACGCAATCGGGTAGAAAATAGTCTATCCCGTAATGCTACGCAGCATGGTGCCCCGCGTCCAACGCACTCCCGGCTCCCAAGTGCAGGTTTCAGTTTCACGCGGGATTGGACCCGCTAATAAGGTCCTTGGGTAATACCTGGGTATCACTACAATATGGTTAAATTCACTCCTATCATAGAATCGACCGTCCTGCAAGATCTCATAATACCACCCTCCTTGGTCTTCCTTCTACCCTTCACAGGTCTCAATTCTGTCAATATTATTTTTCTGTTCATGCAGTCAGATTGTGGAATTCGCTCCACGTCGAAGTCACGAATGCTGGGAGGAAATCCCAGCATTCGTGATTGTCAAACAATTTCTCTGTTTAAAAAACTCGTCAAAGAACACTACTTTTCTAACCCTTGATTATTCAGTATTTCATGCATTAGTATTATTTATTTATTTGTAGTTTATTATATGTAGTTTGTGTAAGTTTATTATAATTGTAGGTGTATACCAGTACGCCCTCAAGATTGGTTTATTAATAAATGATATACTTGAGATGGTGATGGTACGCCCTCAAGAGCGAATTCAGCTGATACACTCTCAAGACGTGATCACCATCTCAAGTATGCAATTTATTAATAAATGATTAATAAACCAATCTTGAGGGCGTATCACGTGCTGTCTTTCTCAAGTGGAAGGACTCAAGTGTGAGTTTTACAGTTCTCTTGAGAACTGAGTTTTGTTTATTAATACGGCGTTACTCACGTGATACCCGATTCCTAAACGCGCACCTAAGTTACGTTTATTAATAGGAACGCCATCTAGAGGTCGTACTCAAGATTGACTTTTGAGCTGAGAGTGATTTATTAATACGAGCCTCAGAGTCGGACCTAAGTCGCATGTCATAGCGCGTAATACACCTCGTGTAAACGCTAATATAGTTTTAAGAACTAAGGGCCGGCGTACAACGTCACGGCGCCGTGCCGTGACGTCGCATGGCGTGGCGTGTCACGGGGTCTGCCGGTGCACGATGTCGGCCGGCGCCGGTCCCAGGCGGACAGCGTCGTGCCGGCGGACGGCGCCGTCCACTGGCGCGAGGCGTAAGCTCAGGTTTACATTTGTGTGAGTGATCGCGGTACAAGAGGTGAAGTGCGGTGCGTGCGCGGCAGGGTGTATTTTGTTGCGTTTGTATTGGACGCGTCGCGCCTCAGGCCGAATATCACTCTACACTATCTATGTGCACTCACACAAATGCAAACCTGAGCTTACGCCTCGCACACTGTACACGGCGTCGTCCGCCGGCGCCGTTCTGTTTGTAAGCTAGCCCTTACATGGTCTTTGCAATAATTCAATTGATTTTGTTTGTATGTTACAAGGCAAGTGATCTAGTCTGTGATAAAATCATTGTGGACAGTCACCACACCACATAGATAGTGTTATGTTAATGATTTTATCACAAACTTGATCACTTGTCTTATAACACACGAATACTCTTTGGGCTAGAGGCAGCTATTATCCACCACTCGTGCCACAAGCGATAGCGCGTTGCAGGCTCTAGGCAGCGCCATCTAGCGGCTGCCTGTGAGAAACAGCATTTGTAAGCTTTGTAAAATAGTCATCGCGAAAAGACTGTCAAAATCGGTCGAAACTGTCGATTTAATTGCCGGATTCAACAATATAAGTAAGTGTATGATTATTAATTATAATACTTTTATTTAACCCAATTAAAGTTGACTTTGTCAATAGCTAGCCTATTGACAAAGTCAACTCTAATTGGGTTAAAAAAAGTATTGTAATTTTTACTGCAATTTGTAATGCATTTGCATTTGACTATCTGAATGACAATGCCAGACTCTGCCCCACCATCAACCTCAAGTTGTACAAGATAACTAATAAATGTAAAAATATCTCCGTTGTTTATTAAAATTATTGGTTTAAATTAAAGTTATGTACAAGTTGCGGGTCGAAAAAAACAGCTTAATTAAAAATTCAGAAAATAGTATCAAATCGAAGCGAATTATTCATTATTATTGTAATCATTTTCTACTACTCTCGCAACTCCTACTGATTGTGATTATGCAATATGAAACCTGTAATAAGTCCCCAACAAAATTATAGGTCCATCTTCAATGGTTTTGTAGTTTTGTAGGTGGGGCAAAGCTCCATTTAAATGTGGTAATGTCAATATTTACCAAATAAATGGATATGAATAGGACATTTGAAGGCTTCTAGCTAGATTTAACCAGGTATTACGATTTTAACATCGTGTTTTCTCAACATCTGGAGTCTGGAATGTTGCATTTTAAATTAAAGTTTTAGGTGATTTAAAGGTCTCAAAAAATTCTGTAATTTTTGGTACGATGTAATATAATGATTATTATCTTTTGGGGCAACTAGCCTATTGGTAAGTTGACAGATTTCACGAGCAGCTTTGCAAGAGTAACTTTTGTAAACGATAAGAATAGAATGCATTTTAGAGAAAGTTTCGACAGGAGCTGTCAACTGGGGTCCGATTGAGTTTTCTAACTCGTTGGAGTCAATTGAAGAAGTATGTGTGAACTTTATCTCGGTGGCTCAGTGGTTGGGTCAATGGACTTGCAATATGGAGGTCCCAGGTTCGATTCCCAGCCAGGGCAGCCATGTACCAATGAGTTATCCTCGGTTTTTTCGACGGAAAAACTTACGTACATTTACCGAGTGCTCTCAAAACGGTGAAGGAAAACATCGTGATGAAGCCTGCATGCCGTAGAAGAAAAAATCTAAGGCATGTGAAATTCGCCCTGAGCCCGCGTGGTGGATCATGGCCCCAGCTCCCTCGATGTAAGGGAAGGTCTGTGCCCGAGCAGTGGGGACATATAAATAGACTGATGATGATGATATGTGAACTTATTTTTCTTTTAAATGTTTTCCGTTGTTGCTTGACTTGCATTTTAGAGGGTATTTTTAGGTAATGTTTATCATAAATGATAAATGGAGAAAAAATTTCATCACGTCCGGGATTCGAACCAGGGACCACGCCATTCCGTGGCACGCTCTATTCCAATGACTTTGCCCTACTACAATGTTTGTCAGCGTTTGTCGACTCTATAATCGAAACAATAGGAAATATCACATGGTTCAACTAATTGAACCTACTGGAAAAAAAGTTTACATAGTCCAATGGATTGAACCATACGGTCGAATCACATGGCCAGGAGCAACTTTATTTACACCCCTAAAGGTGGGTACTGACCAACGTTACGAGGTGTAATGTAACATATATATGTTATGTTGTTACTATTTGTGAAAACCTGTAATTGGCTTTGTGTTACTATTATAGTTTATGTATTCTGTCATAGTTTTGCTGTTGGTTTTCCTGTGAAAATAAAATAAAAAATAATAAAAAATATTACACAGCGAGCATTCGTGCAGTCAGTACGTCGTGTTACGGGGAAACCAGCGAGCAACGAGCCGCTTGTTGCTCGCTTTGAGTGCTCCACTCGGCTGTCGGTTTTTTGGCGAATCCTTTGACTGTTACGCGGTTCAGTCAGTACGCTGTTGCAAGTCGTCACTTTTATACTGTCCAGTCATTTGGCTTTTTAATATTGCTATCAATGACATTTTATTTACTCACTCAGCATACCTAAGTTAAGATTAATTTGTTAAACTTACCTCATGTTTTATTTTATTTTTTCATTACCAATGCTTACTGTTTCGGAACCGATGTACCAGTTTTAAGTTAACTAGACCTAAGAAAGAGTGGGCCCTCCTGACACAGGCGAATTCTTAATTTGCCTACTAGGAGGTACCTTATTTTTGCATCATTTATATGCTGGTGATTTTGAAAATAAATTTATTTATTATTTTTAATGACAAACCACCACATATGCCTCTGTTTTTAAATAAGTTTGATGTCCAGTAACGTTTTTTTCTTATTCTTAATTTGATTGAAACAATAATTAAGTAGAATCAAAGATACCAACACGTCCTCGCTGTCGGCCATCTTACTGGCGGCGAAAGCGGATCACATAATTTTGACGAGCATGTTACGCCGATTTTAGAACACACCGTAACATGCTCGATGCGTAACACGCTCGATGCGAATGTTACATTACACCTCGTAACGTTGGTCAGTACCTACCTTTAGAGGTGCTCACAAATACTTCGCAAAAGAAACTTTGGTCTGGCTTTTTGAAAATGGCGGAAAACGACGGTTGCGAAATTATTTAATAATTTTCAGTTTAATGTCTACAGTGGGTGTTTTGTGTTTAATATCACGTTAAATTAATCAGAAAATGTTCGCGAGTGACAGTATGGTGAATTTGTTGGATGATTTGAGCAAGATCTGGGGTTTCAAGCTTTTATCAAGAGTTCCCGCTACAAGCTCGGGAGTGAACGTGACTGTCGAGCTGCTTCGTCCAGAGTGATGACGCTACGGCGACTCCTCTGGATGAAGACATGAAGTCGCGGCTACCCAGGGTGAAGACGCTACTTGCGACTTCCCTGGAGAAAGATAGAAGACTATTGAATATATTGAATTTTCTGTAACATGACATTGGCAAATGACGAACTGTCGAGCCCATTAATAAAATAAATAAATAAATAACCTTTAGTCTAATTAATAATTTACACTGAATTCTTTTACTATAAGATTCCACTTTCACTATCCGATATCTCGCCGTCCCTGTCGCCTCTCCCCGTCTCGCTCGCACAGCTGGTCAGCAAATGAAGATATCGCGTGATCTGCAACCATTCCTCAATATCAGGCCGCAGCCCTTCGATATACAGGATGATCTGTACTGTGGCGGCCAGGACACGCCATCTTAAGGAGATTCCTCACTTATTTAAATCATTCTTTGTATTATTGAGAAATGCGCAATGTTTTACTACCAATACAATAACTATAATTACTTAATTAAATGGAATTTATTGAAAAGAAAAAAAATATTAATTGGACTTTCGAACCTACAAAAGCTACGAAGAATTTTAACAGTTGAACATTTTTGAATACATACATTCTCGGTCATTATATATAAACGGATATCACTCACTTATATTGTTGAAGTCGGCAATCGTTTATATATAATACTTTGTAGTAATGGCTCACTATAGTTTTAATTCTAAATCATTCTCAGTCCTTGGAATAATTTTTTTTTTAAGGAAGATTTACAGCTACAATAACTTTAGGTTACTTAATAATGTCTATAAGCTAATTACAAATCTCCACCTATAGAGAGCAAGACGTGTCTCAAGATTTAAAAAAAAAGTGACTTAAATAGGTACCTACTTTAGTAGGTGTTAGGTAGGTGTGTTAAATTTTTTATATAAATCTAAAAAAATACTTTAATGATAACTGTCGTTAAAGAAGTCGGTAAATAATATTTTAGTAAATTAAAAAAAAAACGATTTGCAAAAATATTTAAGCCACGTGTTTATTTACTTGCAATCTTGCAAAAAAAAAAAATTTTTTTTGTAGAAAAATAAACTTTTTCCTGTATAAATCTCTGTCATATTTAGTTACCAACCCCCTATATCTAAATCGCGTTGTAGGCGAGTCGCTGACGGGCGACGGTTAAAAACGAATTATAACGGAGCACCCTGTAGCGAGCCATTTGTCATGAGCCGCGAGCTAGTGTGCACGCCCCCTTATATAGTCCAGGAGATCGGATACCTTTAATTTTTACCTGACAGCGCAAGAAGGATGGTTATATACTACAAGCTTCTGCCCGCGACTTCGTCTGCGCAGGATCTTTAAGATAAGATAAGATAAATACACTTTATTGCACCATAATACAGTATTAATTACATTATTGAGAAGCATGTACAATTTGGCGGTCTTATCGCTAAAAGCATAGTATTTATCGTAATAAACAATTTGTAAATAGCTTTTTTAATGAAATTGATTAAATTGGAAGATATTGTTTTTTCAAGATTGGCGGCGCTAGTTGGCTCTTGGAATATATATGTTAATAAATATGTTTTACAGTGTCAAGGAGTTCAGTGACCGTCATCAGTGTGTATAACATTTGTACGCCTCTTAACAGGCTGAATACCATCACTTTATTATTAAATTGTATAACATCTCGTATTCTGTGTATTCTAACAAATAAATGTATTGATTGATTGATTGATTGATTGATTGGAAGGCCTTTAATTTCAACTTGATACGTCCACGCGTTTCTGAGATTTAGGTCTTGACGGCCGGATGGATGGATGGACGGACATACAGACAAACAACAAAGTGATCCTATACGGGTTCCTTTCTCATTTTGAGGCACGGGACCCTAACAAGGAATATGTTCACAATTACATACTAGTTCAATCAGTAGAACTATACGGATATTTTTTCCGGATAGTTCTATCAGTAGAACTCGGCTAATAGAACTACATGGAACAGACCAGCCAAAAGGTTACACCTAGCTCCTAGTCTATCTTGTAATCCAGATGTTTGTTAGTCTTTCTTTCTGTTAGTTTTCGTTATCGAACCGACTGTTAACGGTAGACAGAGGTGTCGCCCCACACAAGTTGTTTTCGCAGAACATATTGGAACTTGATCGACATTGAATCGGTAACAAGAGCAGAAAAAAATAGCATCAGCCCGTATCAGTCCACTGCTGGACGCAGGCCTCTCTCAAAGCACGCCACTCAATCCGATTCTCGGCCCTTTGCATCCAGTCTCTGACAGCTACCTTGCGCAGGTCATACCTCCATCTGGTCTGGAGGCGTCCCAAGCTACGTTTACCCATTCGTGGCCTCCATTCGAAAACTTGTTCACTCCATCGGTTGTCGGTTCTACGACCGATGTGACCAGCCCAGTGACGCTTCAAAGAGAAGTATATTATGTACAGTCTAAAGGTGTGATTCCGATCCACGCCGGAGACGGCAGACAGTAACCTATATGCATGCCCGGCCCAGGCGGGAGTGCATCGCCTCAATGAGTCCCAGACGAGGTCGCTATCAATCTGGAAGCCCAGTAACTTGGTAGTTACTATGTGAATGTGGCTCACAGGCTAGAAAGCGAACGAGTCTTCTGGGGTCGGCCTATCCTGAACCTGAAGACTACAGGCTCCTTCCCATGAGCTGCATAGCGGACCTACTGAGTTATATCTTTAGGGAGGAGGAAGGAGCATAAAGGAAAGGGGAGAGCACAAAAGATCCCAATGGGTCGAAGTACCGCAACATTGGCACGCAATCAGGATAAGATAAGATAACTTGGTAGTGGTCACTTGCTGTATCGTAGAGTCGCCGGCGCGCACCGTCATGGCTGGAGGGGTATGGCCGTTCACGCTGAACCACATGAAGCAGGTTTTGTCCCTGTTCAATGCGAGTCCGTTCGCCCTGAAACATAGGTGCAGCCCCTGCGTTGTGGCGTGTGCTCGAGCTGGCTCGGCGAGGGCGTGCTCACCACGGCAGTCACGTCGTAGGTGTACATGTACATTTTGACAGCGACCAAGGCCGATGGGAGGTCGTTCAGCAGGATGATAAAGAGGGTGTACGATAGGCAGAAGCCTTGCGGGACGCCGCCGGCCTCCGTCACCCACCACGACCTGCACTCTGTCGGACATGAACGACCCCACCAGGGAGAGGGCTGGATCGCGAATGCCACAACTTGTCCACCAAAAGCTTGTGGTCCACCGCGTCGAAGGCGAACGATATAGTTTTGGATAACATTTTTTGTGACGTCAATTGTTTCTCCCACTCCCTTACTAACTGGCTATCGGCGCTAACTCATTTTTAATTACCTATGCGGCTATGGGATATTCGTTTTAACTGTAGTAAGACTATAGTAACAACTGTGGTTACATTACAATTTCGCGTTATCACAAAAGGGTTTTTTCAAAAACCAATTATTATAATACCTGTCTGCCTGCCAACTTGTGGACGGATCAAGTTGAAATTAATACTAAATACTCAGGTCTGCAACATCATGCAGCCGTGAAAATGTCAACCTTCTACGTCAACGCAATCAAAAGATATGGTCGTTTATGTCGCATTTTGGCGCATATTTGTATGAAAACGCAAGGAACTCAAAACCAGTGTAGTTGCCAGCTAGTTCCGTCCAGTGAGGAGTTTTCTAACAGCCGCATTTTTAAACCTATTGTTATTTATATTATTTTTTAACACTAAATATTTACTAGATGGCGTTGTCCTGAATTTATGTTAACTAATTTTGACATTCTTTTTAGGGTTCAGTACCTCATTTACCTACTAACCCTTCATTGTTTATGTTGTTGACTTAATTTTTGATATTCTTTTAGGTTCTGTATCTCATTTACTTACTATGCCTTCATTGAATCAACGCCGTCTTTTAACCATTTTATCAATTAATTTTATATCTTTGTGTTTACATAACTATAGTTTATTTTCTATCTATTTAACTGTAGTTTTTGTTACGGTCGGGAGATTGTTACGGACTGGCCAGCTCTCGTGCCATGTTTTTATATATAATTTATTTCTCTCTGTCATCTCCATTCCACTTGTCATCGCCACCGCATAAACATTATAACAATAAAAAAAGCACCTGAGATCTTGAAATATAAGTCTTTTCATTACCAGCGAGCCCAGCTCCTCAACATTTTTTTGGAGGGTACTTCCCGTTGACCTAAAATCATGAAATTTAGCAAGAAGCTAGGTCTTATAGCACAAGTAAAGGAAAAAAATCCGAAAACTGTAAATTTAAAATATTTTTTTGTTATTACAAAAATGTCGATGTTTGGACATAATATTCTTATAATGGCAAAGTTGAGTCTCTAAATCTAGTTTATCTGTTCGTTAGAGCAAAGTTACGGTTAAGTTGCGTTGCACGGAAGCCTCGGGGCGCGAGGCAGACTCGCACTGGGCCGGTTTTTTTAATTACAAGTCTTCTATTTCACACATTGATCTCCTATAAACAACTAGATACACAGTCTGCCTTCTAAAAATGTCCGAGCGCAAAGAAGGTCCAAACGAATGAATGGTCATTTGCTTTATTGGACATTATTTAGACGTTAACAATGGACCCTTATTTGGACGTTTTTTTAATTGTTTTAGTAAGACATTTGTGTATCTAGTTGTTTATAGGAGATAAGGTAAGATAAGATAAATATACTTTATTGCACAAAAAAGAATACATAGTTTTCACACTTAGCTAACATAATTTTATACAACAGGCGGTCTTATCGCTGAGAGCGATCTCTTCCAGACAACCTCCAGGTAGAGAATTTATTCTTTTGGAAGAGGCGGCTTACAGTGCAACACGTAGAAAGGAAGAAATATATGGATTAGACTACTAAAATAATTAATACTTACTAATAAGTTCTCAAAGGTTTCACATAACAATAACAACAGTTGTTACCATTACGATACTCATTCATGCTCTATCATGTTTGTGTGTAGTTAACTTTAATCCAAATAGTAACTAATACTCGACATAGTTATTCGGTGTTTCCCTATTGGATAGAAATTATATATTACATTAACGGAATTGCTTTTTGGTATTTTGGGGGATTGTATTTCTTAATTATTTTTTTTTACGATTGAAAGAAACCGAATATCATATTGTGTTCTTTGATATATTTTTTGCCTCACAGATAAACAAAGAGCTCAGAATGGCATACCGAGGCCCGTATTAATAAATCACTCTCAGCTCAAAAGTCAATCTTGAGAACGAATTCAAGATGGCGTCCCTATTAATAAACGTAACTTAGGTGTAAGTAAGTAGTAAGTAAGTAAAACAATTTTATTTATCATTAATAAATAGTACAAAGAAATAAATACATTGTGCGCGTTTAGGAAGGTATCACGTGAGTAATACCGTATTAATAAACAAAACTCAGTTCTCAAGAGAACTGTCAAACTCACACTTGAGAACGTATTTGCTGATTGCACGGATTGAGGTAAGCACGGATCCCTTAAGATCACTTCGATGTAAAGATCCTCTGCCCTAGTACGCGCAAACGGTAACAATCGGCGTCAAACTGACGCGTTTGATGTCCGCGGCGTTACGCCCATCGCTACCGCTGCTCGTGCTATTCCCGCAGTTCATTTTACATACGACTATTTCTATTCTCGTGACCATTCGCTGATATGCCAACAGTATATTGTCATTTCATTTGCATAGAAATGACTTGTAGTTGAGTCCAGAGGCCACACCCAGCTAGTTTTATTGTTTTCCAATCTCCTAGAATGGAACAATCGACCTATAAAACTACTCTTTTATGCGTGGTGCTATTTTTCTAGGCAAGTTAGAATATCTACAGATTTTCACGGAAAGTTACAAAATATATGAAAAGTTTAAATGAAGAAAAAATACATTGCCAGATTTCAATGGAGCTTTGCCCCACCTATACAAAACTGCGTGTACATTGAAGTTGTACCCTATCATTTTGTTGGGGACTGATTTGCAAATTTCATATTGCATAATCGTAAACAGTAAGAGTTGCGAGAGTAGTAGAAAATGATAACAAAAATAACGAATAACACGCCTCGAATTCTTAATATTTAACGCTCAGCACTATCTGTTACATTGTCTGATGGTGAGCCCACAATAAAAAAAAATATGTCACGATTTTTCGACGCGCAACTTGTACAAAACTTTATTTTGAAGCAATATTTTTAATAAAAACGGAGATATTTTTACATTTATTCGTTATCTTGTACATCATGCGGTTGATGGTGGGGCAGAATCTGGCATTGTTATTTCTAACCGTGGGCAGGACTTGAATCTGCGACCTTGTCATTCCGTGACAAGCCTGTATATCGTATATATAGATTTCTCTGTAAATTCAAAAGGCAGACCATTTTAAAAGACCGTTTCAAAATTGAATTTATCAATAAATCTCTTCAGCTGCCTTGAAACTTAGTTTCCTCACTATCACTGCTTCAGAATTTAATATGTCGTGACGAGAAAGGAGGGGAACATGGTACAGTAAAGATACGAGTAACAGTATGGCAACTAGCGAATTTATTTTTGAATTTTTATCCAACACACATAAACTCACATCTATGGCCCGTTATCTACCAAAGCGGAGAGGAGAGAGACGAGAGGAGATGTGTTTTGAATAACCAATCAGATTTCGTTATTTCCACATCTCTTCGCTTAGGATAAGGAACGAAATCTGATTTCATTCAAAACCTATCTCTCGTCTCCTCTCCTCTCCGCATTGGTGGAAACCGGCCTATGTCTCTTAGTGGTAAGCAGAAATTATGGTATTCTATCTCTTGCGATCCTGACAACCTCAAAGTCGCTTCCGCGACCGGGGGGGGGACGCTTCTCGTGGGTATTTGACCCCATTCGACTGTTAGCGGTGTGCTGGAACACATGCACGCCGACCAACTCGAGGACCTGTTACCGAGCGTTGGACTACACCGTATCCACTCGCTCGGAAGCCCTCATTATGGGGGGAGGTTTCGGGCATGCGCCAGCCTCCGCCGCCCGACTCTCCTGCGGTAGATTCGTTCGGACAATGGGTCAACCTCTCTTGCCCGCTCCGCCGCCTCCTTCGGTACTGACCTCGCCCAACGTTGCTTAACTTGTACGATAGTTTTCAACGTGTACTCTATCTCAACTAGATTACGAGCCCATTAACCATTCTTCATTCTTATTCATGTCCTTGTTGTGATCTAGAGTGTGGCACGCAATGATATTTTTAGATATTTATTTATTTATTAATGGACTCGACAGTTCGTCACTTGCCAATGTCATGTTACAGAAAATTCAATATATCATAGTCTCATATCTTCCTCCAGAGGAGTCGCCGTAGCGTCATCACTCTGGACAAAGCAGCTCGACGGTCACGTTCACTCCCGGGCTTGTGGCGGGACTCTTGATAAAAGCTTGAAACTTCAGATCTTGCATAAATTATCCAATAAATTCACCATACTGTCATTCGCGAACATTTTCTAACTAATTTAACGTGATATTAAACACAAAATAACCACTGTAGATATTCAAATAAAAATTATCAAATAATTATGCAACCATCGTTTTCCGCCATTTTAGCCTTTGGTAGAGCTATATTATAATCCCATTTCGATATTCGCTGAAACACCGAAACTTCCCTACTATACAAACATACCCCCACCACTAAACTTGCTCGAACCGAGGTAACCTCATAGGGCGCGTCACATGTCTCCTGTCAGTCATAATTCGTCACGCGTCGCGCGCGCACGTCGGGTTGGGGCTAAGCGGGGTCGGGTTGCATTTAATTTCGCTGGGGTGCCGTGGAGATGTCATGGGCTGTCTGTGAAATGAGATACTAGTTATTGATAAAAAATAGATTTGATGTTTGGAGCTTTTGTTTCATTAGTTTGATTCATTTATAAAATGTGACCACGAATTTACGTAAATATTGAGGTTTTGTGGTCGATACCTTTGTAACCTGTAAACTAAACGGCGTGATGGATTTTATGTATGAGATACCTATTTCGCGTAAAAGCATTTTCTAACGAAAGGCAAATGTTATTATTTTATTTAATTTTTTGCATTTAATTTCGAAATCTTGAAAAAATAATATCTTTCAATTTATTTGTTTGTATTCTTTATTGTACAAAAAACCTCAAAAAAATTAACACATAGTTTTGGAGACAATATTTACAACGGCGAGCTTAACCCTATAGAGTTCTCTTACAGCTAACCTTAAACTATTTAAATGGAGATCGTATTCTGATCAGGCACACTGACATACAATAAATTATTAATACTATCCATATTAATAAATAATTCAATTTTATTAAAAAAGCTATTTACAAAATGTTTATTACGATAAATACTATTTTTTAAATGCTTATTTATAACGCGATTCAATTTCGGTAAGTTGTAGTTTGCATAATTGCAAAAAACGGCCGTTTTTGGCACATTTGTGAACTACAACTTAGCTTGTCGCAATTATGCTATGTATTGTATATTGAAAAATAGTATTCATCCTAATAAACATTTTGTAAATAGCTTTTTTAATAAAATTTATTAAATTGGAAGATATTATTTTTTCAAGATTGGCGGCGCTAGTTGGCTCATGGAAGGCCCTGGGCGGGTTTGAGCTCAGAATACGGGCCTATAGATCAGTTCGTGAAAAATAGCAAAATAACCATATCCAGCCTAAAAAATAAGGCAGCCGAATATGAATCCTAAATTGTAAAAATAAAACTTAGAATTGATAAACATCGGTCGCTTTTGAGCAAGATTTGGTCAGGAAGATTTCCAATTAGCAAATGGCTCGGAGTGTTCCGCTGTCCCCTACTACGGGTTGAAGGCAAGCAAATAAATTTGAACTACCTAAAATATTAAAAACTACTTAAAAATACATTAAAAATCTAACTAAAAACAGTCTAAAAGTTTTTTGTTTACAAATATTATTAAGTACCTAATAAAAATTTGCCGCAATTTTTGTGAGACAAATTTTTATTTGATATCGTTATACCTTTTCCATGCAAAGTGTAGGAAATGTAAATTTAAAAAATCTGAATCTTACACAATGTAAGGTGTCTTACATGTGTAGTCTTGTAATCCTACAACAGTTTGTGACAAGAATAGTTACGAGCCCAAATTGTGGTTTTTCAAATTCAAATGTTTTTTATTTCCTTCCACATTAGGTACATTTTCATGTTATTAGACACAGTTTGGTGGAAGACTGGCGCTCAAGCTAGGACTAATCCTGTGTTTTGAGTCACCAGGCCTCCCCCATACAGACATAATGTACATTAAAAAAGATAATAGGGTGAAGAAACAAACATTCACAACATTTTTCTTATGGTAGTGGTCATCATTCACTCTAATCAAACTTTACTTCACTTCGGCCGCAGTTACTTCGTTTTGTTTCAATTCAATTGATTTCGCTGTTGAACTTGCTTTGTAATATTTCTCTTTCTTTGTTTAAAGCATGATTGATGGCAAAGTTATGTTTAAGTTTTAGAATTCCGTACCTCAAAACGAACCTTGAAAGGAACCCTTTAGATTGGTACCTCCTGCCTATGTATTATGTGTCTTGAAGGATCTATGTAAATAAACAAATAGTCTATACATATATAATAAGACTGTAAAAAAATTGTGTCTGTACATTGGATATTTTTTGAAAAGAATAACTGTAATGTGGGTTCTCTTGAAAATGGCGAGAAACGACGGTTGCGAAATTATTTGATAATTTTCCTTTTAACGTCTACAGAAACTATTTTGTGTTTAATATCACGTTAAATATCGCGAACAAAATGTTCGCGAATGGTACGGTGAAGTTATTGGATAATTTGAGCAAAATCTGACGTTTCACGCTTTTATCAAGAGTTCCCGCTACAAGCTCGGGAGTGAACGTGACTGTCGAGCTGCTTCGTCCAGAGTGATGACGCTACGGCGACTCCTCTGGATGAAGACATGAAGACGCGGCTACCCAGGGTAAAGACGCTACTGCGACTCCCCTGGAGGAAGATAGAAGACTATTGAATAGATTGAATTTTCTGTAACATGACATTGGCAAATGACGAACTGTCTAGTCCATTAATAAAATAAAATAAAATAAAAACTGTAATGTGTTATAGGATCGATACTGATGCCAAAACACTAATTTTTAGAATTTTTGTCTGTTTGTCTGTGACTTTGTGCAAGTATCACGCCATAACTACTGAAGGAATTTTGATGGAAGTTTCACTAGGAGATAGCTGAAATATCCGGACAGCTCATAGGCTATAAGCCATGGCGGTATGTGATGTGGAAACAAGGATCCAGAGAGGAAGATCTGCCTCCTGAGCTCCGCAAACGAAGTTGCGGGGTACAGCTAGTTGTACATACAGCGTGATAGGCGTGAAGATAATCGCGTACGCGTCATTCGCAGTTGGGTCGGTCGGGTCCGACGGGCGTCGGGCGACGGATATTGGATGCAGACCGACAGACACCTCCCATTTTTATATATTAGATTCAAGTATCCAAGTTACGAGAGATAGCGGATAAAGTGTTGTTGGGGATACAGTTACCTTAAATATCTTAAGCTTAAGTAATTAAGTAATCCTTACTGTAACCTGTTTTTTGTTCCAACTAAATAAATTGAAGAAAAAAAAAGTGGTAATTGATTTTCATTAATAAAAATAGTAGTAAAATAAAAATATTTGGGATTCCTAACGATCCCACTTCACTTGGTTATTCGTATTTGCGTATTTGTCATAATTTCATTTCATTTCAATGCCATATGTAATTGGTATGTTTGACAAAATATTCGTCTTATTTGTATGTAGGTACGTCAAGTATTTGACAAATACGACAAACATCAAATAGCGAATACGAATATCCAAGTGAAAATGGGAGGTGTCTGTCGGTCTGCATCCAATATCCGTCGGACCCGACCGACCCAACTGCGAATGACGTGAACGCGATTATCTTCACGCCTATCACGCTTATGTACAACTTATTTATTTATTTTATTTATTTTTTATTTATTTATTTATTCATTAAAAAGTATAGCATTACAGTTTGTCACCTATGCACTATACATTTCATTTAATTATTAATTAGATTATTAGAATATCAATTCAATTATATGTATTACAGTTATAATATTCAATATAATATAATACTCATTATTCCATTAAATATTTAAAGTCATTTAAATTAAATTATATACAATAAATAACAACAAGTACAACACAATAATAAAATGTCAATTATTCGTCATTCATCCATCCTCTCGCAAAACAACAAACATTCCCGGAGTACTGAGTACTGCGGGTCGGCGAACAGGTCGCAATGCGGTGCCGCTGTCAGCAGCGCGTTCAGACGCTCCGGCGCGGCCACGAACTAGCTGTACCCCGCAACTTCGTTTGCGTAGAGGAGGAGGATGGAGGAGATCAGGAGGCAGATCTTCCTCTCTGGATCCTTGTTTCCACATCACATACCACCCTTTCCAACTTAATTTTTTTAACGTAGTGTAAATGTCAAGAAGGTTTAATGAAAATGTGGCTTAGCTAACCTGATAGCTTCTCCCTCGCTCGTGACTTGGCTCACACGCCACTCGACCGATTTATTTATTGAATCTGACAAAAGCGTGCCGACGAGCATTCGTTTTGATGCCTCGGAAAAGGATTGCCTTATTTCGCCTCGTCACGTCAGATCGCGATTGCCTCGGACACCTGAACAGCGGGACGGCTGGCTTTATTTGTAAATGTAACTACAATTTAATAATTAAAATACAAATTTTTATTTTATGAAATAGGCTACCCGCTTGGTGTACACTCTACACCAAAACAATAACATTGTAATAGTCCACAAAATAATAATGCTAAGTGTCACCCCAATTATAGGCAACAACGGCTTAGGTCTTATTTAAATCCAAGGATTAGGTTACAATGTTATATCGATCTTAACAATAAAATTTAACAAATTTAGAAAACATTTTGGTAACATATCAATAAAAAAATTGTTAAAAATCTGTTTGAAAAATCTGTTACAGATGGGAGGCAACCGCTGCCTCTTTAGAATCATCAAGTGTGAAAATAAAATGATCCGATCTAATTAAGTGTAAAAAGTTGTACAATAATCACAGAACAGCGTAAAATCTTATTAGGGTAGGGTAGTTTTTATTTACAAAATAAGACACTTGATTTGGGCGTCGGTATACGTCAAATAATTGACAAATACGCATTGATCTCCTATAAACAACTAGATACACAGTCTGCTTTCTAAAAATGTCCGAGCGCAAAGAAGGTTCAAACGGATGAAGGGTGATCATTTGCTTTATTGGACATTATTTGGACGTTAACAACGGACCCTTATTTGGCAGTTTTTTAAATTGTTTTAGTAAGACCTTTGTGTATCTAGTTGTTTATAGGAGACCAATGCAAATACGACAAACATTCAATAGCGAATAGCCATGTGAAGTGGGAGCATAACATATAGTTTTGGGTCTGTGTTTAAAAGCAACCTTTTGACAATCAAAATTAATGATGAATTTAACAAAGTTTCGTTGATTTAAAACTCATTTGCAGGCACCAATCGGCGTGGGGCATGACAGGTGAGGGATGGCCGCCATCACTCACCCCCTGCACTTCCTTAGACAGTGGGGATGGCAGACTTCGTGTTTACAAACTGGGGTAGTTTGGTGGAGTGAATTTTGGGGAAAATTTATGTCATAAATTGAAGAGCACAAAAGATCCCAATGGGTCGAAGTGCCGCCACATTGGCACCCAATCAGGATAAGATAAGATACTGTCTATAAGTATTGGCTAAAGGTGATTTAAGGATACCGAAATATTATTAACTAGCTGTACCCCGCAACTTCCTTTGCGTCGATGAGGAGGATGGAGAGGATGGAGGAGATCAGGAGGCAGATCTTCCTCTCTGTATTCTTGTTTCCACATCACATACCGCCATGGCTTATAGATTATGAGCTGTCCGGATATTTCAGCTATCCACTATTGAAACTCCCATCAAAATCCCTTCAGTAGTTATGGCGTGATACTTGCACAAAGTCACAGACAAACAGACAAAAATTCTAAAAATTTGTGTTTTGGCATCAGTATCGATCCTAAAACACATTACAATTATTCTGTTCAAAAAATATCCAATGTACAAACACAACTTATTTACAGTCTTATTATATGTATAGATTAAAATGAAGTCGCCTACGAATGCCTATAGAAGACGGATGAGAGTAGATTCAATGCTGTAGAGATGCGCTCATTGCCTAGTATGTGTGGAGTGAAACTGAGTGATAGGATTAGGAATGTAATGATTAGAGAACGGTGTGGTCTGAAAGACAATGTAGTAAATAGAATTGAAAAGGGTATGTTACGTTGGTTTGGCCACTTAGAGCGGATGAGTGAAGGAAGGGTAACGAAAGAAATACACAGAGCGAATGTTGACGGAAGGGTCGGCAGAGGTAGACCGAGGAGAACGTACGGCGACCAGATTGGTGGTGTCCGAATATAGGATTTCCACAAAGCCAGTTGGATAGGGGGCAGGTAGCATAGCCTGTCACCTAGCCTGAACGCAAAGTTTAAACAACGCATTGTGAATGCATAACGATTGCGAGGAGTCGCCCCACAAAGCTGGATAAAATTGCATCTCGCACGCGGGTTGCTGTAGGGTGCATAATTCCATAATTTTGCGGTCACTCACAGCTTACTACGTCTTAAAATGCATTAGAAATCTTATGGTGACACTTTTTCCATACGACCATGGCGCCAAACTTCAGATCCTGCATGAATCCTCCAGTAACTTCACCATACTGTCATTCGCGAAATTTGCCGTTGTGTCAGTAATACCAGTGACTTGTACCATTGATGGTACTACAGAATATAAATCAGTGTCCCTAGTACCATTGATACAAAGTTGTGTCACTTGTACATCAATGGTACAAATCAATGGTACTACTGACACAACGGCCCATTTTCTGATTAATTTAACGTGATATTAAACACATAACCACTGTAGACGTCAAAAGGAAAATTATCAAATAATTTCGCAACCGTCGTTACCCGTTATTTTCAAGAGCTTTCGATCCGATGTTTTCATGCAAAGTTTTGAGAGAATTGTTTATCCTGCGAGCTGGACTCCTCGCGACTAATATTATTGTACGCAGTCTGTAATTGCTACAAGTATTAATAAACGATTCTGATAGTAGTTTGCTAGAAATTGACGCATTAACTCAAACTCCAAGAGTCTCCACGAGTTGCTCTAAGTGAGCTGACGATCTTCCGCCATGTAAGTGCAGTGAGCACACTTGCCCGCACCCAGCAACCACTTCCACCTGGAATTTAAACGTCTTCAGCCGCTATTTGCTAAGTGCAATTTTCATTCAGTACATCAGTCACAGTTGGTATTCATGCAATTCATGCTTACAGTGTTTCAAGCATAGACGACTTACCCAATAGACATGAAATCGGTACAAATGACAATGCCAGATTCTGCCCCACCATCAACCGCTAGATGTACAAGATAGCGAATAAATGTAAAAATATCTCCGATTTTTATTAAAATTATTGGTTTAAAATAAAGTTTTGTACAAGTTGCGATTCGAAAAAAGCAGCTTAATTAAGAATTCAGAAAATAGTAAGAAATCGAAGCTATTTATTCATTGTTCTTGTTATTCTTCTATAGGAGTTGCGAGAGTAGTAGAAAATGATACTGATTATGAAATATGAAACCTGTAATAAGCGCCCAACAAAATGATAGCTTAAATGGTCACGTAGTTTTGTAGGTGGGGCAAAGCTCAATTGAAATGTGGCAATGTCTTTTGCAAGCTCAAAATTCTGTCAACGATGAGCGCATTGATACGAAGCGGGGGACAGGGGTGCCGAATTAAAGAGATGCGTCCATGTCGTAACGAGCACACGTGTTTCATTAAACCAACCCGCGGTCACCGTTACACCTCATGGCGACCCTGCCAGGATTATTGAAGTAATCCTGCTATAAGAGTTCATGGTAAAGGGGCAGGTATTACATAGACTCGTGTTTATCTTCACAGACTCTGAAGGAATGAATGAATAGACATTTATTTGACACAATACAGCACACTTAAATACATAATGTACACATAAGTATACAAAATAACAAATTATAGCTCTCCGCTGGAACCGGGATTGCGGTCGACAGCAGAAACATGCGTCATCATAGAAGTATTAAAAGGGAAATATTCAGTAGTAACCGAAGAAGTGTGCGTCTTTCAATCCCATCCTATGTGAAAGGTTTGTTTGTGGTATCCCGTAAGCGCTTCAAGAGTTCTCTCTCGTAGTAGTGTTACTGCATCTGAATAAAATCTGCTGTCGTTGTAGATAGCTCTGTAAACAGTGAAGCACGTAGGCAAACGAAACGTCTGAACGAACCGCTAAGTCCCGCCGTCCGCTTAGTATTCCGACCAGCCAATTACCAGATTAAACCAAATAGTTGTGAATACACTGCGATACTGCAAAAGCGGACCGGTAATGTTTCTAAGCTGAGGAATCTAAACGTATTTGCTTAGTAAGGCTACCTTTAGAGACTTGCATTTAGAGAGCTTTAGATAGTCCACTGGACTTCAGTTACGGAGCCCGGGATTCAATCTCCAAGTCTTCTTCTTCTCGAGTGGAGTGACCAAACCTGTTGTTCAACCCGTGCTCTCATACTAGCCTGACTGTTGCTAAATGACAACAACAGCTCCTAGTCAAACTACTTCATTACCAGCTCGAATCACTGCTGGACATAGGCCTAAAGCACTTTAGTGACGTGCTTTGGGTGAGGATCTTTTGCATCCATCTCTTCCAACAATCTTGCACCGGTCTTCCGTCTATGTGGTCAGGGGCGTCCGTACGTTTACCCGTTAGAGTCCTCCATTCGAGAACTCCTTAAACTACTGAGCTGAACCCTGTGTATTCATAAAATTTCAGGCACAGTCGGCAATCCTACCCGACAGGACAAACCTACAACTTCTTCTTAGTTGTTACACTCTTATTATTTATTTATTTGATTCACTAGTATTACAGATACATTCTTATTCACTAGGTAAATCTACGTCAAACAATTATGTAAGTATACAGTATTTAGGGCGACACAGGTCAATGCCAGAAGCTTCTCTATCCACGCGCATGCGGCCACGAGCGGCAAGTGGCCTGGTGTGTCTTGGCAGAGTGGTCTTGGTCGTCACTTCAGTCGCAGTGACCCGCCTCACAATACGCCGTCACTCGTCTCTGACGGCTACTCTCCTGGTGCAGACGTGCAAGGGATCGGTCACGGCTGGCCTACTGGTTGGCGACCTACCGCGCTATCTGGTACCGTCAACCTTGCCCTGAACCACCAGTCTCTCAATCAATTTAACTCCACGCCGAGACACGTGCCCAAAGAAAGTCAGAATGCGAGCCTAAACTACGACTTCACATACTCGTTATACCCCACAAAGATCTAGGTCAGTAGTATTTCAAAGCCAGGTCCCTGTCAAGCGCAGGTCTCCAAATGTACCGCCGACCGCCTCCGCCGCGGTATTTATAGCCGTGTAGCAGACAGACTACGGGCACGGGATTTATAGTTATTGGGAGTTCTTGTGACTGACAGAGCCCGGCGAATTATG
Source organism: Tachystola acroxantha (assembly GCA_963506565.1). NCBI lineage: Eukaryota > Metazoa > Arthropoda > Insecta > Lepidoptera > Oecophoridae > Tachystola > Tachystola acroxantha. The sequence goes on along the minus strand of OY735884.1, from coordinate 12,504,560 downwards.
AGTTTGAAGCGGTCGCTGATTCGGACACGTCTGTTGTCATAAATCCACTGACCACGTACTCAATAGACATGAAATCGGTACAAATTTGCAAGCGAAACATTCTGTCAACGATGAGCACATGGAGACGAAGCGGGGGACAGGGATGCCGTATTAAAGAATAGAATAGAATAGAATAGAAAACATTTATTTGACACACACACACAGAGCACAGTACATAAGAGATACATAGAATAATAATTACAAAGAAAAGAGATACATAGTGCAGTGGTGTGGTGCCAAACAGGTCTCCAGCTCAGCATGTGCTGCAGTAATTGGACATTACTGCAGCGCTGGTTTTCAGTGGAGCCGCTGATGCAATGACGTACGGACATACGGACATACATGACGTACGGACAAGAGATGCATCCATGTCGATAATATAGAACTTTACGTGTCGCGAAGCAATTTTGCGCTCATGTGCGGGCAGACACGGGCGCCCTCCTGTTACAGTATAGGTATAAAATTGTAAATGTATATAAGTTTCTCAGAAAAAACCGAGAATAACTCATGGGTACATAGCTGGCCTGGTTAAGAATCGAACCTGGGACCACCGTATGCAAGTCCATTGTAAATACCACCAAAAAAGAATGACTAATATTACCAAGTAATACTATAGTACGTACGCGTTAAGAAAATAGTGAAAAAAAGAGCACGTCTATCCACGGTTGACAAATTAGATGACTTAGACAAATGTGCCATAAGAAGGAAAGTTCAATAAAAACAAATTTCAACTTTCCTTCTTATGACACATTTGTCTAAGTCGTCTAATTTGTCAACCGTGGATAGACGTGCTCTTTTTTTCACTATTTTCTTAACGCGTACGTACTATAGTCATTCTTTTTTCTTTTCTCGCGTGGTTTAGTGACCAAACCTATTTGGCAAAGTTATTCAGCCCCCTTACCATGACCTCTTATAGCAGTATTACTTCAATAATACTTTGTTACTTCGTACAATGACGACCTTAATAAGCTTACTTTAAGGTCGTCATTGAACGAAGTAACAAAGTATTATTGAAGTAATACTGCTATAAGAGCTCATGGTATGGTGGCAGGCCTGTGTTCTGACGTGGCCTAACGACTCAACAACCAAGCGACAACAACCGGGACCAACTGCTTAACGTGCGCCCCGAGGCACGAAGTCGTTGTTGATTAGACAGTATTGTACAAATCTAGCTACCTGAGCCACTAAGTGATATAAATCAGTGTGACACGTACGGAACCACTCGGTCAGGCTCACACGATTGTATCGTATACGAGAGCCGAGCACTGCAGTGTGCAGCATGCGATACAGGTAACGCGTGGATGCGGTATCTAAAACCGAAGCTTGATTTGCAAGTGTCTTATTTTGTAAACAAAAACTCCCCTTACTAACATTTTAAGCTTTTCTGTGATTATTGCATAGCTTCACATTACAATATCGGATTATTTTATTTTCACAATGATGAACAGGTTCGAACAATCAATTCCTCCAGAATTACATCACAATAGGTAATTAAACGATCATATTTGTTTACAAAATAAGACACGTTATTTGCGGCTGCGGTATACATTTATTTACTCCTTGCTGGGACACATTTATCATCATCAGCGTTTGCTGTCTGTGGAGATATCATCATCATTTGGCCACTTTTTCACCTTAGCGTTGGCACGTTTTCCATGAAAAATAAAAGTAGATTTAAAAAATGTTGACGTGCACAAAAATACACAATACACTTGCAATAAAAGAGACGTGTACGTGACAAATGTACGTATAGTTTCCATCGAAAAAACCATGAGAAAACTCATTGGTACATGGTTGACCTTGGAATCGAATCTGGGCCTCTGAAATCCAATAATTAGGTTAGGATCACATCCCCATCGAGCTATATAGGTGCTTATATTTCCTAAAGTTAAGTACTTAAATATGCTTTCTGAATCTGGCTGTTATTTTGACCAAAAGCAGGAATCCAAGTTTTATTCATTATTGACTACACAGTCACCAATGAACTACCGCATCTGAAAAACTGAGCACACTGAATATTCTCACCTTCATGTCACTGCAGGCAATCGGTCCGAGGTCTCGCGGCCAGAAAGTATTACAGGAAGACAGATGAACAGTCGCCGAGCGGTGACCGTCGGATGGTGGACGGCAGGGAATTGGATCCTCGCCACACGGCGGTCAGCGGTGACAAGTGCAGATGACTTAGTTTGTTATGATATCGGAACAGTTATTCAATGAAACACAATTCGATTCAGGTATTTTCTGGAGAGGTTTAGGTTCTGTTTAGGATATTAGCTGATTTTAGTTTGGTCTTCAAAAGATCGTAGGCCAGAATTAAGAAACAAGTTTTACATGGGCTACATCTTTATCATCAGTCCTGATACGGACTGTCCACTGCTGGACATAGGTCTCTCACAAATCACGCCACTCAGCCCGATTCGCGACCTTTTGTATCTAGTCTCTGCCAGACACCTTGCGCATGTTATCACTCCATCTGGTCGTAGGGCGTCCCATACTACATTTACCCGTTCGTGGCCTCCATTCAAGAACTGGTCTCCCCCATCGGTTATCGGTTCTACGACAGATATGATCAGCCTACTGACACTTCAGTTTGCTGATCCTATGAGCAATGTCAACCATATTTGTTCTAGTCAGATACGCTCTATTCTTATTCTATCCACCAGAGATATTCCAAGCATAGCCTCTTCTCATAGCTCGCTGAGCGACTTTGAATTTGTATGCAAGCGTCAGTGTCCGCGTTTCGGCTCCGTAGGTCATCACTGGTAGGACGCGTTGGTTGAAGACCTTTAAAGGCATTGTGGTATTGAAGACGAGAAGAATATGACGTTACTTCCCAAATGCTGCCCAGCTCAGCCGAATTATCATAACACTCTCTTTCCCGAAGTTATTCCTGTATACAACTAACCGACGGCCGCGTATGAAGACATAGATGAAGCGAGAGTTGTATGCCAGGATCGCAGCAGATGGAAGTCCACAGTCTCTGGCAACCCCTACGGGAAACAGTCTTGAGTTTATAATGATGATTCTCGCCTAACTTTAGAGTTTATCGTAAGTAGACGAGGAGCTAAGAAAAATAATCTGAGGCATGTGAATTTCGCAGTGGGCCCGCGTGGTGGATCATGGCCCCAGCTCCCTCGATGTAAGGGAAGGTCTGTGCCCGAGCAGTGGGGCAATATAAATAGACTGATGATGATGAGACGAGGAGCTGAACGACCTCGAACAGAAGAACGAACTTTTATCGTTAAAAACAAACTGTAGCCGGCCAATTCAGGGGTCGGGAATTACGCATAAACAGCAAGGAGATCATATAATAAAAGCGGGAGATTTCAGCGGCGATTGCGCGTAATAATGCGGTAATAAATATCGCGAAGCCACTCCAGGTAACCCCTCCGGGCCGCTTCCTCCGGGCCGCTCGCCCCGGCGCGGGCCAAGTCACAGGGCAAGAGCGTGTGGATGAAAGGACATATTGTAGACTAATGCCCGTATTAATAAATCACTCTCAGCTCAAAAGTCAATGACCTCAAAGTCAAAGTCAAAGTACTTTATTTGCTGTAAATGTGGTGATACAGGATGGTACTACAGATTAAGTTCGCACATAAGTTCAAGATGGCGTTCCTATTAATAAACGTAACGTAGGTGCGCGTTTAGAAATCGCGTATCACGATTTTCATTATTAATACGAAATAGGCACAAATTCATGATCAACTGTGAAATTAGTTGAAAAATATAGTAACTACAGGCATTTAGAAAAGTTGTGTTAGAAAGAGACATAAATAGTAAACAACGCATTGTGGTTCTGACGTCATACTTAGGTAGCGCCATACAAACTACACACTAAAGATCATTTTGCTAAAAATAGAAGTAGTTCCCCCACCACTTGACTTAACGTCTATTCCCATTAGTTCAGTTGGCCAGTAGACTGAACTAGTGAGAAAAAAATTCCCATTTGTTCAGTTGACTGAACTAGTGAGAATTTTTTTCCCACTAGTTTAGTTCAAAAATATTTAGAGAAAATACAAAAGACACAAAAACATTAATCGCTTAATATCCTCGGAATTAATTAAGATATCGAAAAACTGATTTCACAGTTCTCTTCGGCAGGAATATGAGAGTTGATTGATGCAATAAAAATGACAATGCCAGATTCTGCCCCACCATCAACCGCAAGTTGTACAAGACAACGAATAAATGTAAAAATATATCTATATAATAAAGTTTTGTACAAGTTGCGATTGGAAAAAAACAGCTTAATTAAGAATTCAGATAATAGTAAGAAATCGAAGCGATTTATTCATTTTTTTTTGTTATTCTTCTATAGGAGTTGCGAGAGTTGTAGAAAATGATACTGATTATGATTATGCAATATGAAACCTGTAATAAGTCCCCAACAAAATGATAGGTACAGCTTAAATGGTCACGTAGTTTTGTAGGTGGGGCAAAGCTCCATTGAAATGTGGCAATGTCTTTTTTTGCGAAGTACTCTATTGTATTTGTGTGCTAGAACCTCAGCAGATAGAAGATATTTTGACTGCGACATTCCCCGCTGTCGTTCGTGCCTCGCACCGCATCCCCTTACCGGGTTCAACACGATAATTCACCCCGTAATTAGCACTCGTCGTATTACAACAAAAATGTCCGCTTTATTTTGTTCACGAAATTATTTTTATTTACGACCCCTTCGCTAATCGTAACAAGGATCGGTCTTAACCTCTTTTTGAGGGTTTTTGTGTTCTTTGTTTGGACCCCAAAAACGATGTTTTATTACCGCTTAAAATTACCATGAAATAATCTAAAGTTACATAATAATAAAACGCATTAAACCTTACGACTCTACAAAGAAGTCTTTGTAAGGCTCAAGTGAAATAAAACTATACAATAACTATAGTACAGTCGACGACAGAGATAAGTATACAGGGGGCCTCAATAAGGATGAGATTTTCTCAAAAACTACTGGACCAAATTTAATAATTCTTTTACAGTTACATAGTTTTAACTTTTATCTATCAAACAATGAAAGAATTTTTGCAATAGGTCAAGTAGTTTTTGACAAAATCTCAACCTTAAAAACTCTACTGTACACCTTTCTCTGTGTTCCACCGTACGTAGTGAAAAAAACATCACGTCTATCCACGGTTGACAAATTAGATGACTTAGACTAATGTCAAAAAAGACCAGCTCAGCATGTGCTGTACATGCTGAGCTGGTCTTTTTTGACGTTACATGCCGCACCATATACTGTCTCTAAATGTTTATTGTATTAGTGTTTTTGTGTTTCGCTTATTTATTCACTGTATGCTGTATGTTACTATTTTATTGTGACGTCAAATAAATGCATTTTCTTTCTTTCTTTCTTTGCCATAAGAAGGAAAGTTGAGAATTTTTTTTATTGAACTTTCCTTCTTATGGCACATTTGTCTAAGTCATCTAATTTGTCAACCGTGGATAGACGTGCTCTTTTTTTCACTATTTTCTTAACGCGTACGTACTATAGATAGAAACTAAGAAGAGAAAGATGTAGATATAAAGAATCTTTCCGAATAGAAATTGAACCCGGGAACTCCTTGCACAGAAGCCGACCGACTAGGTTGGAAGGTTATGGCGAAATAAGCTAATAATCTCCTCAGCGTTGGCACCTTTTCCTTGCAAAGTGGTGTAAATGTAAATTCAAAAATATGTTGACGTGCAAAAATGTACACAACGTGCTTACTTGCAATAAAGAAATTTGACTTTGACTTTAATTAAGGATAAACTAAAAGATTGAAGCAGAATATAGAACAGTAGAATCAGACAAGAATCAAAATACAAATAAGCTTTTGTAGACTAAGGCCAGTATTAATAAATCACTCTCAGCTCAAAAGTCAATCTTGAGAACGACCTCAAGATGGCGTTCCTAGTAATAAACGTAAGTTGTGCGCGTTTAGGAATCGGGTATCACGTTAGTAACGCCGTATTAATAAACAAAACTCAGTTCTCAAGAGAACTGTCAAACTCACACTTGAGAACGTATTTGCTGATTGCTAGCGACTTGAAAAAGACATCACGTGATACGCCCTCAAGATTGGTTTATTAATAAATGACATACTTGAGATGGTAATCACGTTTGAGAGTGTATCAGCTGAATTCGCTCTTGAGGGAGGGCTTGAGCTCAGACTATTAATACGGGCCTAAGAATACAATAAAGAAGACATAACAGGGAGTTCAATAACAATTATAATTTATTTACCATGCCAAACATACATCCCATTCCTATAATTTAAAAGCTAATCACTTGTAATAAATAAATTTTGAGTCCAGAAAACATCGCACTAGTCACTATTTGCAAAACAAATCAACATCTAAATGCTCGTTCTACCGAAGATAAAGTTTCCAGCTGCATTAGGGTCTTCAGAGGTGAAGTATTCCTTCCATAAGCCTTGGAATTCAGACCAGGAAACACTGGATTTGCCTTTGGATAATTTCTGGAATGCTTGGACGGCTTCGTTCTTATCCAGACCAAAAGACGCATGGACTGTGGAGAATTCTTCGCTATCGATGGAGCCATCACTGCTAGCATCTTGTACCGAGAAGATCAGCTTGCAATAAAGATTCTGCCAATCTGATGTTGGACTATTCCACATAGCTACCCATTCGTCAGCAGTTACTTGACCGTCATTGTCTGAATCCGCTTGTTTCTGAATACCATCCCATATCTTCAGCAGCGTATCTTGTACTTCCTTATATTTATTATCTCCTGGTCCCCAACCTCGAGCCTTTACCACCTTCTCAATAGCCAATTCGAAGTCATCTTTATCAACGTTACCACTCTTATTAATGTCAAAGAAGTTGAAGACGTGAAGGAACTTCTTCTTTCTGAATTCGGACACCATTTTAGATAACTTTCTTTCGACTGTGTTATTAATTGTAGTGTTGACACTATATATAGTAGTTTTAATTACTGCATTAATAGATAGTTGTTATCTGTCTGTGGTGAATCTGAATCGTGTTAACAAGTAGGCCGGGAGCTGGAATAGGGTTTTTTTCTTTACAAATAACACCTTTATCACAAATACATTTTGTAGAGTTTACCTAATAATTTATAACTGCAATTTGATGTTTCTAAGCAACATAAAACACCTACAACATAAATAAACTAGAGTCTAAATTCTATCCTAAATCATATAACGTTGAGTGTTCCGAGAAGGCTGGCTGCATTGCCTCGCTGAATGGCGAGGTTATGGTGTGTTGCATTGAGAGGCACTTCAAGAAGAAGATTTAGTTATTTAATATAATAATAAATGTACCTATTATAAATCCATTGTTACTTTTATTAGCTCAAAACGATCAGCCATACTCCTGTCTCCACCGTCATGTTCGCTATCTGCGCCAGCAATCTGACTGCAATGCGGGGAAATGTTTTCTTAGTGATGCCACTATATTATCACTGTTATAATATAGTTGCGATGTTAACTAAGCCTTAGTATATAGCGGCAGTGACAGTCAGACAGTGCTCATATATTGTTCATTCGTGCGTGTACTTATACTTATACAAGTAAGCTTGTAATTTCATTAGAGTAATACATAGCATTCTCAATCAATTTTCATTTCAAAATAAACTACATTAAAGTATTTATTTATTTATTAATGGACTCGACAGTTCGTCATTTGCCAATGTCATGTTACAGAAAATTCAACATATAATAGTATTCTATCTTCTTCCAGAGGAGTCGCCGTAGCGTCATCACTCTGGACGAAGCAGCTCGACAGTCACGTTCACTCCCGAGCTCGTAGCGGGACTCTTGATAAAAGCTTGAAACTTCAGATCTTGCTCAAATTATCCAATAAATTCACCATACTGTCACTGGCGAACACTTTCTAATTAATTTAACGTGATATTAAACAGAAAATAACCACTGTAGACATTAAAATAATCAAATAATTTTGCACCCGTCGTTTCCAGCCATTTTAAAGATCAAAACAGAAGATGGAATTTCCAATAGCTTCAGTATCATCAGAAGTGAAATAATCCTTCCATAGTTCTTGAAATTCTGGATAACTGATACATTCTCTCCCTATCGATAACTTCTTAAAACTTATTGTCGCCATTTCCCCAGTTATACCGAATCCTTTATTCACAGACACGAATTCATCACTGTCAATTACATCGTCAGTGTTAACATCAAGTAGATCGAAGACAAACTTGCAATATAAACGCTGCCACTCGCGAGGAGACGATGGATTTTTGGCAAATTTATCCCATAGCGCTATCCATTCTTCAGCAGTCACTTTCCCATCGTTATCTGCATCTCCGTCCTTCCTGATACCTTCCCAGACCTTTAGCAAGGTGTCTTGAAAGTATTTATGATTAGCATCTCCTTTCGTGAATCCACGTATGTTCCTTGTCAGCTCTATCTCCATTTCGAAGCCACGTTTATCGATAGTGCCACTCTTATCGATATCGTAGAAGTCGAATAGCTCTCGAAGTTTCTTTCTTCTAAATTCGGACACCATATTTGTTGATTTACACAGAACTGTAAAGATAATCTCAGACGTCGCATTTTTATATCTTAAAATTGTATAGTCGACAACATATAGTATATGTACAGGACACGGGTGCTCTACGGCATCGTGATACGTTATAGATTGCTATTGTTTGTAATGGTTTATTGTGCTGTTAGTTGTCATGACTGATTGAGTGTTATGTTATAATGTTACATCATTTACGTAAATAAAACTTATCGCACTCCGTTATTATTTATATTTATTCAAACAAAACATTCCTTTTTATTGTGAGTTCTAAACCAATACACACTTATCACAGATTATCAAATAGCCTATAATTTCACTTTGAGAAAAATTTAATCGCTGTTAATCTTTCTGATTGACGGTGCTTTTTTAGAATTGCATACTAACTATGAATTTTAACTTTTATTTCAATTGTACTTTAATAAAAAGCCATCACATTTTTTCTCTTAAATTTTCTGCAATTTTATGTTCAAATTAATTTCTTAATCAGTAATTAATAAACAGATCTAAAATGTAATTAAAACATATATTTATGTCTACAGATTAGAGCAGAATATAGAATTTCCAATATCTTTAGGATCATCAGAAGTAAAATAATCCTTCCATAGTTCTTGAAATTCTGGATAACTGATACTTTGTTTCCCTTTCGATAATTTCTTGAAGGTAGCCAATATCACTTCATTGGGTATCCCGAATCCTTCATTCACAGAAACGAATTCATCAATATCAATTATTTTATCGTTATTCACATCTAATAGATAAAAGACAAAGTTGCAAAATGATATCTGCCATTCGAGAGGAGATGAAGGATTCTTTGCAAATCTATCCCATAAGGATATCCATTCTTCAGCAGTCACTTTCCCGTCATTATCTGCATCTCCATCCTTCCGGACGCCATCCCAGATCTTGAGTAGAGTGTCTTGAAAATACTTGTGATTAGAATCTCCTTTCGTAAATCCTCGAATCTTACTTGTGAGCTCAATATCCATTTCAAAGCCACGTTTATCGATAGTGCCACTCTTATCGATATCGTAGAAGTCGAATAGCTCTTGAAGTTTCTTCCTTCTGAATTCGGACACCATATTTGCTGATTTACACTCAACTGTAACGTTAATCTATGATTTTTCGTTTTTATACTAAGATTTTACACTGTCATGATGACTAAATTGATGGTATCATCATCTTACTTAAAAAGGTTATCGTTCATTGTCATATTTTCTGATTGAATGGATGGAGTATTGTACCAATTGTACCAATAATAACAAAAGCTACATAAGTATATATTGGTGATTCAGTCAAGTTGAACTATTTACTTGTGACACCCAGTCACCCACCCTAGTATAGTTCTAAGGGAAGATAGCACTAGGCTATCTTAGTTCAAGCTCGTTATCATACCGAATATCAGGTATACATGGCAGGGAAGAGGTGCATGTCGAGTCACAGCGCTGCACACCTCGGTGTCAGCTCAGCTGAAACATGCACCTTTTGCCTCACCACTTAGCATAACTATGTTGGATTATAACTTACTACTTGATTTATTTTTTTGTAAGCTTATGTAATTGGTGTATGGCAATATACATATTTTCTATTCTATTCTATTCTATTTTGATAAAAATATATTATCCTCAGAAAGTTGTTGTACAAAAAATAGAATTGCCAGCTGCATTAGGGTCATCGGATGTAAAATACTCTTTCCACAGCTCCTGGAACTGAGGCCAGCTTATACTTCTTTTACCTTTAGACAACTTCTGGAATGTCGTCACGATTGCATCTTTGCTAATTCCAAACGATTCATTTACAGTAGAAAACTCTTCATTATCAATCACACCGTCATTATTAACGTCTAATATTTCAAATACGAATTTGCAGTATGAGCTTTGCCATTCGAAGGGTGACGATGGGTTCTTAGCGAACTTATCCCACATAGATATCCACTCTTCAGCAGTAACTTTACCATCATTATCAGTATCTCCATTAATCCGAATCCCATCCCAGATCTTCATCATAGTTTCTTCGACTTGTTTGTACTTAGGGTCTTCAGGCTCATACCCTCTAGATTTCCCAATCTCTTTAATATCTAATTCGAAGCCTCGTTTATCTATGCTTCCATTCTTATCCACATCGTAGAACTTGAAGAGTTCTAATAGTTTCTTCTTCCTAAATTCTGACACCATGTTTTAAAGATTGATGTAGTTCTGGTGACACCGTTGTTGGTGCCTTTCTTTATATAGGTCTAATTACAGCAATTCGAGATTATAGTGAGTCTGTTAAATTCATTAATCCTCAGTTGTATAAGTGTTATGCCATAACGTCATTATCTTCATAAAGCTTTATCGTTAAGATTATTTTTAGAAATGCATGTCGTTAACTCATTTACTTCATTGGTGTCATTGTCATAGTAACACATTGCTGGAGAAAGAGTAAGTATAATCTTGGTGCTCTTGAAAATGGCGGGAAACGACGGTGGCAAAATTATTTGATAATTTTTATTTTATTGTCTACAATGGTTATTTTGTGCTTAATGAATTATATAAACAATCAGAAAAAGTTCGCGAAATGGTGAATTTATTGGATAATTTCAGCAAGATGTGAAATTTCAAGGTTTTATCAAGAGTCCCGCTACAAGCTCGGGAGTGAGCGTGACCGTCGAGCTGCTTCGTCCGGAGTGATGACGCTTCGGCGACTCCTATGGAGGAAGATAGAAGACTATGATATATTTAATTTTCTGTAACATGACATTGGCAAATGACGAACTATCGAGCCCATTAATAAAATTGATAAATAATAAATAAGTATAATCTTTTATGTGTAACTTGTGTAACGGTGAAGGAAAATATCTTGATGAAAGCTGCATCATCTTCATCAGTCTATTTATATATCCCCACTGCTCGGCGCACAGACCTTCCCTTACATCGAGGGAACTGGGGCCATGATCCAACACGCGGGTCCACTGCGGATTGGCGAATTTCACATGCCTTAGATTTTTTTCTTCTTCTACGGCATGCAGGTTTCATCATGATGTTTCCTTCACAGTTCTGAGAGCACTCGGTAAATGTACGTAGATTATACCGTTGAAAAAAAACCGAGGATAACTCATTGGTACATGCATGGCTGCCCTGGTTGGGAATCGATAAGATAAGATATTTTTATTTGCTTAAAATGTGGTTACAATAGATGGTGTTAAATACATGAAATATGTCCAAAGCACATCTTGCCATATAATAATGACATGCAAATATTACACTATTAAAGCATTGTTACTACATTATTAGGTTGATATTTCTTAGTCCAAAAATTGTCAACTTATTTAATATGAAATTTCTATCTAAGTATCATAATTAAATTAAAATGCATCAATTATTATATTTATATTATTATTATTCCTACATTACTGTTATATCTTGTATCTGTCAATTGTATTCTAAGAACCCTTTAACGGAGTAGAATGAATGTTCGCAGAGCCAATTAAATAAAGTTTTCTTAAATATATTGAATCTGAGTTCCTTCATTGGTTTAGGTATTTTATTGAAGATTGTCTGAGCCATATAGTAACAGTTCTTTTTAAAGCGTGCGCTTTTTGGTCGTATGTCTGTCACGAGAGTGTTAGGATTTCGAACCTGAGACTTTCGTATTGCAAGTCCATGTAGCCTATGTGCTGCCCTGATATTTGATCTATCTCATAGTCCTATAATTCCCAACATTCCCTTTCAGTCCCTTCAAATGAGCCACCGAGTTCTCAAGCAATTTTTTCTTGGGCTGTCCTTATTTAGCCACAGATAATTACTATAGTTGTCTCACTATAGTTTTAAGGCTTCGTATGCGCGTATTTTCAGTTTTTCGACGAAGGCTACAGCAGTAACTACCTACTAAAATTAAACGTCTGAAAAAAATATCTAGCAATCTTGGGGTGTCTATTTAGAGACTGATGAATACCGATACACGATTGGACAAACTTCGCTCGATAGAAAAAAATCGCAATCCATGTCTTTTAAAATGAAAATTATATCTAAACCGAAATAGTTATATCACAAAATATATATCAAAATGTAGGGTACTATAAATATGAGAGCTTGCTTTAAAAAATCTGATTTTTGTTGGCGTATTTTTATTTCCCTGCCAAAATTCATCCAAAATTCATAAAATAATACGAATATTGAGGCACTGCGCCGTGCTCTTCACTCCTTAAGTCAAGGTTATAGATTCGATAGACACATGGGGGGGGGGGGGGGGGACGCTAAAATGTGTCATGCAAGAGTTTTGCCTGCAACTGTAAATATGGGTTACTCCAATGGGTGTTCCTTGCATCATTTATACATTCAGTCAAGGCACTTGCAGGACAGCCAGCTAATGCTGTGCTTGGTCCCCAGGATCCACGGCACGAGCTCACCTTGGCCTACTTTTACTGCATGCTGACTGGCTGGAGTTCCAGCCTAATTCTACCCACCTGGACACGGATCTGCGGGTTCTGAGCTGCCGATGCTCGAAGACTTAAGGCCAGTGATTGTGTTCTAGTCTAGACCTAGGGCGTATGGAGGAAGTGTGATATAACGGCTTCAATAAACTGGTGAACCTACCTCATCTTTTTATTTGAACCCACTACCTACCCAATCTGCTGGTGTGCTTGGGCTGGCCTAAAACCCCCCAACCGCCGCAGTAACTTGAGTTAGTTCAAGGATTTTTTCCCAGCTTCAAGTAAATATTACTTAGAGGTTAATGTCATTTACATACATACAAGTTAATTTATATGAAAAATAACTAAAAACATTCTTAAAATACAAATAAATATCAAAATAAGAAGAGGTTCAATCATCACTTCGTTTAGTTTATCCGTAAATAAATTGTAGATAACCAAAGATGTATTTATTGCACAAATAAACATTAGTATACACTATACAAATATAAATACAATTGAGTAATTCAAAGCGATATCCTTCAGACGACAGTTTCAAAAAAGAACGTAATAATATTTAAATAATTCTTATACTAAAACTTTATTAAATCAGTATCATCGACAAAATTATCGCAAGTACAGTCGAAGACAGAGGTAAGTATCCAAAAGGCCTCATTTTCTCAAAAACTACTGGACCTAATTTAATAATTATTTTACAGTTATCTAGTTTTAACTTTTATCTATCAAACAGTGACCGAATTTTTGCAATAGGTCAAGTAGGTTTTGAGAAAATATCAACCTTAAAATCTCCAGTACAACTTTCTGTGTTCCGTAAATACAAAATCTTAAAATTAACTTGCAGTACAAAAAATAGAATTTCCGGGAGCATCAGGGTCTTCCGATACAAAGTACTCCTTAAACAACTCTTGATACTCCGACCAGGAAACACTACCTTTACCCTTAGATATCTTTTTAAACACAGATGCAGCTGTATCCTTATTAATCCCGAAAGATTCATTTACAGCACAAAATTCCTTGCTGTCAATATCTCCGTCATTATCACTGTCCAATAGGTTGAAAACGAATTTGCAGTACAGAGTCTGCCATTCGAGAGGCGACGATGGATTCTTGGAAAATTTCTCCCACATTGCTATCCATTCTTCAACGCTGACCTTCCCATCATTATCGTTATCTCCATCTTTTTGAATACCATCCCATATTTTCATCATAATATTATCAATTTCTTTGTATTTCGAATCTCCTGGTTGATATCCTCTAGCCTTACTAATTTCCTTCACAGCTAAATCGAAGCCACCCTTATCTATATTTCCACTCTTGTCAGTATCGTAATAGTTGAATAGTTCTAAAAACTTCTTCCTCCTGAATTCGGACACCATTTTCAGAGATTTTCACTGCACTGTTACAATTAACTCTAATCAAGTCTTTATATAGAGTTTCTAATTGCAGTAATAAGAGATAGGTCTGTTATAAAATTACTTACATCAATTTTATCATTGTGCCCATCTTGTGGGGTTAAACTCTAGTTATATTGACTGATGTAGTAATGCAATAAAAGTGGAATAGTCTCGTTTAAAGCCTGTATTATATGAGTTATTGGTATTTCAATCGAGTGGTTGTTAAGTGACACGCATTTTGGATGTATATTTATTTATTTTATTAATGGACTCGACAGTTCGTCATTTGCCAATGTTACAGAAAATTCAATAGTCTTCTATCTTCCTCCAGGGGAGTCGCCGTAGCGTCTTCACCCTGGGTAGCCGCGTCTTCATGTCTTCATCCAGAAGAGACGCCATAGCGCCATCACTCTGGACGAAGCAGCTCGACAGTCACGTTCACTCCCGAGCTTGTAGCGGGAACTCTTGATAAAAGCTTGAAACTTCAGATCTTGCGTAAATAATCCACTAACTTCACCGTACTGTCATTCGCGAACATTTTCTGATTAATTTAACGTGATATTAAACACAAAACACCCACTGTAGACATTATACTGAAAATTATTAAATAATTTCGCAACCGTCGTTTCCCGCCATTTTCAAAAAGCCCCGGATGTATATATGTGAGGCGTTCCTGACTGCGCCTCCTTAGAGATGATAGCATCTCCTTAGTGGTTGCGGCTGGCAGCCTTTATGCTTATGTATATAAAACAAAAGAAGACGATTGTCATATGTTTTTTCATTCTCCTGTAAATAGTCGAAGCATACATTTCTTTTATTTTTTATCTCGCAATTAAATAGTTATAGGTTCTCTTGAAAATGGCGGGAAACGACGGTTGCAAAATTATTTGATAATTTTTGTTTTATTGTCTACAGTGGTTATTTTGAGATTAATATCACGTTAAATTAATCAGAAAATGTTCGCGAGTGGCAGTATGGTGAATTTGTTGGATAATTTGAGCAAGATCTGGGGTTTCAAGCTTTTATCAAGAGTTCCCGCTACAAGCTCGGGAGTGAACGTGACTGTCGAGCTGCTTCGTCCACAGTGATTGACGCTACGGCGTCTCCTGTGGATGAAGACATGAAGACGCGGCTACCCAGGGTGATGACGCCACGGCGACTCCCCTGGAGGAAGATAGAAGACTATTATACATTGAATTTTCTGTAACATGACATTGGCAAATGACGAACTGTCGAGTCCATTAATAAAATAAATAAAATAAAATAGTTATAATTGTAAATATCAACACGGCGTTTTATTGTAACATTCGGAGTAACTTATGGTTACTCCAAATATGTATACATTTCAAAGGTATCCCAAACTTTTTTTAATATTTGACATCAACTATTTTCGTAACTCTATTCTTATAGCTAGATCACTAATTCTGCTGAATCTATTAATATATTCTTCTGACAGTTTACCTTGACTATTTTAATTGTCTTCTATAACTGTTTTGTTGTTGTGCCACTTTTTTTTTTAATTTATTTAAAAGCAGTTATGTATCATTCCAAACATTTAAATTCACATGTCGTTGTCTCTTTCTAATTCATACGTAGGTCCATAAATACACGTCTGTGTCCCATAACGGTAGGCAGAGACGATGGACTTCAATCTTATGCGATCCTAGCACAACTCACGCTTCATCATATTCATCAATCTTTTCATGCACGCTAGTTTAGTAGACTGTCTTCTTCTCAACGTTCCTCATCTCATCGAAGGTTGGACAACATCATGGCAATATTCACCCTCTGTCCGGCTGCCCGGAACAAGGAGCCGGTGCTGCAGCCGAACCAATCACGCAAATTCTTCAGCCAAGAGTGTCTTCTCCTGCCAACGCTCCTCTTTCCACAAATTTTGCCCTGGATGATTAATTGCAGCAGGTTATATCGGGGGTTCCGCATAATATGACCGCTTCCGCCGCTTGACCTCCTTTAAAAGTTCCAACTTTTTAGTAGACTGTAATCTTCTTCTTTTTCAATTAAATTCATTTCTATTTTCGCTGTGAACCATCAATTTATATTGTTGTTTACATACTAATGGTGTTCCGCCTGGATATTTTGTTGGATCCTTTGAAATCATGTTATTTTTGGGTATCTCATTACAATTGTAAAAAATATCTGATAGAGTAATTTTCCAGAGATAGTTAAAAGACAAATTCTGTATAATGAATTGTTTCATTTGGATTTTTTTGTTGGATTTTCGTACTTATACTAGAAATAATAATTTGAAGGCATATTAAAAACAGAAACCCGGCGGAGCAATTATCCTATGGAAACTACGGCCAAAAAAGACATTTTATTAAAATACATACACTTTCGAATTAAAAAGTAGTTTTACTTATGAATGTACAGAAGCACACTAATAAAATACAATTTATAGAAAAAGAATTATGACCATAACATTGTTCCAGAAAAAGATACGGTATAATGTTGAATTTCAATTAAAATAAGTAACTTCCGCCTCGAAATATTATTGGATTCTCTGACAATTGTTCTTATAAATATGCTATTAAGTATACAAAAAAGTTTCATCGATAGAGGAGTTATTGTTGGGGTCTCCATACAAACGCTCGCCAGAATGACTGGCCTATACCCCTTGCCCTGCTTAATACTATTTGTCATAGCTTATCTATTATTTATCTTAAGTATACTCGGTTATCAGATAGTATCTACCTGAACAGTGTTGTTATTTATCAACTAATCGGCAGTGCTTGATGTTTTTGTTATAATCGTTCAAATAGATTATGATCAGATGAAGGTGTAACACAGCGCTATCTGACACGTAACTTGGTGAGCTACGTGGACAAATAGGAGACAATATATTGACCTAACTCAAACTCAAAAAATTTATTTGCGAGAATACAGTCATAATATAAAATGGTCTTATGGTAAAGTTGGTCATAGTATTCAACCTGCATGCAGGTGTGCAAACATAATTATCTAACTAGCTGAACTGCACTATACAAATTCAGTGATAGTCCCTGTCTTGTGATTCATATATTCCGTAACTTTGTAAAAACAGCTTTCCAACAGCCAATTTGTTGGGCTAATCTTAAATTGAGTCATATTAAGTATTTTTAGTTGGTCTGGCTGTGTCACTACTACTGATAGTAGCTATAAATGAAAATATAAATTGAAAAGAACTGGATGACTAAAATATGGGCTAACCAAAACCGACATCGGGATAAACCCCTACGAACGAGGAGAGATGAACTCACCAATTGCAGGAAGGCTGGGTGGAGGAGCCTCAGGGCAGGGATAGTGAAGGACATTTGTTTGAGACGCTGCTGGATGTTGTGAGCTAGTAGGACTGGTTGGTGTGGGCGTTCAGCGGTAACTCTTATAATAAACCAATAAAATACGGTAAATTAATAAAATCGATGTAATATTTTTTTTGGTTAGATTCTTCTCAGAGGGAAAGGCAAAGCCAACTAGGGCATACAGCCTGGTCTGATGTTAGTAGAATGTCTGAATTCTTATAAATACATACATATATACGAAGATAACCTAACCTAAACCTACGCACAACCCTCCCAAACCCCTAAACGAAATAACTCAATGATCCGTGCAACGATCAAGCTATGCAAAGGAAACCTTGCTAAGAGCACAAAACTTCACAAACACGACTTCTTTCAAGCACTCCAACTAATAGAAACGTTCGCGGACATCTACTGATTAACTTAACGTGATCATTATTCACTAAATACCACGGAAACTATTTAATTAGAATTTTCACAAAAAAGTAGCTAATGGCGTTTCGCGCGCTTAACAAGGAATGCCATTATTACAATGGAAGAAACAAAAGAAGAATGACAGTAGAATAATAAAAAAACATTGGAACCAAAAAGATAGACACAAAAGAGATTTTATGTTGCAAACATATTTCCGACTACAACTTTGAAACTCTACAACTAATTGAAAACAAACTAAAACTTAACTTTTAGTTAAATAGGTCGCTGATAAGATAAATACAAAAGAGAGTTTATGTTGCAAACAACCTTTGCCCAGCAGTATAACAGTTTTCAAGTTGAAGTGTAAGCAGTCGATGATATATCTATCGTAAAACCGACAAACGATGGTGTTAACGACTTCTAAGAAGACCACGAACGGTTAAACAAAGTACGGGATGCCACCCGGCTGGATGGAGAGGTGTCCTATGCAAGGGTGCTGGCAGGAGCCGTATGCAATAATCCGAAAATGAATGGTGCGCCCTGGGAGCTAAGGTGACTGGTAAGGATAGGTAGGACTAAATATCTTCCTGTGTACGTGCTCTGAATTAAAATGAAGACATATTTATTCCAAAA
The DNA here is from genome assembly GCA_963506565.1 of Tachystola acroxantha. Classification (NCBI taxonomy): domain Eukaryota; kingdom Metazoa; phylum Arthropoda; class Insecta; order Lepidoptera; family Oecophoridae; genus Tachystola; species Tachystola acroxantha. The sequence continues at coordinate 12,485,871 of OY735884.1, read as the reverse complement.
AAATTTAATTTGCAAAACCAAATACTATTTCCATAATTTAAATAAACAAATATCACAAATGTACTTAAAAATTCCGAAGAAAAGCAGTTTTAGAAGCTTGTTCTGCCAAAGATGAAGTTGCCAGGAGCGTCCTTATCTTCAGAAGAGATATAATCCTTCCACAGCTCCTGGAAATCGGCATAGGACACGGTGGAGTTTCCTTTCGAGATCTTCTTGAAGGAAGTTTCTGCTTCCTCCTTCTTCCTTCCAAACGACGTTGTGACAGTTATAAATTCATCTGCATCAAGGACGTCATCGCTTTTAGCATCTAGCACCCTAAAGATGAACCTGGTGAGATTAGTTTGCCATTCAGCTGGAGTCGGGTTCTTCGCACACCTGTCCCACATGCTGAACCAATCGTCAGAAGATACATGACCATCGTTATCAGAGTCGGCTTCCTTCTGAATACCGTCCCATACTTTCATCATGAAATCTGCTACCTTCTGGAGTCTTTCATCGCCATCTTGGAGACCTCGGGACTTCTTCAGTCTCTCGACGACCAGCTCGAAGTCCACCTTCTCCACGGTACCACTCTTATCCGTGTCTAAGAACTCAAATCCGAGCTGCAGCTTCTTGCGTCTGAAATCTGACACCATTGTGGTATTTATAAGTACTTTTTGGAACTTTTTAGGTGAACTGAGTGACTAGTTTATGGTGTCGGGAGTTTATATAGTAATTTTTATTATCTTTGATAACTATAAATACGCTTATAATCACAGATTTATTACCACCGTAATAGATATTAGTAATCTCTAACGATTTTGTACAGTCATAAACGCACCTGTAAATTTTCTATAAGGAGCTCGTAGTTCAGTTGCGAGTACACGTTGAAAACGATCGTACAAGTTAAGCAACGTTGGGCGAGGTCAGGACCTGGATGGGTGACCGCTAGTGACACTTTCATCTGAGCCCCTCCGTGCCTCGGGGCGCACGGCAAGCAGTCGGTCCCGGTTGTTGTCGCTTGGCAGCAGTCGTTAGGCCACGTCAAAGGCTTGAATAACTTATGGATTATGCATTGTGGGCTATTACAGCCCACAATGGGGAGTGCTCGGGGCGCCAGTCGGGTCGCGGATGTGTCGCAGTTCCCGTGACTCGGTAAGAATGGCACGAGGTGGGACATCCCAGGAGGTTTAGGCCTTCAGGGAGGCGAGCCCGACATAATCAACACGCTCGTGGTGGTACATGGTTTACATGTTTTACCTCGGTAAAAAAAAGGCTTGAATAACTTTGACACTTGGGTTTGGTCACTAAACCACACGAGAAAAGAAAGAAAATAAGATTTATTTATTTTATTAATGGACTCAACAGTTCGTCATTTGCCAATGTCATGTTACAGAAAATTCAATATATAATAGTCTTCTATCTTCCTCCAGGGGAGTCGCAGTAGCGTCTTCACCCTGGGTAGCCGCGTCTTCATGTCTTCATCCAGAGGAGACGCCGTAGCGTCATCACTCTGGACGAAGCAGCTCGACAGTCACGTTCACTCCCGAGCTTGTAGCGGGAACTCTTGATAAAAGCTTGAAACTTCAGATCTTGCATAAATAATTCAATAACTTCACCGTACTGTCATTCGCGAACATTTTCTGATTAATTTAACGTGATATTAAACACAAAATAGTCCCTGTAGACGTTGAAAGGAAAATTATCTAATAATTTCGCAACCGTCGTTTCCCGCCATTTTCAAGAGAACCCAGAAAAGAATATTTTCTATATACTCGTACATGGTCTTTAAGGTTAAACCACATTAAAAGCAGTGGTATGACAACGGCAACCTGACTGTAATCTATGAAACTCTATGACAGATGTCAGACTGAACGTCGCACGGTTGCCGCTCCCTTGCTTTGCCGCTGACGCTCCGTTGCGTTCAGTCTGTCAGATGACAGTAGTCTCGCAGGTAGGCATGTTTCGCCACCACCTTGACTTGACCCGCCTGGAAAGCACATTGTAATGACGCGGAGAGGTCTTTGCTATTGGACACTAGCACTAGGGTATCTACTCTCAATCAGTCAAGCCACACTGCCGCTGCCATGCCGGCGGCCAGGCAACGGACTACCCAAGAAGCTAGTGTGCAATAGCAAAGACCTCTCCTCGTCATTACAATGTCCTTTCCAGGCGGGTCAAGTCAAGGTGGTAGCGAAACATGCCTACCTGCGAGCGACCGCATTCCAAACAGGTATAATCGGCACGGGGACGTATGATGCTGTTGCCATGCGGTGATCTATTTCGAACATTCATAGTTTCATATTTCAGATTACAACGACTGCGGCTGCCGTTCTCCTGCCTTTGCCATTCCTCTTTTTTTTAACGTGTTTCAGCCTTTACTCGTCTATATATTTGTACGGACAACAGCAGATCAATTGTAACACTTGCAGTACAATTTCAAACCTTATGACGCGGATAATAAGAACGGTCCAAAGTCAAAAGTGTTACACTTGATCTGCTGTTAGCAGTTCGAGTATATTATTATGTGATATCTTTCTAAACTCTGACTCTTCACAACCACGAGAGCCAAAATACGTATTCTTGCTTAATCATGCAGTTCCATGTCATCAAAACATTACCCTCCTCTTTCAGTAGTTAGTTAAAATCGATCTTACCGTTACTTTGGGAATTCCAAAACATGATTGTTTATTCGATGTTTCATCGTTAACAGATTATGACGTAACGAATGTGGTATCTATTAAATCATTATTCACGATAAAATATATCTATCTTCTATACATATAATAAGACTGTAAAAAAGTTGTGTCTGTACATTGGATATTTTTTGAAAAGAATAATTGTAATGTGTTTTAGGATTGATACTGATGCCAAAACACTAATTTTTAGAATTTTTGTCTGTCTGTGACTTTGTGCAAGTATCACGCCATAACTACTGAACGCATTTTGATGGGAGTTTCACTAGGAGATAGCTGAAATATCCGGACAGCTCATAGGCTATAAGCCATGGCGGTATGTGATGTGGAAACAAGGATCCAGAGAGGAAGATCTGCCTCCTGATCTCCTCCATCCTCCTCCTCTACGCAAACGAAGTTGCGGGGTACAGCTAGTGATAAATAATAATCAACCAACATCTTCGATAAAAACGAAAGTTTCATTACACAATTCATGCATGTTTATCATGACATCAGACAACTTATTGTAGAATTTGGCTCAGTCGAGGATAAGACCGATTCCGAAACAGAGAATCCGAACAAAGTCAAAGTCAAATCTCTGTATTGCAAGTAAGCACGTTGTGGATATTTTTACACGTCAACATATTTTTATAAATTTTCATTTACACCACTTGGCAAGGAAAAGGTGCCAAGAGGAAAAAGGTGGTAAAAAAAACTCTCAGCAGCACATCTTTTAAAATAATGATAACACAATTACCTACTTAATAACATAGGTATTACACAACTATTACTATTATTAGTAATCTAAACTTTATCCCTCATGCGGAACCGGCGACACACACCATGTATGTTCATCGTTTAAATAGTCATCTATCCTGTAATACGCCATCTTAACAAGTGTTCCTTTAATGGAATATTTAAATTTCCTCTCTGGCGACGTCGTGACACTTTCTGGCAACTGGCTTCTGGGAACTTTCTCTGAGTTTACTCTTACGAATGTCAAAAGACTATGGAACTATATCAATGTAAGAGCACGCTAAGTTCACGCTCAAAATTATCTCTGACTGAATCTGGACCATTATAATGTGGGTAAGATTGAGCAAGAGCTATTCTGAAGACAGGGTGAGTTTTATTAGCACTCAAGTTCTGTCAAAGTCAGAGTGAACGTGTCAGCGTTCTGTTTTTCGGCATCTGACGAGGCTGGAGCGCTAATACTGAAGTGAAGAGCACGGCATAGTGACTCCATATTTGTATTTTTATTTATTTTGGTTGAATTTTGACAGGAAAATAAAAAATACGCCAACAAAAACCATATTTTATAAACAAGCTCTCGTATTTATAGTACCTACCCTACATTTTGTATGAATAACTATTTCGGTTTAGGCATAATTTTCATTTTAAAAGACATGAAAAAATTTGCGTTTTTTTTTCTATTGAGCGAAGTTTGTTCAATCGTGTATCGGTATTCATCAGTCTCTAAATATTTGTCAGACGTTTAATTTTAGTAGTTAGTGCCGTAGCCTTCATAGAAAAACTGAAAATCCACAAACACGCCTTAACTCCTGCTGAAATAATATCTACTCATATTAACGATACCTACCAGCCCAGCGAGCCGACAGACTTACTGAGTTTGAGATTTTCTACCGCTGGAAAATATGGGGTTCCCATGGGAAGTAAAGCTTAGTGATAAATAAATTACAAAGCACATTTAAACATTTATTGTAAAAATACGGCTTAAAATTAATCTAATAATACATTAAATCATTCATAACCCAACATATAAATGTCCAATGATTATTCATTTAGCGTGGGACGCCCCCAGACCAGGTGGAGGGATGACCTTCGCAAGGTGGCTGGCAGGGACTGGATGCAGAGGGCCGAGAATAGGGTTGAGCGGCGCGCCTTGGGAGAGGCCTACGTCCAGCAGTGGACTGATACGGGCTGATGATGATCTAGAAGTTTGTTCTTCCAAAAATGAAATTTCCTGGTGCGCTTGCGTCTTCAGCAGTAAAATATTCCTTCCATAACCCCTGGAAGTCTTCAAAAGACACAGTAGATTTTCCTTTAGAGATCTTCTGGAACGCTGTTTCTGCTTCTTCCTTCTTTCTTCCAAACGATGTAGTTACAGACACAAATTCATCAGCATCAATCGCATCATCACCTTTAGCATCTAGCACTCTAAACACGAACCTGGTGAGAGATGTCTGCCACTCCTGAGGAGTAGGGTTCTTGGAGTACCTGTCCCATAAGTTAAGCCACTCGTCTGTTGTTACTTTGCCATCATTATCAGTGTCTGCTTCCTTCTGTATGCCGTCCCAAACCTTCATCATAAAGTCACGGGTTTTCTGGACTTTCTCGTCTAAATCTTCCAATCCTCTGGACTTCTGCAGCGTCTTAACGACTAGTTCGAAATCCGCTTTGTCGATATTACCACTCTTATCTGTGTCAAGGAACTCGAAACCTCGCTGCAACTTTTTCTTTCTAAATTCTGACACCATTTTGTTATTCTGCTTTCTCTATAGTCACCAAACTGTGTGTTGAGTCATGATGTTTGGCGTTTTTATAAGGTGATTTTGTATTATCAATTCTTCAGTTATCTAATAAACAGATAGTAACAGATTTATTAGCGACGTTATTAGATATTAGTTATCTTTAATGATATGTACAGGAACTGTCTTGTCTGTTTTATGTTCTGTGATTCAGGATTTGATTCGTATTTATATCTCGTGGGACGCTTTCACTCTTGGAAGTTTCTGGTGCCGTCGTCCTGAGCACTGGTATGTACGGTTTCATGTGCCATTAAATACAATGACTCCCTTACTCGACACTTGATCACGGCAATGTTATTTGACGACAGAAAATTTTACTAGATTACTTATGGTGTATGTCGCCGGTTTCGCATGAAGGATAGAGTTTACATTACTAATAATATAATAGTAATAGATAATTATGTATCCCGTTAGATTGTATTTTTAGATTTGTCGGGGAGGCTCGTGGAGTGCACACGTGACCGAAATGCTGGCCTGTATTTCGCCCAAAGGTTCAGCCTAGCGATCCAGAGGGGAAATGCCGCCAGCATTTTGGGCACGTTGCCGGATAACGGGGATCCGTTGAACTGTAATGCAAGCCATTTACTGTAAATGTAAATAATAAGAACTGTCAAAAGTAAAAAGTGTTACCATTGATATGCTGTCGACTGTACATATAGTTTTAAGTTTATGTATTTTTAGGTTAGTATTATTTAAGATTTTATTGTTGTTTGAATAAATATTGTTATTATTGTACCTAGTTAGTTGTCATTATTTTAAAAGATGTGCTGCTGAGAGTTTTTTGCCACTTTTTCTCCTCAGCGTTGGCACCTTTTCCTTGCAAAGTGGTGTAAATGTAAATTCACAAAATATGTTGACGTGCAAAAATGTACACAACGTGCTTACTTGCAATAATGAGATTTGACTTAGGATCCGCCATCATTTTGGAATGGCGGATTGATTTTTTATTTGTTTAATTTTCTATTTACATGGATACTCTAAAAAACTTGACATTGGCGAAATTATCTCTTGAATAAGAGTAGAAGCCATTCAAATAAAAATAGAATAGAATAGAGATTTGACTTTGACTTAAGTCCAGACAGATTCTTCAAGGAAAGTACCACCAAACTTCTCACCCCGTTTCAGTCCATTACTGGACGCAGGATTTGATGCTCTTTGCATCCAGTCGATTCCAGCCACCAGGCTACACCTGTTAGTTCGTGGCCTCCATTCGAGAACTCGTCTCCCCCATCGGTTATCGGTTCTACGACAGATGTGACCAGCACACTGCCACTTCAGCTTGCTGATCTTATGAGCTATATCATAGAGTAATTAATAATGTTATTATTATTATATTTTATTAACGGACTCGACAGTTCGTCATTTGCCAATGTCATGTTACAGAATATTCAAAATATCATATCGTCTTCTCTTCATCCAGTCGCAGTAGCGTCGTCACCATGGGTAGCCGGGTCTTCTTGTCTTCATCCCGATGAGTCGCCGTAGCGTCACTCTGGACGAAGCAGCTCGACAGTCACATTCACTCCCGAGCTCGTAGTGGGACTCTTGACCATAGCGCCAAACTTCAGTTCCTGCATGAATCCTCCAATAATTTCAACATACTGTCATTCGCGAATATTTTCTGATTAACTTAATATGTGATATTAAACACAAAACACCCACTGTAGACATTAAAGTGAAAATTATTAAATAACTTCGCAACCGTCGTCGTTACCCGCCATTTTCAAAAAGTTTTACTATATTTGTTATCTGGCGGATAAACGCATTTGCATTTGTGTGGGTGCGGTGAATTTAAGGTTTAGTATGAAGTTCTTCTACTGTTTCTAATTGCTACTGCAACAAAACTCATCAATCAATTACTACGTTATCATTTATCTATGTTTGCCATCTAACTGCATTGCGAAAATTGATTCATTTTGTCTTGTAGTTTGATGTTATCGTTCTTAGGAGTTACCGATCTAATCGCCGATTGACGCAACTGACTATGTAATGTTATCATAATACTATCAATTTTAATTATCACTATGCTATAAGTAAGAGCTCGGTGGCTCAGTGGTTGGGTCAAAGGACTTGCGATACGGAGGTTCGATTCCCAGCCAGGGCAGCCATGTACCAATGAGTTATCTTCGGTTTTTTCGACGGAAAATGAAAAATGAATGAAAGGGAAGGTCTGTGCCCCAGCAGTGGACATATACGCATGATGATGATAAGTATTAGCCGGCACGGTCATTTTTGTAGGCGCTCGAAAGTCCTTTCAATGATCGAACTCTATTTTAAACCTAACACATAAACAGGCGGCCTGTGGCCAGTTGAATCGCATGCCTCGCCCCCTTTACTGGTAGTTTTCGGTAGTGATTTGCGGCCTAGGCCGCAGATAGCTTACTACTGGACGTTATCGATGGGACGTTTTTCTCAATTTTATACCAATAGCCGCTCAAGTTCTGTCAAGCAGATTTTGTTGTCTTCATTTATTTATTTTATTAATGGACTCGACAGTTCGACATTTGCCAATGTCATGTTACAGAAAATTCAATATATTCAATAGTCTTCTATCTTCCTCCAGGGGAGTCGCAGTCGCAGATCAAATAATTTCGCAACCGTCGGTTCCCGCCATTTTCAAGAGAACCCCGAGAACCACGATCTTTTGTTTTATTTTTCATCGATATTCTATTTTTCGAAAATGATCGTTGAGCTGATTTTGACAGGACTCCTAACTTCATGTGGTAGCCCAAAATCTGAACCTTCTACAAATAACATTGCCACATTTCAATGGAGCTTTGCCCCACCTACAAAACTACGAGACCATTGAAGCTGTAGGTAGATACCTATCATTTTGTTGGGGACTTATTACAGGTTTTATATAGCATAATCACAATCAGTAGGAGTTGCGAGAGCAGTAGAAAATGATAACAAAAACAATGAATAATTCACTTCGAGTTCATATTATTTTCTGAATTCTTAATTAAGCTGTTTTTTCGACTCGCAACTTGTACAAAACTTTATTTTAAACCAATAATTTTAATAAAAAACGGAGATATTTTTACATTTATTCGTTATCTTGTTCATCATGCGGTTGATGGTGGGGCAGAATCTGGCATTGTCATTTCCCAAACGCCAGTTTACGTCTTTATTCCACATCACCACTCGGCAATTCAACAGCTGTAAGATAAAGCCGAGGCACGCTTGGCTCCGGGCCAGGTGGGCCGAATTACTTGGAGCTGCAGACCGGCACTTGGTGCAAAAATGGGGAACGTGAGGCGAAAGTTAAATATACCGTTGCATCTACCTTCTTTAATATTAATCCATTAAAACGTCTTGATTTGGTTCAAGTATCAAATAACTATTCAGAACTAATTTTGAACGTGAGTTTAATTACACCGAGATTTACAAAGAACAACAATGCAGCAAATTATAGTTAAGAACGAGCTCAATCTCAAAATTAGCTCGGACTCAAAATTGTTTCTGAATCTCGACCTAAGAATGCTCTTAATCAGGTGTCTTTCAATTAAGACCAGTGGGGCTATTACGGTTCTCAAAACGTTCAAATTATACCATGTCATAGCGGCCGTGAAAGGGACAGTGCTATGGCATTGGTGTAGCGGCGTCTCTGTTTGGCGCGCCATGACATGGTATGATTCGATCGTTTTGAGAACCGTAATAGCCCCACTGGTCTTAATTGAAAGACACCTGATTAAGAGCATTCTTAGGTCGAGATTCAGAAACAATTTTGAGTCCGAGATAAATTTTGAAATTGAGCTAACTATATTTCGATGCATTGTAGTTCTTTGTAAATCTCGGTGTAATTAAACTCACGCTCAAAATTAGTTCTGAATAGTTCTTTGATATTTGAACCATTTGCTTCATTTGAAAACGTTTTGAGAACGGTAATACGGCAGGTGTGTCACCTATTTCCATCAGTTCAATTAGATTAGAAAATCATCCTTAGATATTTATAATCGACGTGTATTTCTACAATTCATATCCTTCTACACATTAGGACGATATCCAGAACCAATTTTGAGCGCTTGTACAGATTCTCCTCTCAAAAAATGTATATTAATCTCAACCTGGCACCATTGCATAGAAATAAACAAAATATACTTAAGATTCCATCATTCGTTTATTTAAAAGCTTATCCAAATCTTACAAACATTAATTTAAACATCCCTTCCTAAATCACAAACATTTCCTTCCAAATAGTCCAAAACAAGTACTGACCACAAAAACTAATCAGTTGTTCCAAAAACGTAATTTCCAGGAGCATTAGGGTCTTCTGTCGTGAAATATTCCTTTAAAAGAGCCTCGAATTCTGCAAATGACACTGAAGGTTTGCCCTTAGAGATCTTATCGAAGGCAGCTTCTACAACTTCCTTCTTCCTCTCCCCAGTTGATGTCAGGGCCTTGATATAATCAGCTCGATTGATGACACCATCATCATCATCGTCGAGGGAGTCAAAGACGAATTTAGCAAACTGTGCTTGCCAGTCGAAAGGCTTCGGATTCCTCGAATATTCATCCCACATTTGCAGCCATTCTTCTTCAGTGACTTTGCCGTCACCATCGCCATCTGCTGACTTCTGCACTCCATCCCAGAATCTCATCATGAAGGCATGTAGTTCTTTGTATTTTGGGTTGCTTGCGTCCCATCCTCGAGCCTTTCTTGATCGTTCTAGTGAGAATTCAAAGTCAGCCTTTTCAATGTTGCCACTCTTATCAGCATCGAGGGACCGAAATCCTCGCAAAAGCTTCTTCTTTCTGAATTCAGACACCATTTTAACAATTATCACTTGACTGTGATAGTATTGGTTTTGGTGAAGGCTTATATAGTTTATTTTGATATCTATCTAGTTGTACTTCAAGTGCGTTATTAGATAATGATCTGATAATCACAGATTTACTATTTGCGTTGTTGCTAGATAGTAATTCATCGTTACAGTCAAAATGTGGGTCGGGCAGGCACTTCAAGTTTTGACTTGATTTTATTTGTATAGCATTTCGTCTTTCTCGTGTGTTTCAAATAGTAGTGTGATATTTCTTTGAATAATATGTATGTCCGATGGGCCCGGACTGTCACAGAATGGGTGCCATCGGACGGTCGCCGGCGTCGGGACCGCGGCGTAGGTGGAGAGACGATTTCGTTAGATACAGGGATGGGTGGCTGGAAGAGGCTCAGGACAGGGATGAATGGAAGAGGAGGGGGGAGACCTTTGCCCAGCAGTGGGACAATTTATAGGTTAAAAAAATGTAAGTTACAAGGAGTTAGATTGGATAAATGTGCATAGGATGTAATTATTTTTATAGTCCTTGATTGACAAGATATCATAAGGTTCTCTTAAAAATGGCGAAATTATTTGATAATTTTCCTTTTAATGTCTACAGAGACTATTTTGTGTTTAATATCACGTTAAATTAATCAGAAAATGTTCGCGAATGACAAGTACGGTGAAGTTATTGGATTATTTGTGCAAGATCTGAAGTTTCAAGCTTTTATCAAGAGTTCCCGCTACAAGCTCGAGAGTGAACGTGACTGTCGAGCTGCTTCGTCCAGAGTGATGACGCTACGGCGTCTCCTCTGGATGAAGACATGAAGACGCGGCTACCCAGGGTGAAGACGCTACTGCGACTCCCTTGGAGGAAGATAGAAGACTATTGAATATATTGAATTTTCTGTAACATGACATTGGCAAATGACGAACTGTCGAGTCCATTAATAAAATAAGATATCATCAAAAACGAATCGCCAGATCTTAAGATGGTGTCTGACGCAACTTGAAAATCAATGATCTATTTGCGTACCTAAAGCGCTATCAAAATAATCTTGATAATTTATCTGCCATTCATATAAAAATTCGGTATCAGGTAGTCAAGTTAATGCTTATAAAAAAGGAAGTTGAAGATATTCCATACATGTAGATATTTTTAAAACTATTCTTAGTTTTTATTGAGAAAGCATATAATTTACAAACAAATACAAATTAAATCTAAACTATCTTAACCTACAAAACGTGTAAAAATTATAAATAAAAAACCTGCGCCAATGCCCCCACAATTGGCAATGTGCCCAAAAGGCTGGCGGCGTTGCCCCGCTGTATAGCGAGGCTAACACGTTGGGCAAAGTAGCCGCCAGACCTTTGGTCACACGTGGCCTCGACTAGGCGCGTGTGAAATCTTAAAAACGTTTTTGAAAACTTAACTTATTTAGTCAGTTATTTATTCATATAATATCATCATCATCAGTCTATTTATATTGCCCCACTGCTCGGGCACAGTCCCTTACATCGAGGGAGCTGGGGCCATGATCCTGCGGATTGGCGGATTTCACATGCCTTAGAATTTTTTCTTCTTCTACGGTGTGCAGTTTTCACATTTTTTCCTTCGCCGTTTTCAGAGTACTCGGTAAATGTTTTTCCGTCGAAAGAACCGAGGATAACTCATTGGTAGGTACAGGGCTACCCTGGCTTGGAATCGGACCTGGGACCTCCGTATCGCAAGTCCATTGACATAACCACTGAGCTACCGGGCTCTTTATCATATGATAACCTCATATAATTTATTTTCATAAATTACCATATAATTTACAATTTTGTACGGGAATAAAATAATGTTTTTAAAAAATAAATTGCAGGGAAAAAATGATAATTGGGATTAAAAATTATAAATCTTTTTTATTAATCATTACCTAATACATTACTCCTACGAAATATTGCAAAATCGCTATCTGCTAAATATTCTAAGAGTCAGGTGTACCAAAAATAAAATTTCCCGGAGCCTCCGGGTCTTCAGTAACAAAGTATTCCTTCCATAATTCACGGAAATCTTCAAACTCAATAGTAGGTTTCCCTTTCGAGATCTTCTGGAAGGCTAATTCTGCATCCTCCTCAGATTTACCAGTCTTAGTAACAATAACTACAAATTCGTCATGGTCAATCGCTCCATCGTTAGTTGTGTCTAATAAGTCGAACATAAACTTGGCATATTGTTCCTGCCATTCGAGAGGGGCAGGATTCTTTGCGTATTCATCCCACATATCCAACCATTCTTCTTCAGTCACTTTCCCATCATTATCAGTGTCTGCGAGACTGCGAACACCTTCCCAAAATTTCATCACGTAATCTGACATTTCTATATATTTGGGATCAGTATCTTCCCATCCTCGCATCTTCTTGAGTCCTTCTATAGCCTTTTCGAAATCTTCTTTCTCAATATTCCCGTTCTTGTCAGTGTCCATAGCTTTGAAGCCTCGGAGAAGTTTGTTTCTTCTAAATTCCGACACCATTTTTGTAGTTTGCGTTTAATTATACTGTTCTTTTGCTTCAGCGATGACACTTTATATACTTTTATTATCTAGTTATTAGATTACTAAGAGATAGCTAGATTTGCGTTAATAGATAGGCAATTCATCAGAAATATATTTGGAAAATGACTCAATTTCAGGAAACTGTTGGGAAGTTACGATACCTTTAAAATATACTGTAAAATCAGTATCATTATGAGGAAAAAATAAAAATAAACCTCTTCAATCATTCACAGACTTTTATTATTTACATAACTTAAATATATTTGGTTTTACTTTATAAATCTTTACATTAGGAGTATATCAATCATCAATTTTAAAAACAACTTCAGCATTTGGTGGTCCGAAAATGTAATTACCGGCAGCTTCAATATCATCAGCTGAAAAGTATTCCTTCCACAGCTCAAGGAAATCCTCAAAACTCAGAGAAGACTTTCCACCAGATATCTTATCAAACGCCTCCTCTGCCTCTTCTGCCGTTCTTCCAATTCTAGTGAGAACGCTGACAAATTCATCGCGATCAATAATGCCATCATAACCATCATCGAGCATGTCGAAACTGAATCTAGCGTATTGTTCTTGCCACTCAAGGCGTCCTGGGTTTTTGGAATATTCGTCCCACATCTGAATCCATTCGTCTTCAGTCACTTTGCCATCATTATCAGCGTCGGCCTGTGCCTGGATACCATTCCAGAACTTTGTCATGAAGTCAGCTATTTTCTGAACTCTTTCTTCACCATCGCTCCATCCTCGAATCTTCTTGATCCTTTCAACAGCCAAATCAAAGTCTGCCTTCTCTATGTTGCCACTCTTATCTGCATCAAGAATTTTGAATCCACGGAGCAGTTTCTTTTTCCTAAAGTCAGACACCATTTTTAAAGTATTCACTATACTGTTTGATTCAATAAGGTATTGAGTGCTTTTATAGAGCTATTTTATTATCGTATGTTGGATTATTATCTAAACTGATAAACCCAGATTTAGTATTTGCGTTACTTAATTGTCTAGAAATCAGTAATTCATTGTTACAGTTAAATATTATTTGGATGTCAATTAGGGTCGCACACTGTCTAATATGCTGTCTACTATATGCCAACAGCGCATTCTTTCATATTTCGGCCACATAGCTAATATATTGTAAAGCTACTCGGATTTTTTAACACTACCAATACTGGTATGATTAGGTACCTACTCGATTTTATGACATTACGATTTTATTTTTCATACATGAATTAATTTAAATAAAAATTTGATAAATTGTTTCGTAAACATTGACTTGTAACATAATGTTATTAATAAAATATTTCATTTCATTAATCCACACCGCAGACTCAGTGCGGATTGATGGATAATAAAAATAAATATTCGAAGGAAGTGTATTCTTTCGAATATTTTTATTGATCTCAGGTTTACTTAGAAAGCTTTTGAGAAAATTCGGTAAATATACGTAAATCCTTCGAAAATCCAAGAAAATACTAATTAGAACACTGTATTGTACACCCGGACCTTCGTATTGGAAGACCAGTGTACTAACCACAGCCACACAGTTTTTCGTTGACACACATGATAAGTGTGAAAACTATGTATTATTTTTTGTGCAATAAAGTATATTTATCTTATGATAATAAATGTTAAGGCGCTATATGGTTGTCAAAAGCAAGAGTGAGACACAAGATGCCCCGCAGCGGTGGAGTGAATAGCACGGCGCAGTGCCTCGATATTCGTATTTTTATGAATTATGGATGAATTTTGGCAGGGAAATAAAAATACGCGAAAAAAAATCAGATATTTTTTAAACAAGCTCTCGTATTTGTAGTACCCTACATTTTGTATGAATAACTATTTCGGTTTAGATATAATTTTCATTTTAAAAGACATGGAAGGGGTATGTTTGCTATTTTTTTCTATCGAGCGTTTGTCCAATCGTGTATCGGTATTCATCAGTCTCTAAATAGACACCCCAAGATTGCTATATTTTTTTTTCAGACGTTTAATTTTAGTAGTTAGTGCCGTAGCCTTCGTAGAAAAACTGAAAATACGCGCATACGAAGCCTTAAGTATATTTCATTAAAAATCTAAATTGTTGATAATGTGTGTGTGCCACTGGTGCCCCAAGAGCTGGCAGCTACCTCGCGCAACGGATTAGCATAGCGATCCAGCGAGGTAACGCTGCCAGTGTCTTGGGTACTATTCCTGCACCTAATTTTTTTTTAAATAGTTTAGATTAGTTTTTTTAAATATTGAATGGATCTTTTTATTTTATATTGTATCTTTTTGAAATAAACAACTTTCCTATAAATAAATTATGTAATTGTGGATTACTTTGCAGTAATTGAACTAAACCTAAATGCGTCAATGGGCTTGGGCTGTAAGATATCACGTTCGCGATATTATCATCTTACGATAAGAATGCACGCAAACTCATATGCTGTTAGTCATAAAGGTGATTTAAAGTTAGTCCATCGTTTAAGACTTCGGTCTTACACAAATAATGTTTTTTAACGTAGCGTGAAAGTTATAATAATACGGTTTAATGGAGGTGTGGTTTAACTAAGTATCTCTTAGTCATAAACTAAGTTTAACATTACTTTCCCGTGATTTTGTCACTAGCTAGACAGAGAACGAAAGTAGGTAAGTGGTAGGTATAATGTGACGTAGTGTATGTACAGCTAACAGCAGATCAAGTGTAACACTTTTGACTTTAGACCGTTCTTATTATCTGAGTTGAATTCGTACTGCAAGTGTCACCATTGATCTGAAGTTATCCGTACTTTACTCCTTCCAGGTTTCACGGGTTTAAGAAAACCCGGTCCTTTGAAAGGCTTGCACGGAGACATAGGTCCAACGCGTAGAGGCCCCTTAGAGAGCTTTAATTTGAAGGGATATGTGATGCACCTAGCGGGACCAGTCTCTGAGCGCATCAGAATGCACTCAATGACAGACCCCGTCAGGTGCATAAACTATTGCATTGATTGGAAATTACAACTTAATTGGGGCTATTGGTTTGGGGTGTTGGTGGGTCAGTCAGTCTGGTCTATAGAGCGAGACGTCGGACACCTGCCATAATCACATTGTCTCGAAGTTATGAAAAAATTGTCAGGCGGTGACTCGCCACTCACTAGATGGGCCCTCAACATGGTCGTCAGAAAGACAACTGAGAGCTACCGGTGTGAGCAGCTAAGGGGTGTCGAAAGGTGTGCTGCAGTTTCACCATTACTGGAATGCCAGAAAGTGGGCTACTCCCGGCTTTATACCTTTAACACTTCCACCCCTTCGAGCTATATACAGGGTGTCCCGTTAATAGTGGTCCAGACTAAGGGTGTCGATACACAAGGACATGCTCTATCAGAATAATCAAACATAGGTTTAGTAAACGTATCACGGTTTTTTAGAAATTCGAATTATTAGGATTATTGGAAAAATTTGTACCCTTGGTCTGATTTTTTATTGCCATATTCTTAAATGAAGGAATTATTGTATTGTTTTTATTGATTATTATTTCTGATTACATGTGATATGACTTGTGTATCACAGATTTTCAGAACATTTAACAGTTTCTCCAGAAAAAACTACCAAACTTTTAATTTTTGACTCGATGTAGATGTAAGTTATAGCTCTAACGACTCCACTCTGGCCGGCTTGTTAAGTGTACTAAGAGAACTAGATTTCTACCTACATAATTCAGCTTAGGTAGTGCTCTAACTACATTAGCCACGTATCTAGGAGACGGGCATACATACATACACACGAGACTGCGCCTGTGACAGATAGGAGACATCCGTCATGGTCGTCTGCACGCCCACTCACTACAACGGCGAAACAAAATGGATGTGCTATCGGACAGACACGAAAAATACTTGAAAATTACTTCTAATGTAGTAGAGAAAAGAGTTTAAAGAGATGCCAATAAGAAATTTTAAGAAAAAAATATTTGAATGGCTTCTGGAAAAATGTTTCTATTCCATAAAAGACTTTCTGACTCAGTAATGTACCTACCGTTCTAATATATTCTGTAATTTGAAAATGACTAAGTATTTAAAATAATGTGCCGTTAAATTGTATATGTATTAATGATTTAAAAATGACTAGCTACTTAAAATGACTTGACAATTATGTTAGATGTATTTCAATTTATGTTGTGTTAAATATATTTCAATTTGTATGCCCAAGGGGCAGAAAGTATTGAAACAATCAATATATTAAGATCTATGTACTTACATACTTTCTAATACAAATAAAGAATTTTGAATTTGAATTAGAATACTAGGTACGTGTAAGACGAGGACGTGTCGCGCTCACCTTGAGAAAGACCGTCGAAATCGGTCGAAACTGTCGGTCTAATTGCCGACTTCAACAATATAAGTGAGTGATATCCGTTTATATATAATAATTTGTAGTAGAATATTGTGGATCCCAATACAGAGTATTATTTCGGTCAACGACTGATAAATATACCTACACGATACTAATGACAAAAAATATAAAATATAGGTTACCTTAACTTATGATGTAAAAGGCCACAAATAATAAAATTCGTTGTTACATACACTGGTGGCCTATGGCCCGGGGCGGCGGGCTCGAAATGGCATTGCAACATTTCAATGTAGCTTTGCCACACCTACAAAACTACCTGACCATTGAAGCTGTACCTATCATTATGTTGGGAAATTATTTTATTGCATAATCATAATCAGTAGGAGTAACGAGAGTAGTAGAAAATGATAACAAAAACAACGAATAATTCGCTTCGATTTGTTACTATTTTCTGAATTCTTAATTAAGCTGTTTTTTCGACTCGTTTGATGTACAAAATTTTATTTTTAACCAATAATTTTAATAATAAAACAGAGATATTTTTGCATTTATTCGTTGGTTGGTATCTTGTTCGTCGTACGTTGATAGTGGGGCCGAATCTGGCATTGCATTTGGTATTCATGTTTGTATGTTTGGTCCCTAATCTCCATACTAGGGTTCCTAGGTTTAAAAAAAACTATTTACTTGCCCCCTTATAACGGGACTGATAGGTATTGTTATTTAAGCCAAAAAAACGTTATTTTAGATAATTCATTTATTCATCAGTGCATTTAAAGATAATACGTACAGTCGAACACAGAGATAAGTATACAGGGGGCCTCAATAAGGTTGAGATTTTCTCAAAAACTACTGGACCGAATTTAATAATTCTTTTACATCTACATAGTTTTCAATTCTATCAAACAGTGAAAGAATTTTTGCAATAAGTCAAGTAGATTTTGAGAAAATCTCAACCTTAAAAACTCTCCTGTACACCTTTATCTGTGTTTCACAGTACAATCATTAAAATATAAATAACTCACATGTGACTCATCGGCTTATTTTCATAGAGCCAAGTAGAGACTAATGCGATAAAAGAGAGTTCTAATGGCAATAGGGATGCTCCACGCCACGACACGAGGGGATGTATAGGGGCTGTTGGAGTTGCCTGCCTTAGAGGTTCTCCCCGAAAGTTGGGAGAACTGTTTACAGCCAGTAGGCATTCTCTTTTAAAAATGTTTATCAAATTTGCGGTAATCTATTTGTAGCTCTCTAGAATCGTATGGCTACATTTATAAGCGATAGTGACCACTTACCATCAAGTGGTTTTCTTTGATTATGGTGCCCGTTAGGCATAAAGGTGACTAAAAAGTTATTCGACTGTTTAAGCCATGCATTTCTAACTTAAATTTTTTTTTATCAAAGTGTGAAATTGACTGTTATCGACATGTATAGTGTTAGTTAATGTACGCATAATATGTCTAACAGAAAAAGGTGGAAGAGTTTTTAGGGTTGAGATTTTACAAAAACTACTTGACTGATTTTTTAAACTTCTTTACAGTTACATCATCATCATCAGCCCGTATCAGTCCACTGCTGGACGTAGGCATCTCCCAAAGCGCGCCACTCAATCCGACTCTCGGCCCTCTGCATCCAGTCCCTGCCAGCCATCTTGCGAAGGTCATCCCTCCATCTGGTCAGGGGGCGTCACACACTACGTTTACCCGTTCGTGGCCTCCATTCGAGAACTCGTCTCCCCCATCGGTTATCGGTTCTACGACAGATGTGACCAGCACACTGGCACTTCAGTTTACTGATTCTATGAGCAATTTCAACCACTTTTGTCTACAGTTACATAGTGTGTCTATACCATCTACTTACTAGTAAAAAAAATACTATCTTCTTGAGAAAATTTCAACCTTATTACCGTGACTCCCGATGCCCTCCTAGAGGACATATTTTATTTATAGGTAGTTTTAGTTTTTAGTTATTTAATGTTAGTTTTTAGTCATTTTATTATTTGTTTGTATTTATATTCTAATTAATAAATGATTGTTACATTAGTACCTTATTAAGGCTCCCTGTGTATTTAGGTATCCCTCATATTTACTTCCAAGAACGACATGGGAAATTAAACCCCTGCTCTGGCAACCCCAAAATCGTCCCAGTCATTTGCCAAATACTCCGGGGTTATAGAATTTTTTTATCGGCTCCACTTGTGCAGTAATGCGTCCTTATCGCACTGGCCCACCAGTGGGATTAGTGGGATAACGATCTTGACATAACTGTTTGTTTGATATTGACGTCAATTAGATGGTAATCAGACAGTCGCTCTGTGAATTATCTTATCATCAGACAATGCAAACGTTATAATTTAGCTGTTAGAGTCGACAATCGACATTTTGTCGTAGACATTTGAAAATCAGAATCGACTTTCTGTCACATATATTTTCGTCACAGTCAAGGGCAGACCACTTACCCAATAGACATGAAATCGGTACAAAAGACATTGCTACATTTCAATGGAGCTTTGCCCTACGTACAAAACTACGTGACCATTTAAGCTGTACCTATCAATTTGTTGGAGACTTATCACAGGTTTCATATTGCATAATCATAATCACTATCATTTTCTACTACTCTCGCATATAACTCCTATAGAAGAATAACAAAAACAATGAATAAATCGCTTCGATTTCTTACTATTTTCTGAATTCTTAATTAAGCTGGTTTTTTTTCGAATCGCAACTTGTACAAAACTTTATTTTAAACCAATAATTTTAATAAGAAAACGGAGATATTTTTAACATTTATTCGTTATCTTGTACAACTTGCGGTTGATGGTGGGGCAGAATCTGGCATTGTTATTTGCACGCGACAAATTCTGTCAACTATGAGCGCATAGAGACATAATATCTCTAGGTTACAAGACTGTCGCGAATCAATTTTGCGCTCATGTGCGGGCAGACACGGCCGCTCCTGTTACAGGTCTATGGGGTAAGTGGTCTGTGCAGTCAAGTTAGGCTCTAAACTAAAAGTAGAGGAAAGTAACTAAATAATACGAAATTGTTACTTTTCTCTCTAAAAGTAAAAATGTACCCTAATAATTTATTAGTATAATGCAAATTGCAAGTAAAGTATTTTTGTTTCCGATAGAACAATATTAACTTATGTGATGTTTTTATGAAGGAAAATTATTTCGTTTCATATTTTACAAAGTCTTGTCTATGCCTAAGATAGCTTAGATAACGAAAAAAATTGCAAGAGCGTTGAATTTTCATTTAATAAATCATAAATCATTGTAGACTTACAAATTAGTTACATAGGAAAAAAAATCAGAATTAAAAATCGCGCCATTTTAATTTCAATCTTTATCGCTCACTTATCACAATCAATTTCACTTAAACATTCATTTCATTATCTATTCCGATATCAATTTAATTATTTACGAAAACTAACATTTACATAGTAATAGGTTCACCAAAAATAAAATTGCCAGCATCATCAGGGTTCTCCGTAACGAAGTACTCCTTCCATAATACCTGGAATTCGTCCCACGTAATTTTCTCATTACCTTTGGACAACTTCTTAAATGCTTCCACAGATTCCTCTTTACTTAATCCAAATGATTCATAAACGGTTGAGAATTCACTGCAATCTATGGCTCCGTCGTTAGTTGCATCTTCAAGTTGGAATATGCATCTGCAGTACAGCTTCTGCCAGTCAGAAGCTCCGTCAGGATTCTGGGCATATTTATCCCAAAGTGATACCCATTCTTCTATAGACACTTCTCCATCCCCATCTTGGTCAGCCTCTTGCTGAAGTCCACTCCATATAGCCTGCAGCAGCTCATTAAGAAGGTCATATGTAACATCTCCAGGATTGTAACCTCGAAGTTTCGAGATCTTTTCCATTGCCAACTCGAAATCCTTCTTATCTATGCTTCCACTTTTATTCGTATCAAAAAAGGCATAGTATACGTGAAGCAACTTCTTCTTTCTAAAATCAGACACCATTTTTAAGGCTTTCACTTCAAGAAATTAAGACTTAATGGTATCGATGTGGTTATAATCATTATTTATAGCTTCTTCGATGGTATTATCTACTAATGCTTTAATCTGCTCCGTGTTAAGTCCAAATTTTCCAATTATCTGCGTCGGTATCAGCTTAATATGCGACATTCTGTTAATTGTGCATTTGATAAAGTTATTTGTGTTTGTTGCCTATTTGTATACGGTTGTTATGTCCGGCTTGTTAAACAAATGACTCATCTATCATCATCATCATCAGTCTATTTATATGTCCCCACTGCTCGGGCACAGACCTTCCCTTACACGAGGGAGCTCGGGCCATGATCCACCGGATCACAGCGGATTTCACATGTCTTAGATTTTTCTTCTTCTTCTACGGCATGCAGGTTTCGTCACGATGTTTTCCTTCACCGTTTCAAGGCTGCAATACGAGTTGGGAATCGCACCTTCGCCCGAGTGACGTTTTGTACGGTGGAACATAGAGAAAGGTGTACGTACAGGCTTCCCTTACACGAGGGAGCTCGGGCCATGATCCACCACGCGGACCCAGTGCGGATTGGCGGATTTCACATGCTTTAGATATTTTTCTTCTAGGGCATGCTAGGCTAGGGTTTCATCACGATGTTTTCCTTCACCGTTTTTGAGAGCACTCGGTAAATGTACGTAAGTTTTTCCGTCGAAAAGACCGAGGATAACTCATTGGTACATGGCTGCCCTGGCTTGGATTTAAATATGATAGCGTTGTGCGCCATCTATTAGCGTAATATTGAATTTGAAGCTTCCGTGAAGTGCTACTACAATAATTAGTATTTGTATTTATTGGGAATTGATTGATAATAATATCATTTTCATGTAGAAACTAATAGATGTCGCCACCGTGCAGCTTTTGACATTAGGCAGGTACACACACATACACACCCTCTCACACCCCCACAAGTCACACACACCCTCACACACACAGAGAGAGAGAGAGAGAGAGAGAGAAGCCTCGCGTGGACTCTGGCTCCGGCCAACTGAGGCTGCCTGTTTTCAAGGGTTAACTCACTAACTCTCGGGTTATTTTTTATAGCATTGAGTCTAAATTACCAATGTTTGATGTACAAAATATAGAACTTTCTGAAAAGCTAGCTAATCAGAAATCTTTATTGTATGAACATGTTTCATCATAGTTTCATCAGTTCACGTAAGTACTTTAATTAAGCATACAATATTTAATGTCGCTAGCAAACGCTAAAATATTCAGTAAAGTTCAATATACTTCATAATATATTAAAATTAATATGCAACTTTTGCTTATTAATTTTAATATGTTATAATATCCTCTCTGACAGCCCAACAAGCTAAAATAAATCCCATTTATAATCGCAATCATTTAATCAATACACATAATTATCAAAATATTATCAATATCACAATCAGTAGTATAAAATTACACAACATACCTAATTCACACTATCACAGTATGAATTAATACAAATACAAAAGGCTCCAAGCTAGGGTACCTAAAAAGCTATGTATATAAATAATAATAAGTAAATAATTTGATTAGTCCATAAGTCTACGGAACTGTGCATCCAAAAATATCCCAGCCTTACTGCCAATCTTTACATTTTAATTTAAATTGCCAATAGATTTGAGATCTAAACATTAAACCACTGAAGAACCAAAGATAAAATTACCAGGATCATTAGGATTCTCCGTCACAAAATATTCTTTCCACAGCTCTTCGAATTCTTCCAATGTCACCTTATCTTTACCTTTCGCCATTTTCTTAAAGGCTTCTATAGACTCTTGTTTATCTAGTCCAAAAGATTCATAGACTGCTGAGAATTCATCACAGTCAATTGCACCATCGTCTGTCACGTCTTCTAGTTGGAATATGCATCTGCAGAACAGTTTCTGCCATTCCGAGGCATCGTCGGGGCTCTGTGCATATTTATCCCAGAGTGACACCCATTCGTCGATGGAAATCTCTCCATTCCCATCGAGGTCTGCATCTTGCTCAAATCCAACCCATATAACTTGAAGCAGCTCGTTGAGTAAACCATACGTTATATCACCAGGCTTATATCCTCTGTGTTTAGCAATCTTCTCCATAGCTACTTCAAAATCTTTCTTAGTAATGGTTCCACTTCTACTTGTATCGAAAAAAGCATAGTAAAGATGTAGGAGCTTCTTTCTTCTAAATTCTGACACCATTTTTAAGAGTTTAGCACAAGAGATTACAGCAAAATGATTGTAGAAATTTTTGGGGGGTTTTATATAACATCTTCAAGGCTTTTATTATCAATACGTGACTTTATAATCTGCGGTTAAATGTTATCATAGGTTTTATCGGATTAGAAATTAATATAGAGCATTAATAATTTTGTCTGATAATACGATTATTGGCAGACGTTAGATATTTTAAAGAAGGATTATAATAATAATAATTTCTTTATTTACAGGTATAAGTATAACCCATTACAAATTTACACTTATGACTGCACTATTGCATTTTAATGGTTTTTTTTATTTTCTTTCATTTGGGGTTTGCATGAGATAGCTTTGAACGACAAGGCCATCTTCGTGCAAATTCTATTACTTTACATACTATATGTAGATGATGTTGATGTCTTCGTTTTATCAATATATCTAATGGATATATCATTTAGAATGCTAATTTGTATCATCCCGTAAACTGTTACCATGAATCCAAATACTCAGTGGCTATGAGAATGCCCATGACCATCATGAGAGTGAGGCGTCAAGCTGCAGATGTAACAACCGAAGATGTAGTTACCAGGGTCCTTAGGATTCTCCGACGTGAAATACTCCTTCCATAGCTCCTGGAACTCTGGCCATGTCACCTTATCTTTCCCTTTAGCAATTGTCTTAAATGCGTCTATAGATTCGTCTTTATCAAGACCAAAGGACTCGTAGACTGTGGAAAATTCTTCACAGTCTATCGCGCCATCATTTCTAGCATCTTCGAGTTGAAAAATGAACTTGCAGTAAAGCTTTTGCCATTCATGTGCTTTGTCAGGATTTTTCGAATAAACATCCCATGAGGTAACCCATTCGTCAATAGAAATTTCTCCATCGCCATCAGTGTCTGCCTCTTTCTGCAATCCTTCCCATACTTCTATCAATATGTCTTTAAGGACTGCATATGTGACATCTCCAGGCTTATACCCGCGTAGTTTCGAGATTTTCTCTATGGCCAGTTCGAAATCTGTCTTGTCTATGGTTCCACTTCTATTTGTATCAAAAAACGCGTAGTAAACGTGGAGATACTTCTTCTTTCTAAAATCTGACACCATCTTGATTACTTCTGGGTTTTCAAAGTCGAACTCTTCTCTTCCTTCTTTTCTTCAAATATTGATACGAAATGATGTAAGTGAAGTAGAATGGCTTTATATATAGGATGTTACACGCAATGCTCATATATATTTATCGTGAAAATAATCTGTCTGTACGTTGGAATAAAGTTATCGTCTTGTTTATCGGATTAAATGAGAAATAATAAGCAATTTAGGGTTTGATAAGTTAGTGGTATCGGATATTTACCTATAAGTAATTCTAAAGTACTAACATTTTAACTTAATCTTACAAGAATCAGTACTGTTTTTGGTGTTATATAATAACAATCAATTGAGTAGGTATATTAAAGAAATTTTCCTCGACGTATTATATACGTATGTGTACAGAGTAGACGCAGTATGTACCTACTCACTGCGTCTACTCTGTACATAGTACATACTGCGTGACGGGACCTAATGTGAGTGGCGGTAACTCCCCGACAACTGACAAGTGAGATCGATCAACGAATCCAGCTACAGCCATCGAACCACAGATTAAAGATATAAGTTTTCTATCGAACGCACCGTCGGCGGCGGTGGGACAAGTTATGTCGGAACGCGCCCAGAGGGCGCTGATCCGCAGTGCGCAAAGAAACGTCACCGGCGACGCGGGCGTGTCGCGCTCGCCTTGAAAAAGACCGTCGAAATCGATCGAAACTGTCGGTCTAATTGCCGACTTCAATAATATAAGTGAGTGATATCCGTTTATATATAATAATTTGTAGTAATGGCTCACTATAGTTTTAATTCTAAAAAAAGTATAAGTAGTAAGTAAATAATTCTGGATCATCAGCCTGTATCAGTTTGCTCATGGATTTATACCTCTATCCCTCAACTTTTTGCATATAGTAGGTAGTGTCCGTTATCGTATGTATCAGTGCATCTATCAGGGGTCCTATCACTTGGATTTTGAATTGTGGGAATTTTGAATATTACAGCCCACAATGGGGAGTGCTCGGGGCGCCAGTCGGGTCGACAAGTTCTCGAATGGAGGCCACGAACGGGTAAACGTAGTGTGGGACGACACCCCCCCCCCCCCCCCCCCCATACCCACCACCAGATGGAGGGATGACCTTCGCAAGATGGCTGGCAGGGACTGGATGCAAAAGGCGGAGAGTCGGGTTGAGTGGCGCGCTTTGGGAGAGGCCTGCGTCCAGCAGTGGACTGATACGGGCTGATGATGATGACGATTGACATTAGAAGAGCAGCAAAGTGACTACCATCAGTGAGGATTCTGTAAGCTCAAACATCCTTACAACCTTGAATTCAACGTTGCAATAATGAGCAATATTCAATACTTTTGTTATCTAGCGGATAAATGCATGTATGTATTCTATACGAAGGTCTTTTCAAGACACTATCGAGGCTTTATATTGCGTAACACGGGGTGTTCCGAAAGTCGTTAGGGTCGGCCATATTGAGAGCGGTTCGGGCGGTAATCTGGCTTTGATTGACGCTGCATGCTTGCACACCCCGTGCACTGGAGCACCCTGTAGAGAGATTTAATTAAAATTGATGGAGGGAATGTTGAGAAACTTGGAATTAACTAATTGATTGATAGATTTCGACAAATCTCAGGGAAGGTTTTCATCAATGAACGTTAACGAATTGATAGTAAATATTAGGTTAGCTACATTGATCTCCTATAAACAACTAGATACACAAAGGTTTTACTAAAACAATTTAAAAAAAATGTCCAAATAAGGGTCCATTGTTGACGTCCAAATAATGTCCAATAAAGCAAATGAGGGTCCATTCATCCGTTTGGACCTTTGCGCTCGGACATTTTTAGAAGGCAGACTGTGTAGAAAGGGACAGACGACCTAATAAATAACTTTAAATCACGTTCATGTATAAGCGTTATAGAATTTATAAACGTTTTTGTTAAAATCAAATAAAGCAATCCCCCTAAAAATCGCGTTTCCAATTAATAATAATGATAACGCGAAAGATAACTCCCAAATTCACCATCGCAAAACAAACTCTACCCCGTTCGTAAATCACACCGTATCTGTTCAATGCATTCATATAAACAACTAGATACACAGTCTGCCTTCTAAAAATATCCGAGCGCAAAGAAGGTCCAAACGGATGAATGGACCCTCATTTGCTTTATTGGACATTATTTGGACGTTAACAATGGACCCTTATTTGGACGTTTTTAAATTGTTTTAGTATCTTTGTGTATCTAGTTGTTTATAGGAGATCAATGGTTCAATGTCTGAAAACCATTATGTCCTAACATATTGCAGTTTGCTAATTGGTTGTTTTATTTACGAGTGGAGCCTCACGCTGCTTTTCAAGGGTACGGAGGTGTACAGGAGAGTTTTTAGGGTTGAGATTTTCTCAAAAACTACTTGACCTATTACAAAAATTATTTCACTGTTTGACAGAAAAAAGTTAAAACTATGTAACTGTAAAAAAAATTATTAATTACAATTAAATCTACTAAAAAGGTGGTAGACCTTTTTTTAAATACAAATTAAATTACAAATTCCTCAAAATCTACCAAAAGAGTAGAAATCTACTAAATATGGTCAAGCTGTCTTCGACTCTCGACCCGCATATGCGGTATATCGACCGATGAATTTCATTGGTCGATATCTCGTTCGGTATAAAGCATGCGGGGAATCCCCACAGGCGGTGTAACGAACGCGTGTCGACTTTGTAACTTTCATTGGTCGTTATCTCGCCTGCGGGGAGTCCCCGTATGCTGTATATCGACCGAGATATCGACTAATGAAATTGCGCCATAAGAGTTATTAAAGTCGGTCCTTGATAAAATCTCAACCTTATTTATGCCCTCTGATTTCTGAATACTCGTCTTCGCATATTAGGCGCTTTTAACATCCTAGTAAACAATAGAGCCTGAAAATTAAACGCCATGTTTATCCCAACATAAGTACACGGAAAAAAACAATTTCCGGTGAGCCCGGGGCTCCTAAGCCGACAGACAGACAAAGGGAGTTTTATATACATTTCTCGCTTTGTTTCTCGGGTCGGCGGCGTGTTGATGTATTGCAGGGAGCTTCAACGGGACATGGACTAAGAAGTGCATCCTTCCGTGGAAAATTTAAGCGACAGAGCCTTCATAGAGCCAACTAGCGCCTCCAATCTTAAAAAAATAATAGCTTCCAATATAGGTAATGAATTTTATTAAAAAAGCTATTTACAAAATGCTTATTATGATAAATACTATTTTTAAATGCTTATTTATAACGTGATTCAATGTCGGTAAGTTGTAGTTCGAATAATTGCGAAAAACGGCCGGTTTTGGCACATTTGTGAACTACAACTTAGCTTGTCGCAATTATGCCATGTATTGTATATTGAAAAATAGTATTTATCGTCATAAACATTTTGTAAATAGCTTTTTTAATAAAATTGATTATATTGGAAGATATTATTTTTTTAAGATTGGCGGCGCTAGTTGGCTCATGGAAGGCCCTTAAGGATGAAACACATTGAAAAAGCAACGGAAAGGCAACGGCAATGGTTGTAATGTATGAAAGTCTATGAAAGATGGCAGATTGAACGCAGCAATGGAGCGTCAGCGGCAAAGCAAGGGAGCGGCAATCGCGCGGCGTTCAGTCTGACATCTGTCATAGACTTTCATATATTACTGCCGTTCCGATGATGATGACCTCACAAAAGGAACCCTTATAGGATCACTTTGTTGTCCGTCTGTTTGTCTGTCAAGACCTATATCTCAGAAACGGATCAAGTTGAAATTAATACCAATTACTCAGGTCTGCAACATGGTCCGATTTCATGTCTATGGGGTAAGTGGTTCATGGGCGTACCCAGTCTGGGCCAGAGGGGGGGGGGGGGGGGGGGGGGCAAATCAGATTTTATAAGCTAGGTGCTTATAGAAAGAACGAACGCGCCGCGTAATTTTTAGTTGTAAAAATTTTGTATTGCAAACAAATGGCAAAAAATTCGTTTTAATTTTTTTCGATACACGTCAACATTATCCAATCCCCCCCCCCCCCTGCCCCTATTTGGGTACGCCCGTGGGCCTGTGTGTAGGTGGGACACCACCTGATCAGATGGAGGGACTGGCAGATACTGGATGCAAAGGGGCGAGAATCATGTTGACTGTGCGTTGGATGAGACGTGCAGTTGCTGATGATGATGGCCCATCCTATACTCCATCCAAGCATGTAATGTGATGCATTGTTAATCCCTGGCAATACAATGCATGCACCCGGCGACGCTCGCTGTAAGACGGCCCCATTGCATTCCGCTAATCCGCGAGGCATGCGTCTGTTTCCATTGTATCACGACAAACATTATAAACCGCAGCCTAAAACACACTGCCTTTCATCTGAGCCCCTTCGTGCCTCGGGGCGCACGTCAAGCAGTTGTTGCCGCTTGACAGCAGTCGTTAGGCCACGTCAAAGGTCTACGGGCGGCCTTTTGACTAATAGGTTTGGTCACTAAACCACACGAGAAAAGAAAGAAAACCTAAAACAAGTGTCTTATTTTGTTTACAAATGTGATCGTCTAACGTGGGCAGACCACCGGCCAGATGGTCCGACGACATAAAGAAGGTTGCTGGCTCGGTGTGGACCAGACAACCTTGGGATCGGGCCACATGGAGGAGTCATGGAGAGGCATATGCCCAGGAGTGGGCTGCTGTATGCTGAAGAAGAAGAAGTGATCGTCTAATTACCTGTTGTGATGTCACACTGAAGGCACTGATTGGTTGAACCTGTTCATCATTGTGAAGATAAAGAGATCCGATCTAATGTGAATATAACTATGCAATAATTACAGAACAGCTTAAATTGTTAGTAAGGTAGGGTAGTTTTTGTTTACATAATAAGATACTTGATTTGGGCTGCGGTTTAGGTAAGTTATGTGAGCAGTATGAAGATAATTAAAAAAAATCAAACTGCATTCATCCGTTTAGTTAAACGTAAAAATACCTATAATTTGCGTGAAAAATAATTGACCTACCTAATAATGTTCGACTCTACATCATACAATGGACAAAGGCACACATACGTCGACTCTACCGCTCTACCTTGCTGACAATGCGTTCCACAACAAACTGCTGCAAACTCTACCCGAAGCGAACTTCACTGTTCGTTTACAAATTTTACAATACAACTGCAACTTATGGATTAAGTTTACATTTCTCTATGAGTTGAATAGAGTAGAGTAGGTAGTTTGTATGGTGGGTGGTGCGTCATTAGGGTAGAGATTTTTTCAAGAACTAATAAGGTGCAGATGGTAACACTTGCAGTTCGATTTCAACTCTTACGACGACAGTCCTAAGTGTTACATTTGATTTGCTTTCTTTACAATTACCTACATTTTATTTGTTTATTTCTTATATAATAAAACCAAATTTTACGCCAGTCTATATGAACAAATGAGCCAGGTAAGCGTTTCATAGTGGTATGCTGAGGGGTTGCTATAGCAACCCAAACAGACCGAAGTCTGCGTCAGGGCTAGCTACGGTTCACAATACAAGTGTCGAGAACGACCGTACACGAGTCGAGGCATATAGAATTTGGTTAAATGGTTAAATTCAGGCTTGTGACGAGTATTTTTTACCTTAATTGTTTTATGTTTAATACTCAGTGTATATAAAACATGTAAGTGTAGTTATCCATCTATAACTTAACAACTGTACTTACTTAATTGTGTATTTAGTATATTGTATAAGGACAGGCTGAAAATCAGTGCTGCGTGGGGTACTACGTGTCCTACCAGCACTATGCTGAGCCTGCTGCCTAGTGCATGAAATAGTTTATTTTTTTTATTCTTTATTATGTATTACTTTGATATGCAATAAAAATATTTGATTGTTGTCCTCGGGACAAGTTATCTCGGAGCGCGCACAGAGGGCGCTCATCCGCAGTGCGCAAAGAAACGTCAACGGCGACGCGGGCGTGGCGCGCTCACCTTGAAAAAGACCGTCGAAATCGGTCGAAACTGTCGGTCTAATTGCCGACTTTAACAATATAAGTGAGTGATATCCGTTTATATATAATAATATTTGATTTGATTTTGATTTTACTAAAATAGTTTATTAGATACATAGTGTGTTGTGTACTCTATCTACTTACTATAATATTACAAGTGGTGGACCATGGGGAAAAAATCCCGTGGTTGTGTGTGGTGGGAATTTTTTCCGTGGTTCACCTGGGTGTACCACGGCCAAAAATTTCTTCCCGTAGACCACCGAGGTGAACAACCGAGGTAGTCCACGGGCAATAACCCATATTTTTTTAAAGTCTGTCAAGTAATTATTGTGATAATCTCAACCTTATTGAGGTCCCTTATTGTATAGGTACAGTGGAAGACAAAGAAAGGTGTACAGGAGAGTTTTTAAGGTTGAGATTTTCTCAAAAACTACTTGACCTATTACAAGAATTATTTCACTGTTTGATAGATAAAAGTTAAAACTATGTAACTGTAAAAGAATTATTAAATTCGGTCCAGTAGTTTTTGAGAAAATCTCAACCTTGAGGCCCCCTGTATGCTTATCTCTGTCTTCGATTGTACTTTACCCTGTTTTCTTTTCTTCTGTAGGTACGGTGGAACACAGAGAAAGGTGTACAGGAGAGTTTTTAAGGTTGGGATTTTCTCAAAAACTACTTGACCTATTGCAAAAAATCTGTCACAGTTTGATAGATAATAGTTAAAACTATGGTTCACTAATGTTTGACAAAAAACGTATGACAAATGATCATTTTACAAATTATTTTTGAAAAAGTAATCATTTGACAAACTTATCATTTACTAAAGTGATCGTTTTAAAAGTGATCATTTGACAAAAATCCATTTTATAAATATTTAACATAGCAAATGTTGTGAATGCTAAACCGTCATTTTACAATTGATTAAATGACCAAAGTATTCCTTTTGCAAGGTCGCCATTAGACAAAATATTGGGTAAATAAGTGGGTATTTTATATGTATAATTGTTAATAAATGAACTTGCTTTTTGAATACAAAAAAAAAACCTAACATCGAAGTCTCAAGCCAGAGCCTTCTGAACCTAAACATCCGTGTCGGATCTGGTTAGAGAGTTGGTCGGGGTGTCCCTTCATTTGATAAAAAACAAATTACAAATTTATGTATAATTGTTAATAAATAAACTTGCTTTTTGAATACAACAAAAAAAAACCTAACATCGAAGTCTCTGGCTTGGAGCGAAGCTGCGCTTCGCTCCAAGCCAGAGCCTTCTGAACCTAAACATCCGTGTCGGATCTGGTTAGAGAGTTGGTCGGGGTGTCCCTTCATTTGATAAAAAACAAATTACAAATTTATGTATAATTGTTAATAAATAAACTTGCTTTTTGAATACAACAAAAAAAAAACCTAACATCGAAGTCTCTGGCTTGGAGCGAAGCTGCGCTTCGCTCCAAGCCAGAGCCTTCTGAACCTAAACATCCGTGTCGGATCTGGTTAGAGAGTTGTCGGGGTGTCCCTTCATTTGATAAAAAACAAATTACAATTACCAAACAATGCATTTTGTCAAAGGTTTTTATGCCTTGCGTTGTTTTATCTATTAACGTATATAATAAGTGAATAGTTTGTTAAGTGATGTTTTGAAGAAAGAAACTTTGTCTCGTAATTGTTTTGTCAAATGAATTATTTATAGAACCATTACTTTGTACAAAGATGAACTTATGAATCATAATTTTGCCAAACGTTGTTTGTGAAATGAAATGTTTGTAATTCGTTTTTTATCAAATGAAGGGACACCTAAAACTATGTATCTGTAAAAGAATTATTAAATTCGGTCCAGCGGTTTTGGAGAAAATCTCAACCTTATTGAGGCCCCCTGTATACCTATCTCTGTCTTCGACTGTACTAAAACGATCGTCTATCTACTACCTACTTTAGACAATTAGTCTCCGCAACCTCTATTCCAAAGCCCTATTTTATTTACCTAAAAATTCTTTATTACACCTCAACCTTCAGACGTTTCGGGCATAGACTGAAGGGCAGGTGACAATAATCGGACAGCTCGAGCGGGTGATGCGCGCTGACAATGTCATTGTAGCTGCAGTCCGAGAATGGATCCCCAGCCCTCTCCACAAGAAGTGGGCCTCCTACCACCGCCCTATAACCTGATAGTGTGGTGCATGGCACTAATGTATGTGTCAAATTTAGCTTTAGTCTGTGCTGTTTTAGTTTAGTTTATTATTATATAAGTACTATTTTAATTAGAAGACATACAATAACTTTGTAATTAAGGATATTGAATTCTTCTGGAAATAAAGTTCATTTCATTTTATTTCATTTCAATAATATGCCTGTAGACATCTTTAGAGGTGACCGCTCTATCTATTTATCGTCCCAAGAAAATCTTTCTCATCTCCTCAAATATACAAAGAACTATTGTAGAGTTGCGAACAATAGAAGCAGATATGAACGAGTTTTATGTCTTGTATCCATAGAATTGTATCTCATCCAGGATTGTATTGATGTAGAGATATTGCGCGTATTGTGTAGAGTTCAAAAGGTTCGGCTGATGAATGATTGCAAAAGAGCAGTGATGCAAGAGCTAATTTTCTACTAGGACTATACTATTTATTTATTTTATTAATGGACTCGACAGTTCGTCATTTGCCAATGTTATGTTACAGAAAATTCAATGTAATAGTCTTCCTCCAGGGGAGTCGCAGCAGTGTCTTCATGTCTTCATCCAGAGGAGTCGCCGTAGCGTCATCACTCTGGACGAAGCAGCTCGACAGTCACGTTCACTCCCGAGCTTGTAGCGGGACTCTTGATAAAAGCTTGAAACTTCAGATCTTGCTCAAATTATCCAATAAATTCACCATACTGTCATTCGCGAACATTTTCTGATTAACTTAACGTGATTTTAAACATAAAATAGCCACTGTAGACATTATAACAAAAAGTATCAAACAATTTTGCAACCGTCGTTTCCCGCCATCTTCAAGAGAACCTATTATACTACATTTCGTGTCTAACTTAGACTTCATGCAAGACCGATAGCTTTTGGCAGGCTTTTTGTAAAGAGACTTATCATAATAATGATCGTATTTCACACAATACAGGTGGCATTGAATTCATTCTACAAAATGAAATGGATGTTAGAGCCGGCGTACAACGCCATAGCGCGGCGCCGTGCCGTCGCATGGCTTGGCGTGTCACGACGTCTGCCGGCCCCGTCTCCCGGCGCACGATGTCGGCCGGTACACGGCGTCGTCCGCCGGTGCCGTTCTGTTGTACGCTAGCCCTTAGGGCGGACGCACAACGCCACGGCGCGGCGTCCGGGTCACGTGATGCCTCGACCAAGCACCGCGATAGTTCTTTAGCGATGCGGTGTGCTCCCGGCCCCCATGGTCCCAGCGTCTCCACCCCAAACGGCTCGAACATGCAGTTATCACCGAGGACTGTATATTTGAATAGAATAGAAAATATGTATATTGCCATACACCAATTACATAAGCTTACAAAAAATCAATCAAGTAGTAAGTTATAATCTAATATAGTTATGCTAAGTGGTGTGGCAAAGGTGCATGTTTCAGCTGAGCTGACACCGAGGTGTGCAGCGCTGTGACTCGACATGCACCTCTTCCCTGCCAGAATATAGACCTGATATTCGGTATGATAACTAGCTTGAACTAAGATAGCCTAGTGCTATCTTCCCTTTGAACTATAGGTACTAGGGTGGGTGACTGGGTGTGTAAGGTGGGTAATATTTTGTATATATTTATTATATTTTTTGTATATTTCTTTTAGGGATTTAAAAAAAGCTTTTCATACCAGCATCCATTTCAAGTTTTTATACACATTATTTTAGAGTTCCTCAATAATTTACGTCACAAATAATGATGCTTTTAGCGAACTATTACCGAACCTCGCAAACAGTGTATTCCGGTTCCGCTGCAATCGCTCGCCATTCCGATAATTGCTGCGCTTATACTGAAACGCTGCTTAACTTAAACGTTTCGAGACCGTAACTGCGACAAGTAATGGACGAATATATTTTTGTAACTACCTTCTGGAGAGAGTTTCGACAGGAACAAAATTCCTCACGTTCACACCAGGTGTTAAGTTCACAGCAGTCGTGATATTACCTACCTTTTTTTTCGTGGAGAAATGCTTGTGTATGTGTCGTGGTCAGATCGTTAAATTGAGCATTTCATGAAATCGTCAGTCATTTCATGAAATGGTGGCATTTCATGAAATCGTCATGTTGTGCTGGGCATATCGTTTAAACGTCAACGTTCGTCGATTTGTCCAACGACGTTTGGTCAGATCATTAATGTAGGGTGCCCATTAAGGATGTAAGTAATAATAATTCAAAATATACTTATTACGAACTTATTTATTGTTCTAGTCAGTTCCAAATGAAAAAAATATATATGTTACAAAATTCTTACAAGCATTTCAAACCAATTGTCCACTGGAATTAAATATACGAAATATTCATATTGAACACATTAAAAGGACACTAAAGATGTTTTTATTAAATGTTTTTTATTATTATTATATTTATTACCTAATAAAATAAGTACAAAATTTTATTATAATATTATAGAACGTTAAAACGTTTCGATTCACATACGGTATACCTTTATGAAATTCCGTTAGTATTTCAAAATATTTCTCCATCGTAATTATACGAATAGTAGGATCATCAATGCATTTCTTCTTGTATATTAAAAACTTGTAATTCCAGTTTTTCCATGATGTAATATTTTGTAATCCAGTAAATTATAGTCCGTCGACTTTCGTTGCCTGGTCACCCTACTTTCCTTTATTTGTTGTATAACCTAAAAAATGAAAATTATGTATGTTAAATTTCTAGGATTCAATTATTAAAAGTAAATAAGTACATTTTAGATACTTAGATGTGATTTTAAAAGGATATAAACTAAATATTGTCATTTAATATTGTCATATAAATAAACACTAACCTGTGAAATGTATTCCCAAGATTTTTTTTTGTAAATTGAGGTTGGTTTTTGCGTGACTGTCATAAAATTCACACCGTTTCGTGTAGTAACACTTATTCCAGTTTCCAACACACTTTCTTATATAATTTGCACATTTTTATTCACTCTTCAACATGAATCCGCATTATTTACTTACGCACACAAACATAAACAATGACAAAGCGCGCTCTCAGCGCCTCTAGCGGTAGTTTTTGCCATTTTTCTACGATATGGTCAATTGTGTTTGGTCATATCATGAAATAGCCGTGCGTTTGTTGGACATATCGTAAAACGTTTTCTATTCATTGATCTGGCCAAGCTATTTCATGAAATGACCAATAGACATTTGACGATTTCGTGAAATGCCACCATTTCATGAAATGGTCGACTATTTCATGAAATGTTCAATTTAACGATATGACCACGACATATGCACAAACATTTCCCGGGATTCCTTGAAAAGCACGCGAAACGACATTAGCTATTTTTTTTGTGAAAATTCTAATTAAATAGTTTCCGTGATATTTAGTGATTAACGATCACGTTAAGTTAATCAGGAGATGTCCGCGACCGTTTCTATTAATTGGAGTGCTCGAAAAAAGTCGTGTTTGTGAAGTTTTGTGCTCTTAGCAAGGTTTCCCTTGGATAACTCGATTATTGCGTGGATCGTCCAGTTATTTCGTTTAGGGGTTTGGGAGGGTTGTGCGTAGGTTTAGGTTAGGTTATCTTCGTATATGTGTATGTATTTATAAGAATTCAGACATTCTATTAACTTCAGACCAGGCTGTACGCTCTAGTTGCCTTTCCCCATGGGAAGAATTTACCAAAAAAAAATTGTGCATACCCGCCGCCTCGGAGATAGCGACGGGTTATGTCAAACTTAGTCTTGCACCGAATAAAACCCCACGGTAGCCTCCTCCGCGCATTGTGGGGAGCTCTGGTCCTTGTTGAATTAAACCAGAGTTCCCCACGCGCTTGCTATACGCACTCCCCGGGCCGCTCCAGACGCCAGCACGCCCGCAGCGCTTGGCTGCAGCGGGACAGGACCACTCTGTACCCGCTGCCTTCCGTGGGTCGCCGGATTTATCCGACTGGACCGCCAGATCCCCTAATCTGACCGGCCGCGACCCCGGGTGCTAACCAGAGGCTAGTTGTGACGCATCGGGGGGAGCATTTCCCCCTCCCCGGCGTCGCCGTCTTCGGGCGGGATCGGCTCGCTCACGGTCACGTTCTGTCTCCTCCTTCACGATCTCGCAAGATACGACCACGCCGTCCCACACCGGCCGGCTCCCCAGCATCGCCTTTACAAGAACTTACTTGAACTTGAAGAACTTAATACCTACCTACATTTTACTTATCTTTTACTTCTTAAGATATGTAATTTCTTTTAATTAGTTTCTAGTCAATTGATACCTACAAGTTAGTTGAATTTTAAAAGCAATGGACTACATTTTTCAAATTGAATTTATCGCTTTATTTAACTTTTTAAACCTAGTTTTCATTTAGTTGAAGAAATTATTTGTTAAGAAAATAAAAGAAGCATTTTCAAAATATATTTATTTCATCAATAATCATAATAATAGTAATAAATCTATAATACACTGTTATTCATATTAATTATTCATCAATCATCAAAAATCCTCACAAATATAGTGAAATCATAATAATTAAATTAGGCAAACATTCACGCGACGTCTTTGGGTTAAAAAAGTAATTCAAAATATTTCAATGTACCGTTATTATTTAATTAGTTGTCCTACAACAATACCTATTACTTTATTTACCAAATATTATTCTATTAGTATACAAGATGCGACAAAACACACCAGTGGGTGATCGCGACTTCCAATCGTAATCGCTTTCAATTTGACACATGGACGCTATACATTGCTGCTATGTTTTTGCAAGTTTTAACAAACGACAACGAAACGCAGCAATGTATATCGTTCAAGTGTCAAAATGAAAACGATTGAAGTCGCGGTCACACCGCAGTCTGCATTTGAAGCACTAATCGCAAAATGAAATATTTTTATAATCTGCATTATTAGGCATAAAAATGTCTGTGATTACTTAGGAAAACTAAGGACCCATATTTATTTTTTGGGGAAAATAACTATGGGTCAAGTGTTAAACCCCGTTCAAATATCATATTTGTCCTGCATCAATGATAAATCGAGTTAAACAATAGAAACCAAATGAAAGATGGAGAAAAAATTTCATCACGACCGGGATTCGAACCCGGGACCTCGCCTCCGTGGCACGCTCTATTCCAACAGAGCCACCGTGATTGGTATCCAGATCGTGATTTTTTGTCTCCATATTCTCGTCTTAGGGACTATAGGGGTAGACGATAAAAATCACGATCTGGGTACAGTAATTTTTCATTTAGATTTTCGTTTCTCATAGCGCATATGCAAGACAATATCAAAAAATAGGAACCAACCCGGCTTTTTGGAAACGAAATTAGTAGAAAATGTTCGTAAATTTGAGGCAACATTTGAACACCACGATTGACCGCGTTAAATTAAAAAGTTTGCATTTTTGAACTTTTGCAATTAGTGATTCGTTCCCATAAGTTTTAGAACACCTTGCAAGGTATTATTCTAACGGAAGGCACTATGTCATACAAAATACTCTTAAAATGGCTTGAAAATTAAAATAGTTAATTTGTATGTTAAACAATATTAGGGTCGGACCACACCAGACCGTCTGACACCGATTTTATCCGGTGAATTTCAAAAATAAACGCTGAAACCATAACAATATTCAGAATTTGAATTACGCATTATCCATGCTCGGTGAATAAATTAGAACATGATGAAAAAATTATTGCCGTGGGCAGGACTTGAACCTGCGACCTTGTCATTCCGTGACACGCTCTTACCAACTGAGCCACCACAGGCCACGCGACGCCCACCGAAAATCTTCATCGCTTTATACATACTTAAAGGGTATGTTACGCAATTCCATCTATCGGACAATAGTAGTAGTATTCCGACAACCATGTCTAACATTCGGTTAGAAACATGATTTATGATAACAATACTGTCGTGAAAATGCGGCATTAATGCCCGATTCGCTTGCGTGAAAATTGTTGGCGTGAAATCGTTGGTTTTGGCTGACATTCTATCACCACCATCATAAGTATATTTATATTGCCCCACTGCTCGGGCACAGACCTTCCCTTACATCGAGGGAGCTGGGGCCGTGATCCACCACGCGGGCACACTGCGGTGCGGCGGACTTCACATGCCTTAGCTAGGAATCGAACCTGGGACCTCTGTATCGCAAGTCCATTGACCCAACCACTGAGCCACCGAGCTCTCACTGACATTCTAGATATAGACTAATTTGCCACAGCGAGCCATAATTTTTGCGTCTCTTGCGTGATAGTAACTCTCGCTGATTGGTTAACTGCTAAAATTGTGGCGACAAGACTGCTATTTCGTTTAATTGTAAACACAGCTCAACGCTCCAACAATTTTAGAGATCTAAATAAGACCAACCCAATTTTGCACACATGTAGTCTAGTAGCCTTTTACTGCGGGAAAACCACGAGTTACCATGGTAAACTGCGAAAGTTAAGTATAATAATAAATAGTGCACAAAAATTCACAATTAATTCTTAAAAAATGTATTCAAATAAATAACTATAAGTCATTTACATTAGTTGCTAGTGGAATACATGATTGTTACATATTAGATATTTATTATAAAACAATAAGTATATTATACAGGGTGACTTTGAAATCATTGGCAATATTTAAAATGACAATGCCAGATTCTGGCCCACTATCAACCGCATGATGAATAAGATAACGAATAAATGTAAAAATATCTCCGTTTTTTATTAAAATTATTGGTTTAAAATTACAAGTTGCCAGTGGAAAAAACAGCTTAATTAAAAATTCAGAAAATAGTAAGAAATCGAAGCGAATTATTCATTGTTTTTGTTATTATTTTCTACTACTCTCGCAACTCCTACTGATTGTAATTATGCTATATAAAACCTGTAATAAGTCCCCAATAAAATGATACAGCTTCAATGGTCTCGCAGTTTTGTAGGTGGGGCAAAGCTCCATTAAAATGTGGCAATGTCATTTCATACTCTACCGTAATATAGATTAAATTAGATCTGCGGTTATTTTTCCTGTTATTTCTAGGTACAGTCGAAGATAGAGATAAAAATACAGGGGCCTCAATAAGGTTGAGATTTTCTCAAAAACTACTGGACCGAACTTAATAATTATTTTACAGTTACATAGTTTTAACTTTTATCTATCAAACAGTGAAAGAATTTTTGCAATAGGTCAAGTAGTTTTTGAGAAAATCTCAACCTTAAAAAACTCTACTGTACACCTTTCTTTATCGTGGACCGTACAATGTTATCATTTTAGTTTACACAAATAAATTCTTCAATTTATGCCAATGACTTAAATGCACCCCGTATCGGTTCTATATTGGCTCGCATAACAACTTTTGTAATAATTTTATTTGGCATAACGTTTATTAGAACAATGATTTAGTCGCATAATAACTTTAGGCATAACCGTATACGCATAATTTATATAGGCATAAAATTATTTGGCATAATGATTGCTTAGAATAATGTTCTAAGGCATAAATTGATAAAAGCAAAACGTTATCATAGCATAATGTTTATTGGCATACTTATCTATATATATGAACCAGATGCAGTGCGAGAAAAAGTTAGCAAAATTGATTAATTTTCGTACGTAGGTAACAATTATAAAATAATTATTTATAGTGTAGCAACATGTTCGCGGCTTATGGCTGGCCCAAGGGCCACCCCGCCGCACCTTAACCTACTGTCACAACTTCGTATTTAGTGCGATGTTGTTTATTTATTATAAATGAGTTTTATTATCATATAAATTATGCCATATGTGGTTATGGTAAATTAACATTAGGGTATAAAAAAATATGCCTAAAAATTTTATGCCTATCAAAAATAGTCTAAATCAATTTAGTACTACAGACCATGCTTAAAATTCATTATACCAAAGATACTATTATGCAAAACTATCGTTATGAAAGAAAACATTATGCGACATACCATTATGACAAACAAAATTAGGGCATAAAAATTATGCGAGTAAATATGATCCCACCCCGTATCTCACTTAAATAAATAAAATTATTAGGTAATCATACGAAATAAACTATCTGTAAATAAGTTAAAATAAAACTCTTTTGCAAATTAAAATATATTACATTATCAATAAAATCAAATACGAAATCTCAAATTTGAACTCAAATTCATATAAACTGTATTTTTATGACAAATACAGCGATTGAGTTTGTCTCTATCACAGACCACTTACACAATAGACATGAAATCGGTACAAAGCAAGCGAAGAATTCTGTCAACGATGAGTGCATAGAGACGAAGCTTGGGACAGGGGTGCCGTATTAAAGAGATGCATCCTTCTCGATAATATCTCTATAGTATGACCGTCTAAATCAGTCTTCGCCTGCGCGGTACAGGGACGCGGGGGTAGGACGATAACGGGGACCGAGAGAGGTGCGGGGGCGGGCGCATTTCTGTTACAACTCAGTTCGCTCGCCCCCGCACCTCTCTCGGTCCCCGTTGTCGTCCTACCCCCGCATCCCTGTACCGCGCAGGCGAAGACTGATTTAGACGGTCATACTATAGCTAGATTATACGTGTCGCGAAGCAATGTTGCACTCATGTGCGGGCAGATACGGGCGCCCTCCTGGTACAGGTCTATGGTAGTGGTCTGTGGGCTCAATAAATATTATTTCTTTTTTTTTCTATCTATCTCAAATATCCTGTCTCAAACCTTTGAAAACCTAACCAGTGGTGGATATGACGGTATGGTATGAAGCATTTAAAGTAACCAATGGCGATGGTCTCACCGCAGGAAGACCTGCAGCTGCTGCGCCATGAGGAAGAGCATCTTGAGCGCGGGCAGGAAGGACGCCACGGTGGCGAAGTCCGCGCCCGTCGCTAGCGCAGTCGCCACGGAGACCGCAGACTCGTAGTCGCCCGCTTGAGCGCGCTCCACGCATGAGTGGAGAGAGGCGAGCGCGGACTCGGAGAGCTGAGAAGTATTCATAGGAAAGTAAGTAAAAGTTTATATATCAAGACAATAATGGCTTAAAATTATGAGAATTTTCTAGCCGTGGGCAGGACTTGAACCTGCGACCTTGTCATTCCGTGACACGCTCTTACCAACTGAACCACCACAGGCCCACGCCCGGCCTACCGAAATTATTTATCGAACACTAAGGGGAGGGGGCTGACAACTGACACGGGCCGATGATGATGAAGAAGATGCATTAAAAGTACCAGGAGCCCATGGCTAACCCGGAGTCTCAATATGTCTCACTCAACACCTGCTGTTTCCATTTGGTTAGGAGCCCCAGCTCTTCAGTATCGCCACGGGAACTGCGATACATCCGCGCCCCGACTGGCGCCCCGAGCACTCCCCATTGCGAGCTATAATAGCCCACAATGTATAATCCATTCATCCCTCACCTTCCTCCTCCCCGTCTGAGCCTCGAGTCACTCCGGGCCGTGCGGTGCGCGCACTGCGTCCGTGGGTCCGGGCCCTTACTTAGGCGGCGGCACCTCGTACACTCCGGTACGCTTGGCACCGCCTCGTACCACCCCATGGCGCGGATTTCTTTCTTGCCAAACTATGACATGCCTAGAGTCTCATTAGCATAGCATGGTGCCCAGCGTATGTCTGTGGGGCGAATGCGACACGAACATTCGTCCAGCAGTGGACTGATACGGGTTGATGATGATGAAGAAGTTACATTACAAGTACCAGGACACTATGAGATGCCTAGAGCCTCATTAGCATGGTGTCCAGCGTATGTCTGTGGGGCGAATGCGACACGAACATACGTCCAGCAGTGGACTGATACGGGCTGATGCTGATGAGGTACTCACCCTGTATTCGCGCAGCATGTCGTACAAGGTCTCTAGCCGTTTCTGCACCTCCTCCAGTTTCCTCTTCATTTGCTGCAGGAAAATAACCAATTATTAACGTAACGGCCCGTAACCCGTATTAATAGTCTCAGACCTGCCATCAAGAGCGAATTCAGCTGATACACTCTCAAGACGTGATCACCATCTCAAGTATATCATTTATTAACAAACCAATCTTGAGGGCGCATCACGTGATGTCTTTCTCAAGTCGCGGTTCGCCTGCAATCAGCAACGTTCTCAAGCGTGAGTTTGACAGTTCTCTTGAGAACTGAGTTTTGTTTATTTTGCGTTACTCATGTGATACCCGATCCTAAACGCGCACCTCAGATATGTGTATTAATAGGAACGCCATCTTGAAGTCGTTCTCAAGATTGACTTTTGAGCTGCGACTGATTTATTAATACCCCTTCGGCCGTTTAGGAAACCGGAGTTTGGAAACCAGTTTCCGAAAAGGATTTTTTTATCCTTCTACGGAACTGGTTTCCTATAAAGATAATTTTATCTTTCTACGTAACTGGATTCCTATAAGTACTAACGGGCCCTAGTGTTCTTATTACTTACCAATGAGGGTACGTAGATTGAAGCCCGAAGGCTTCAATACGAGTTGGGAATCGCACTTTCGCCCTAGTGACGTTTTGTATGGTGGAACCCAGAGAAAGGTGTATAGGAGTTTTTAAGGTTGAGATTTTAGTGTATTCATAACCTAGTTATTAGTATTAAGGCTTCGTATGCGCGTATTTTCAGTTTTTCTACGAAGGCTACGGCACTAACTACTAAAATTAAACGTCTGAAAAAAATATATAGCAATCTTGGGGTGTATATTTAGGAGCTGATGAATACCCATACACGATTGGACAAACTTCGCTCGATAGAAAAAAAAACCTTCCATGTCTTTTAAAATGAAAATTATTATCTAAACCGAAATAGTTATTCATACAAAATATATATCAAAATGTAGGGTACTATAAATACGAGAGCTTGTTTAAAAAAAAATGATTTTTGTTGGTGCAGTTTTATTTCCCTGCCAAAATTCATAAAAATATCATAAAAATACGAATATTGAGGCATTGCGCCGTGCTCTTCACTCCGCCGCTGCTCTTCACTCTTGCTTTTGACAACCATATAGCGCCTTAAGTAGTTATGAGTCTTATAATGTCACTATTACTGACCGCATTGTGTGCTCTTTCCGAGCACTCCGCCCTGATGTCGTCCAGCGCGGCCTGCATGGTGGCGTGCGGCGCCGGCACGGGCGGCTTCTGCGCGGGCGCGGGCTCCGGGACGGGCGCGGCCGCGGGCACGGGCGCGGGGCTAGCGGACTGACGGCGAAAGAAATTCAAACTCAAACTCACAAACATACAGTCATAATATAAAATGGTATTATGATAAAGTTGGTCATAGTATTCAACCTGCATGCAGGTGGGCAAACATAATTATGTACCTAGCTGAACTGCAC
The DNA here is from genome assembly GCA_963506565.1 of Tachystola acroxantha. Classification (NCBI taxonomy): domain Eukaryota; kingdom Metazoa; phylum Arthropoda; class Insecta; order Lepidoptera; family Oecophoridae; genus Tachystola; species Tachystola acroxantha. The sequence goes on along the minus strand of OY735884.1, from coordinate 12,442,340 downwards.
TATACAAATTCAAGTGATAGTCCCTGTCTTGTGATTCATATATTCCGTAACTTTGTAAAAACAGCTTTCCAAAAACCAATTTGTTAGGCTAATCTCAAATTGAGTCCTATTAAGTATTTTTATATTATCTGGTAGATTATTATACAGAAGCACACACATGTTATATTGCTTTATAAATATATTTCTTACAAGGAGGTTGATATAGAAGGTTTCTGTATTGACTTCTAGTTCGTCCTGTGAAAGCGTCTGTGTATTTTCTAAAATAAACTGGATGAGACTTGACGAACATACAAGCATCTTTAATGTACAAACATGGCAGCGGCAGTATATTAAATTTTTTGAATAGAGGTTTGCAACTCTCCAAGTATTTGCAACTCTCCAAGAGATTATTTATTTTATTAATGGACTCGTCATTTGCCAATGTCATGTTACAGAAAATTCAATAGTCTTCTATTTTTATCCAGAGGAGTCGCCGTAGCGTCGTCACTCTGGACGAAGCAGCTCGACAGTCACGTTCACTCCCGAGCTTGTAGCGGGACTCTTGATAAAAGCTTGAAACTTCAGATCTTGCTCAAATTATCCAATAAATTCACCAAACTCATTCACGAACATTTTCTGATTAATTTAACGTGATATTAAACACTATAATCACTGTAGACACTAAAACAAAAATTATCAAATAATTTTGCAACCGTCGTTTCCCGCCATTTTCAAGAGAACAGGCGAAAGAGATGGTGTAATAAACTTACGATTTATTTTAGAATTAAAACTATAGTGAGCCATTACTACAAATTATTATATATAAACGGATATCACTCACGATTTATGTAAAAAAAAACGGCCAAGTGCGAGTCGGACTCGCGCCTCGAGGCTCCCGTGCAACGCAACTTAACCGTAACTTTGCTCTAACGAACAGATAAACTAGATTTAGAGACCAACTTATCTTTGCCATTATCATAATATTATGTTCATACATCTATATACTCCAGATAAAAATAAAAGAATATATAACTAAACTAAATAGGTAGATGTAATTCAAGATTACAGATAGTTCAACCGATCCCCGTTGTCCGGCAACGTGTCCAAAATGCTGGCGGCCGATTTGAGAGCACTCGGTAAATGTACGTAAGTTTTCCGTCGAAAAAAACGAGGATAACTCATTGGTACAGTGGAACACAGAGAAAGGTGTACAGGAGAGTTTTAAGGTTGATTTTTTCAAAAATTACTTGACCTATTGCAAAAATTATTCCACTGTTTGATAGATAAAAGTGAAAACTATGTTACTGTAAAATAACTATTAAATTCGGTCCAGTAGTTGTTGAGAAAATCTTAACCTTATTGAGGCCCCCTGGATACTTATCTCTGTCTTCGACTGTACATGGATGCTAGCTGGGAATCGAACCTGGGCCCTCCGTATCGCAAGTCCATTGACCCAACCACTGAGCCACCGAGCTCTTTCACTCATCCATCATTAATTTATTAATGCTCCACTGTTTTTAGTTAGAGTTACCATACTATACGATATTATACTTTGTTGTACAAAATTATTAATCATTTAATTAAATTATTTTTAACTAGCTGTACCCCGCAACTTCGTTTGCGTAAAGGAGGAGGATGGAGGAGATCAGGAGGCAGATCTTCCTCTCTGGATCCTTGTCTCCATATCACATACCGCCATGGCTTATAGCCTATGAGCTGTCCGGATATTTCAGCTATCTCCTAGTGAAACTCCCATCAAAATCCATTCAGTAGTTATGGCGTGATACTTGCACAAAATCACAGACAAACATACAAAAATTCTAAAAAATATTTTTTTGGCATCAGTATCGATCCTAAAACACATTACAATTATTCTTTTCAAAAAATATCCAATATACAGACACAACTTTTTTACAGTCTTATTATATGTATAGATTATAAACCCTCACCTGCTGTGGATAAACCTGTGTCATCGCACCAGGATACTGTTGACCCTGGTACTGCTGCTGCCCTGAGTACTGTTGTTGCCCTGGGTACTGCTGTTGCCCTGGGTACTGCTGTTGCCCCGGGTACTGCTGTTGCCCTGGGTACTGCTGCTGCCCCGGGTACTGTTCCGGGTACTGTGGGTTCAATGGCACGTGCTGCGGCGGCTCGACGCCAAACAGCGGATGCGTGATCGGCGCTTGAACAGGCATGTCTTGTTTTGGCTATAACATTGAATTTAAATTTTTTTTACAATAAGGAATCAAGAAAAAAATTCAGGGCAAGCTTTCATTGGCCCTTATTAATAAACCGCTCTCAACTTTGAGATTGGTATTGAGAACGATGTCAAGATGGACGGTCCTATTATTAAACGAAATTTAAGTGCGCAGGTATCAGTGCGCGAAGAAACGTCACCAGTGTCGCGCTCACCTTGAGAAAGACCATCGAGATCGGTCAAAACTATCGGTCTAATTGCCGACTTCAGCAATATAAGTGAGTGATATCCGTTTATATATAATAGTTTGTAGTAATGGCTCACTATTGGAGCTATTGGAGGTTTAAATCAAACATCTCTTCGTAAATTAATAGCATTCTCCTCTATTAATAATTTAGGATGAATGTTAGCTTCTATTTTAATTAGAGAAAATTTATGAATATTTTACTTATTTATATATTCTTTTTTAAATAGAATTATATGTATAACATTTTATATATTAAATTTATTCTTTATTAACCAGTTTTAATTCTAAAATTCAGGTATCACGTGAGTTACGCCGTATTAATACACAAAACTCAGCACTCTCAAAGTCACACATTCAAAAATATTCAATTTTATGGTAAAATACGTAACAACATGCGGAATTTATTATACAAGTTATGGCATAGGATTTATGGGATCAATCTGGGACTAGCGTGAAACCACCATCGTCGTATTGAGACGTATTGTTTTATTTCAACTTCAACATAATACTTGCGTTATTCTGACATTGAAACAGACTATGGGAGGTTTAGGAGATCGTCATTAATGAGATTATAGTTATTAGAATGGGGGCCAATTTTTAACAACAATTTGGTTATTTTCGGTAACGCCCAGGCAGGTACCTGGTCCACTCGCCGCCTATGCTCTATGATGTGGCCCCAACAGCGGGTCCCGGCGTGCAATGCGGACATTTCAGTTTGCCCCAAATGATGGGGCAGCCCCTGCCGCCATCGAAACATCGTAAGCACAGTGTAACTAATTCTGTAGCGGCCACTAAGTCGAATCCTAATCCTAAACGCACTTGTCACTGTCGTTCACATGCGAGCGTGACGCCTCGCTTCATCATCATTATCATCAGCCCATATCAGTCCAATGCTGGACGTAGGCCTCTCCCAAAGCGCGCCACTCAACCCTTAGTCTAGAGACACATTATGCGGAAAGTACGCGACGGAATTCACAAACCTCAAGTCAAAAACAGAACTTCTGCTTATAGCTGTAACGCTGCTTTTAGCCTGTAGCGGAGACCCGCTTTTGTTTCGACGCCCGACTCATTCCTGCCAGACTGAAAGCAGCGTTACAGCTATAATCAGAAGTTCTGTTTTTGACTTGAGGTTTGTGAATTCCGTCGCGTACTTTCCGCATAATGTGTCTCTAGACTTAGCCCTCTGCATCCAGTCCCTGCCAGCCATCTTGCGAAGGGCGTCCCACACTACGTTTACCCGTTCGTGGCCTCAATTCGAGAACTCGTCTACCCCATCGGTTATCGGTACTACGGTCTACGACAGATGTGACCAGCTCACTGCCACTTCAGTTTACTGATTCTATGAGCAATGTCAACCACTTTTGTCTTCTGGCGGATATACTCGTTTCTTATTCTAACAGAGAAATGCGAAGCAAACGCCTCGCTTAGAGGCTACTAATATTAGCGTGCGTATTCTAGATTTAGTCATCAATAAGACTCAATAAGCCATCGTCTTTATGGTCCCAATAAGATATCAATCCACTGCTGGACGAAGGCCTCTCCCTCGTCCACTCGCCGCCTATGATCTATGATGTGGCCCCAACAGCGGGTCCCAGCGTGCAATGCGGACCTTTCAGTTTGCCCCAGATGATGGGGCAGCCCCTGCCGCCATCAAAACATCGTAAGCACAGGCCACAGTGAATCAATATACCATCATATTTATGGACCCAATATGTAACTGTTTGGGCATTGTTTTTTTTATGTAGGTATATCGCAAATTGTCTGCGACCCACCTACACCGGCACGGTGGCCCGTCGACGACCACTCTTCGGTAGCGACTCGGTCGGCACGCAGTTATTTTATCGGCGGTTCCTTTAATATTTAATTGTGGCGGTTTTTATTGTGATAGACACTACTATAAGCTTGAACTATATACATATTGTGAGTGTTTTACTGGCTAGCCAGATATTGTGGGCAATTTGAAAGGACAAAGTGCGGTGGCGTGTCGAACCTTCTCCAACGCAGACAAAGGAAATCGCAGGTCAGTGGTATACTTGCATAAGGTTAAAATTTCAATCCCGAACTTGCCTATCTCTAATTTAGCCTAACCGAAAATTAATCCAAAATTTAAAAACCCTATGGATATACAACCAAACAGTAACAGTCCTCTGCTGGACGCAGATCTCTCCTCGAAGATAATAATAAAATAAATAAGGTTCGATGCTATTCAGTGCTAGAAATCTCACCTTGTGTTTACTGGTCTGCATCATGGGCGGGTCATTCCATCCCGGCGCGGCGGACCTCGGCGGCGCGGGCGCAGCTGCCACTGCCTGCTCGACAGGCTGTTGCGGGTTGTAATAGCCCCCGTTCATTGCCCCCGGGTTACCCACTGCATTCATTGCCCCGGGATTCATTATCCCCGGGTTAGCCGCTGGATTCATTATCCCCGGGTTAGCCACCGGATTGATAGGGGTGAAATTAGGCTTTGGAACGCTGGAGGCGCCATATTGGTCGGGTAGGGGGCTGTTGTAACCCCCGAAGGGTTGTTGAGGTGGGTTGTTAAAGCTGTACTGGTTGTAGAGGGGGGCGGATTGGACGGAAGGGTCCACTTTGTATTTTGAGCGGCTGGTTATGCCTCCTGAAAGTAAGAAATATAAAATACTTGGGGTTGCTTGCCGAAGCAGCAGTCATCATCATCAGTCTATTTATATTGCCCCACTGCTCGGGCACAGACCTTCCCTTACATCGAGGGAGCTGGAGCCATGATCCACCACGCGGGCCCACTGCGGATTGGCTGATTATTAGGCTTAGAATTTGTTTCTTCTACGGCGTGCAGGTTTCATCATGTTTTCCTTCAACGTTTTGAGAGCGCTCGGTAAGTTTGTCCGTCGAAAAAACCGAGAATGACTCTGGTACATGACTGCCTTGGCTGGGAATCGAACCTGGGACCTCGACATTCCGTAGCAAGCTCTATTACAACATCCCGATGAAAAAAAAATCTCCATTTATTTATTTTATTTTACATGTTCGGAATACCAACAGCTGTACAGTACAGTCGAATGAACAAACAAACTTTTCAACGCAGCCAGTAATAGGTATCCGCAAATAAATACGTGATACGAAAAACTTATCAGCTACAGAGTAAAAGTCACAAACCAAAAAAAAAACATTATGTTCTAATTTATTCACCAAGCATGGATAATGCATAATTCAAATTCTGAGTAAAAATAGGAGAGCATCATCATAAATCATGTTTCTAACCGAATGTTAGACATGGTTGTCGGAATACTACTACTATTGTCCGATAGATGGAGTTGCGTAACATACCCTTTAAGTATGTATAATACGATGAAGATTTTCGGTGGGCGTGGCGTGGCCTGTGGTGGCTCAGTTAGTACGAGCGTGTCACGGATAACAAGGTCGCAGGTTCAAGTCCTGCCCACGGCAAGAATTTTTTCATCATGTTCTAACAAAAAATTGGATTGACAGTTATTGTAGTTTCGCATAGCATATGCAAGAAAAATGTCGCGTCCGTGAATAAAGTCAATAAGTATTACCTGTATTTGGTCCCGTGCTGCCCGCGCGCGGCGGCTGCGTCACTGCGGGCGCGGTCGGCGGCGCGGCGGGCGGGAACGAGCTCTGCGCGTGCGCGGGCACGGAGCCGTGGGGCCACGCGCCCGCCACGCCCACAGGAGAGGCCTCGTACGCGGGCGGACCGCCTAAGGATCATCATCAGTCTATTTATATATGATAACCTTCCCTTACATCGAGGGAGCTGAGCCATGATCCAACACGCGGACCCACTGCTGGATTTCACATGCCTTAGATTTTTTTCGAGGATAACTCATTGGTGGAACAGAGAAAGGTGTACAGGAGAGTTTTTAAGGTTGAGATTTTCTCAAAAACCACTTGACCTATTGCAAAAATTATTTCACTGTTAGATAGATAAAAGTTAAAACTATGTACTGTAAAATAATTATTAAATTCGGTCGAGTAGTTTTTGAGGAAATCTCTACCTTATTGAGGCCCCCTGGATACTTATCTCTTCATGGCTGGCCTGGCTGGGAATCGAACCTGGGACCTCCGTATCGCAAGTCAATTGACCCAACCACTGAGCCACCGAGCGCCTAAGGATAATACGCGAATATTCGTTCCGTTTTTTAAAAAATCAATGATAGAACAGAGATCGGTCGAACTATTAACATCCTAAAATAATAAAAATACCATTCCAAGATATTGTCTCTCTGAATACGTTGAATTTTTATTTCTGAATTTAGATAAATTCCGAGGAAAAAAATGTTTTGTGTAAAATTAGGCATTCCGGAAGTACTGTGGCTCTGACGTAGTAGACCAAGGGAATCTAACCCATACAGCCAAGTAATACATTGTATTTTTGTTTGCAACACTTTTTCAATGCTTTCTAGGTAATCAGAATCATATTTGGTGAGTCCACAAGAAAAATGGCAATGAACACACTCTTACAAATACTATACACATACATCACTTTTTAAACTTTCACAGTTTGTATACATATTAATTAGATAAAACGGGAATTACCGTGTTAAACATTTATTATTGATGTCTCGATATTTCGACAGCATTGCAGCCATCATGGTCACGAGTAGACTGAAGTCGGTGAGTGTTGAACGTCAGAAGGGTGACACAAAACGATCTACCCTCTTTCGTGTTCGCTGACTGCGTTGAGAAAGGTTGTTGATATTTGACGATTTATATACAATATGCGTTGTAGAGAATCTTTAAGAGAACTGTTTAAAAATATTAATATACTGACCGTAACTTGCCAATTCATTTACGAAAATATCATGTACGTACGTAAGAATATATCTCTATTTCCAAAAATCAGTGACACACATAGTTATAATACAAGAAATAGGGATAAACTTGCATTCCCAGGATTCAGACTACGTAAGGTTAGTACATCCTTCATGGGGCACTGTATTCGCTTTTATAACAAGTTGCCAGAAAGTGTCACGACGCTGACAGAGAGGAAATTTAAAAATTTCATTAAAGGAACACTTGTTAAGAAGGCGTATTACAGGATAGAGGACTATTTAAACGATGAACATGCATGGTGTGTGTCGCCGGTTCCGCATGAGGGATAAAGTCTAGATTACTAACAATAGTAATAGTTGTGTAATACTTAGTTATTAAGTAATTGTGTATTATTATTATATTATTTTAAAAGATGTGCTGCTGAGAGTTTTTTGCCACTTTTTCTCCTCAGCGTTGGCACCTTTTCCTTGCAAAGTGGTGTAAATGTAAATTCAAAAATATTTTGACGTGCAAAAATGTACACAACGTGCTTACTTGCAATAAAGAAATTTGACTTTTGACTTTTTTTTTGACTTTTGCAGGTACCCCCATTTTGCAAAAAGAACTAATTATGTCCGCTCGTTTGCACGCACTCGCCTTTGTGCCTCGTAATAAATAATAAATGTTTAACACGGTAATTCCCGTTTTATCTAATTAATATGTATACACATACACTCTTATAAATAATAAATTTTTATTTTATTTTTGGAAACATTATTTATTTATTAAATGTATGTAGGACTGTAGGAACGTAAAATACCAAAAAATTTCGTCATAATGCTTACCTGTCGCGTACATGCTGTTGTGGTCTTGCGCGAGCACGTGCGCGCGCTTCTGCGACTGTCCGCTGGACGTGCGCGTGCGCGCCGGGAACGCGGGCGCGTGCGCGTGCGCGGGCGCGGCTGCGGGCGCGCCTTGCTGTGGGATGCAAACAACAATATTAAGGCATCACTTTAACTGTTGTATTTTTTATTTTAATAATGGACTCGACAGTTCGTCAATTGCCAATGTCATGTTACAGAATATTCAGTCTTCTCTCTTCATCCAGAGGAGTCGCCGTATCGTCGTCACTCTGGACGAAGCAGCTCGACAGTCACGTTCACTCCCGAGCTCGTAGCGGGAACTCTTGATAAAAGCTTGAAACTTCAGATCTTGCACAAGTTATGCAATAAATTCACCATACTGTCATTCGCAAACATTTTCTGATTAATTTAACGTGATATTAAACACAAAATAACCACTGTAGACCTAAAATTATTATCAAATAATTTTGCAACGGTCGTTTCCTGCCATTTTCAAAAGCCTCTTTAAATGTTGTAATTTAGTTATTTTAAAAGTATTCTTAAGCTGGGATCTCACGGCCCGCCTTTTTACAGGCCAGACCACGCCAGGCGGGACGGGCCGTGGGAACAGTGCACCCGATGTGGCCTGTTGGCGCCCGTCCGATCCGTCGGAAGTCTTTAGGTTCAATGTCGCGGCGCCTGGCCTGGCCTGTGAAAATACGGGCCGTGGGATCCCAGCTTTACAGGCAAGCTTACGTAAATATAAATTAAAAGGTTGTTCCAATCTTGCAATCATGACAATTGCAATTTTGATTTCATGTAGTTTTTATGAACAGTGTTTCTGTGCTGCTCTTTGCTCTCGCAACACCCAGCCATGTGATAGGATATACGAATGTAAAAAGATCATTTATTTCTGTAAAAACTGACGTGTGGAGTCAATCACCAGCACTGGTGATTGACATTAGTGATGTCATCGCCGGCAGATACTGAGTCTCTCGCCCATTGCCACTCTTATTGGTAATAACCGGCCGCTAGCCGGAACGAGACGCTCCTATGTCTCTGCTAGGTCGAGCCTGTACTCTAGTTTTTAATTTACTATTCTGTAAAAATTTAATGTGGCAACAAATTGATTTATTATTTTTTTTGCCCAAGTATTCCATAGTGTACCAAAGGCCTAACAAATGAGTATGAGTAGATACCGGATACCGGACAATAACACATTTAATTTTTTTTGTTTTTTGTTTATTTGTATGTTTGTTTGTTATTTTACTCTCTAGCTTATAAGGTTTTCATATCAAGTATTTATTTGCGAATACCTATTACTGGCTGCGTTGAAAATTGTTTTTATAAATCATTGACTGTACTTTACAGCTGTTGGTATTCCGAAAATGTAAAATAAATAAAATACCTTGAATTTGAATATAATATTAAGTAATTTAAGGTTGGGAAAAATGTTGGGCATTGATTGGGCATGGATCTTGAGTCCTGAGTACCGCCCGTCTATGCCACTCACTGACCAGTGAGTCCCTGTGGTACGGTTGCAGGATCCCCAGCGCCGCGCGCAGGCGGTCGCCGAGCCCCGCGTGCCGCGCGCCCGCCAGCGCCGCCAGCGCGCCCCGCAGGCACCCCTGGGCCGCCAGGCGACACGAGTACTCAACCAGCACGCACTCCAGCTCACCGCCGGCCTACAAACATAGGAAATACTTATTATTATTCATTTTAATAATGGACTCGACAGTTCGTCATTTGCCAATGTCATGTTACAGAAAATTCAATATATTCAATAGTCTTCTATCTTCCTCCAGAGGAGTCGCCGTAGCGTTTTCACCCTGGGTAGCCGCGACTTCTTGTCTTCATCCAGAGGAGTCGCCGTAGCGTCGTCGCTCTGGACGAAGCAGCTCGACAGTCACGTTCACTCCCGAGCTCGTAGCGGGACTCTTGATAAAAGCTTGAAACTTCAGATCTTGCTCAAATTATCCAATAAATTCACCATACTGTCATTCGCGAACATTTTCTGATTAATTTAACGTGATATTAAACACAACTACTGTAGACATTATAATAAAAATTATTAAATAATTTTGCAACTGTCGTTTCCCTCCTTTTTCAAGAGACCTGTTCACGACATAAAATCTTATTAATTCTCTTTGGAGCAATGTAAAAATATAAGTAGCGGTTGCTATGACGAAAAATAAACAATGGCTGTGGAGGTGAACAGTTATGTTTTTATCTTCGTAGCTAGTTTATCAAGTAAATAATGGATTCAGCGTTATAGTTGCGTCCAAGACCCACTAATTTTCCCAAATGACAAATAAATTTCGAGGAAATTGGTATTATTAGTTAACGAATGTCTCCTTGACTTGAGCGATTTCCTCCGTCGAGGTGAGGAATGAACTGTCAACTTCGAGGTAGCTCGGGACCAACCTTAAGGTCTCCTCAAAGCTTGTAAACAGCGAACTTCGAGGTAGCTCGGGACCAACCTTAAGGTCTCCTCAAAGCTTGTAAACAGCGAACTTCGAGGTAGCTCGGGACCAACCTTAAGGTCTCCTCAAAGCTTGTAAACAGCGAACTTCGAGGTAGCTCGGGACCAACCTTAAGGTCTCCTCAAAGCTTGTAAACAGCGAACTTCGAGGTAGCTCGGGACCAACCTTAAGGTCTCCTCAAAGCTTGTAAACAGCGAACTTCGAGGTAGCTCGGGACCAACCTTAAGGTCTCCTCAAAGCTTGTAAACAGCGAACTTCGAGGTAGCTCGGGACCAACCTTAAGGTCTCCTCAAAGCTTGTAAACAGCGAACTTCGAGGTAGCTCGGGACCAACCTTAAGGTCTCCTCAAAGCTTGTAAACAGCGCTCTTACGAGTTTTGAGTGTGGTATTTTTACCGAAATGTCTACAGCTTGGATGAAGACCCATTTCTACCAGAGAGAATAGTTAATGTCCTCTAACTATGACGTCATTCCTACACTCGACCTTACTCTAGGAACCTCCAGATAAGCTTGAGTGGACGACTAAAAATATGGATAACAAGGATGAGTTGAGGATTATCTTAAGATCTCCTTTAGTCGAGGTTTTGAGGAACGGACTAAGAATACGGATGTAAGAGTCTACGTAAGGCTCTACTTCCTTAAGGCTGTACCCCTTTTTTTTTAACCCAGGTAAAACATGCAAATCATGTGTCACCACGCCCAGGGGAGCGTGTTGGTTATGTCGGAATCACCGCCCTGAAGGGGCAGCATACCGACTAAACGTCCTGGGGTGTTCCACCTCGTGCCATTCTCGCCGAGCCACGGGAAACTGTGATACATCCGCGACCCGACTGGCGCCCGAGCACTCCCCATTGTGGGCTGTACTAGCCCACAATGTATAATCCATTCATCCCTCACCTCCCTCCTCCCCGTCTGAGCCTCGAGTCACTCCGGGCCGTGCGGTTCGCGCACTGCGTCCGTGGGCCCGGGCCCTTACTTAGGCGGCGGCACCTCGTACACTCCGGTACGCTTGGCACCGCCTCGTACCACCCCATGGCGCGGATTTCTTTCTTGCCAACCTTTCTCTCAGCCATTCATACATCAAAGGCTGTACCCCTGACCTGCACGTCCCTGCCCCTGGCGAGTGCGGCCCGGCGCGTGAGCAGCGCGCGCTCGGCCCGCTCGCCGAGCGCGGCCCCGGCGCGGCCCCAGCGCGACACCACGGCGTCCGGGCTCATGGCGCACAGGTAGCACGCAGTGGCGCCGGCGGACAGTGACGGCTCACTCTCCGTGGACAACTTGTCGCCTAACATCTCTGTAACAACACGTTTAGAGGATAATGGAAGTAGGAAATGACATTGCCACATTTCAATGGAGCTTTGCCCCACCTACAAAACTAACGTGACCATTGAAGCTCTACTGGCGGATACTAAGGACGCGGGGTCGTGCGACCGTTGCCGCAGCAATGCCTAGTTGCCGCAGCAATGACCAGTTACCGCAGTAGTGTGCCACTGCCTCCCCCTCGCGTACGATGGCCGCCAGCATGTCCTTCTAGCTCGAGACAGCTCCCGATGTGACCAGCGTGTCCCAGCGTGACAGCAGCAAGCTGCCGGACACCGGGGACACGGGGTCATGTGACTAGTTGCGGCAGCAATGACGAGTTGCCGCAGCAATGACTAGTTGCCGAAGTAATGACAAGTTGCCGCAGCAATGACTAGTTGCCGAAGTAATGACGAGTTGCCGCAGCAATGACTAGTTGCCGAAGTAATGACAAGTTGCCGAAGTAATGACGAGTTGCCGCAGCAATGACTAGTTGCCGAAGTAATGACGAGTTGCCGCAGCAATGACTAGTTGCCGAAGTAATGACGAGTTGCCGCAGCAATGACTAGTTGCCGAAATAATGACGAGTTGCCGCAGCAATGACGAGTTGCCGCAGAAATGAGTAGTTGCCGAAGTAATGACGAGTTGCCGCAGCAATGACGAGTTGCCACAGCAATGACCTGTTGCCGCAGCAATGACGAGTTGCCGCAGCAATGACGAGTTGCCACAGCAATGACCTGTTGCCGCAGTAATGACTAGTTGCCGCAGCAATGACTAGTTGCCGAAGTAATGACGATTTGCCACAGTAATTACCTGTTGCCGCAGCAATGCCTAGTTGCCGCAGCAATGACCTGTTGCCGCAGCAATGCCTAGTTGCCGCAGCAATGCCTAGTTGCCACAGCAATGACCTGTTGCCGCAACAATAACTAGTTGCAGCAGCAATGACGAGTAACCACAGAAATGACGAGTTGCCACAGCAATGACCTGTTGCCGCAGCAATGACTAGTTGCCGCAGCAATGCCTAGGTTGCCGCAGCAATGACTTACCGCAGTAGTGCGCCAGCGCCTCCCCCTCGCAGTGCGTGACTATGGCCGCCAGCGTGTCCTTCCAGCTCGAGGCCGCTCCCGAGGTGACCAGCGCATCCCAGCGCGACAGCAGCAGGCTCCCGGAGATCAGGGACACGGGGTCACGAGCCGTCAGGTTCAGATGGTACTTCTGCACCTTGTACAGCAGCTCCTGACTGCCTGAGAGTACAAAGAGACAATGAAATTGACAAGACATCACACACAGACCCGAACTAGTATCCCTCCAGAGATGTCATGAGTGTGACTTGTTTGCTGACAGTTGGTTGAGTGTAGTGAGAGAGTGTGCTAGGTATTGTGAAAACTATAAACTGCATTCGTCTATTGTATAATTAATATTCTAAGCACTTATGTACGGTGGAACACAGAGAAAGGTGTACAGGAGAGTTTTTAAGGTTGCGATTTTTTCAAAAACTACTTGACATATTGCAAAAATTCTTTCACTGTTAGATGGATAAAATTTTAAACTATGTAACTGTAAAGTATTATTAAAATCGCTCCAGTAGTTTTTGAGAAAATCTCAACCTTATGGAGGCCCCCTGTATACTTATCTCTGTCTTTGACTGTACTTACGTTATTTTATATATGTATAATGTAAGAGAAACACCTCATTGGTTACCATTTCATGCTAACCAAATTATAAATATGATGACAAATACACTAGGCACTCACCTAATGACGCAATGATGAGTGCATCCGCGACTCGCTTCGCGTCCAGACACAGCTCCACGGCCTCCTCCAGGTTGCCGCACACCAGCGCGCGGCAGATGAGACTGGGCGGGTCTGACACACACACAACGGTTAAGGCTTCGTATGCGCGTATTGACAGTTTTTCTACGAAGGCTACGGCATTAACTACTAAAATTAAACGTCTGAAAAAAATATATAGCAAACTCGGGGTGTTTATTTAGAGATACCGATACACGATTGGACAAACTTCGCTCGATAGAAAAAAATCGCAAACATACCCTCATCAGTCTATTAATATTGCCCCACTGCACGGGCACAGACCTTCCCTTACATCGAGGGAGCTCGGGCCATGATCCACCACGCAAACAAGCAAAATGGTATCATTTAAAATGAAAATTATATCTAAACCGAAATAGTTATTCATACTAAATATATATCAAAATGTAGGGTGTTGTTAATACGAGAGCTTGTTTTTAAAAAAATCTGAGTTTTGTTGGCGTATTTTTATTTTCCTGCCAAAATTCATAAAAATACGAATATCGAGGCACTGCGCCGTGCTCTTCACTCCGCCGCTGCGGGGTATTTTGTGTCTCACTCTTGCTTTTGACAACCATATAACCCATTAAAGGCCAAACAGAAATGGAAAACCTGTTACTCATACAAATTACTTATTTTTGTAATATAAAAGGTCAAAAAAACATATCCACAAAAATATTTTGATATTTTTGGGTTTTGGGGGGATTTTAGGGGGTGTACTCAAATGAGTACACTGGCCACTTATGGGTGAAATTTTTCGAAGCAAGACTTTTCGCCGCAATGTATTTTTAGACATTTCTTGCACTCCCAACTGACTCTAGCATGACAAGGAACGCAACGTAGTTGGTCCTGAATTTTAATCCATACGGTCTTTGCTCAAAACATGCAACCGCCAACCATTAGTAATACCCATGTCCAGCAACTACATAATCAAAACCGATGAGAAAGTTATCGGTAAGTACCTGAAAGAAAAAGAGTGAAGCTAAGAAAGCTCAGATATCGAGCTGGAAGGAATTCTGCGAGAAACAGGGATAAGGAAGAATTATGGGAAGGGAATTGCAGAGTGATAAGAACGACTAAACAGGAAGACCTGCCTTTGGTCAGAGATGGGACTACATTGAACCAAATGAAATCTGCTAAGCTGCTGGCGGAAACGTTTTACCCGGATGAGCTGAAAGGGGAGGACAATGAGCAACACCTGGTTATACGGCAAGCTGCTGACCTGATGAACGTATAGGATCATTATTATCAACATGAAACAACTGAAACTGCAGTCGATAGCTTCACTGCTAAAAGGCTTAGATGACCTGACGTCAGATATTTCTCATTAGGCCATAACCCTGGACCCAGAGATTTTCCTAGCACTGGAAAACAAATGCGTTGAATGTGGTCTTTCCCCAACCACTCCTTAGTACGACCAATTTGACTGGAGAGAGGCCACAGTGATCATACTAAGGAAACCTGGAAACGCCGAATATACTACGCCAAAGTCATATATACCAATTTGGCCTACTACCAGTGCTAGGAACAATTCTAAAATAGCTTCAATAGCTTTCTGAAGGTTTCTGCGTTATCAGCAGCATTGAAACGTTTTCGTCTCATGGTTGAACTTTCTGAAACATAACCCGTTATTTCTGATATCAATGTGGCCATTGTACTCAACTGAGTACAGTTGCATAAATCTTCACAAAAGTCACCCAATATAAACAATTCGTTAGCAGATGATTTTTTACATTACAGATAACAATGTTTCCGACTATATTTAGCACTAATTATGATATTAGGTTACTGAACATAAATATGAATGATTATACAAAACACCTAACTCCGTCATCAGTAGAACTGCGAATGTCAGTCAATCAAAATCACACTAAACTTAATTTTACCCGCATTTTGTTACTATAATATAGGAAACAATATTACCCTTTATTAGAATTCAAAAAAAAAAGTCAGAAAAATCTATTAAATTCTGATATATATTAAAAAATATAACTGTACTCATTTGAGTACAGCGACAGCTAATGGGTTAAGGGTCCGTTCAAGAGGAGATTTTGATCGCGTTTAAGATAGAGTTTTGGACCATTGAAATAAGGTTTATTTCCCATTTCCCTTCAAAGTCAAATCTCTTTATTGCAAGTAAGCACATATTTTTTTACCGGCGCAAGAAGGAGAGTTATGTTTTTCGAGTGTATGTATGTAAGTATGTCCAATTCTTTGGCATGCCCTACAAACTAAACGGCTTGATGTATTATTACAAATATATATAGCTCGACTACCACTGACTGACTGACTCACTGACTCACTGACTCACTGACTCACTGACTCACTGACTCACTGATTGACGCGCCCGTTTAGTCTGAAGGAGTTCCCGGAGGTGAAAGTGATGTAGGGGGGAGTTGTATAGTTTAGTGATTGGACCAGAGGAAAACTATAGGGAAGTGAAAAAAACAAAATGGCGGCGGGTCACGTGATGCCATCTCCGCCATTTTCCAACCGATTTCGTTCAAATTTGGAACACGTGTCACATGCTCCGCCTAATTTGTGATGAAATTGAAAAACAAAAGAAAAACAAAATGGCGGCGGAAATATAGCCGATTGAAAATTTGGACATTTCAGACCAAACTTTGACGAATTAGCTGGCCTAGCACGAGCGCATGAGGAATATCCAACCAATTCCACTTCGTAGCACATATGATGCAGTATACCAGAAAATTGTCAATTTTTGGAAAAACAAAATGGCGGACGAACTGTCAACCATAATATTTTCATTACAATTTGGCAAGATTTTCAATCTCATTTTTAGGGTGAATGGAAACATTTTAGTGGAATGTCTTGTATGGGACAATTGTAGGTCTCGATGAATAGTGTTGCAATAAAAAAAAAGTTTCCCAACTTTTAGGGTAATTTACCCTCCAGAGCCCAAAAATGGGGAAAATGGAAATAGCGCTTTTCAACAAAATTTGGGCATGCAGTTCGATGAAGGCACCTCACCCAAATGATATTTGACCATTTTCATCTCAATCGCCTGGCAACACTGGAAGTTATGGGACATGAAAGTTTTGGTAAGAGTAATGTTTGGGAGCTAACTTTGTTAAAGAAATGTCGCGCTAGGTGAAAGTGATGTAGGGGGGAGTTGTATAGTTTAGTGATGTGACCAGAGGAAAACTATAGGGAAGTGAAAAAAACAAGATGGCGGCGGGTCAAGTGATGCCATCTCCGCCAATTTCCAACCGATTTCGTTCAAATTTGGAACACGTGTCACATGATCCGCCTAATTTGTGATAAAATTGAAAAACAAAAGGAAAACAAAATGGCGGCGGAAATATATCCGATTGAAAATTTGGACATTTCAGACCAAACTTTGACGAATTAGCTGGCCTAGCACGAGCGCATGAGGAATATCCAACCAATTCCACTTCGTAGCACATATGATGTAGTATACCAGAAAATTGTCAATTTTTGGAAAAACAAAATGGCGGACGAGCTGTCAACCATAATATTTTCATTAGAATTTGGCAAGATTTCAATCTCATTTTTCGGGTGAATGGCAACATTTTAGTGGAATGTCTTGTATGGGACAATTGTAGGTCTCGATGAATGGTGTTGCAATAAAAAAAAAGTTTCCCAACTTTTAGGGTAATTTACCCTCCAGAGCCCAAAAATGTGGAAAATGGAAATAGCGCTTTTTAACCAAATTTGGGTATGCAGTTCGATGAAGGCACCTCACCCAAATGACATTTGACCATTTTCATCTCAATCGCCTGGCAACACTGGAAGTTATGGGGCATGAAAGTTTTGGTCAGAGTCATGTTTGGGCGCTAACTTTGTTAAAGAAATTTTGGGCTATCGTAACGGTTTAAATGCCACATGTTAGATGCTCTCATGTACATTAATTATAAAGTTTAACATATTTTAAAATACAAAATGGCGGCCAGAATATTGACTTCTCCAAAAAGTTACAGTATTTTTAATGTATTGTACATATATATTCGACTGGTGTTATGTGCATGATAAATAAATTTCTTTTCTTTCTTCTTTCTTCTTTCATACATTTTCCTATACGAAACGAAATGATTACTAGCGTGCGGTAGACGGCTTTGTTTTCGTGTTGTAGGCTACTAAAGAAACATTTTCCGGATTGTTGGCTGTGCAAATAATTCGCGCAAGCCCATCCACTAATTATATCAAGCACCGCCCGAAAGTTGCAAGTTCAAAACTTTGATAGTCATTTATTTCGAAAAGAGTTCATGTAAAATTGGTTATGGTTGTGTTTTATAAAGCAAGCAACGCTCAAAATGACCGCATGCCAGAAACTCATTCAAAGTTTTCATAAGCCAAACGTTGCTAGCTGTACACAATTTCCATACCTTTGTTCATAACTCGAAAAGCATGGGCGTCTTTCACTTCATCTTTGGTGGCGTGGGGACGCTTCGGGCTTCGCCCTACGCGGAGCTCGGCCTATGGCCTCGCAATAGTTACTTGGAAAGAAGAGAGTGGTTTCTGGTCGGTAAGGGGACGCTTCGGGCTTCGCCCTACGCGGAGCTCGGCCTACGGCCTCGCGGTCCGGCTCGGCCTTCGGCCTCGCAAAAGTTACTTGTAAGGTGGGGAGTTGTTTCTGCTCGGTAATGGGACGCTTCGGGCTTCGCCCTACGCGGAGCTCGGCCTACGGCCTCGCAAAAGTTACTTGGAAGGTGGAGAGTTGTTTCTGTTCGGCAAGGGGACGCTTCGGGCTTCGCCCTACGCGGAGCTCGGCCTTCGGCCTCGCCGGGGGGCAAAAGTTACTTGGAAGGAAGAGAGTGGTTTCTGCTCGGTAAGGGGACGCTTCGGGCTTCGCCCTACGCGGAGCTCGACCTGCGGCCTCGCAAAATTTACTTGGAAGGTGGGGAGTTGTTTCTGTTCGGCAAGGGGACGCTTCGGGCTTCGCCCTACGCGGAGCTCGGCGTGCGGCCTCGCAAAATTTACTTGGAAGGTGGGGAGTTGTTTCTGCTCGGTAAGGGGACGCTTCGGGCTTCGCCCTACGCGGAGCTTGGCCTACGGCCTCGCAAAAGTTACTTGGAGGGTGGAAAGTTGTTTCTGTTCGGCAAAGGGACGCTTCGGGCTTCGCCCTACGCGGAGCTCGGCCTTCGGCCTCGCCGGGGGGCAAAGGTTACTTGGAAGGAAGATAGTGGTTTCTGCTCGGTAAGGGGACGCTTCGGGCTTCGCCCTACGCGGAGTTCGGCCTGCGGCCTCGCAAAATTTACTTGGAAGGTGGGGAGTTGTTTCTGTTCGGCAAGGGGACGCTTCGGGCTTCGCCCTACGCGGAGCTCGGCCTTCGGCCTCGCAAAATTTACTTGGTAGGTGGGGAGTTGTTTCTGCTCGGTAAGGGGACGCTTCGGGCTTCGCCCTACGCGGAGCTCGGCCTACGGCCTCGCAAAAGTTACTTGGAGGGTGGAGAGTTGTTTCTGTTCGGCAAGGGGACGCTTCGAGCTTCGCCCTACGCGGAGCTCGGCCTTCGGCCTCGCCGGGGGGCAAAACTTACTTGGAAGGAAGAGAGTGGTTTCTGCTCGGTAAGGGGACGCTTCGGGCTTCGCCCTACGCGGAGCTCGGCCTGCGGCCTCGCAAAAATTACTTGAAAGATGGGGAGTTGTTTCTGTTCAGCAAGGGGACGCTTCGGGCTTCGCCCTACGCGGAGCTCGGCCTTCGGCCTCGCAAAATTTACTTGGTAGGTGGGGAGTTGTATTTGCTCGGTAAGGGGACGCTTCGGGCTTCGCCCTACGCGGAGCTCGGCCTTCGGCCTCGCAAAATTTACTTGGAAGGTGAGGAGTTGTCTGCTCGGTAAGGTAACGCTTCGGGCTTCGCCCTACGCGGAGCTCGGCCTTCGGCCTCGCAAAATTTACTTGGAAGGTGGGGAGTGGTTTCTGCTCGGTAAGGGGACGCTTCGGGCTTCGCCCTACGCGGAGCTCGGCCTGCGGCCTCGCAAAAGTTACTTGGAAGGTGGGGAGTGGTTTCTGCTCGGTAAGGGGACGCTTCGGGCTTCGCCCTACCCGGAGCTCGGCCTGCGGCCTCGCAAAAATTACTTGAACGATGGGGAGTTCTGTTCGGCAAGGGGACGCTTCGCGCTTCGCCCTACGCGGAGCTCGGCCTTCGGCCTCGGAAAAATTTACTTGGAAGGTGGGGACGCGGTGGGTACGGCGGTTCGGTCGTAGGGCGAAGCCCGAAGCGTCCCCTTGCCGAACAGAAACAACTCCCCACCATCCAAGTAACTTTTGCGAGGCCGTAGGCCGAGCTCCGCGTAGGGCGAAGCCCGAAGCGTCCCCTTACCGAGCAGAAACAACTCCCCACCTTCCAAGTAAATTTTGCGAGGCCGAAGGCCGAGCTCCGCGTAGGGCGAAGCCCGAAGCGTTCCCTTGCCAAACAGAAACAACTCCCCACCTTTCAAGTAACTTTTGCGAGGCCGCAGGCCGAGCTCCGCGTAGGGCGAAGCCCGAAGCGTCCCCTTGCCGAACAGAAACAACTCCCCACCCTCCCAAGTAACTTTTGCGAGGCCGTAGGCCGAGCTCCGCGTAGGGCGAAGCCCGAAGCGTCCCCTCACCGAGCAGAAACAACTCCCCACCTTCCAAGTAAATTTTGCGAGGCCGAAGGCCGAGCTATACGTAGGGCGAAGCCCGAAGCGTCCCCTTACTGAGCAGAAACAACTCCCCACCTTCCAAGTAAATTTTGCGAGGCCGAAGGCCGAGCTCCGCGTAGGGCGAAGCCCGAAGCGTCCCCTTGCCAAACAGAAACAACTCCCCACCCTCCAAGTAACTTTTGCCCCCCGGCGAGGCCGACGGGCGATCTCCGCGAAGGGCGAAGCCCGGAGCGTCCCCACGCTACCAAAGGCTGAAAGCCCTTGCCTTTCGAATTATGAACAAAGTTATGGAAATTGTGTACAGCAACGTTTGGGTTTCAAAAAACTTTCTTTAAGTTTCTGGCATACGGGCATTTAGAGCGTTGCTTGCTTTAAAAATCACAAAAAAAACCTACTTTAAATGAGAAAATTCTTTTCGAAATAAATGTTTTTCACAGAGTTTTGAACTTGCAACTTTCGGGCGGTGCTTGATATAATTAGTGGATGGACTTGCACGAATTATTTGCACAGCGAACAATCCGGATAATATTTATTTAGTTGCGGCGCCTACAACACGAAAACAAAGCAGTCTCGCGGGCCGCGCGCGGCCCGCGCACCATGCAACACCTAGTTTTAACATATGAGGTGTCGTTAGATTCATCTTGATTGTAGGAGTGGCATAGGCTATAAAAATTTATCAGGTTAAAATTTTTGGCAGTCCGGTTTTTTGGTTTTTTAAGCGCCTTCCATGAGCCAACAAGCGCCGCCAATCTTGAAAAAATAATATCTTCCAATTTAATAAATTTTAGTAAAAAAGCCATTTACAAAATGTTTATTAGGATGAGTACTATTTTTCAATATACAATACATGGCATAATTGCGGCAAGCTAAGTTGTAGTTCACAAATGTGCCAAAAACGGCCGTTTTTCGCAATTATGCGAACTACAACTTACCGACATTGAATCACGTTATAAATAATCATTTGAAAAATAGTATTTATCGTAATAAACATTTCGTAAATAGCTTTTTTAATAAAATTGATTATTAGAACATGATGAATGAATGATGATGATGAATCATCATGTTCTAATTTATTCACCGAGCATGGATAATGCATAATTCAAATTCTGAAAATTGATTATATTGGAGGATATTATTTTTTACGGCATGCAGCCGGACCGATGGGCCCGGACTGTCACAGAATGGGTGCCATCGGACGGTCGCCGGCGTCGGGGCAGACCGCGGCGTAGGGGGAGAGACGATGTCGTTACATACAGGGATGGGTGGCTGGAAGAGGCTCAGGACAGGGATGGATGGAAGAGGAGGGGGGAGACCTTTGCCCAGCGGTGGGACAATTTATAGGTTAACAAAAAAAAATTTAAGATTGGCGGCGCTAGTTGGCTCATGGAAGGCTCTTAATTAAATTTTTTTTGAATTTACTTTTACACCAACGCTGAGGAGAACTGATTTTTTTGTTACATGATAATGGTTGACGTCCTAGCGCGCTTAGGCACGTATGCATAAACGTAATTTAAAGTTACGCCGCCGTTTAGCTACCCTGTTCCTTTCTATCTTAACCTTTTTTAACGAAGTGTGAAAACGATAGCAACACGGTTTATGTCTACGGAATTTCACATTTGTAAGTCTAGAGACACATTATGCGGAAAGTACGCGACGGAATTCACAAAACTCAAGTCAAAAACAGAACTTCTGCTAATAGCTGTAACGCTGCTTTTAGCCTGTAGCGCTGAACCGCTTTTGTTTCGACGCCCGACTCATTCCTGCCAGACTGAAAGCAGGGTTATGGCTATGAGCAGAGCGTCTGATTTTGACTTCAATTTTGTGAATTCCGTCGCGTACTTTCCGCATAATGTGTCCCTAGGCTGAGAGTCTGTTTGGGCATTGTTATTTTTTTCTTATGTAGGTATAACGCAAATTGTCTGCGACCCACCTACACCGGCACGGTGGCCCGTTGACGACCACTCTTCGGTAGCGACTCGGTCGGCATGCAGTTATTTTATCGGCGGTTCCTTTAATATTTAATTGTGGCGGTTCTTATTGTGATAGACACTACTATAAGCTTGAACTATATACATATTGTGTGTGTTTTACTGGCTAGCCAGATATTGTGGACTTTAATAGCAAAGTGCGGTGGCGTGTCGAACCTTCTCGAACGCAGACAAAGGAAATCGCAGGTCAGTGGTATATTTGCATAAGGTTAAAATTTCAATCCCGAACTTGCCTATCTCTAATTTAGCCTAATTGAAAAGCATCCAAATATTGTAAAACTCTATGGATATACAACCAAACAGAGTCAAACTGTCAAAAGCCTATGAAATGTGACATTTGTAAGAGCGAGCTCTCGAAACTCGCGCCCATGTCCTGTCCTTATCTTACCTTCTCCATTTGGTATGACGACGTTTGAGACGGCAGGATCCAACTCGATGTTGGCCAGTTTCCTCTCGATCAGCGTGTGGGCGTCCTGGGATCAATAGTATACAGGTCAATGTACAGTCGAAGACAGAGATAAGTATACAGGGGGCCTTAATAAGGTTGAGATTTCCTCAAAAACTTTTTTAAGGGCCTTCCATGAGCCAACTAGCGCCGCCAATCTTGAAAAAATAGTCTTCCAATTTAATCAATTTTATTAAAAAAGCTATTTACAAAATGTTTATTAGGATGAATACTATTTTTTCAATATACAATACATGGCATAATTGCGACAAGCTAAGTTGTAGTTCACATATGTGGTGTAAATGTAAATTCAAAAATATTTTGACGTGCAAAAATGTACACAACGTGCTTACTTGCAATAAAGAAATTTGACTTTGACTTTGAATGTGCCAAAAACGGCCGTTTTTCTACTACTGAACTACAACTTACCGACATTGAATCACGTTATAAATAAGCATTTAAAAAATAGTATTTATCGTAATAAACATTTCGTAAATAGCTTTTCTTAATAAAATTGATTATATTGGAAGATATTATTTTTTTAAGATTGGCGGCGCTAGTTGCCTCATGGAAGGCTCTTAATAAAAGAAAACGTATGTGTTCTTTAATTTTACCTATATTTTCATAAAAAATATAATGAAGGGATAAAAAAAATTAGACCTTGTCAATTGAATGTTTTATCAAAGAATATTGAGTATGAGTACACCTGTATGCTCATAGTGTTAACTTACCGACATGTCCGTGCTGGTGTCAGTGGAGAGCTCCGCCTCTGTCTCCGTGGACTCGCCCTGAGTGCGTGCAGCGGTTAGTCACACGTTAGGGGTGCGGGCATAGCATAGTTAGTGGGTACTGTTAAGTTACTTAGAAGATAGTGGAATTATAGACATACAATAGGCTAGTTCAGGGCTTCCCAAACTGTGCGTCGCGACGCCCTGGGGCGCCGCGGCACTATCCTAGGGGCGTCGCAAGGCGATCTACATTGATAAGCTGTCTGTATCAATGGCAATTACCAAACTTGAGCCCCATTTTGAGAAACTATGCTCAGAAAAGCAAGCACATCGTTCTTATTAATAGCCAGACAACAAAGTGTAATAAATATTTCTTTTCATGCTCTTTCTTCAGGTTTTTTTTACTCTTTTTCTAATGAAAATCATAGAGGTTATTTGAAGTTTTTCTTATAACTTGTTACTAGGCTACAACTACAACTTTGGTAGGTACTTTTTGACTTAAGGGCGGGGGCGTCGCGAAAAAAGTGGCAAATTCCCAGGGGCGTCATAGTTAAAATAAGTTTGGAAAGCCCTGGCTAGTTGACTTATTTTTTTTATTCTCTCATGCTCCTGCTGAAGAGAACTGTGAAATCAGTTTTGCGATATCTCAATTAATACCGAAGATATTAAGCGGTTAAGTCAAGTGGTAGAGGGAGGCTCCATATATTTTTAGCAAAACGGTATTTAGTATGAAGTTTG
Organism: Tachystola acroxantha; assembly: GCA_963506565.1. NCBI lineage: Eukaryota > Metazoa > Arthropoda > Insecta > Lepidoptera > Oecophoridae > Tachystola > Tachystola acroxantha. Next base: position 12,418,228 of record OY735884.1, on the reverse strand, counting down.
TATGGCGCTACCACGGTATGACGTCATACCGTGGTATGGTACAATACGTCGTGTACGGTTGCTGTCTCTTTCTAACACAACTTTTCTAAATGCCTGTAGTTACTTCATTTTTAAACTAATTTCAATTTAGATTTCACAGTTGACCATTAATTTTGTAATAATAATGGAAAACATTTAATTTTCGATACTTGCCTATTTCATATACAAGCAGAAATTATTTTAAAAAAAACCGATTGCGAAAAGATTATCTTCGACCTTTTGATTAATTTTTTATACTCTACGACACTCACGTTTTTAGGGTTTTTAACAGTGGTGATACGGACCGGAAATCTTTTTCATATTCATTTATTTTATTAATGGACTCGACAGTTCGTCATTTGCCAATGTCATGTTACAGAAAATTCAATATATAATACTCTTCTTGTCTTCATCCAGAGGAGTCGCCGTAGCGTCGTCACTCTGGACGAAGCAGCTCGACAGTCACGCTCACTCCCGAGCTTGTAGCGGGAACTCTTGATAAAAGCTTGAACATCCGATCTTATTCAAATTATCCAACAAATGCACCATACTGTCATTCGCGAACAACGTGATATTAAACACAAAATAGCCACTGTAGACATTATAACAAAAATTATAAAACAATTTTGCAATAGTCGTTTCTCGCCATTTTCAAGAGAACCCTTCCATATTCACATTTCATATTTAACGAAGAAGGATTATTTAAGAACCAGTAAGGTCGGCGCTGCGGCCACCACAGCCGAAAACCTCAAACGGCGCAAATAGCTGCACTATCGGCGATGGCTACATGTTTGAGCCGTTTGGCGTGGAGACGCTGGGACCATGGGGGCCGGGAGCACACCGCATCGCTACAGAAATATCGCGGCGCCTGGTCGAGGCATCGCGTGACCAAAAGGCTGGCAGCTACTTCGCACAACGTATCAGCCTCGCGATACAGCGGGGCAACGCTGCCAGCCTTTTGGGCACGCTGCCTATAGTGAGGGACCTGGGGCAGGTTTTTTATCTTTAATTTTAATTTTTTATTATTAGTTTGTTACATTACTTCTTTCCACTATATCTTTCATACTTAACTATAACATTTTCTATTATTTATTTATTTGATTAAGACATAATATGTAAACAGTAATTATTTATCCCTTCCAATTTCATATATTTACCTATTATATAAGCACCTGTTGGGAAGACGCTAGTCCCCACGACACAGGGAATCCTAGTGTGGGGACTAGAGTGTTAGCTACACTCCTTAAAATATAAGTGATCATTAATTGTATCTAGATTTAAGTAAAACTGTACAAATTTCTGGTTCCAAATAAAAAATTATTATTATTATTATTATTAAAATTATTAATTAAATTATTATTAATTATTATTAGTTCTGTAATTATTTCAATTGAGCGAATAATGAAAATAACGAAAGCAATGTTTAAGAGAAGTGATGTCAAAATAGGTATAGGCCTTACAGTATTGTGTGAAAACAATTATTAGTCACCAAAAAGGGTCAGTTAGTGTGGTTAAAATCCTGTAAACCATTCTACACAAACAAATGTAAACTTACCCGGCTAAGTGCGGCGATTTCCGGTTGTGTGACGTCACCAGATGGAACGTTCGTGCCTTTAAACTTAGATGGAATTTCGTCCTGTTTGAAACCTGTACAAGGGAATAATACATCATCATCAGCTCGTGTCAGTCCACTGCTGGACGAATGTACGTGTCACATTGCACAGACATACGCTGGACACCATGCTAATGAGACTCTAGGCGTGTCATAGTGTCCTGGTACTTGTAATGCAACTTCATCTTCATCATCAGTCCGTATCAGTCCACTGCTGGACGAATGTTCGTGTCGCATTCGCCCCACAGACATACGCTGGACGCCATGCTATGCTAATGAGTCTCTTGGCATGTCATAGTGCCCTGGTATTTTTAATGATGTTTCCTGACATGACGTACGCTGGACAACATGTTAATGAAACTCTAGGCGTGTCATAGTGTCCTGGTACTTTTAACGATACTAAAGAGATGGGGCTCCTGACTAAATGGAAACAGCAGGTGTTGAGCAAGACATATTGAGACTCCGGGTTAGCCATGGGCTCCTGGTACATTGAAAGCAACTTCATCATCATAATAATAATTTATATCATCAGCCCGTATCCACTGTTGGACGCAGGCCTCTCCCAAGGCGAGCCACTCAATGGTGATCGCGCGTCACTCGCCCCACAGACATACGCTGGACACCATGCTAATGAAACTCCAGGCGTGTCATAGTGTCCTGGTACTTTTAATTCTTAATGCTTCTGACCGAGTGGAAACAGCAGTTGGGTGAGACATATCGATACCTTGCGGTAGAAAGGGCGTAAAGGACATTAGGGCGTAAAGGCATTTTTTAAGCTATCGTACTCAGTTTTTCATTCTCTGTCGATCTGTCTATTCCACGTAGCGAAATTATGAAAAAAATGTTCTTTACTACCCTTCACTTTTGACTTGCTAAACACAGTTTACAGTTAAAATAGAGCTGTAAATGACAATATTCCACGATACCATAATCGTCTTAGTTGTAAGGCTCAAAGGTTTTAATTACCTCGGGGCGTAAAGGACATTAGAAATACCTCGGGCTCAAAGGACGTAAAGAACATAAAGAACATAGGTACGTAAAGACGTTTTTAACACATTTCCTCAAGACTGCAATTAATTTGGAAGTCATCCAACTTAATTTTTTATTACCCGGTCATACCTACATGCCCGTGGATTCGGTCCACGCAATAATAGAAAGGGAAGTCCAAAAACTTATTGTGTGGAGTCCTTCGCAATGGCCCACATATTTTGAGTCCGCCCGCAAAAGACCTCGACCGTACAAAGTCATCGTACTGGATCACACCGAATTTCTAAACTTTGATCAAATGGCTACAAACACAATTACTCCAATGACATTAAAAGAACTAAAATTCATAAAAATAAGAGTCGCTACATTCAAAAAGAAGCATCCAGACCAAATGTTTGTTAAATACTCGATGGAGGAGGAAGCAGTCTCGCATGCTATATCACTATTTAAACGAACATCGGGCAAAGGAAAAGGTAAGGGTCAGTCAAAAGGAAAAAAAGGCAAGCCTACAAATAATGAGCAAGCGGGTGGAACCAACACCATAACGCCGTTATACGGTTCTAGATTACCTATAAGCACTGCTAAATACAAGGACCTGATACGTCTCTGCGATAAAGGAACAATTCCAAGAAGATTTCATGAAGAATAGCGCAAACTACCGTGCGACTCGAATATATGCGAGGCATTAAATGAAACGGATGAAGACGAAGATTGAAGAAGAAGACAAAGAGTGACACATAAATAATTAAAACGTTAATTAAATGATTCACTTAATAACTACAAACTAATTAATAGAAACAAGACTTCGTTTGAATAGAGATTGGCAAAAAAAGAATTGATTTATTTTGATAATGTGTGTTTAGATTTCGGCCAGTCTGTTCTCCTAATAGAATGCAGTGATAATGGATTGAACAAACATCACTTTTAATTAAAATAATAATTTCCTGCCGTTATTGCTTTTTACTAGATAGTTTTTTGTCAACTATACAACCCCAATAATGTTCCAACTGTCATTTACTCCAATTATTCTTTGTAATTTTACCATTGGTTGACTTAACGTCCTAATATATTTGCACAGAATCGTTTTTCAAGGGTCGTAAAGAATATTTTTTCATATTTTTTGGGTCGTAAAGGAATTTTATCTTCTAAACTATCAAACATAGGTAATTATTGAAGATATCTCGTGAAAATACTTACAATTGTAAACACTTTGTTCTTTGATTACATTTAAGTAGCGCCAAAAATAAAAAATCTGTAGTCATTTTTGTATATATATTTTATTATTTTACTTCTCCTGAAAAGTCGTGTTTTGTCCTTTACGCCCTTTCTACCGCAAGGTATCGATATTAGAGACTCCGGTTTAGCTATAGTCTCCTGGTACTTTTAATGCAACTTCATCATCATCATCAGGTATCAGTCCACTGTTGGACGCAGGCCTCTCCCAAGGCGCGCCACTCGACGCTGGTGTTCACGCCCAATTCGCCCCACAGACATACAGCATGCTAATGAAACTCTAGGCGGGTCATAGTGTCCTGGTACTTTTAATGATACTTAAAAGGGCTTCTGACCAAATGGAAACAGGAGATGTTGAGTGAGACATAATATAGAGCTGCTGAGAGTATGGTGGCATTTTTTCTCCTCAACATTGGCACCTTTTCCTTGCAAAGTGGTGTAAATGTAAATTCATAAAATATATTGACGTGCTAAAATGTATACAACGTGCTTACTTGCATTAAAGAGATTTGACTCTTGACTTTTTAGAGACTCCGGTTTAGCTATGGTCTCCTGGTACTTTTATTGCAACTTCATCATCATCAGTCAGTCGGTATCAGTTCACTGCTGGACGCAGGCCTCTCAAAAGGGGACAAAACTATGCATGATTCTTAGCTTTTTACATCCAGTCCCTGCCAGCCACCTTGCGTAACTCATCCCTCTATTTGTGTGGCTCAAATAATCATTTAGTAAAACAAACTTACCTAGTAAATTGAGCACTTCTGTGCGGAATCCCGGCATGAAGTTAGCGCGTAGGAAGAACCACGCGTATCGCTCGTTCTGGTCCGTGGCCGCGTCGCCGCGCTGCCGACAGTACCTGGAAGGAGTAGTATATATTTACTTATTTTATTATTTATTTATTTTATTAATGGATTGGACTGTTCGTCGTTTGCCAGTGTCATGTGACAGAATATTCAAAATAGCGTTGTCTTCTCTTCATCCAGAGGAGACGCCGTAGCGTCGTCACTCTGGACGAAGCAGCTCGACAGTCACGTTCACTCCCGAGCTTGTAGCGGGACTCTTGACTATATAGTATGTTTTGTATTTAATATCACGTAAAATTAATTAGAAAATGTTCGCGAATGATAATATGTTGAAGTTTTCGGATGATTTCTGCAAGATCTGCAGTTTCGTGCTAAAGTCAAGAGTCCCGCTACGAGCTCGGGAGTGAACGTGACTGTCGAGTTGCTTCGTCCAGAGTGACGACGCTACGGCGACTCCTCTGGAGAAAGATAGAAGACTATGATTCTTGAATATTCTGTAACATGACATTGGCAATTGACGAACTATCAAGTCCTTCAATAAATAAAAATAACAGGTATTCGCAAATGAATACATGACATAAAAACTTTGGCGGGAGATTGTGGTGTTTTGTGAGGGTATGAATGTGTGATTGGCTGATTGTCCTAATTTATGTTATAATAATTTGACCTGTGTTGTCCTAAATATTGTATAATAATTGATTGACGTAGATTTACCTAGTGAATAAGAGTGTATCTGTAATACTAGTAAATCAAATAAATAAATAAATAAATTAGTGGCCAATTAAACGATCTGTAACGCAGTAAGCACTCACTCTGCTAGCTGGTCTGCCGCCGCCGGGTCCTGGCTGCGCGTGGCGGCCAGCACGCTCTCAAGCTCGCCCGCGCGCTCCACTATCTCAGGCTCACTCACCACCTGACATTACAATACAATGAGACGTTTACTAAAAATGACAAAAGAATATTTGACTCATTTTTTTTTAATGCAAATCTTGAGACACATCTTGTTATCTATGGCGCGTATTCATAAACATGATTTAAAGTTACGCCACCGTTTAGCCACCCTGCCCCTTTCTATCTTAACCTTTTTAACGAAGTGTGAAAGGTAGCAACACGATTTAAGGGAAGCGAGGTTTAACTAAGTTTATGAATAACAGCATATATCGTTTAGGCGTAGAATGTCCAAGACGCACAATGCCCAAGGAGCTAAATGTCCAAAGAGATCATCGCGGCAGTCGGTACTAGACCAACCAACGTCCATCTCGGATCGCTCAGGACTGGTTATTTCTCATTCCATATCTCCGGGCCTTTTAATTATTATATTATGTTAAATAAAATATTTTTATACACTGGGGGACAGACAGGAATAAAAAGTTCGATCTGTCCCCCTATTGCCGACGGGGGGACAGACAGGAATGATCCTATTGTACGGTGGAACACAGAGAAAGGTGTACAGGAGAGTTTTTAAGGTTGAGATTTTCTCAAAAACTACTTGACCTATTGCAAAAATTCTTTCACTGTTAGATAGATAAAAGTTAAAACTATGTATTGTAAAAGAATTATTAAATTCGGTCCAGTAGTTTTTGAGAAAAACTCATCCTTATTGGGGCCCCCTGTATACTTATCTCTGTCGTCGGCTGTACCTACCTGTCCGAATTATTGAAATACTAAATTGAAATCGGCCCCATCTGTTACCTGACTGATGTGTACTAGTCTATGTTGGTCGCCCTCTTGCGGACACTTCTCGAAGGTCACCAGCTTGCCGCCGAACTGAAACATAAGTTAAAAACCTTATTTATTTGTGCTATTAAGAGCCTTCCATGAGCCAACTAGAGCCGCCAAGCTTAAAAAAATATTATCTTCCAATTTAATAAATTCTATAAAAAAATACTATTTACAAAATGTTTATTACGATAACTACTGTTTTTTAAATGCTTATTTATAACGTGAGTCAATTTCGGTAAGTTGTAGTTCGCATAATTGCGAAAAACTGCCGTTTTTGGCACATTTGTGAACTACAACTTAGCTTGTCGCAATTATGCCATGTATTGTATATTGAATGAAAGTCGGTTAAAAATAGTATTCATCCTAATAAACATTTTGTGAACAGCTTTTTTAATAAAATTGATTAAATTGGAAGATATTATTTTTTCAAGATTGGCGGCGCTAGTTGGCTCATGGAAGGCCCTTAAGAGTCTAGTGTAGACATAGGGTATGGAGGAAGAGGCTAAATAAATTGGTGTCAAAAAATCATCTTTTTATTTGAATCCCTGCCTACTTACCCTATCTGCTGGTGTGCTTGGGCTGGCCTATAAAAGCACAACCGCCCGCCACAAACGAACGTTGACTTAAGAGTGTGTCCTCACCCCAAACCTCGCCGCCGCGGGTCTCCTGAGCCAGGCGGGCGCGTGTGGCAGCGCGGCGTGGTGCGCGCCGGGCTCGCGGGGCGCCGGCGCGCGCGACACGGCCGGCAGCGCACGGAACGAGTCCGCGCCGCCGAACGAGTCCATGATGTTGCTCTGCGTGTGGCTGCTCTAAGAACACACATATAATGATGGTTGACAACAAGAATAAGCTTATGCTGTGACGCAGGCGACGCAGCATAGACGGCAGGGTAGTTGAGGCAGACATAATAAACAGTGACCAGATAAGAGGAAAATTATGGGGAAAGGGAAAAAAACAAGATGGCGGTTATGCCAGCGCCGCCATTTTAAATTCGATTTCGTTTAAATTTAGAACACATCACATGGTCCACCTACATTGTGACAAAATTGAAAAACAAAATGGCGGCGGAAATATAACCGATTGAAAATTTTACATTTCAGACCAAACTTGGACGAATTGGCGCTAGCACGAGTGCATGATGAATATCCAAATTCAACATCGTAGCACATATTATGATGTAGTGTAAATTTGTGGAAAAACAAAATGGCGAACAAGCTGTCAACCATAATATTTTCAACAAATTTAGGCAACTTTATCAATTCAATTTTTCGGATCGATGACAACACTTTCGTGGATTATATTGTATGGTACAGTTGTAGAGCTCTATGAACGGTGTTCTTTACCGAGCTGAAACCACTCTCTCTCTGGGGCCGAGGAGAGCAGGGCCTGGCTCCACGGACACCGCGCCACCCACTACTGCTGGCCCAGCTCGGCCAGCCAGCAGTGCCCCACACGCCATGTACACTGACCACATCCGGCCTGGAGCCCGCCAGCAGCGCGTGCACGGCCAGCTGCTGGTCGAAGGCGGCGGAGGCGAGCAGCGCCGGGCTGCGCGGACACCACGACACGTCGAACACCCACTGCTGCTGCTGGCTCAGCTCGCACAGCAGACCGCCGCCCTGAGACAATACACAAACAGATCATGGTAACGCAGATTGTGATTTTTTTTTAATCCATAATTCTTTAGGGATTTTTGTACACATAACGTGACGATGCCAATCCCATCGTACCTATTCTAAATTAATCTACTTACATATTATAAAAGATCGAGAACAGCATTTTAGCTGGGCCTGAAGTTGGCTCAGCTAAAATGCCGTGGAATATACCTACATCTAATGGGGTTGTCTCCACCGATCCCAGGATCCGTTTGGATTGGAAACGGATCCGGGCAGTTTGTCTCCACCGATACCGGGATCGGTTTCCAACACAAAAATCAATTAATGTTTGTATCCACCGATCCCGGTATCCGTGGCTACAAGAAATAAATTATATTAATTGTGGAAACGGATCACGGTTTACAAGAGATAAGAAAGGAATTATATTATTTTTCCAAAAAAAAATCTTTTCACCTAATTTTCCAAACAATAGGAAGTTATAAATAAAACATATTAATTAATTTCATGAAGTTATACAGAGTGTTGTTTTGATTAACGACGAGCGACTAAGGGGTGGTAGTCTAAATAATCTTAGTTCCAAAAATTGTGTTTATATTATTTTTAATTAACATAATTACTTTTAGAATTAAAACTATAGTGAGCCATTACTACAAATTATTATATATAAACGGATGTCACTCACTTATATTGTTGAAGTCGGCAATTAGACTTCAACAATATAAGTGAGTGATATCCGTTTATATACAGGTTGTAACGTAAAGGGTATATGAAGCCGAAGGGAGGGTGTTCAGTATCGATAACTGAACAACTTTTGCTCTACGACTTTTCGAATAAAAAATAAAAATAAATTAATGTCATATACAAATCGATCAGCTGACCGGTACGAAATGTATGAAAAGTCACAAAACAAATTCGCGAAAATCGAAAAGTCGTAGAACAATACTCAAACAGTTACTGATACCAGGCCTGGTGCACTCCGCGCTTTAGGTATAAATCTACAGGTACATCGGGCGGGCGGCCTTGGGCCGCGCCGGCGCGGCTATTCAGTGGGCTGCTGCGCGCCAGATTGATTGCACGTAGCCCGCTATTTTGCGCCCGCGCTGCGACGTATTTAGCCGTCTTTCATTGTATCGGAAGAAAAAAATCGTGACAAGAATTTGGTCTAAATTATTAAAATATTCTTTCATACAATTTAGTACCTACCATAATAATTTATTTTATTTAGGCTGGATTCGACCAAACTTCAATTTATACTGGAGTAACTATCCCAGGGTTATTTTTATTCCCCGATTTTATTCTCCATTAACTTACGAGTAGTTTTACCATGCAATCTAGAGAATAGTTGCAGATAATTGAATGAAATTGAATGAATAATGAACGAATAATTAGATTAGATTTATATAATAAATCGCAAGGCTAGTTCTTGCATCTTAAATATGTAAACATGGGTTTCGGCTCCCGGACTAGATTGTACCTAGCTAAAACCTAAAAGAGTTATGTTTAGTATTGTAGACACCCATTAAAGTGTAAGAAGATAGCATGCCTATGGTCTTTTGTGATCTAATACCGTAGGTATATTTGAAATATCAGTTTGTTTACAAAAGTAGAATAATAGAGTGGTATAATAATATATGTTCATTAAATATTCAGATTATTTATCTTTCACAAGCCGGCAGCCCTAATCGTGTCAGAAGAGTAAAGAGCTACCCGATAGAAAGAGACGCACGTTGTAGGTGAATATAATTGTAGGCACTTCGCGCTGCGCGAGCTGAATTGTACTTTATTGCGTCGCTGCGAGACTCGCGATTTATTTTAACGGTTTTTAGGAGAGACTCTTCTGTACTTGTACTATTATATATTCTGTGCTGATACTGAACACCGTCCTTTCGGCTTCATATACCCTTTACGTTGCACCCTGTATAATAACATAATTACTATTAAAAAAAGTATTTTCTCTTGAAATTTTCGCAGCGCATGGGCGCCGCGATAATTTCAAGTGTGTGTCATTGTGCGGTAGAAATACGCCCGACGCACGCTGTCAGTGGCCCGGCCATAGCCCACGAATGTATGACAACAAATTTTATTATTTGTGGATTTAAAAAAAAATAAGGTATAGGTACTTATTATATTTTTTGGCATTAGTGTCGTGTATATTATCACCCATAAGTCGCTCATCGTTGACCAAAACAACACCCTGTATATTAATTAACAATAAAATCTTTTAACTTACATACTTAATCAAAAATCACAGAAATTATCAGTCACATACCTAAATAAAGGACCTCTTACTTATTATATTGTATCCATGCGCTGCGATAATTTTTTTTTTTTAATAGTAATTTAATTATGTTATTATATATAAACGGATATCACTCACTTATATTGTTGAAGTCTAATTGCCGACTTCAACAATATAAGTGAGTGACATCCGTTTATATATAATAATTTGTAGTAATGGCTCACTATAGTTTTAATTCTAAAAGTAATTATGTTAATTAAAAATAATATAAACACAATTTTTGGAACTAAGATTATTTAGACTACCACCCCTTAGTCGCTCGTCGTTAATCAAAACAACACTCTGTATAACTTCATGAAATTAATTAATATGTTTTATTTATAACTTCCTATTGTTTGGAAAATTAGGTGAAAAGATTTTTTTTGGAAAAATAATATAATTCCTTTCTTATCTCTTGTAAACTGTGATCCGTTTCCACAATTAATATAATTTATTTCTTGTAGCCACGGATACCGGGATCGGTGGATACAAACATTAATTGATTTTTGTGTTGGAAACCGATCCCGGTATCGGTGGAGACAAACTGCCCGGATCCGTTTCCAATCCAAACGGATCCTGGGATCGGTGGAGACAACCCCCATCTAATTTGCATAAACCTAAACTATTTATAACATGCTCTCTTTTAGTCGCGTACCGGACACATTCCATCAAAATATGTTGCAAGTCTTCTTTGGCGCCACAATCTGCGCAGTTGGGAGATTCAACTTTGCGCATTAAGAATGCAAAAGATTTTGATGGAATATGTCCGGACCGCAATCTATGTGCAGTAATTATATTCTGTCTATTTATTTTACTTGTAGATAACCAGGGTATATGAGGAGGTTGTGATTAAAGCTTGATTCAGCTCGGAACCAGTGATAGTCCACACGGTCCTCGAAGTTGTAAAACAGTACGTCTACTTAGGACAGGCTCTGAAGCTAGGCAAGTTTCTGCCTAGCACCAAGTCAAAGTCAAATTTCTTTATTGCAAGTAAGCACGTTGTATACATTTTTGCACGTCAACATATTTTTGAATTTACATTTACACCACTTTCCAAGGAAAAGGAAGAAAAGGTGGCAAAAATCTGTCAGCAGCACATCTTTTAAAATAATATAAGGTATTACACAACTATTACTATTGTTAGTAATCTAGACTTTATCCGTCATGCGGAACCGGCGACACACACCATGCATGTTCATCGTCATTTATCCTGTAATACGCCTTCTTAACAAGTGTTCCTTTAATGAAATTGTTTAAATTTCCTCTCTGTCACCGTCGTGACACTTTCTGGCAACTTGTTATAAAAGCGAATACAGTGCCCCATGAAGGATGTACGACAAGTTCAACTTTGAGAAAGAGAGTGACAGGAGAATTCAGCTGGGCTGGGCAGCATTTGGGAAGCTACGTCATATCTTCTCGTCTTCAATACCATAAAGTCTGAAAACAAAGGTCTTCAACCAGTGCGTCCTGCCAGTGATGACCTACGGAGCCGAAACGTGGACATTGACGGTGAGACTGGCCCACAAGTTCAAGGTCGCTCAGCGAGCTATGGAAAGAGCTATGCTTGGAATTTCTCTGTTAGATAGAATAAGAAACGAGTATATCCGCCAGAAGACAAAAGTGGTTGACATTGTTCATAGAATCAGTAAATTGAAGTGGCAGTGGGCTGGTCACATCTGTCGTAGAACCGATAACCGATGGGGGAGACGAGTTCTCGAATGGAGGCCACGAAAGGGTAAACGTAGTGTGGGACGCCCCCCGACCAGATGGAGGGATGACCTTCGCAAGGTAGCTGGCAGAGATAGGACCCAAAATGCCGTTCAGCAGTGAACTGATACGAACTGATGATGATTAATTTGAACTACTGCTCACCGTTTGTGTATTGTTAGGGTTCCAGCAGAGCACCCTGCCGTCCTTGCCGGCCGAGAGCAGCAGGTCCGGGTCCTGGCGGCACCAGCTCAGCGCCATCACGCCCTGGTGGTGGCCCTCCAGCGTCGCCAGCGGGGACGCGGCCAGTCTGACGGGGCAAGCAAAGGCTGGGGATTAACGAGAGTAGAAGAGAGGACACTAAGAGATTCTATGAGGATCCTTTACCGTACGGCACAGGAATTAGATTAGGAGTAATGGGTCTGTGACCTTGCCCCCCCCCCCATCAAGGTAGCGCACATTAAGATTGGGAGGAATGGGTATGTGACCTTAGCCCCCCACCCCCCACCCCATCAAGGTAGTGCACATTAAGATTGGGAGGAATGGGTCTGTGGCCTTGCCCCCCCCCCCCCCCATCAAGGTAGCGCACATTAAGATTGGGAGGAATGGGTATGTGACCTTTGCCCCCCCCCCTTCCATCAAGGTAGCGCACATTAAGATTGGGAGGAATGGGTCTGTGGCCTTGCCCCCCCTCCCCCCCCCCCAAATCAAGGTAGCGCACATTAAGATTGGGAGGAATGGGTATGTGACCTTTGCCCCCCCCCCTTCCATCAAGGTAGCGCACATTAAGATTGGGAGGAATGGGTATGTGACCTTTGCCCCCCCCCCCTTCCATCAAGGTAGCGCACATTAAGATTGGGAGGAATGGGTATGTGACCTTTGCCCCCCCCCCCTTCCATCAAGGTAGCGCACATTAAGATTGGGAGGAATGGGTATGTGACCTTTGCCCCCCCCCCCCATCAAGGTAGCGCACATTAAGATTGGGAGGAATGGGTATGTGACCTTTGCCCCCCCCCCCCATCAAGGTAGTGCACATTAAGATTGGGAGGAATGGGTATGTGACCTTTGCCCCCCCCCCCCCCCCCATCAAGGTAGTGCACATTAAGATTGCGAGGAATGGGTATGTCCCCCCCCCCCCCATCATGGTAGGGTAAGTTGGGATGATCGTGCATCCCCTCGACTTACCTGAGGTCCCACAGCTGTATGACGGGCGCCTGCTCGCCCTCCGAGGCCACGCACAGCTGGGTGCCCACTGTGGGGTGCCACGCCAGCGAACGCCACCGAGTGCGCGATTGAGAGTCACTGGACAAACAAAAATTGCATTTTGATACATTGTTTAGTGTAAAACTACAGAAAAACTTAGCTGTATTCTTATTTTGTATATTTTAACTAAAAACCAACCTTCGCAGAAAAGATGAAACAGCCTCGAATAAGTACCGTGTGCACCCCCCTCGGCTTTTAAAGACCCAGGCCTCGAAATGCTATGAATAATGTTACTATTCTAAATAAATTGCCCGTTTTTCTTATAGAGAATTGTATAATTTATAAAACCCAAGATGTGACTATGGTCGGATGCAAGAACGCTTGCGTACCTGAGTTTCATAATGGGTTCGTTCTTTCGGAGGTCCCAGACGACGCATCTCGTCGCAAATGTGGACCCTAGGATATGTTGAACCTGCAATACATTACAAAACAATTAATATTAATAAAAATACATAAAGTATAAAATGATAATGACAGTTTAAGACCCAGCTAAACACAGACAGACACCAAACACACTAGACATAAGACGCACTGGACACCAGACACACTAAACACCAGCTTCACTAGACACCAGACAAAACTAGCGACCATACACACTAAAAACCAGGAGTGTCATTGTGTAAGCGCAAACGTCCTTATAACCTAGCTTTCAACGTTAACTCATTGATTGTACTGTTAACTCATTGACGGTCCTAAGGCCAGCAGGCTCTTCGCATTCACACTAGATACCAGACACAGTCACGCCAGACGCACTAAATACCATACACACTAGACACCCGACACATTAAATACCAGACAACTAAACACCAGATTTACTAGACGCTATACACACTGAACTGATCTGCTCTTTGCCAATAGATTGTCCAACACAAGTTTAGAATATTGTTGATTGACGTGATCAAGTGTACCTAGTGTTCCTAAGATCTGAATAAATGACTTAACACCATACACTAAACACCAGATTCAATAAACACCAGACACACCAGGCGCGTTTCAAACCAGACACAATAAACACAAGACAGATTACATAAAATCAAGACCTGTTGGTTCCACGCGAGCCCCTGCACGTGGTCCAGCGGCTGGCTGCGGTTCCCGGGCGCCATGGGCTGCCCCGTGTTGTTCAGGTCCCAGATGAAGATCTCGCTGTCTGAGGCGCCTGAGGCCAGCAGGTTCTTCTGGTATGGGTTGATGTCGAGGGACGACACATTGCCTGGACGGAGGGGTGGTCACGTTATTTGGGATAAATATAAGTAATAGATTTTATTATTTGTAAAAATACTGCTTATAATGATAGATATGAATACTAAACAGATTTTAATGTCTACAGTGGGTGTTGTGTGTTTAATATCACGTTAAGTTAATCAGAAAATAATCGCGAATGGTGAAATTATTGGAGGATTCATGCAGGATCTGTAGTTTGGCGCTATGGTCAAGAGTTCCGCTACGAGCTCGGGAGTGAACGTGACTGTCGAGCTGCTTCGTCCAGAGTGATGACGCTACGGCGACTACTCTGTGTGAAGAGAAGACGAAATGATATTTTGAATATTTTGTAACATGACATTGGTAAATGACGAACTGTCGAGTTCATTAAAAAAAATGATCACTACAATTTTGAATTTGGCTTCGCATTAGGTAGGGCCAGAAAAATTAAAATCGTATTACGTTACTCATCTCAGCAATTGTGTAAAACTACTAAGGTTTCAATGTTATCGCTACATATATATTATCTATGACCTACTAAATTATATAAAATGCATCTACAACTCAAACATGTGCCTGTAAAAGTTACCAAAAACTTACCAAAAGTTTTTCTTTCTGCAAGTTTTGCAATAAAAATAATAGAAATATTGCTTTTAAAAACATATGGAAGAGTATTTTCTATACAGATTCCTACATTCGACCATTCTCATCTAACGAATAATGAAACAAACAATAATAAAGAGAATAGATAAGAGTGTTATCTCTTTGGACAGTAACTAATGTAAGTTATGATAAAACTCGGTTCTCTTGAGAATGGCGGGAAACGACGGTTGCAAAATTATTTGATTATTTTTGTTATAATGTCTACAGTGGCTATTTTGTGTTTAATATCACGTTAAGTTAATGTTCGCAAATGTCAGTATGGTGCATTTATTGGATAATTTGAGCAAGATCTGAAGTTTCAAGCTTTTATCAAGAGTTCCCGCTACAAGCTCGGGAGTGAACGTGACTGTCGAGCTGCTTCGTCCAGAGCGTCGACACTACGGCGACTCCTCTGAATGAAGACATGAATACGCGGCTACCCAGGGTGAAGACGCTACGGCGACTCCTCTGGAGGAAGATAGAAGACTATTATTATATATTGAATTTTCTGTAACATGACATTGGCAAATGACGAACTGTCGAGTCCAAAAATAAAAAAATAAAAAAATTAATTATAAAACTCAAATTACCTTGCGGTATAGTGGACAGTTATATCAGGTGGTACTATTTAATTTAAAGCTCTCGTACAACTCTGTTACTTAAGTAGTGATGAATGATTTTGGTATCAGCGATCTCAAAGAAACGATGGAGTTCTGGGAGGTTATATTTATATGTGAGAATTTTATAAGTCTCGATTAGATCACCTCTGAGTCGACGTTCTGCCAGAGTTGGTAAAAGGATTTTAAGCATTTCTTCATAAGATTTTTTGCAGGCTCTAAGAACACAAGTTATTAACCAACAGCCTTACTTATAATCGATGATTAAAATTAATATCTTGTTAAACAATTGTTTAAAAAAAATGTTTACTTATAAACACTATTTAAAGTTAATCAACTCCTGAAGAACCAAATAAGTAGCTGTCAGTAAAACAACGTCGTATGCTTAATTAACAAAATGGCGGACCGAATTCGGAACAGCTGATTCCATTTGATACTGCTGATTACTTTTTTAAGACTTTGGAGTAGGCATTACCCCAATTTAGGCCATATTTTTGTTCTTTTTTTGAATTCATTCAGCAGTGTTACCGTACCTGAATATTTTTTGGTGTTTAAAATGACGATTAGCTAATCACCGCTTAAATAACATTTATAAGTAAAAAAAAGGTTAATAACTTATTAAGAGTTTAAATAATGATCAGTTAATATGTTGCTCAGTGCTTGATTAGTGTTTTTTATAG
This sequence comes from Tachystola acroxantha, assembly GCA_963506565.1. NCBI lineage: Eukaryota > Metazoa > Arthropoda > Insecta > Lepidoptera > Oecophoridae > Tachystola > Tachystola acroxantha. The sequence continues at coordinate 12,401,850 of OY735884.1, read as the reverse complement.
GTAAGTGTTCCATAGAGTACCTAAGGTGCAATAAATAAGTATTATTATCAGTTTTCTATAGTACAAATAGACAGTAATTACCATTGTGTTTGGTACTGCTTCCGATCAAAGCATCGCTTGCATTGTTAAGCAGCTTCTCCGCACTGTAGAACTGCAGTAAGCCTCCGTCACACCCGCCCACTATGACACCAGCGTCTGACCATACTAGCTTCTGGAATCTGTAAATGAAACAATGAAACTAATAAGACTTCGAAGCCTGAGGAACAGCACCCATGCTGAGCCCCCACCCGTTCAACCTGTTTAATTGTGCAACTATTAGTTATATTGCAAAAAGTTCTTTTTAAACAACTGTGCATGGAGGAGGGTGTTTGTATTAAGTATGTATGTGTATGTACAGTACAGTCGACAGCAGATGGTAACACTTTTTACTTTTGACAGTTCTTATTATTTGCGTCGCAAGACTTGAAATCGTACTGCAAGTGTTACCATTGATCTGCTGTTGTCTGTACTATGTATGTTTAATTCTATGTCCCGCCCTGCAGCCTAAACGGCTTGATGGATTTTAACATATGAGGTGTTGTTAGATTCGTCTTGATTGTAGGAGTGACATAGGATATAAAAAAGTAATCAAAGTGGGTTAAATTTTTTGCAAACGTTATTTTTTTCTATTTGAATGAGGTAATTATTTAAATGTCAGCCATGTAACATTGAGTGTAGAATATAGTCATATATCATTACTAGCTGTACCCCGCAACTTCGTTTGCGTAGAGGAGGAGGATGGAGGAGATCGGAGTCAGATCTTCCTCTCTGGATCCTTGTTTCCACATCACATACCGCCATGGCTTGTAGCCTATGAGCTGTCCGGATATTTCAGCTATCTCCTAGTGAAACTCCCATCAAAATCCCTTCAGTAGTCATGGCGTCATACTTGCACAAAGTCACAGACAAACATTCTAAAAATTAGGTAGTGTTTTGGCATCAGTATCGATCCTAAAACACATTACAATTATTCTCTTCAAAAAATATCCAATATACAGACACAACTTTTTACAGTCTTATTATATGTATAGATTATAAGTACCTATATACATTATGTTATTTGTACGCGTCAATAAGACATTCAAGTGGAAATAATAATCTTTGTGAAACATAGATAATGAAACAATTTTATTTTTTGATATTACCTAAATATATTGTACTACCGGTGTTGTAGTAATATAACTAGACAAGTAGAGGGACGACTAAGTATCTCAATTATTTACTAATTCCCAAAACAATCGTTCATAAACCAGTACCACATTGCCACATCCCCACCACCTAAACACAACCAACTAGGTAGTTTAAACTAGTTCAAAAAGTACCAAAACTCACTTGTGCTGTGCCTGTAAGCTGGATTTAAGTTCCAAATCAAATCCAGGGTCTTCTAGGTTCAAGGAATAGATCTCCAGAAGCGATGTGGAGCTGAAAGATGCGTCGACTTGCTGCGCGGCGGTGCCGGCCGCCAAGTATATTGGATAATGCTCCGAGGGAGACCAGCTCAAGTTCACAGTCCTCTTCAGCTCTTTAACCTTCATCTTCACGCGCCAATTTCACTACAACACCCGAAAATTACCTCAAAAACACACAACGAAAGTTTTATTTACTCAATTATGTCACAACTTTGGGACGAGTTTTTATGCACAAACTACTAATATGATATGGGTCAAAAGGGTTCTAGGGCACGGAGAAAAGATATATTGAGAGTTTTTAAGTTAGACTTTAAAGTAATTTTAGAGGAAATTTTCTAAATTTTACCATAAAAACACCGAGTTGGCAGTTCCAACGTGGCTGACGTAAATATTTCAATTTGACAGTTTAGAAATCGTTCAAAAACATAATTTTGATGTTTTTTTAATTCGTTCAGAAATATTGTTAATATCACCATGACAACGTTTTCGCATTATTAGCGCGACCGTGCTTAGTTTAAATCGCGTTTAATATTATATTTTTATCATAAAAACTCAGGATTAAAGATAAAGGACCGAGATAATGATAAATTAAAAAACAGCGGTCATCTTTTCAAAAATCCTTAAAAATCTGACAATCCATTTCTAAGTTTGTCAAAAAAGAAATTGACACAGGAGCAAGGCAAGTTTATCTTTATTTATCAGATATTCATATGAAGAATCCTACGGAAGAATCTAAGAATTTATGAATAGGTATTTTCTGTTGTTCTAATTTCCACTAAGTTAAACACACCTTCATTCACCGCTGTTGCATGTTTGTCATACTCCAGGCTATCATCATGCCGATAGCCCTGCCACAGAGCGAATGGGCGCGCATAGTGCAGTGGACGGACTCGGGGCGCGAGGACCCGGAGACGGTCCGTCGCCGCGACTACATCAAGTATTTAAATGACACCAGCCGCGAGATGACCAAGAGCTGGCCTAACTCGCTTGAGGTAATGTTAGAAGGATTAACACAGTTGATGGGTTACTGCGGGGCTGGCACGAGTCCCGTTAGCAATCGACGCAACGCCGCGGAGCTGTCAAACTAATGTCACATGCCTTTTAATAATGTCAGTTTGACAGCAGCTCCGACGCGTTGCGTCGATCTCTAACGCTGACCCGTGCTACAAGGGCTGGACTCTGATGAATTCAATTAAGATATTCGGCTCGATCGCAGTGGAATCGCTGGCTTGGCAAGCATGACGAAGTTAGCCGTGGCCGGGTGGGTCAATTTCTACTGGAAGGAAATGATTCGAATCCGTTCGAGCCGAATAAGGGCCTGGGACCTCCATATCATGAATCCAATGTCCTAACCATTGTGCCACCGCTGAGCCCTCTCATTCTTATTAATCCGAATATCTGTGGAATTTCACCTCCAAATCGAGAAACGCCAGTCATGCAATCCGCCACAGACTATCTTCACAATTATAGTGGATGCCTGTCTTCTTCGAAATCTAGGATAACCGACTAAACGTCGTCCCGCATATTACTGAAGAGCTCTCGATCATTAGTCCTACGAATAACGTCATCAGCCTATTCTTTGGTACAATCACACTTTTGAAATAGAACCACTTATTTTTTAACCCCCGCTTCCCACTTTTTCAAATGCCGAGCCGTTCCTTAGAACGTGAACAAACGCAACGAGGAGATACGCGAGGCGCCCCTGACCGCCTCGGAGGAGGCCAACAGCAGGTTCTACCGGCGCTATGTGCGGCGCCAGCGCGAGCAGCAGGCGAGGCTCATGCACAGCGCGAGGGACACGGTGTTCAAGAATAAGGACGCACCGAAAATGCTGCTCGGGTAACAGCCTTTATAGCACGCGCCAGAGTTAGCTATCGGCGACGCCATGGAACTGTAAAATTACAAGGCATTTGATATTAATTTGCTGCTCCGTGTCGTTGCGCCGATCGCTAACGCTGCGCGTGCTAGCAACGCAGGTCTTAGGAGACAAATCCTGACAAAAATCCCTTCCTTCTTTAGGTGGTCGAGTAAAAAGAAGGTAGGTAATTGCCTCTTGGCTTTCTTTTGTGTATCTCCAGCTCCACTCTCCACAATCACAATTAACATCAGCTACTTATACATTTTTATATATTCGAAGAAATGGTACTTACTGACCATCCGAGAAATTCTGTCGTATTGTTAGGTTCCATTTTGACACAAATTACTACAAAATTAAACCATAAAGAAACTCAGTATTGATAATTATCATTCATGTGTCAAAATCAAAATGAGAACAATGGAACTTTACTGATGGTACCCTACCTGCCACCTGCGGGGCTAGCACGAGTCGCGTTAGCGATCGACGCAACGCCGCGGAGCTGTCAAACGCCTTGTAATAATGTCACTTTGGGTCCGCGGCGTTGCGTCGATCGCTAACGCTGACTCGTGCTACAAGGGCTGAATACATAATATTTAGTAGTACGGTGAAGTTATTGGATTATTTATGCAAGATCTAAAGTACAAGCTTTTATCAAGAGTTCCCGCTACAAGCTCGTGAGTGAACGTGACTGTCGAGCTGCTTCGTCCAGAGTGATGACGCTACGGCGACTCCTCTGGATGAAGACATGAAGACGCGGCTACCCAGGGTGAAGACGCTACTGCGACTCCCCTGGAGGAAGATAGAAGACTATAGAATATATTGAATTTTCTGTAACATGACATTGGCAAATGACGAACTGTCGAGTCCATTAATAAAATAAATAAATAATGCATCGTCAACGTATTCATATAACTAATTTAATTATGAATACTTATAACCAATCCTTCTATTCATTACAACATTAGCAGTATTGCGACACTTCAGCAGCTTGATGAACTATTACAAAATTCTTCTGATTCTTCTTCTTCTTTCAGCGCTGTAATCGAGACAGTAACGCAGAAGGAACGTGCAGAACAATGCAAGTTCAACGCAAAACTTCGTCAAATGGCAGTGGATAAGAAACGTAAGGAAGATGACGAAATCATCCGCAAAGCCAAGGAGTGGCACGAGCTGAATGACCTTCGCGTCAAGCGACGCTTTGAGGTCAACAAGAAGCATCAGAAGGAAATAATTGAACAGTGAGTGAACATCACTTTTTTTCTTAACCTATAAATCGTCCCACTGTTGGGCAAGGTCTCCCCCCTCCTCTTCCATCCATCCCTGTCCTCAGCTTCTTCTAGCCACCCATCACTGTATCGAAATTGAGACTTAAAGGTGAATATTCACCGGAAAGTTGTAAGATCTGCCGCTCAATTATACTATGATATTTGGCGTGATCAGAGTTGAATCGTTTCACCTCCAGTATATGTTGACCCAGCTGCCACCCAATTATGCTAACAGATTTAATAAGGCTGCACCTTAAACTGGTGGTTCAGAGATTCTATAATGACTCACTGTAATTCTAAAATAAAGACTGTTTCTTTCGCAGGATGCAGGAGCACTCTGAACGGCAGCGCCAGGAGTACGAGGACGAGTTGAACATGCAGAAGGTGGACATCAGCATGGCGCAACGAGAGATAAAGGCAATCAAGGAGTTCGAAGAGAAATTCGTACGTATACGATGCTTTAGAGACATTAAGTTAGCGCGCCTTATAACAAGAGGCGATTACAAAAATCGTCTCGACGTGATATACCTAGATCATCAAAGTAACGCATCAGCGAAATCGTTCTTCTCCAAGATAAGAAGTTTTGCAAAGATATTTTCGGCCCTGGCGTGATGGGTGACAAATAAGACAACTGGCGAACCTCATCGCCGTCTTTTCTTTAAAAAGGTCATCTAAAAGAATCTCGCATCCCTCCACACTCATTGCAGGCTTACCGCCTCCCGCTTTTTGCCATATATAACGTGATGGGTGGCGCCGTCTTTTCAGAGCACTTTAGATTCACTCGGTCTCCTAGTGGTTACACGAGGACGGGTATCCCTCATCACTACAGACAATTGCACCATGTTATAGCCAAATGTCAGACGATTATTGACGTAATGTTTGACCAGAAAGCAGACGAGAAGGCTCGTATATGGAGCGACATGCAGCGCTCCCGCGAGGAGACCTTGCAGCGTCAGCACCAGCATGCAGGCCTGGAAGACATGGACCGCCGCCTGCAGGACGTGCTGCTGCGCTCCAGGACACGAGTAGACCACATGAGGAAGCAGACTGAGAAAGCGGTGAGGGATGTGAATATTTCCTGTTAGACATTGACCCTGATGCCTGCAGTCCTGCTACGCTGACGTTGATCGCGTGCGTCGGTCAGCGCTGACTGTGACTAAGTTTTTAAGGTTGAGATTTTCTCAAAAACTACTTGACCGATTGTAATTCTTTCACTGTTAGATAGATAAAAGTAAAACTATGTACTTGAAAGAATTATAAAATCGGTCGAGTAGTTCTTGAGAAAATATCAACCATATTGGGACCCCCTGTATAGGTACTTATCTCTGTCTTCGACTGTACTATCTCTTTTGTATTTTAAATATTATATCAGTATATTCTAACTCATCAGGAGCGTGAGGAGAAGCAGCGAGTCCTGGACGCTATCAGTCAGAAATTGGAGTCAGGCGATGCAGCGCGTGATGCCAAAGAGCAGGCCATACTCGAGAAAGCCCTTAAGGAGAAAATCGCTATGTAAGTTTGTCATCAACATTTTAATCTCTGACAACACGAAAGAAATTATCTCTCTTCTCGTGTGGTGACCAAACATATAGGGTTATTTAGGTCATCCGTAGGCCTCTGACATTGCTGCTGAGCCACAGCATTCGAAACCAACCTCTTAACATACGCACCGAGGCAAGGAGTCAAATGAAAATGTCACCAGCGGTCATCCATCCAGGCACTGACCTTGCCCAACGTTGCTACATCGCGCAAGAGCGAACGGGACGCCTTGCTTACCGTACGCAGACTTGAATGTTGTAGCGACAACTGTCTTTGAAACAGGTCATTGGCTAATAATTTTCTTCACTCCTGGTCAATAGCGACGATGCTCGTCGCCAAGCGAATCTCCGCAAGGAACAGACCAACCGCGAGGAGCGGCAGGCCAGCCGCCGTCAGTTCCTGCACGATGAGGAGCAGCGGCTGCACGAGCTGCAGACCATGCGGCAGTGGGAACTCATGAACAGGTGAGCATTATGCTTCCAGCTAGCTGGATCCGCCGTTGTTGGAATGATAGGCATGCCCGCAACCCTCATGTCACGGTCTATTGAGATCGATAGGCTGATGATATTATATCCAATGCGTCTTATAGATTTTCTAAACATCTCCTCATCAAGGTATGAATGCACTATATCCATCACGAGCGAATTCACACTCCTTCTCGCCTTTGTCCGATTTTCGGGTAACCTTTTTTGAGGGCTGAATCCGCGCCTGTCTTCCCGTCTTCAGACGAAGGTTGCGGATCATTAACGGACCCTCGACATCCCAGATTGCTTAAGCTAATCATAATAATTAATCGTTTCTCTACCCCATTTTTCTGTATTCCTCAGATTCAAGAACCAAGAAATCTATGCAGAATTCTTGAACAACCAACGCGAGGAGAGGGAGCGAAAAATCAAGGAACATCGTGCAGAAATTATTAGGCTCTGGGTGAGTATGTCTAAAGCTTAGTTCCTTCTCCTCCAATTAAGTCCCCTCTGGACACCATCATCCACACACATAATAGAGCTCAGGCCGTGATCCAGGGACGCTGACCCATTTCAGATTGGAGGATTGCATACTATTAAAGGAGGGTCTCCTGCGACGTGTCCATTCTCATTTGCTTTATTGGACATTATTTGGACGTTTTTTAAATTGTTTTAGTAAGACCTTTGTGTATCTAGCTGTTTATAGGAGATCAATGCTTTGCACGCAAAACTTTTGCGAGTTAACTCTTTTTCTTTTCTCGTTGTATTCAGAAAGAGCGCGAGGACCGCGAAGCCCGCGAGTTGGCCGAGACGCGTCACTTCTACGGCGCACGCGCACTGGGCCGCCTGCGCGCCGCGGACAACCGCGTGTTGGCGCACGCGGCCGCGCTCGCGGAGGACGCGCGGCGCAACGACAGGCCGCTACACGCGCTGCATAAAGCCGTACAGGTGAGGTTTCGTTCCTTCCACTTGACACCACCAAAACGACACCACCGGTGGTGTCGTATGGAACCTCTAGTCCATATGACACCACCGACTATTAGTGATGTGACATACAAAGTTGTTGATATGAAAACTCCAATTAACACGTTCACAGTCCCTATACAAAATGTTTTGATTTCCTCGTACGTCCCGCATATTATTTTAATCTCTATAGGTACAAGTCGAAGTACTTACGTAAAAATGTTGTCTGAGCACTTCAAACACTAAAAGAAAAGTTCATTAAGGCCTATTACAAGCACGTAACAACAATTGTGGACATGCTGGAAGACTAGTTTTCCGGTCCGTTCTTTAATACCTACATAACTACTTACTTCACTTAAATAAAAAATTAATATGTCATAAACTCTGTTTTATTAATTATCGTTTAACTATAGATAACTTAAAAACTATGAACTATGAACTATAACCTGAAGTTATTTAACCCTGGTTTATTTTAATTCGAAGTTACCTTAACCTCGGGCTACATCAACCCGAAGTTATTTTAACTCGCCGTTACCTTAAACTGGGATTATCATAAATAATGCATCTAGTACCGTTGTTGAATCATCATCATCATCATCAGTCTATTTATATTGCCCCACTGCTCGGGCACAGACCTTCCCTTACATCGAGGGAGCTCGGGCCATAATCCACCACACGGGCCCAGTGCGGGTTGGCGGATTTCACATGCCTTAGATTTTTTTTCTTCATCTACGACATGCAGGTTTCATCACGATGTTTTCCTTCACCGTTGTTGAATGTCATTTGTTAAAGTAAAAGCACAGAATAAATAATAGTACGGACAACAGCAGCGGGGCTAGCACGAGTCACGTTAACGATCGACGCAACAACGCCGCGGAGCTGTCAAACGCCTTGTAATAATGTCACTTTGACATCTCCGCGGCGTTTGCGTCGATCGTTAAGGGCTGATCTATGAGGTCGTCCTATTTATAATATTTTATTTGGTTTTGTTTCGTACCAATTTCATTGTATTTTACTAACATCTATGGACCCTGTCCGAAATAAACATTTTTTTTTATGAGGAAAAAAGTAAACCTGGGGTATTCTTTCCAGCGCTACTGCAACCTATACCGGCTGTACCCGATGCCGGAGCTCCCGACGTCCCTGCAGGAGCACTTCGCGCAGTACGCGCCGCAGGACGGCTCCCAGCCGGACCCCGGGTACGCGGAGCCGCCCGCGCCGCCGCCGCCGGACGCCGCGGACGACGATGATAGAGAAGATGGGAGGAACGGACTGCAGGCTATTGGGAAGGTATGCTTGTCGCTTTCGTGAGCCGTTTTCATCTTTAAAACTAGATGGCAGCACGAGTATGAAGAAAGAACGTCAAAGTGAAATAATTTCTTCTCAATTTCCCAATACTTAGGGGACATTATTTGACCGGAGTAGTAGTAGATGATTGCGATCACAGATACATAATTAGTCAAGTATGTATATAATATTTTGCTCTTGAAAATGGCGGGTAACGACGGTTGCGAAATTATTTGATAATATTCCTTTTAATGTCTACAGGGACTATTTTGTGTTTAATATCACGTTAAATTAATCAGAAAATGTTCGCGAATGACAGTACGGTGAAGTTATTGGATTATTTATGCAAGATCTGAAGTTTAAAGCTTTTATCAAGAGTTCCCGCTACGAGCTCGGGAGTGAACGTGACTGTCGAGCTGCTTCGTCCAGAGTGATGACGCTACGGCGTCTCCTCTGGATGAAGACATGAAGACGCGGCTTTCCAGGGTGAAGACGCTATGGCGACTCCTCTGGAGGAAGATAGAAGACTTTTGAATATATTGAATTTTCTGTAACATGACATTGGCAAATGACGAACAGTCGAGTCCATTAATAAAATAAATAAAAATATAATATTTTTGTATCAACCTTAACGACCCTCCTTTCTTTGTATTGGTCCGCATGAACACTTACCATATTTGAATATGTCGATGACATACAAAATCGTGAAGGTCAAAGTCAAATCTCCTTATTGCAAGTAAGCATGTTGTGTACATTTTTGCACGTCAACATATTATTTTGAATTTACATTTACCACCACTTTGCGAGGAAAAGGTGCCAACGCTGAGGAGAAAAAGTGGCAAAAACTCAGCAGAACATCTTTTAAAATAATAACAACACAATTACTTAATAACTAGGTACAGTGCGCGAGGCGTAAGCTCAGGTTTGCATTTGTGTGAGTGCACACAGATAGTGTAGAGTGCTATTCGGCCTGAGGCGCGACGCGTCCAATACAAACGCAACAAAACACACCCTGCCGCGCACGCACCGCACTTCACCTCTTGTACCGATATCACTCACACAAATGTAAACCTGAGATTACGCCTCGCGCACTGTACATAATTAACTATTGCTATTATTAGTAATCTAAGCTTGTGTCTTATAAAGTAATCCCATCCCACTAATATATAAACGCGAAAGTTTGGATGGATGTTTGTTACTCTATCACGCAAAAACTAGTAAATGGATTTTACTGAAACTTTACAATCATATCTATATTAATAATTCCGTGCAAGGGTACGATAGACTCGATCGAAACCTTACCTGAATAATAAAACATAAAAAAATAAATATTTCGAGTCGATAACATATATCCGCAAAATTCGGATTGTCGAGTATTTTGTTAAATTGAATGATAAAATGACAAATCGTAGTCGCCATATTTGTTGCCACTCTAGCGAAATGACACTGACACATGACATCTTGAATCTCTTTCGCCATATAGAGGATTATTCTTTCAATATTTAAATTTCGCAAATCCGCCTCGCAATAATGCGAGCTGCTGCGGCCCGACACAGTGTGCGATAGTGCATAAAAATTATATTAAAGCGATTTGAACGGAATTTTTGCGATCCGCCCCGACACGCTGTGGTCCGCCATGATGTGCTCGAACCTTAACACTATAATGTGTATGAGTCATATTTGACTCGAGCGAAGCCGGGTTCTCATCTAGTATCTCATAAATCAGAATAACTTAAAATAAAATTAAAAAATAATGGAGTCCAGTATTTTTTTATTTTGTATTGTATACCTAATCGTAGTTTAATTTTCATTGTTAGTTTTAATTATGTGAATTTTATTATATTGTATTAAGTCCACAGTGAATTAGTTTTATAACTGTAATGCTGTGTTACCATATTTTAAATAAATAAATAACACATAGGCTATAATTTATAAAGATCCTGCGCAGACGAAGTCGCGGGCAGAAGCTAGTAATATAATATGGCTTAGAACGATCTACACATTTCTCCGTGATGATGTTCTTTCAGGCCGGACCTTCCAAGTCCAAGGAGCAGAAAGAGGAGTCCGTAGAAGACTACAAGCGCGTGGGTCCGGCCAACGGGCTGCAGAGACGGAGGGCTCAGGTTAGTCCCATTTACACAGACTATACAAAAGACCAATGGTATATTCATAAACCTGAGATAATAATTTATTCAGATAACAATAATAAAAATTCTAAGTAACTATTATAATATTAACCTAAAAATATATATATATATAAACTAAACTAAAAACTATATGTACAATAGGTCGGTTGAACTATCTAACGAAATGTAGAATAATAATAATATCTAATATCTTCATAAACCTAGTTAAACTTTCCTTCCTTTAATTGACTTAGAGCCTTCCATGAGCCAACTAGCGCCGCCAATTTAAAAAAAAATATATCTTCCAATATAATCAATTTAATTGAAAAAACTATTTACAAAATGTTTATTACGATAAATACTATTTTTTAAATGCTTATTTATAACGTGATTCAATGTCGGTAAGTTGTAGTTCGTATAATTGCGAAAAACGGCCGTTTTTGGCACATTTGTAAACTACAACTTAGCTTGTCGCAATTATGCCATGTATTGTATATTGAAAAATAGTATTCATCCTAATAAACATTTTGTAAATAGCTTTTTTAATAAAATTTATTAAATTGGAAGATATTATTTTTACAAGATTGGCGGCGCTAGTTGGCTCTATGAAGGCTCTTAAGGCGAGGTGTTGGGACGTTTTTAAGTTTTTCGATGAAGGCTACGGCACTAACTACTGAAATTAAAGGCCTGAAAAAAATATATATCAATCTTGGGGTATCTATTTAGGGACTGTTGGCTCCCGAAACACGATTGGACAAACTTCGCTCGATAGAAAAAAATCACAAACATACCCCTTTCCTGTCTTTTCACTGAGTAGTGTGTCTAAACTAAAACAGTTATTCATACAAAATATATATCAAAATGTAGGTTATTATAAATAGAGGAGCTTGATAAATTAAAAATCTGTTGTTTCTAACGTTTTTTTTATACCAGGCAAAATTTAAGAAAAAACACAATTTGTATAAATACAAATGCACGGCGCTACGAGCTTCAGTGCGCCGCTGGGCGCTGCCGAGGTCGGACCTGTATCGATTTTTGCCAAATGTTCCACTTTGGTCTTTACCTTGGAATAGTTGGAATGCTCCCACGATCGTCATAACGTAATAAAATTTAAAATAATACGAGTCGAATTTGGTCACACCTATACTTTAAGATTATTAGTTTACTAATCACGGAATGATTGTGCATCGTTTTGAATAAATAAAAGGACTCATAACCTAAAACAGATATTCCTTAACACAATAGATTTTTCGCGAACCATGTTTTTGAAGTCATCATATTACACGCGACACGAACACCAGTGTCGAGTGTCGTATATTGGGAGCGAGCAGTGGTCTGATAATTGCAGATGAAGACAAGTCGGCTAACATTACAGTGGGGCTATAACATTACGGTTCTCAAAACGATCAAATCAAACCATGTCATAGCGGCCGTGAAAGGGACAGTGCTATTGCATTGGTATAGCGGCGTCTCTGGTTGGCGCGCCATGACATGGTATAATTTCATCGTTTTGAGAACGGTAATAACGGGGGGCTGATCAGTAACTTCCAAATTGACCAAAGTGGAACAGGCCAAAACAAATGACTATTGACGGTAATTTGTCCCACAGAGCAAACAAACAAACAGCAATCGAACTTAAAATAGTTTATACGTAGTTGCTACTTGTAAAACTATGTACAGTGAACATCACATAAAGTTTGCCACATTTTACTCTACGCACACTCGCACAGTGATAATAAATACGGGCCAGATTTCAATAGCTATGCAAGTGTAGCTGTGGTGTGTAATGTGGTGTGCGATATATACCTGTTTTACTCTAAGCACAGTGATAATACGGGCCAAATTTCAATAGCTACGTAGTTATAGACTGATTCAATATACACTGTGCCTACTTTTAAAAGTACAGTCAACAGCACATAATGTGTGTCATGTTTTACCCTACGCAGTGATAACACGGGCCAGATTTCACCATCACTGACGTCACACCTGACACCAATAATAATACTTACCTAACATCACGTTAAAAAATTCGTCATTTATTTAGTTTTATTGATACACTTGACAGTTTGTCACTTAAATTTGTCAAAGACAGATTTGTTGTAATGTAATCTCTATGGTTATTACCATTTTTTATTAAATCGCGTGAAAGTACTTTCAAAATATATTCCCCTAGCAAATAATTTGATTATTCCAATTTTTCACTTTTATTGATTTTGTTACAACAATATTACCTAATTGACATTCCTATTTTTTTTTGAGCATTACTGAGAGAAATAATCATTTATTTAATAACAATAAAAATTAGAAATAACTATTATAATGGTAATTCATACATTGGTACATTCCTATTATAACAGGTCTTTTTTTCCGTCAGATTAGTATTAACATAGTATTTTATTCTACTACGTCATACTATCATACGTCAATATAAATAACTTAAAAAATAATTAAAATATATAACCTGTAGACGCGAATTTGATTGCACTGAACCCACTCCGGACGGTCGGTTTAACGTGTGTCTGCTTATGACCTTCCGTATAAATAAATACGTTTAAAAGTACAAATTGCTTTACTTTATTGTCAACTAGCTTCTGCCCACCACTTCGTCTGCGCAGGATTATAAATTATAGCCTATGTGTTATTTTGATGTATAATATGAGCTATATTATTGTAAAGTTTCATTCAGCAACATCCATCCATCCATCCAAACTTGCGCATAATATTAGTGGGTGTGGTATGGGATAGTCACGAGCACAGCCCGTGTTAGGGCCAGTGTAGAAGTTGAAGCCTGGTTGGCGGCGAGAGGTGAACAGGAGGGGTGATGATGATACGGTTCCGAGTTGACATAATGTGCGACAACATTTAGTATAGACAAAAGTTCAAGATTGAAAGAAATATTTTCCGACAATCGCGAAAATTGAAATAAGTAACTCCGAAGCTGTGAGACTTGGGATATCCCTCATCATCAGTCTATTTATATTGCCCCACTGCTCGGGCACAGACCTTCCCTTACATCGAGGGAGCTCGGGCCATAATCCACCACGCGGGCCCAGTGCGGGTTGGCGGATTTCACATGCCTTAGATTTTTTTTCTTCTTTTTCTACGACATGCAGGTTTCATCACGATGTTTTCCTTCACCGTTTTGAGAGCACTCGGTAAATGTACGTAAGTTTTTCCGTCGAAAAAAACGAGGATAACTCATTGGTACATGGCTGCCCTGGCTGGGAATCGAACCTGGGACCTCCATATTGCAAGTCCATTGACCCAACCACTGCGCCAACGAGCTCTGCTGGGATTTCCCTATTTGGCATTAAATGGGTCGATAATGTTGGCACCGACAAGTGGACTTCGATATATCGTCTATCCGTGGGACATTCTGTATATGTATTATTATGGGTAGCGAGCTGTGACGTCACAGTGAGGACACTGGTTACGATTACTCTGTGTACCTGCGCGAGTAATGACCCCGATCAATGCGCGTCATCCCTCTCTCGCCCCTCCCTCGCCCCGCACCTCACCCCCTCACTAGGCTCAAATGGCCCAATGGCCTCGCCTTAAGAGTCTAGTGTAGACATAGGGCGTATGGAGGAAGAGGCTAAATAAATTGGTGTCAAAAAATCAAATTTGAATCCCTGCCTACTTGCCCTATCTGCTGGTGTGCTTGGGCTGGCCTATAAAAAAGATTGGCGGCGCTAGTTGGCTCATGGAATGCCCTTTAATCGTGTTGCTATATCTTTTAAAGGGATATTTAAAGTTATTCCACCGTTTAGTCCTTCTGCCCCTTTCTACCTTAACGTTTTTTACGAAGTGTCAAAACAACTGCTTCTACAAATGTGTCCTTATGACCTAAACGAATATTATGGTGGTAATTGGTGTCCTACTTGATTGTTGAAGTGTTGCTTTATTATGTTATAATATGACTGACAGGATTATAAAATATGACATAATGTTATGATTTTGTAAATAATAATAAAAAATATGAGTAATGTTTTATAATGAGCGATTGTAATTATCTATTTAAATATATATATGTATTATGGCTACACCCCGTGGGGTAAATTCACATTGATACTATAATGTTATTGTTATGTATTGTTATGTATACCTACTATGTAATAAACATGTGATTTAAGGCTCAATAAATATGTTATGAATAACAACACTATTGTTTTATTCGTCAGGGTAACATATCGCTCCCGCCGATAGCAGTGGTCCCGTGCAAGACAGCGGAATGCACGTGCGAGCTGAAGGAGAAATGAAACGACAGATTTGTACAAAATATTACTTTTTATTCACTTTACCTTTATCGACTTTAGAACGTGTGTATTGTCTATTAGAGAGCGTTTTTGTATGGCACGAGTGTGATCGTAGGGTACGTATTCACTAGGGGATGAGTTTTGCGATTTTAGTATCATTTGACGAGATTGAATACATTTAAAAATATATTTTTACATTTTCTTATTAATTTAAAAGTATTATAAACTAGCTTTTTGATCTGGTTTCGCTTTCTGTGCGATTCAAGGTCTGTACAAAACTTTCGGCGATCTTATCAACTGAATTTCGTAACCAGTTGCGATAGATTATTTCTCGGTTCGCAACCAGTTACCACATTCGTAACTTTGTAACCAAAAATATCTTTTATCGTAAGTGGATACGAAATTCAATTACAAAAACTACCTATAGCCAAATCCTTCAAGCGGTTACGGCGTGGTTGTTTAACAAACATATAAAAACACTTAAAATGTTTATTGCTATATCGCAAAATCAAATCTCATAGGCCCTTAGCGATGACTTAAAGTTAGGAGGTTATAAACAATATTTTAACGAAAATTGATGGTTTAGCAACTGTTAAGTTAAACCACAATTGAGTATGTTTTATTGCTAAGGGCCTCAGTGAATACGCAGCCTAGACTAAATTACAGTGTGACTAGAAATAAGGTGGTCGAATTGAATTTTTGTGACAGTGTTTTAAAATTAAAAAGCTTAGATACGTCCTAATCGGTGTTTCCTTAATACAATACTAAATTTAGAAATAAACTAGCACTTACTAAATAAAATCTTTGGTCACAATGAGTGTAGATTAGTCGATTGTTCTAAAATTCTAAATGAAACAAGTTCAGTACTAAAATTATATCGAAATATATTGTAAATACGTACCAAGGGAAGAGAGAATAAGTAACTATTTTAATGATAATTAAATTAGTAACATTATAGTTCTAGCAATTAAAATTAGAAACTCTTTTTTAATAAGAATATTAGAAAAAATAGAATTTTAAATTCCATTATTCCGAGAAAGTTCTTATAAGTAAGTAGTTTTCTTCTAATTTTCTTTCTTGTTAAAAGAATTAATATTAATTTATTACGTAAATTAAGTATCAAAGTACTTGTATATTTGTTTAAATAAAGAAAAAAATAGTAATGATTTAGAAATTCGTATGTTGACCGCCCATAGATGTTTCAACTTGATATGAAAATGTCGGTTAACTTTCTCGTAATCGAGAATCATCATTCATATCATATACACATATCATTCGCAATTAACACTCAGCTATTCGCTCTTCCCATGACACGTGATACTTAAAAATAACTCAAAATTAACTATTAGTTACATCGAATCGTTGCAAAAATATGAATCGTTTATCAACACAGCTGTCGTAATACTTTCGTTTGATTTGGCTTGCACAATATTGTCCGTCGTTACGTTACTAACTGTTATTATCAGCGAACTCTATATATTTAATGTAATTTTATTGCATTTATGTAAAAATATATATTTTTGGGGGCAGTCAGAGTTCATAGTCAAAAAATAATTGTTTGTATTGCGTTAATAATAACAGTTTTACAATTAAATAATGCTTGAGGTTACTATTCGTGCAGATTGATTGTCAATCTAGATTTTCATTTAAATTAAATGAATCCAGAAATAATAATATTACTTTAAATGGCAATTAAACAATATTAATAATCAAAATTGACAACTAATTGACTAAATAATGAATTTAACTGCAATTAGTATAATAATACTTAGTTTAAAATGGCATGTAATAATTTGACTCGTTATAACAATTGACATATAAATATTTAATGTCGCAAATTGTAATAAATAAACAATTATTAATATTAGAACATGATGAAAAAATTCTTGCCGTGGGCAGGACTTGAACCTGCCCACTTTTTCATCATGTTCTAATTTATTCATCGAGCATGGATAATGCGTAATTCAAATTCTGAATTATCAATATGTATGCCCCAAGGTTTTACGGGTTCAAAAACCCTATCAATTGATAGGATTGCACGGGGACAGGTCCAACGCGTAGAGGCCCCTTAGAGAGCTTTAATTTAATGGGATATGTGATGCACCTAGCGGGAACCGTCTCTGAGCGCATCTAACTGCACTCAATGACAGACCCCGTCAGGTGCATAAACTATTGCAGTGATTGGAAATTACAACTTAATTGGGGCTATTGGGATGTTGGTGGGTCAGTCAGTCTGGACTATAGACGGTGGACACCTGCCATAATCATATTGTGTCGAAGTGACGATCATTATCATATATTATAAATTATTATTATCATAGTTTCATTAGGTCTGCACGAATAATCCCCAAAACACATCGTAAGCATCGATCGCTGTTCGCTTCGTGGCGTTCTCTTACCGCTAACTTAGGCTAACTTGTACTCTCGTGCGTCTCACACCTTATGGGATATATCACAGCCACATAGCTCCACCAAAACAGCGTAAAATGACAACTTCACAAAATACCCCACTCACAAAACGTCCATTTCTCATAAAATCGCTAAATATTCCTTTATCATAATGTCTATTTAGCTAAATGTCCCGTTAGCAAAAAAAAAATTAACTAGTTGGAAATAATATTTCAATTATTACAACTTTGTAACTATTTAGAAATAATTAGGTACGGTGGAACACAAAGAAATATGTATAGGAGATTTTTAAAGGTTGAGATTTTCCCAAAAACTACTTGACCTATTACAAAAATTCTTTCACTATTTGATTACCGTCAGAATGGCGCGGACGAGCTCCCAGGTCCTCAAGGCCTATCCAGGACTGATGTACCGCTCAAGCTTGAATTAGTGACGGAGTCTCATAATTTGTGACGCTATAGTTTAAAAGTTATAAGCCTTTGAAGGGGGCCGCGCCAACCTGACGCTTGAAAAT
This sequence comes from Tachystola acroxantha, assembly GCA_963506565.1. Taxonomy (NCBI): domain Eukaryota; kingdom Metazoa; phylum Arthropoda; class Insecta; order Lepidoptera; family Oecophoridae; genus Tachystola; species Tachystola acroxantha. The sequence continues at coordinate 12,383,721 of OY735884.1, read as the reverse complement.
CTGACTGATCAAAATCAAATTAATGAACACATATGGAACAAATTTGATTGATAAAACAGGATGTGACGCTGAAATGATGAGCATGTACCCAATTTTCATGTTTCAAACATAAACAGGTAAAAAGATATAAGCCTTCATAGGGGGCCGCGCAGAATCTCGCCCCCCCCCCCCCCCCCCCCCCCTGGATCTCGAGAACCAGACAAGCTACACAACCGCGGATTGTATGAGGACATAATGCCGCAGAACGCTGAATTCGTGACGGAAGAACCGACATTTAAACCGCAATAGTTCAAAAGTTATAACCATAAGAACTTTTCGGAGCGTCAGGATGGCGCGGCCCCTTACAAACGCTAATAACTCGGTAAATATCTCATCACGGACGACATGACTACCATCAATATTTCGGCATTCAGCGTCCCTAATTTGTGACGCAAGGTCCGGGGCTCCAAGTTTAATATTTGCTGAGAAAACCAAAAAACAAATTCCTATGGAGGAAGTCGATAGGGTGACAATGTTACTGAGTTTTACCGGACTTATACTAAGACTATGTCAAACATGATGCCATAACGATTTCTACAATCATATGAAGCGAAAGGTAGAAGCCACCTAGCATATACAGCATACACATAATAAACATAATAATAACGTAACATTTATTGTAAATTAAATTAAAAAAAAATTAAGTATTGCTAATAACTTTTTAATTGATAATTACTTATATACGATTATGTCATCCTGTTTTACATAGTATTAGTATAAGTCCGGTAAAACTCAGTAACATTGTCACCCTATCGACTTCCTCCATAGGAATTTGTTTTTTTGTTTTCTCAGCAAATATTAAACTTGGAGCCCCGGACCTTGCGTCACAAATTAGGGACGCTGAATGCCGAAATATTGATGGTAGTCACGTCGTCCGTGATGAAATATTTACCGAGTTATTAGCGTTTGTAAGGGGCCGCGCCATCCTGACGGTCCGAAAAGTTCTTATGGTTATAACTTTTGAACTATTGCGGTTTAAATGTCGGTTCTTCCGTCACGAATTCAGCGTTCTGCGGCATTATATCCTCATACAATCCGCGATTGTGTAGCTTGTCTGGTTCTCGAGATCCAGGGGGGGGGGGGGGGGGGGGGGGGTGCGAGATTCTGCGCGGCCCCCTATGAAGGCTTATATCTTTTTACCCGTTTATGTTTGAAACATGAAAATTGGGTACATGCTCATCATTTCAGCGTCACATCCTGTTTTATCAATCAAATTTGTTCCATATGTGTTCATTAATTTGATTTTGATTAGTCAGATTTTCAAGCGTCAGCTTGGCGCGGCCCCCTTTAAAGGCTTATAACTTTTAAAATATTGCGTCACAAATTATGAGACTCCGTCACTAATTCCAGCTTAAGCGGTACATCAGTCCAGGATAGGCCTCGAGGACCTGGGAGCTCGTCCGCGCCATTCTGACGGTAATACTATTTGATAGATAAAAGTTAAAACTATGTAACTGTAAAAGAATTATTATATTCGGTCCAGCAGTTTTTGAGAAAATCTCAACCTTATTGAGGCCCCCTGTATCTCTGTCTTCGACTGTACATAAAGTTGAAATAATTGGAATATTTTTGTCCAATTAGTTCAACTGGTTGAACTTAGTGGAATAGATATTTCTCTATTTGGTTTTCAAACAGTAAACAATCGCATATTATTGCGTTTTATTCCCTTCGAGAGTACAAAACGCAAAATGTCAGTGAAATATCCTGTTCAACATTGAAAAATTTAAAATTTTGAGAAATCTTGCTAGATTTATTATAAATTTACTCTGTTCCCAATTATTCGGTGACGTATAAGATACGTTTTGTGGCAGACAAAGTCGTTTTTTATTTAGTTCCTGTAATATTTACGTTATTTTAACATCGGTGGAGTCAACGTGGCTATGATGTACCCTTAAACTAACAAATAGGTAATTTAAATAATGCTAAGTCTCGCTATATAACTATGGCGTGTTACATTCGTGCTGTAAGGTAAATAGAACCTTTGCAGTTTTAAAATAAAATTGAAATTTCGTTCGTGTAATTTCCAACTTATGTTATAGATTTAAATTATGTTATATTTGTCAAAATACTAACATTTAGGGTGATTACAAAGTGCTTTTATTGTAAGTGATGATTGTGACTACAAATATTTCTTTATAAAAAAATAGTAGTGTTTTTAGAACCACCCCTTACAGTAAACGCGTTTAAATTGCAAGCACCCTGTGTCTACTGTATAAAGAAGGACTTTTTATCTTACAAAAGAACTTAAGTAAGCAGTTTATATAGAAATAGGATTTTTATTTTAAAATAGTGGCATCCACTACTTAAAATAATCATATCTTTCAGTATAAAAAGTTTTATAGAAACCTATGTACTTCAACAGTTGTTTAATACTATTTTTTAAACACAATGAGTGTTTAAAAAATAGTACAACAACGTGATTCGATATCGGTAAGTAATAGCATAATAACTTTTAAATAAGTTATTGCTTTTCGTTGTGATATTTATTTATTTAATCTTTGTTACATTTTATGTATCGGGTGATATGTACTGTATTATCTATTAAATAATAAAAATAATTATAATTTTGTAGATTTGAGTAAACTCTCTTGAGAGTTAAATAAATAATAAATCAAATCAATTTATTGCTATTATTAATATTATGACTTATGTATTAGCTAATTACATATGTGATTTTTTTTACATTCATCTAATAAATATATTAATTTATTTATTAAGAATGCATTATTTAAATATATAATTATTATGTATGTATGTGAAAAAAGCATTTATCGTAATAGACATTTGATATACAGGTTTTCTACAAAAAAATAGTCTTGAATTATTTTTTCAGATTGTGGGCGCCACTATTTCTTTTATCTTTCATATAAACTGTCTTCCTGAAGTTACCTACATTTAGTACTAAGGCAAGGTGGACGATATGAACACTACTCGTAAAATGTACACCTACTTAGTTCGGCTCAGGCGCAAAATGACAAGTTCGCAAAATGACAGGTATGCAAAATGTCTACCTTGCGCAAAACGTCCATTTCTCATAATGTCCATTTCGCAAAAGACTTAATTCTCATTTTTCAGGTGTTTAAAAAAAAACGACGATTGACAAGACCACTTGTCAAGAAGACGCGTGATTATATTTTATATTTAACGTTTTCCGAGTTGAATTTTAGCAGTTGGCAGAAACTTTGAGTTTTATGTGCAAATACAATGTTCCCAAAATTGCGAGAAACAAAACGATCTGGCAACCCTGGTTATGAGCATGGTAGACACTTTGCAAAACTGACATTTTGCGCCTGAGCCCTTAGTTCATCTATAACCCGCACTGACACAAAGAATTAGAAGAAAAACAAAATGGCGGAGTGGTAACAACCGAAACGAAACAAAAATGGAATTAGAATTCACTCAATATTGAGTCCTGAAATATCTAAGCTCAGTCTCAGCTGAGATTGCACTCGGTATTTGATATCTCAAACTCAACTGTCAATATAAAATACGTGAATTAAATTTGGACAACTGTAAGAACGAGTTCATATTATGAATTCAATGCTCTTATTAATTTTTAATTTAGGTTTTCATGCAATAATGAGAAAGAAAGTGTCGTCCATTATGAGCAGAGTGCGCGGTAGTTCCAATAGCATCCTGAGAGTATTAGGTGATAAGTGCGAGTGTCCCATAGCAGCACACTGGACGAAAATGCTAGTGGCGTAAGAATGGACTGAGCTATTTATATTTTTATTGTGATGATTTTGTATTTTATTTTTGACATTTTATTTTATCGAGGACAATTTATTTACTAACGTATAATAAGTAATACTAACAATCTATGGACCATGTTGTTCGAAATAAATGATTATTATTATTAAGATTTTCAAGAGGTAAGTGTTTTGTTTGATGCATTGAATAACAATCAAACCGTCTGGGCTGTTTTAAACATGTTTTAAAGTCCACGGTTTTAAGCTTTCTGTCCCTTTCCAAGTTAACGTTTTATTTGACGAAGTGAGGTTTATTTATTTCATATACAGGGTGTCCTTGAATTCATTCGACAAATTGAAACTGGGGATTGTACTCATGGTAAATTAAATTAGTATGGTTTTTTTAGTAAATCAAAACTCCAAAAAAAATTGAACTAAGTACGTCACAAGTCACACAATGACCTTAGAAATGACCATTAAGTCAAATTCCAGTGAAAGAAATCGTTGCAAGAAAATTAAAAATACCTTAATATGGGGTACTTGGCGCAGGTGTTTCATATATAATTTTGTTTAAAAACTATTTAAACAAAATTACTTAAACAAAAACTATTTAAACAAAATTATATATGAAACACCTGCGCCAAGTACCCCATATTAAGGTATTTTCAATTTTCTTGCAACGATTTCTTTCACAGTTTTAATTTTTTTTTCAACATATGATATGTAGGGTTATAATAAATAAATGTCCTTAATATGTGAAAAATTCCAAAGCACAGTATTTTGAATTTATTGTAAATTATTTTTTATTTTTCCCAAATTGATTAATTTACTTACTTAAACGCTGTGCAGAATTAATGTATGTCACAAGCCTAAACACATTTAATTTTCTTATATCATATGTATAGACGAGTATATTATTTATATCATTCATAAATATTGCACGAAAAGGACTTAATTATTATGTATGACAGGATTCAATATTGAGTGAACAGGTAGGTTCTCCGACTTAATAATTTATATCATAATTAATCTAAAATAAATTAAGTAACACATTAAACTAACACATCTCAATTTTGGCACTAATCTAATACTTAGCACTACGGCCAATCTGTGAGGAAATGCATCGAGATATAATATAATTTAGAAATGCATCAACATGCTTTTTTGTCACCAAACGTTATAAATATAAAATCCAACGTCGTCGCTACAAAAATATCTCAGAATATATACCAAAGTAGAAGTCGCAAAATTAACATGAACGCAATTAGTTCAATTTATATTTTGTTATTTGTCCTTAAAATTTTGCCAAAGTCAAGTTATTTAAAATAATCAATTAAATGTAATAAATTGTAAACAAATTCGCTATTTTACGATTGTTTTTTTTTATCTGACTTTCTCCATTCGAAAGTCACACATTGAATTGTATATTTGTACGAATATGACAATACTAGAATGTGACCAGATACCCAAAAATATCACTAAACTATAAATTCGCAATTGTATATGAACACTATCGCGTTTAACCATAAACACGATTTAAAGTTGGTAAACGGTTTAAGCCTTCGGTCCCTTTCTAACTTAAGGCTTTTAACGGAGTGTGAAAGGGACATCAGCACGGTTTAAGGCAAGTGAGGTGAAACTAGTTATATGGGTAACTATATTATGGTGGCACTTCACTTGGCTATTCGTATTCGCTATTGGATGTTTGTCGTATTTGTCAAATACTTGACGTACATACAAATAAGATGAATATTTTGTCAAGAATACCAACCACACATGGCAATTATGACAAATACGCAAATACGAATAGCCAAATGAAGTGCCACCATAACAGTTTATCTGTATTTTTATTTAATGGCTTCTACTCTTATTAAAGAGATAATACTTAGATACTTCTGCTTCGTTTTCGATTCTGAGAAACGACAGTTGAAAGACAACACTTTGGCTCCCAAAAAGCAACGTACCAACTCTATCCAATCGCGGTGCTCTATAAATTCGCGGCCGCCGATTGGTGTATGAGCGTGTGACGTCACGCGCCGGCGACCAATCACGGCACGTCTCGCGAGTCCATGGCCTGATTGAGACACCTACTCACTAGCTCCAACTTGTTGAGGTAGGCTGCAGCTACTTCCCCCCGAGGTGAACTGCAATACAATTTTAGATTACTTATACAGGTTGGCCTTGAATTCATTCGACAAAATTAAATGGATGGCTAGGTTTGTACCATACATTACTTCTGGACAGCGTTTAAGTAAATTCAAATTCAAAATTTATTTATTGCGCCAGTTGTAGGTACAAAATTATAAGGTGTTAGTAATGTGAACGTCTCACCACAACCTGCTTTAAGAGCGTACAATATAAAATAATGTTATATAATATCGACTTTAAAAAATTATGCAACTTCATGACAAATTATTACAATTATAGAAAGATTGCTGAACACTGGTTATTTTATTGAAATACAATTTTATATTCATAATATTCTTCGATACTATAATAACATTTATTAATTAAAATGTCATGCAATCTTAATTTAAATATTTTTGTATTGAGCTCCTTAAGATTGTCAGGTAAATGATTATAAATTAAATTTTAACTTCGGGAAAAATAAAAAATAATCACAAAAACTATATTTTTTTTTTAATTTGATGTGCGTCGCTGCTGTGTTTTGGAGTTTTTGCATATTGAGGTTTTCTTTGCAACGATTTATTTCACTGGAATTCGACCTAATGGTCATCTCTAAGGTCATTGTGTGACTTCTTGTGACTGAGTTCAATTATTTTTGGCAGTTATGATTTATTAAAATAAACTATTTTGATTTTAGAATGTAACTTTATTAAAACGTTTGTTATTTATCGTACTTTAGGAAAAAAACTACTGCATATATGGACTCAATTTGTCTTAGATGAATATTATTTGAGATCAAGGAACAAAATTAGGCAGTTATCATATTTTATATACCTTGGATTTAAAAGTTAACTTTTGCGTAACATGACGCAGTTACATTCTAAGGGAGATGTCATCGAGAAAATAAATGAGTGTTCCACAGAGTACACCTTAGGTACTCTGTGGAACACTTGGTTACGTCAATATTACCAATAAATTAATTTATTACATTAATAACAGATTCAAGGCTAACTGGAAACGAAGCGGCATATGGCAGCCAGATCATCTGATTTGATTACCTCACCTCAGTATGAACGGGTCTTCACGCGGCGAGTTGGCCCCGTAGGGCGACCGTCGGATGAAATCTCCCACTGTTGACAAATTCAAATTCAGTTTATTGCTACCATATGGTTAATATTAGGTCTTAATTAACAGAGTTCGCATATGGTACCCTGTAAGGACACTACAATATTGTCAGAGGCACTACAGTTTTTATTATATTCGATAGATCAAGTTATGATTATTATACAATATATTATCACACAAAAATATCATTGTCACAACCACAGCCCACTTACCCCATAGACCTGTACCAGGAGGGCGCCCGTGTCTGCCTGCACATGAGCGCAACATTGCCTAGCGACACGCGTAATGGTGGCACATAACTTGGCTACTCGTATTCGCTATTGGATGTTTGTCGTATTTGTCAAATACTTGACGTACATACAAATAAGACGAATATGTTGTGACACATACCAACCACACATGGCAATTATGACAAATACGCAAATACGAATAGCCAAGTGAAGTGCCACCATAACCTAGAGATATTATCGACATGGACGGACGCATCTCTTTAATATGCCACCCCTGTCCCCCGCTTCGTCTCTATACACTCATCGTTGACAGAATGTTTCGCTTGCAAATTTGTACCGATTTCATGTATATTGGGTAAGTGGTCTGTGGTCACAACAGACCCCCAGACCGCTTAGCATTTGACCAAATGCGAATTTGTCGTTGTTGAGGTCGCCATGATACGAAAAAACAAAGTATTATTGAAGTAATCCTGCTATAAGAGTTCGTGGTAAGGGGGCTAATCTTCACGCGGCTATACAAGTAACTGAATGAGTACACTACTCACTGCCCGGTGACGACTGCAGGTTGAGCCTGAGCTCGTGCTTGAGTACGCGTCGGGCGAGCGTGTCGGGGCGCGAGGCGGGGGTGGCGGCGGCGGGGCGGTCGCGCGTCGGCGGGGACGACGGCGAGTGGTACTGGCTGGTGCTGGGAACATAATATCATGAAAAAAATTTATATTTATATTCTTTTTAAACATTGTATAGAGATACAGTGATATCGGGGTTCTCCTGTTAAGTAACATCCCTTGTAGCACGCGCCAGCGTTAGCGATCGACGCAACGCCGCGGAGCTGTCAAACTGACGTTACTACAAGGCGTTTGACATTAGTTTGACTGACAGCTCCGCGGCGTCGAGTCCATCGCTAATGCTGCTCGTGCTAGCCACGCAGGTACCTGTGTTAGGAGGCTCTTCCACCTTACGGGCAATTCTAATGACAGAGTTCAGTAGATCTTTATATTTTCATAAGATTTCTTAAAAATCAAAAAAAATAGATTATATTTATGGATTCTCAATAGAGAAAATATCCAAAATTCCTGGGGTACCAAATATGGCGGTTGCCGTTTTATTTTCAACACATCACAGACCACTTACCCCATAGACCTGTAACAGTGTGCCCGTATCTGTTCGCACATGAGCGCAAAATTGCTTCGCGACACGTGTAACCTAGAGATATCGACATGGATTTAATATGACACCCGCTTCGTCTATTGCGCTTATCGTTTGACAGAATTTTTCGTTCGCAAATTTGTACCGATTTCATGTCTATTGGGTAAGTGGTCTGTGCAACACATATACGAGAATCCTTTATATATTTTTTTCGTGTCATCATCATCAGGCTATTTGTACGTTGTGTGTCACAGCGTGACAGATAGATAGATAATCATTTATTCGTTAAACATATTGTAGAGAAATACAAACAAGATGTATCACGGTTCTCTTGAAAATGGCGGGAAACGACGGTTGCGAAATTATTAGATAATTTTCCTTTTAACGTCTACAGGGACTATTTTGTGTTTAATATCACGTTAAATTAATCAGGAAATGTTCGCGAATGACAGTACGGTGAAGTTATTGAATTATTTATGCAAGATCTGAAGTTTCAAGCTTTTATCAAGAGTTCCCGCTACAAGCTCGGGAGTGAACGTGACTGTCGAGCTGCTTCGTCCAGAGTGATGACGCTACGGCGTCTCCTCTGGATGAAGACATGAAGACGCGGCTACCCAGGGTGAAGACGCCACTGCGACTCCCCTGGAGGAAGATAGAAGACTATTGAATATATTGAATTTTCTGTAACATGACATTGGCAAATGACGAACTGTCGAGTTTACATTCGTATGTAAGTTAAACAGAGAAAATTTTCATTATATACAAAGACAATGGTTATACAAAGAGCTACAGTTATATAAAGACAAAATAATGTACAATGACAAAATATGATACGAACTTAATTGGCATAATTATAGTAAGCAATATAATAAAATCGTGTGGGTACCGTTGTGTTTATACTCACGGCGTATTGGTGACGTCGTGCCTGCGCTCTGCGTCGCGCGGGCGCAGGATGCACGCGGCGGAGAGCGCGCGCGCGTGCAGCCGCCGCCGCACCAGGAAGCCCATGCGCAGCACCACTATCACAGCCGTGGCCACGCACCTGCACGTAATGGTCACACTTCAATTGACTATTCGTATTTGCGTACTTGTCTTAATGGCCATGTGTGGTAATTGTGTGTGGTATTATAATAATAAAAGTCATTTATTCACATCACACATAATAAATACAATTACACAATATTTAGAATAATAATTAAACATACTACATTAAGATAATGTGTGGGTGAACGGGCGAGATCTCAGCACAGATGCTGTTTTTCAGTCCCCGCCCGGAACCCTAGCTGTCACACACATGTGACACAAGTCCACAACAAATAATACACATATAAGAAATATTACGCGATAAACATAAAAGAAGAATTTAGAAAAATATTACATGTAAAATCAATTCAAAAACTGTTAAAAATAAGCCATATTCTTGACAAAATAATAGTCTTATTTGTATGTACAGCCCACAGATCAATGGTAACACTTTTTACTTTTGCAAGTTCTTATTATTTGCGTCGCAAGACTTGAAATCGTACTACAAGTGTTACCATTGATCTGCTGTCGACTGTACATCATGTATTTGACATATACGACAAACATCCAATAGCGAATACAGTCAGCAATTCGTTATACCATACTACAGAGTAAATAATAGTATATAACAGAAACCACTCTTAAAAGTGATCAAAGGAAAATATACTAACAATAGCTATTATAATATTATCCTTAAAAATCAAACTATTGCTGTTATTCATAAACCTAGTTAAACCTCATTTCCTTTAGATGGTGTTGCTATCCCTTTCGCATTTCGTTAAAAAAGGTTACAGGAAAGGGACACGCTAAACGGCGGCGTCCCACTACCCGTTCGTGGCCTCCATTCGAGAACTCGTCTACCCCATCGGTTATCGGTTCTACGACAGATGTGACCAGCATGCAGAGCGCCGAGAGTAGGGTTGATAGGCGCGCTTTGGGAGAGGCCTACGTCCAGCAGTGGACTGATACGGGCTGATGATGATGATGAAACGGCGGCGTAACTTTAAATCACATTTATGAATAACAGCCTACATGTACAAAAGGTCGGTTGACCTATACGAATGGCTTGCATTACAGATAGGTCACCCGACACCCGTTGCCGGGCAACGTGCCCAAAATGCTAGCGGGAATAGCCAGGCTGATTCTTTAACACAGGATCGCCTGGACAGGTAGGATTTAGCGAATGATATATTGTGCAAATCCATCTGCAAAATGTACCTAAATTCTGTACAATAAAGAATTATCTTATCTTAAGCGAAATACAGGGAAGGGGTGGCAGGTCTTTGTCCATCAGTGGGATATCAAGGCTGCTTCCCACGGATTCTAAGGATCACATAACCCAAATTATTATATATAAACGGATATCACTCACTTATATTGCTGAAGTCGGCAATTAGACCGACATATAAGTGAGTGATATCCGTTTATATATAATAATTTGTAGTAATGGCTCACTATAGCTTTAATTCTAAAAATCACCTAACCCCTAACATAAATACATAAAAGGTAAGCACTCGTCGTCAAATAAAGTTTCATTATCATCATCATCATCAGTCTATTTATATTGCCCCACTGCTCGGGCACAGACCTTCCCTTACATCGAGGGAGCTCGGGCCATAATCCACCACGCGGGCCCAGTGCGGGTTGGCGGATTTCACATGCCTTAGATTTTTTATTTCTACGACATGCAGGTTTCATCACGATGTTTTCCTTCATCATTTTTGAGAGCACTCGGTAAATGTACGTAAGTTTTTAGGTCGAAAAAACCGAGGATAACTCATTGGTACATGGCTGCCCTAGCTGGGAATCGAACCTGAGACCTCCATATTGCAAGTCCATTGACCCAACCACTGAGCCACCGAGCTCTCTCGGTAAATAAAGTTTACTTATAGTAAAACATGTAAAACTTTAATTAGTAGGTACTCGTACTTACCTAAAATTTTCCAAGTTGAGATTTTAAACTTTGGTCAGATGAACTGTTGATGTACTAAGCTGCTGACATTTTGAAGTGTTGAGATTTTAAATCGTTGGTCTTATAATAATAATAATAAAACGTTTATTGCCGAACAACTTAGGTCCATTTTGTGTCAGTAACAGGTGCCTTATCCTATGTTAGTACTTAATCATTAGACTAGTTTTGGTATTTTTTATAAGTTGCCTCAGCAGCGGGCAATCCCACCTGCCGGCGATGACCTCCAGGAGGCTGTTGGGGCTGCCCCGCACTCTGTGCAAGAGGCTTATGGTGCTGATGTTTCAACTGCTGATATTATGGCTGTTTATCTTAAGTATCAACCCCCCTCCAGGCAGGCAGGGGGAGGTTGGCCTACAGTGCACTCACTTGAACCGCTTGCTCCCTCGGCTGCGCGCCTCGGCCGCCCCCGGCCCGCGCGGCCGCAGCGAGCGCTCGAGGCCCGCGTAGCCGGCCAGCACGCGCTGCAGGTACCGCTTCTGCCACACCAGCGCCTTGCGACAGCTCTCCAGCCGGAGACAGCGGCCGTGCAGGTAGCGGATCTGCAGGGACAAGCAAATGACAATGCCAGATTCTGCCCCACCATCAACCGCAAGATGTACAAGATAACGAATAAATTATCATATATAGACGGATATCACTCACTTATATTGTTAAAGTCGGCAATTAGACCGGCAGTTTCGACCGATTTCGACGGCTTTTTCGCGGTGACCGTCGAAATCGGTCGAAACTGTCGGTCTAATTGCCGACTTTAACAATATAAGTGAGTGATATCCGTTTATATATAATAATTTGTAGTAATGGCTCACTTTTAATTCTAAAATAACGAATAAATGTAAAAATATCTCCGTTTTTTATTAAAATTATTGGTTTAAAATAAAGTTTTGTACAAGTGGCGATTCGAAAAAAACAGCCTAATTAAGAATTCAGAAAATAGTAAGAAATCGAAGCGATTTATTCATTGTTTTTGTTATTCTTCTATAGGAGTTGCGAGAGTAGTAGAAAATGATACTGATTATGATTATGCAATATGAAACCTGTAATAAGTCCCCAACAAAATGATAGGTACAGCTTAAATGGTCACGTAGTTTTGTAGGTGGGGCAAAGCTCCATTGAAATGTGGCAAAGTCATTTTTATTTCATTTTAATTATGGTATGAAAAACCAACAGCTTATGACTACATTGTCATCATTTTAATATAAGCAAGAAGCCAATTAGAGGTTTTCACTTATAGACACTGAGGCCCGTATTAATAAATCACTCTCAGCTCAAAAGTCAATCTCGAGAACGACCTGAAGATGGCGCCTATTAATAAACGTAACTTAGGTGCGCGTTTAGGAATCGGGTATCACGTGAGTAACGCCGTATTAACAAATAAAACTCAGTTCTCAAGAGAACTATCAAACTCAGACTTGAGAACTTATTTGCTGATTGCAGGCGAACCGCGACGTTTACTTGAGTTCTTCCACTTGAGAAAGACATCACGTGATACGCCATGAAGATTGGTTTATAAATTACGTACTTGAGATGGTAATCTAATCACGTCTTGAGAGTGTATCAGCTGAATTCGCCCTTGAGTTTGAGCTCACACTATTAATACGGGTCTGAGTACTCAATATTCTGTGGTGACTGTAAAATATAGGGCAGGCAGGACGAAAAACCCAAAAAATAGATACTAACTTAGGCCTTAACGTTGGTGCAACTTATTTATTTATTTTATTAATGGTCTCGACAGTTCGTCATTTACCAATGTCATGTTACAGAAAATTCAATATATTCAATAGTCTTCTATCTTCCTCCAGAGGAGTCGCAGTAACGTCTTCACCCTGGGCAGCCGCGTCTTCATGTCTTCATTCAGAGGAGTCGCCGTAGCGTCGTCACTCTGGAGGAAGCAGCTCGACAGTCACGTTCACTCCCGAGCTTGTAGCGGGAACTCTTGATAAAAGCTTGAAACTTCAAATCTTGCATAAATAATCCAATAACTTCACCGTACTGTCATTCGCGAACATTTTCTGATTAATTTAACGTGATATTAAACACAAAATAGTCCCTGTAGACATTAAAAGGAAAATTATCAAATAATTTCGCAACCGTCGTCTCCCGCCATTTTCAAGAGAACCTTGGTGCAACTTTTTGAATAGAAAACTTATATCTTTAATCTGTGGGTGCAACTTGTTGGAGTTAAAAAGTTTGTGGGTTAAAAAAATTCTTCTCATATTTTTCGAAAACAGAACTTTATACACTGACAATCTCCTCGCCACCTGTCATTGACAAATACCCAATGACACGTGTCATACCTTATTTTGATGAATTTTGCGCACAATTTAGAGTATTTTCTGAAATTTTTCCAAGAATCGCTTGATTTTATGTTATAATGTACCTGCAGTGTTGATCGAAAGACATGGAGGCGCACAAAAGCATTGCGCTTAAAATGCCTAACATGGTGTAAGTATTGAGATTTGAAACCAAATGCGAATATTTATCTATCTTTGATAATAAGTAACATCCTGGTTCTGTAAGGCCTAGTGCCAGTGTCGCCACGCTAAGGGATCCTTCGGCATATCTAAGTGCAGGCGTCCTTATAGGCCACAGACACAGACCACTTACCCCATAGGCCTGTAACAGGTAACCGTGTCTGCCCGCACATGAGCGCAAAATTGCTTCGAGCCACGCGTAACCTTGAGATATCGAAACGGGTTTAATATGGCGCCCCTGCCCCCCGCTTCGTCTAATAGCGCCTATCGCTTGACATAATTTTTCGATTGCTTTGTACCGATTTCATGCCTATGGGGTAAGTGGTCTGTGTTATAGGCATACCAAGGCGTCTTGGGACATACCGAGGCATCCTCAGGCATACCGAGGGGTCCTTAGCCATGTCTAGGCGCCCTTATGCATGGCATCCCAACAGCCTTCTAATTATAACAGTGGCAACTTTACAATCGAAAATTCGTGTGTATTTATAGTAACGTTTGATTGCGATTGAGTGCATATGATACCGTAATGTTATCGCTTGTATTCCGGCATGGTGCGAGCGGTAAGCCTGATGGCAATATGGACGGGGAGGTACCTCTGCAAAGGACGAAAGACCTGGCTTCCCATAGCAAATGGAATCCTAGTTTGGGAGCCAGGAACATTTGTCTTTTGCTATTTTTTGTGAACAATAATAAACATTTCATTCATGAACATTTCATTCCATTCCCTAATATTGCCGAGGCGCGAGGTCGTCGCTAAGGCCCGTCTAGATATTCCAAAATTGTACATAATATATGTATGCAAAAACCTCGTCAATAATCTACGCTGGTGACGCGTTTGCCGAGGCGCAGGTATTGACTAGACAGTCGTGTCTGACAGGGCTACCGAGCCGTGGTGATAGTGGGCGCCTAGTCTAAGTTGTCACAATGAATTTATTGTTAAAACTATAGTGAGCCATTACTATTATTGCTGTGGCCCGCTGTGGACACAGCACATGCTGAGCTGGTCTCTTTTTGCGCTGCATGCCGCACCAAGTACCTACCACTGTCTTTTTTGTTTTATTTGTTGATATGTTTTCATGGTGTATGTTTTGTGGTGTCAAATAAATGTTTCTTTCTTTCTTTTTCTTTCTTACTACAAATTATTATATACAAAACGGATATCACTCAATTATATTGTTGAAGTCGGCAATTAGACCGACAGTTTCGACCGATTTCGACGGTCTTTCTCAAGATGAGCGCGCCAAGCCCGCGTCGCCAGTGAGGTTTCTTCGCGGACTACGGATCAACGCCCTCTGGGCGAGTTCCGAAATAACTTGTCCCGCCTACGACGGTGCGTCCGATGGCTGTAGCTGGATTCGTTGATCGATCTCACTTGTCGGGGAGTCACCGCCACTCACGTTAGGTCCTGTCACGCAGTATGCACTCACTGTGCCTAGACCATCGAAATCGGTCGAAACTGTCGGTCTAATTGCCAACCTGAACAATATAAGTGAGTGATATCCGTTTATATATAATATGAATTTATTGTGTTTAGTAAAATGAATGCCAACAATTAAACTTTCAATAACTGTCAGCATGTGCGGCGACCACCCGTCATTCACCAAGACCGTGCTCAACGCGAAGGAGCCGCAGGAGAAACCCTGGGACCACACGAAACGCGTGTCGTGTGACAAGTTATCGCCCTCGGTAAGCTGCACCATACGCTGTATTTTATATAAGAGCCTTCATAGAGCCAACTAGCGCCGCCAATCTTGAAAAAATAATATCTTCCAATTTAAACAATTTTATTAAAAAAACTATTTACAAAATGTTTATTACGATAAATACTATTTTGCCACTCGTCAACTCGCTTCTAGTTTCTAGCTTTACTCGCTCATATACAGGGTGTAACGTAAAGGGTATATGAAGCCGAAGGGAGGGTGTTCAGTATCGGTAACCGAACAACTTTTGTTCTACAACTTTTCGAATAAAAAATAAAAATAAATTAATGTCCCATACAAATCGAGCAGCTGACCGGTACGAAATGTATGAAAAGTCAAAAAATAAAATCGCGAAAATCGAAAAGTCGTAGAACAAAAGTTGTTCAGCTACCGATACTGAACACCCTCCCTTCGGCTTCATATACCCTTTACGTTACACCCTGTATATCGCACGGAGGTGGGACATCTGCCTTAGCTATTAATGTGTGTGCAGACGTCTCGCAGTGAGCGCGCGTCCAGTGAGTGCGAGTCGTCCGCGCCGCGCACCGCGTCCGAGCAGGCGCTGCGTGCGACGCCGGCGCGCCGCTCGCCGCGCGCAGCAGACGACGGGCACAGACCAGACGCGGATACCGCGACGGGCAACCGCGCCCTAGTGCAAGGTCACTTTATTTAGTTTTATTACCAGACTCGACAGATGTGTGGTCGTGGACCCACACTCTTTTTATTATCGCGATAGATAAAGGACCTCAAAGCCATCAGCTTTTGTTTGAAACATTATTCTCTGCGGCCCCATTGATCTCCTATAAAAAACGAGATACACAGTCTGCCTTCTAAAAATGTCTGAGCGCAAAGAAGATCCAAATGGATGAATGGACCCTCATTTGCTTTATTTGGACGTTAACAATGGACCCTTATTTGGACGTTTTTTAAATTGCTTTAGTAAGACCTTTGTGTATCTAGTTGTTTATAGGAGATAAATGTGCGGCCCAAATAATTTAAGCGAAATTAGTAACAATAAAAAGATTTGTCGATTTGTCTCTTTACAGCCGCTACTTAATTTATTTATTACGATTGTTACTATTCTTAATTAATTATTAATGAATGTAAGTAGTTTAATTACTTTTAGTGACCACTGACACAATACAGTGGGTCTGCTTTTGCCCTTCTGCCTCTTTGCCTATCGAGCCATGTAATCATACATTATTAAACATGTATGATCACAATATTGTACAATGTATGACGTAACCAAGTGTTCCCTGTGTACCTAAGGTTAGAATAAATGAGTATGAGTTTGTCGAAAATTTTCTAAGCCCCATACCCCTTAGAGTTGGACCATTCGCGAATTGGGCGGTTTTTTTTCTTTGGACCAAATGCGACGAAACGAATGACCCTATGTTATGTCTCCTCTAGCGGCGCTGGGCAGTTTCCGTTGGCCGCCGTACCTGCTGGCGGTATGGGTGGCAGTGCTGGTGCTCACGCATGCGCTGCACTGCCTCGTCGCAGTTCTAGAACGAACGCTCCCTAACATCAAGTAAGTTCACAACACACTTCGCCATATCATCAGCCCGTATCAGTCCACTGCTGGACGAATGTTCGCTCCACATTCGCCCCGCAGACATACGCTGGACACCATGCTAATGAGACTCTAGGCATCTCATAGTGTCCTGGTACTTGTAATGCAACTTCATCATCATCATCATCGGCCTGTATCAGTCCACTGCTGGACGAATGTTCGCTCCACATTCGGCCCACAGACATACGCTGGTCAGCATGCTTATGAGACTCTAGGCATCTCATAGTGTCCTGGTACTTATAATGCAACTTCATCATCATCAGCCCGTATCAGTCCACTGCTGGGCGAATGTTCGTGTCGCATTCGCCCCAGACATACGCTGGACGCCATGCTAATGAGACTCTAGGCATCTCATAGTGTCCTGGTACTTGTAATGCAACTTCATCATCATCATCAGCCCGTATCAGTCCACTGCTGGACAAATGTTCGTGTCACATTCGCCCCACAGACATTCGCTGGACATCATGCTAATGAAACTCTAGGCATCTCATAGTGTCCTGGTACTTGTAATGCAACTTCATCATCATCAGCCCGTATCAGTCCACTGCTGGACGAATGTTCGTGTCGCATTCGCCCCACAGACATACGCTGGACACTATGTTATGCTAATGAGACTCTATGTGGCTCATAGTGTCCTGGTACTTGTAATGCAACTTCATCATCATCAGCCCGTATCAGTCCACTGCTGGACGAATGTTCGTGTCGCATTCGCCCCAGACATACGCTGGACGCCATGCTGTGCTAATGAGATTCTAGGCGGGTCATAGTGTCCTGGTACTTTTAATGCAACTTCATCATCATCATCGGCCCGTATCAGTCCACTGCTGGACGAATGTTCGTGTCGCATTCGCCTCACAGACACACGCTGGACACCATGCTAATGAGACTCTAGGCGGCTCATAGTGCCCTGGTACTTGTAATGTAACGTTGGACGCCGTGGCCTTCCCAAGCCGCGGCACTTACTTTACCTTTTTGAGAGCATTCGGTAAGTGTACGTAAGTTTCTCCGTCGAAAAAACCGAGGATAACTCATTGGTACATGGCTGTCCTGGCTGGGAATCGAACCTGGGACCCGCGTATTGTATAAAGCGTTCCACACACAGCCGCGACCCACACGCGACCAGTTGAAACACATGGCCCGCCCCATATTCTGGGCACTTTAACGTCCAGCTCGCTACGACGGCAGAAAATGGTGCAGGGCATGCCTTTCAACTTGTCACAGGCCGCAAGCCGCGTGCAGGTCGCGGCTGTGTGTGTCAAGCTTAATTCATTGGTACAGCTAACAGCACACAAACAACACTTTGGACTTCGGACCGTTCTTATTAGCGTCGTAAGGTTTCAAATCGTACTGCATGTGTACCATTGCTCTGCTGTTATCCGTACATGGCTGCCCTGAGGATCGAACCTGGGACCTGCGTATTGTAAAAGTCCAGTGACCCTACCACTGCGACACGTAGCTCTTCGATCTGATACGAGTATAATAATGCGATTATAATTATGTAACAATCCAAGAAAAAGCCTAAAATAATTGTACTTTGTTTACATAAAAAAGACATTTCATTTAAGATGAGATCTGTGATTTATTTATTAAACAATATTGTCACAGCATTACAGTCACTTAACCAATGCGCTGTAAAACTCATATCATATTATTGATACATCTTTCTCAGGGACTTCTGCCAATATTTCAAGACCTGGACCGAGAACAGCTGGAAGGCCGACGACCACAACCCCAAACTCTACCCGACGGCTCTAGCCTGCATCACAGGCCTACTCTACACGGTCTACTTCATGCTCTACGTGCTCTACTCCGTGGCTCTATGGTGCATAGTGCCTCTGTGCGCGGAGCTGCATGAAGCCAAGAGCTCTATGGCTGTCGTGGTGACAGATTATGTCGACAATGTCAATAGCAAGAGTAACGCCAGTATTAAACATTAGTTTGTGAATATTTTGGATGTATTTTGTGAATATTTTGGATGTATTTTGTGAATTTTTTGGATGTATTTTGTGAATTTTTGGATGTATTTTGTGAATTTTTGGATGTATTTTGTGAATTTTTGCGTATATATTTTGTTTTCTGTTGGATGTGAACCTTCTAAATTATAGGTAAAAATAAATTATACCTTTTGTACCCTTGCTTGTTAATGGTTGCCCTATGAAATTAGTATACACGTTGACGTCATTTGATTTTTACGGGTGGACTACTCAACTCGGTGGACCACGGGAAATTTTTTCCCCGTGGTACAGTCGACAGCAGATCAATGGTAACACTTGCAGTACGATTTCAAGTCTTACGACGCAAATAATAACTGTCAAAAGTAAAAAGTGTTACCATTGATCTGCTGTCGACTGTACACCCAGGCGAACCACGGTTTTTTTTTGTTCCAATGGTCCACTGTATTAAAGTTTTTAATTACCTACTTATTTGCCACCTAGTATAGATTATATCAGGATTTTTTTTCGATTTAATAGAAACCATTACGTGCTAATCAGTAGCATATAAAGAATAATGTATGGGACCGACATTTGCTAACATTATGCTACCACTTCCTAACGCACTGCTTCTCTACCCAAAGGTTGTCTGGAAGAGATCGCTCTCAGCGATAAAACCGCCTATTGTATAATAGTTGTTTAAGCTTAGTATGTGTATCTGTTTTTGTGCAATAAAGAATATTTATCTTATCTAACGAAAAAGCAAATGTCAATCCCATAGTCTTTTAGTCCTTTAGTCTACTTCGCTTCATAATCAGTCTATTTTATGTCCCCACTGCTCGGGCACAAACCTTCCCTTACATCGAGGGAGCTCGGACCATGATCCACCACGCGGTCCCAGTACGGATTGGCGGATTTCCCATGCCTTAGATTTTTTTCTTCTTCTACGGCAGCTTTCATCGCGATGTTTTTCTTTTACCGTTTTGAAAGCACTCGCAAAATGTACGTGAGTTTTTCCGTCGAAAAAGCCGAGGATAACTCATTGGTACATGGCTGCCCTGGCTGGGAATCGAACCTGGGACCTCCGTATCGCAAGTCCATTGACCCAACCACTGAGCCACCGATTTCTCTCTACTTCGCTTGCCTTGCATTATTTTTATCACTTTCGTTAAAACGTTAAGCAAAGGGATAGAAGGCTTAAACCTAAATCAAGTTTATGGCTAACTGCAACCAAGTTTACTCATTAGCTATAAGACAAAAATGATCTAATCTTTGCCTGCCTGGAAGAAATCGCTTAAAGCGATAAGGACGCCTGTCTATACACTAGCTAATTTTGGTTTTATATGTAACTGATGTATTTTCATTTGTGTGCAAATAAAGTATACTATTAATTAGATAAAACGGGAATTACCGTGTTAAACATTATAAAGTATACTAGCTGTACCCCGCAACTTCGTTTGTGTAGAAAAAGTTATATGGTAAGATCACATACCGCCATGGCTTATAGCCTATGAGCTGTCCGGATATTTCAGCTATCTCCTAGTGAAACTCCCGTCAAAATCCCTTCAGTAGTTATGGCGTGATACTTGCACAAAGTCACAGACAAACAGACAAAAATTCTAAAAAATTGTCTTTTGGCATCAGTATCGATCCTAAAACACATTACAATTATTCTTTTCAAAAATATCCAGACACAACTTTTTTACAGTCTTATTATATGTATAGATTTGATTGATTGATTAATCTACAAATAAACACCCACAAAGCCCACAATCCGAAGCACCATTTAATGCAACTCACAGCTTGGTCCTTATCCTCTGCCGTCTGCCCCCCTGAACCAGCACCGGCCCGCTCCAGCCCCTCGACCCTGGCCACCAGCTGCCGGCGCTCGGCCCTCAGGGCAGTCAGCTCGGAGCCGCCAGCATCAGACAGACACTTCTTGAGTGTGGCAATCTCGCGAGCTAAGTCGCTTTTGTGGGTTTCGATTTCGGTCTGTTGACAAACGATTACATATTATTAAATAAAAGCGGATATCACTCACTTATTAATTAGATAAAACGGGAATTGCCGTGTTAAACATTTATTGATTGATGTCTCGATATTTCGCCAGCATTGCAGCCGTCATGGTCACGAGTAGACTGAAGTCGGTGAGTGTTGAGCGTCAGAAGGGTGACACAAAACGATCTACCCTCCTTCGTGTTCGCTGACTGCGTTGAGAAAAGTTGTTGATATTTGCAGGTACCCACATTTTGCAAAAAAAAAACTAATTATGTCCGCTCGTTTGCACGCACTCGCCTTTGTGCCTCGTTTACATAAGTCGATCATTGGACTCCAAGTTTTAAAAAGTGATATCTCTCAGTTATATTGTTGAAGTCGGCAATTAGACGCGGGCGCTCACCTTGAGAAAGACCGTCGAAATCGGTCGAAGCTGTCAGTCTAATTACCGAAGCCCAAATCAAGTGTCTTAATTTGTAAACAAAAACTACCCTATCCTATGTAGGATTTAAGCTGTTCTGTGATTATTGCGTAGTTATTTTTACTTCATTTTTACGATGAAGATCAGGTTCGATCAGTTCCTTCAGTGTTACATCACAACAGGACAATTAGTCGATCATATTTGTTTACAAAAAAAGACACTTGATTTGGGCTGCGGTATAGATAACACCTGTGGTACTAGTACAAACTGACGGCTTTTGAAAATGACGGAAAACGACGGTTGCGAAATTATTTGATAATATCCAGTTTAATGTCTACAGGGGCTATTTTGTGTCTAATATCACGTTAAATTAATCAGTACATATCATAATCAACACAAATTATTGGAGGATTCATGCAGGATCTGAAGTTTGGCGCTATGGTCAAGAGTCCCACTACGAGCTCGAAAGTGAACGTGACTGTCGAGCTGTTTCGTCCAGAGTGACGACGCTACGGCGACTCCTCTGGATGAAGAGAAGACGATATGATATTTTGAATATTCTGTAATATGACATTGGCAAATGGCGAGCTGTCGAGTCCATTAGTAAAATAAATAATAATAGTAGCACTGACCAATGCTGTGTTGTTGTTCCTGTGTTTGATTGCGGCCGTGAGTTTCTTCTCTAACTCTGTGATGGTGCTGCTCTGGACATTGAGCAGCTCACGCGCGCGCAATAACTCCACACCGGCGGCGTGCTTTAATCTGCAATAACATACAGGATGATTGGAAATTCGATACATTCCTTGAAAAGGGTGATATTAGAGGTGGTTTGCAACAAATTACGATGAACATGCATGGTGTGTGTCGCCGGTTCCGCATGAGGGATAAAGTCTAGATTACTAACAATAGTAATAGTTGTGTAATACCTAGTTATTAAGTAATTGTGTATTATTGTTATATTATTTTAAAAGATGTGCTGCTGAGAGTTTTTTGCCACTTTTTCTCCTCAGCGTTGGCGCCTTTTCCTTGCAAAGTGGTGTAAATGTAAATTCAAAAATATTTTGACGTGCAAAAATGTACACAACGTGCTTACTTGCAATAAAGAAATTTGACTTTGACTTTGAATTAGGCCCTATTAACGAGGGCTCGAAAATGAATGGTTTCTGAATTACGTTAAACATAACATTGATAAAAAAAAATTCAAACCTCGTGATTTATGACCTTTTACTTTTGTGTTAAGGGGAATTTAAGGCATGCATTTTTTAAGGTAATCTCTACTTTATCAGCATTTTCGCCCTTATAACCTGGGACACCCTAGTGTACAGGAGAGTTTTAAGGTTGAGATTTTCTCAACAACTACTTAACCTATTCTAAAAATTCTTTGCCTGTCAGATAGATAAAAGTTAAAACTATATAACTGTAAAATAATTATTAATCAGAATATTTTATTTTCGATAAGTATGTGAAATTGCATCATTGTGCTACCACTTCCAAACGCACTGTTTCTCTACCCGAAGGTTGTCTGGAAGAGATCGCTCTCAGCGATAAGACCGCCCAATGTATAATAATTGTTTAAGCTTAGTATGTGTATCTGTTATGTGCAATAAAGAATATTTATCTTGTCTTATTAAAATCGGTCAAGCAGTTCTTGAGAAAATCTCAACCTTATTGGGACCCCCTGTATACTTATCTGTCTTCGACTGTGCATTAAACATGTCAATAAAAATATATAATCATCAGCCCGTATCAGTCCACTGCTGAACTGCTCCCAAAGCGCGCCACTCAACCCGACTCTCTGTCCTCTACATCCAGTCTCTGCCAGCCACCTTACGAAGGTCATCCCTACTAAGGTACTGTGTGCCTTAGCATTTCCCAAAAAAACCACTGATCTGCATGCCCAGCTGTTGGAGAGTACAGGTCACTGACCTCTTTAAGTCCGCCAGCTCGCCCCTGAGCGCGGCGCACTGCTCGCTCCTGTCGTCCAGGTCCCGCCGCGCCAGCTGCCGGCCGTGCTCCAGCGTGGCCTGCAGGTCCCCGTAGCGAGTGCGCTCAACTTCCAGCTTGGACTTGAGTAAAGAGATCTCGCCCTTCAGACGCTCGTTGCTTTCCAGCTGTAAGAGAGTAGAGGCAATTAGTAAATTGTTTTGATGTGACGCCTTTTCAGGACAGAATATGATGTGCTTCCAGGACAGAATGTCTTTCCAGGATAGAATATGATGTGCTTTCCAGGACAGAATGTATTCCCAGGACAGAATATGATGTGCTTTTAGGACAGAATGTCTATCCAGGACATAATACAATGTGATTACAGGACAGAATGTGTTTACAGGATAGAATATGATATGATTCCAGGATAGAATATGATGTGCTTCCAGGACAAAATGTCTTTCCAGGATAGAATATCTTTCCAGGACAGATTATGATGTGCTTCCAGGACAGAATGCCTTTCCAGGATAGAATATGATGTGCTTCCAGGACAGAATGCCTTTCCAGGACAGAATATGATGTATTTCCACGACCTAATATGGCATACAGGCCTGTGTGTGACTGACCTCACTGTGCAGCTGTCGGTCCCCGCCGCCGCCCAGCAGCTGACGCTCCAGGTGCGTCACGCGCGCGCGCAGCTGCTGCTCCTGCTGCTGCAGAGACAGCTCGCTCTGCATGGCGCTCTCCAGACGCTTCTTCAGGATATGGATCATGCTCGTGTCCTGGTTCTATGGCAGGCATACAGGGAAGAGGATATTATATATCTATCTCGCCCAAGTGCATCATACCTGAAGGACGTTGGCCTTGGGAGCGAGATATAATATATATTATATCTCATAAAGAGCTTACCTAATGTTAAATGTACTAAATAAACAAAAATGTTTATTTCACTGAAACATTGTCACAATAATATGGCTTAAAATAAAATAATTAACCATTTAAATACAATATGGTGGGCACTATTCCCCCCCCCCCCCACACACACAATAGGGGTCTAATCTTTCCCTGAAGCACAGATGGTTTGCCATGTAAGGTCATTACCTGCAGACTCTGCGCGGTCTCCTTGTGCGAGTGCAGGAGCAGCTCGAGGCGGCCCGCGTTGTCGCGCTCCGCCTCGAAGCGCAGCCGCTGCGTCTGCGCGTCGCTCGACAGCTTGTCGCGCACTCTGCAAACATGGCTTATTTAGTTACATGTCCGGACAGATGGGAGGAGGTAGGGAATGAGATATGTTGCAGATGTTTAGGAATAGATAATTAATGACACCACAAAGCCGTAGTTGATTTAATTCATCATTATCAGTCCACTGCTGGACGTATGCCTCTCTTAAAGCGCGCCACTCAACCCTCGGCGCTCTGCACCCAGTCCCTGCCAGCCATCTTGCGAAGGTCATCCCTCCATCTGGTCAGGCGGCGTCCTACACTACGTTTACCCGTTCGTTGGCCTTCATTCGAGAACTCGTCACCCCATCGGTTATTGAGAGAACAATGCCATTCGATATAGCACCATAAGAACGTCTTTAATTTTATCATGGAGACACCTTTTTGGTGCGTACACCTACTGACCTGTTGAGCTCCGTGATGAGCGCGTCTTTATCGCTAAGCCTGGCCTCCAGGTTGTTGACCTGCATCTGCAGGCGCTCGTTGTCGGCGCGCAGCCGGCACAGCCGCTCAGACGACGACGAGTGGATGGAGCTGGAAGACCTGCAATCAACATTGTAGTGTCAAATTAAAATACTACAGGTGGCAGGTCACCGTTGACCCGAATTAATAAATCATTATCTACTCTGAGATTGACGTTGAGAACGATCTTAAGATTATTAAGAAACGGAACTTAAGTGTCCGCTTAGAAATCGGGTATCACGTGAGTAATAAAACTCAGCGCTCAAGATCACTCTCAAGATTGAGACTCTTTGAGATCGTATTTGCTGTGTGGAAGTAGTTCCAGGATTCAGACCACGTTAGGTTAGTACATCCTTCATGGGGCACTGTATTCGCTTTTATAACAAGTTGCCAGAAAGTGTCATGACGTTGACAGAGAGGAAAAGACATTGCCACTTTTCAATGGAGCTTTGCCCCACCTACAAAATTACGTGACCATTTAAGCTGTACCTATCATTTTGTTGGGGACTTATTACAGGTTTCATATTGCATAATCATAATCAGTATCATTTTCTACTACTCTCGCAACTCCTATAGAAGAATAACAAAAACAATGAATAAATCGCTTCGATTTCTTACTATTTTCTGAATTCTTAATTAAGCTGTTTTTTTCGAATCGCAACTTGTACAAAACTTTATTTTAAACCAATAATTTTAATAAAAAACGGAGATATTTTTACATTTATTCGTTATCTTGTACAACTTGCGGTTGATGATGGGGCAGAATCTGGCATTGTCATTTAAAAACTTCATTAAAGGAACTGTGATGTATTAGACTAACTAAAGTATGGAATTAAAGTTAGTACGCGCACACGCCGCTCCCCGCACTCCCCGGGCAGGCGGCGCGGCGGGCGGACGTGTGGACGTGCACGATACGAGATTATTTTATTTTATTTTTACATATTCGGAAGACTAACAGTTATTTATACAAATCTGTTTTACAAACAAAAACATTTACAAGTCTTAACCTATAACACGATAATGCGTCTTTCTACATCGAGATACAAGATTTGAGATAGCAAACAATATAAATATTATGCTGTTTTATTGGACTACCTCAGTACAAAGTTCCAGAGTTGTCACAGGAACACTTGTTAAGAAGGCGTATTACAGAATAGATGACTATTTAAAAGATGATCTGTAATACTATTAAATCAAATAAATAAAAAATTAAATGAACATGCATGGTGTGTGTCGCCGGTTCCGCATGAGGATCAGGGTAAAGTCTAGATTACTAATAATAGTAATAGTTATGTACCCAGTTATTAAGTATTATTCATAATTCATTTATTACATATCACACACATATTAGGTACATAACACAGTTACATTTCACAATACATGTGGCCCCCGTCGGACAGCAATATAGGAAGGCAGCTCGACATTTGACTATTGGAAATCATCGTCTAAGTATTTCTGTAATGAATAGTAACACTTGTTTATTAACATTTGCTTTAAAACTTTTATGAAAAGTTTATTATTACTTTCATTTTTAAATTTTTCGGGTAATTTATTATAGATTTTTATTGATAAGGCGTATGGGCTCTTGCTATGTAATTTTAATTTGGATTATTTATTGTGTTAATATTATTAATTAAAAGATGTGCCGCTGAGAGTTTCTTGCCACTTTTTCTCCTCAGCGTTGGCGCCTTTTCCTTGCAAAGTGGTGTAAATGTAAATTCAAAACATATGTTGACGTGCAAAAGTGTACACAACGTGCTTACTTGCAATAATTTGACTTTGACTATAAATGGTACTCACTTTGATGTATTCAAAGCGAGTCGTGGGATGTCGTCGCGCTCGTCGCTGCTACCAGAAAGAATCTGTAAACAAACGTATTCCATTTCAGCTTAATTTACGTGACATTACCGAGACTCTGGAGGAAGAAAGAAGACGATTGATTACTATTTTTCAATATACATGGCATAATTGCGACAAGCTAAGTTGTAGTTCACAAATGTGCCAAAACGGCCGTTTTTCGCAATTATGCGAACTACAACTTACCGAAATTGAATCACGTTATAAATAAGCATTTAAAAAATAGTATTTATCGTAATAAACATTTTGTAAATAGCTTTTTTAATAAAATTGATTAAATTGGAAGATATTATTTTTTCAAGATTGGCGGCGCTAGTTGGCTCATGGAAGGCCCCTAAGAGCTAACACAATAAATAAAATAATAATAACAACTAAAGAAATTACAAATACCAGAATAATCAGTCATTAAAAAACAGATTTTCGATCTAACCTTATAGAATCAGTATTATTTATCTGTAGTTTATTGTATGTATTTTGTGTAAGTTTATTATAATTATTGGTATGTATGTAGATATATATCATAGGTATTGCTTATGTATTTAATGTATTCAGTTATAATAATTTGTACACCACGACGACTACCACTTTTTAACGCTGCTCTCACTTTCGCGGGTTTGCTGGTAGTAATCTCTTTTGAGATAAGCTCGCCCTTTGTACCAATTTGTTTCTTCTGTATGTTATTTATGTATTTGTCTGTGTTGTGTAATAAACTGTTAAAACAAACAAACCAACAATTATTTAAAAGTCGCTTCGCTCTTACAACCGGTATTAAACTACACCTATACGATAATACACAAGTTGTTTCGTACCTGTTCCATGATATGTTCGTCCAGTGTGTGCGAGTAGTCGAGCTGGTCCCTGAGCGCGCGCTCGAGCTCGGCCGTGGGTGAGCGCGTGCCGCTCAGCACGAGCGCCCGTTGCTCCTCTGGCGGGACGGACGACGCGCGTGCGGGCGACTCGCGCAGTCTGAGACGATGAATATAAAATTCATATTTTATTTATTCATTGACTTATGTGGTAACATAGTTAAGGTTTGATATAGAAAAATAAACTCAAAACCTGGTTACTAGCCAATATATTGTATAGCTACTCGGATTTTTTAACACTACCAATACTGGTATGATTACTCGATTGTATGACATTACGATATTTTATTTTGTTTATTTTTCATACATGAATTAATTTAAATAGAGCTGGCAGCTACCTCGCGCAACGGATTAGCATCGCTATCCAGCGAGGTAACGCTGCCAGTGTCTTGGCTACTCTTCCTGCACCTAATTTTTTTTAAAATAGTTTAGATTAGGTTTTTTAAATATTGAATGGTTCTTTTTATTTTATATTGTACCTTTTTGAAATAAACATTTAAATAATGAGAATATTATAATAATTATAATAATATTGATAAATTATTTCGTAAACATTGACTTGTAACATAATGTTATTAATAAAATATTTCTTTTCATTATAGTCCTCACATAAACCCTGAAAGAGAGTATGTTTTGATATTTTCTTGCATATGAGCTATGCGAAACGAAAATCTAAATGATAAATGGAGAATTTTTCTTTACGACCGGGACTCGAACCAGGGACCTCGCCATTCCGTGGCATGCTCTATTCCAACAGAGCCACCGTGATATCGTACCCAGGTCGTCTTAGGGACGGTAGCGACATCTATCCAGTTATTGCGAAAGTGTGAGACATAATTTTCATTTTAAAAGACATGGAAGGGGGTGTGTTTGCGATTTTTTTCTATCCAGCAAAGTTTGTCCAATCGTGTATCGGTATTCATCAGTCCCTAAATATACACTCCAAGATTGCTATATATTTTGTTCATACGTTTCATTTTGGTAGTGCCGCAGCCTTGATAGAAAAACTGTTTATTCGCGCATACGAAGCCTTAAAATGCAGCGAAGACGCCGCGTGTTTTTTCTATCGAGCAAGCGAAGTTTGTCCAAATGTGTATCGGTATTCACCAGTCTCTAAATAGACACCCGAAGATTGCTATATTTTTTTCAGACGTTTAATTTTAGTAGTTAGTACCGTAGAATTCGTAGAAAAACTGTAAATCCGCGCATACGAAGTTTCGCGCTTTCCGTTCGCTCGCCATTCGCTAGTGTGATGGCTCATAGTCTTCAGTGGCTCAATACCTGTCTACGAGTTCCCTCAAGTCCTGAAGCTCTGCCTCCAGCTCGAGGCAGCGCTCAGCCCGGTCGCGCAGCTTGGCTTTCAGCTCATCCACATTGCTCTCTTCGCGGATCCTGAAACATAATGTGATACAACCATGAGCTTCATCATCAGCCCATATGAGTCTACTGCTGAATACGGGTCTCCCCCAAAGCACGAACCTCAACTCTCAGTCTTGTGCAGCCAGCCACTCGGTCATCCCTCCATCTGTTCGGGGGCGTCCCACACTACGCTTACCCGTTCGTGGCCTCCATTCGAGAACTCGTCTCCCCCATCGGTTATCGGTTCTATGACAGATGTGACCAGCACACTGCCATTTTAGATTCTATGATTTATTCCTGTTCAATCACTGTGCCATACCTGCCTTCAGCTGTTTCCCCAGGCGCTGTTCTCCTCTTACAGCTGTTCCAGCTGTCTGCTCAGTCCTGCTATAGTCACATATCTAATCAAAGCCAGTTCACTCACTGTGCTGTAACCGCCTCCAGTTGTTCCCCCAGGCGGTGTTTCTCAGCTTGCAGCTGTTCCAGCTGGCCCCTCAGTCCGGCCGCGTGCCGCTCAAGCTGGCCGCGCGCCTGCTCCGCGTCGCCGGCCTGCTTGGTGGCCTGGCTCACGTGGTTGGTCAGCTCCGTGACGTCCAGCTTGGCTTTGGCTAGCTCAAAGGCCTGGTGAATTAAAAAGATGAAGAATAGTGAAGCTATTACCGTTCTTAAATCGATTAAAAGATAACATGAAATGAAAAGGAATCCATACATACACCCGAAAAACATTACCCTCCTTCTAGGGTAGTCGGTAAAAACACGGACACTCCAGTATCTAAGTCACAATAGGATATTAAATGTATGAGGAATAAAAAAAAAAAAAAAAAAATCCGACTGCAACAATACTTTGATTAAATTTTTATATCCTAACTCCTACAATCAAAGCGAATCTAACGACACCTCGTATATTAAAATCCAACCAGCCCTTTTAAGCCAAATTAGACAACCTCACATACATACATACACTCGAAAAACATAACCTTCCCTCTTGCGCAGTCGGGTAAAACGTAATATCTTCTACAAATGATTCTTCAAGGAAAGATCCAGAGCAGAACAAAGATGGTACAAGAATAATATCATGGCTTAGAAACTGACACTAGTAATCTTCTTCTTCCTCAGCATACCGCAGCCTACTCCTGGGCATATGCCTCTCCATGCATCCTCCATGTGGCCCGATCCCAAGGTTGTCTGGTCCACACCGAGCCAGCAACCCTCTTGATGTAGTCGGACCATCTGGCCGGTGGTCTGCCCCCGCTTCTTCTACCCGTCCGGGGTCTCCACATTAGAACGCACTTACTCCATCGACCATCGACACTAGTAATACTGCAGTTCAATGCGGTTTTTTGAGAGTGCAGAGTAACTCGTAATGATAAAGGAAAGGGGAGAGCACAAAAGATCCCAATGGGTCGAAGTGCCGCCACATTGGCACCCAATCAGGATAAGATAAGAAAGATAACTCGTAATGATCGCTACCTTTCGTAGAAAGATGTCACCGGCGACGCGGGCGTGGCGCGCTCACCTTGAAAAAGACCGTCGAAATCGGTCGAAACTGTCGGTCTAATTGCCGACTTTAACAATATAAGTGAGTGATATCCGTTTATATATAATAATTTGTAGTAATGGCTCACTATAGTTTTAATTCTAAAAGATGTCAACATAAGAATATAATTATCTTACCTTATCATTGAGCTCCTTCTTGTTAAAGTCAAGCTCATGCTGCAGCAAAGAGATCTGTTTCCGAATCTTCACCAGCTGTTTCTTATCGCTGCTGGCGCGGCGGTCAGGCGTATTCCTCTCCTCAGTGTTCTTACTCCTCGGAGATGGACTCCTGGAAACCATCTTCAATTGCTCCTTCAAGGACGCTATCTCCTCGTGATAGGAGTTAATGTCCTCATGAAGAATTTCAATTTCAGTCTCCTTGTCTTTTAACTGGTCGTTCAGAAGCTTCAATTCGTCTATTTTTGATGTCAATTCGTTGTTCAATGAATTTAGTCTTTCGAGTTCGCTGTCGCTGTTCTGTAGTTTCAGTGATGCGTTCTCTTGGTCCTTTTCGAGTTTTGTTAGTTTTAATGTCAATTCTGTGTTATTAGCGTTTAATGAGTTGTTCTCCTCGTTAGTTTTAGCTAAATCTCGGTTTAGAGCTTCAACTGTATCTTGCATTTGGAATAACTCGTTAGATTTCTCTTCGAAAGCTTCTTTCAAATTTTCTAGTTCCTCTGTTCTGTCATTCAAATTCCTTTGCAAGTCATCAAATCTATCTAAGTGCTGGTTTAAACTATCAATTTGTTGATTTTTCTCAGAGACCAGTAGCTCCAATTTATGGAATTCTGATACTTTTTCTCTCATTTGATGATTTTCATTCTCATATTTTTCTAAGACAACATTTCTGGTTTGTAACTCTTCGATTTTGAGCTCTAACTCCGACATTTTATTAGTCAAATTGCGTTTTTCTTTAGCCAGTTCTAGGATCATGTTTTCTCTGCGCAGAATGTCCTCTTTAAGCAAATGCAGGTCTTTGGATCTATCATTGACTTCTTGCGTGACTTCCGTCAGTCTTTGTTCTAACAATTTCTTATTTGACGAGAAACTTTCGAGTTGATTTTCGTAAAACTTCTTATCATTCTCCATTGTAGCCATTGTGTTTTCTAACATCCCTTTTAATTCTTCAACTTCTTCTTTAAGGGCTGGGAATTCACAGAGTTGTTCCTCAGCATTCTTCAGTTCAGATTTGCAATTAACCAGTTCTGTTCTCGATTTCTTTATTTCGTGTTTCAATTGTGTTAGGATGTCTGGGAAATTCTCCTGTTTAATATCTAGGGTTATGCCTAATTCTCTTAGAGAGGTAAATTCTTCATTAGATTTATTGTCTTGTGAAGGCTCTTGAGAGAAATTAATCTTCTTTGGTTCAACAGTAACGTTTTTGCTGTCACTTATATCTCTATTCGGATACATGGAACAGTTATCTGGAATTGCAGTCGAATGCTTAACGCTGTCTCCAAACTTATCTACGGTTCCAAATACAGTCATTTCGTTGATATTTCGTTTGAATTGTTTTTGGACATCTTTGTTTTGCGTTGACGTTAAATGCGCGGGCAGGGAGTCCGCCCGAGGCGTACAACTGGTCAAATCGAAGTGATCTCCGTAATCTATGTTTAGGGAACTCATATTAGCTCTTTGCATCTCTGGCGGTGATGTTTTATTGAAGGTCTTGTCTCTGGTTTCGTACGGGGCTCCGGATAGGTTGGCGTTTTGTCCTTTGAGTTCTGCTCGACGCATTTGGAGGTCCTGTTCGTCGAATTCCGATATGGAAACGATGTCGCTTAGTGTTCTAGCTGATACCTTCCCTTCGAGTACTTCGCTCTTCTCGTCCTTTTGTTCGTCGTCGAGTTTGAGCGCTGCAAAGGGATTAGTTATATTATTCAGTGTTGCCATAAATCCTGTTCCAACTTAAATGAGGGTATTTTCAAAGAAATAATATTTATTACAGCATTAATTGAGATCATTAAGTTAAGTTTATACTATTCATTTCGATATAACATATTATAACAGTTTAAAAATGGAGTGAGGAAACACAAATATAATTGAATCGCTGTGGTCGCGTTACACAAGTGTAAGAAAACGTTGACAACGTCGTGCTTGCCGCGCCCACGGGGTACAGGCATGGCGGGGTAGAGGATATACGGTCTCGGAGAGGCGGCGGGCGGTGAGGGCACGCGAGCGCGACGCACACGGCTGTGTATAGTGGTACCTCGTCTCCGCCAACCTCTGAACCCCGTAGGCGCGGCAAGCACGACGTTGATAGCCTGTTGTATCGCGCACAAACGTGTACACTACACGCGGCTGTGCTGATAGGTAGTTATATATAGTATGTAGTGTCGGTCTCTCAAAACGGTGAAGGATAACATCGTGATGAAACCTGCATGCCGTAGAAGAAACAAAAATTCTAAAGCATGTGAAATCCTCCAATCCGCACTGGGCCCGTGGTGGATCATGGCCACAGCTCCCTCGATGTACGGGAAAGTCTGTGCCCGAGCAGTGGGGCAATATAAATAAACTGATGATGATGTAGTGTCGAGGAGCTGGTATGACTCACCCAGCAGCTCGTGCAGCTGTTCCTCCTTCTCCGCCAGCGCTCGCTGGAGTCCCCTCAGCCTGGCGTGCAGCTCGTCCTTGTCAGTCTCCAGGCCGCGGGCGAGGGTCTCCAGCTGGGCGATGCGGGACTGAGCTGATGAGAGCTCGCGTTCAAGGATTACTACCTTGTCTTTTGGGTTACCTGGGGACGGGAAATTGTTGGCGTTGTGGTGAAACGCTAGCCTATGTGGCTACGTTGCATTGCGTTGCAGCTATGTGCTTATTGCGAGTTTATGTAATGTATGTAAAATAAGAAAGAGCTCGGTGGCTCAGTGGTTGGATCAATGGACTTGCAAATCGGAGGTCCGAGGTTCGATTCCCAGCCATGGCAGCCATGTACCAATGAGTTATCCTCGGTTTTTCGACGGAAGAACTTAACGTACATTTACCGAGTGCTCTCAAAACGGTGAAGGAAAAACATCGTGATGAAACCTGCATGCCGTAGAAGAAAAAATCTAAGGCATGTGAAATCCGCCAATCCGCAGTGGGCCCGCGCGGTGGATCATGGCCCCAGCTCCCTCGATGTAAGGGAAGGTCTGTGCCCGAGCAGTGGGGCAATATAAATAGACTGATGCACCGAGGCTTCCGTGCAACGCAACTTTGCTCTAACGAAAAGATAAACTAGATTTAGAGACCACCTTAACCTTCAGATTATCAGAATATTAGGTCCATATTGTAATAACAAAAAAATATTTTTGGAGGGATGTAATTTCAAATTTCCAATATTCGGATATTTTCCTTTACTTGTGCTATTTGATCTTTATTTTTCAGGTAAAACATGTTTTCGTGTACCACCACGCCCGGGGGAGCGTGTTGCTTATGTCGGGCTCGCCGCCCTGAAGGGGCGGAATACTGACTAAACTTCCTGTAGTGTTCCACCTCGTGCCATTGTTGCCGAGCCACGGGAACTGCGATACATCCGCGCCCCGAGCACTCCCCATTGCGGGCTGTAATAGCCCACAATTCATCATCCATCACCTCCTCCTCCCACTCCCATTGTTGTAAGGCCTTAAGTGTGCACGTCGGTACAGTAGTCTGCTTACACGAGTTCCCGTAGAGCGCGTGCTGGTGTTCGTTGAGTTTGTCGCGCTCGTCCATGGTCTGTCGCGCGCGGCTCAGCTGCTTGTCCTTCGACTCAAGCTCCTCCTTCAGCCGTTGGACCTGACATGTTTAATTTACAGGTTGTTAAGGGCCTGACATGAGCCAATTAGCGCCGCCAATATTAAAAAAAAGCTATGTACATGCTTATTTAAAACGTGATTCAATTTCGGTAAGTTGCAGTTCGCATAATTGCGAAAAACGGCCGTTTTTGGCACATTTGTGAACTACAATTGTCGCAATTATGCCATGTATTGTATATTGAAAAATAGTATTTATCCTAATAAAGATAGTGTACAGTCGAAGACAGAGATGAGTATACAGGGAGCCTCAATAAGGTTGAGATTTTCTCAAAAACTACTGGACCGATTTTCATAATTATTTTACAGTTACATAGTTTTCATTTTTGTCTATCAAACAGTGAAATAATTATTGCAATAGGTCAAGTAGTTTTTGAGAAAATCTCAACCTTAAAAACTCTCCTGTACACCTTTCTCTGTGTTCCACCGTACATACCTTTTTTATTAAGATTGATTAAATTTTAATATGTTATTTTTTTAAGATTGGCGGCGCTAGTTGGCTCATGTAAGGTGCTTAAACAAACGCCCGGAATTTTTTTTAGGACCCCTTCTGTCAGCTATTTTGCCCATCATAATTAACTGGAGAAGTTGCCAAAACCCTCACCTCTGCCAGCGCATCGTGTAGCTGAACAGAGAGCTGGCTGGCCGTCTGGTGGGCGAGCGCCTCCGCGTCGTTCCTGTGCTGCTGCAGCCGCGCCGACAGAGACGAGATCTTGAGCGCCTGCTCAGACATGCGAGCTTGCAACACATCACGCTCGGCGCGCACCTCCTGACAACAATAGGAGAATTGGATTAATTTTAGTTACACTTCTAGGCGCGTATTCATTAACGTAATTTAAAATTAGAACATGATGCAAAAATTCTTGCAGTGGGCATGACTTGAACCCGCGACCTTGTCATTCCGTGACACGCTCTTACCAACTGAGCCACCACAGGCCACGCCACGCCCACCGAAAATCTTCATTGCTTTGTACGTTACGCAATTCCATCTATCGGACAATAGTAGTATTATTCCGACGACCCCTTAAGTATGTATAAAGCGATGAAGATTTTCGGTGGACGTGGCGTGGCCTGTGGTGGGTCAGTTGGTAAGAGCGTGTCACGGATGACAAGGTCGCAGGTTCAAGTCCTGCCCGCGGCAAGAATTTTTTCATCCTGTTCTAATTTATTCACCGAGCATGGATAAATTCTGAGTAATTTAAAATTACGTGACTGTCATCATCATCATCAGAAAAAAGCAAATAGAAGTAGTTATTCTTTTTCCTAAGAATTTACGAGTAAATGTTGTACATTACGAATTATATAACAGTTCATTGTGCTCATTAATTGCTCACACCCAATTGACCTACTCTTAGCAGACCTCGTTCCGGGGGTTCAAATTGAGGATGATTTGATAAAATTAGTGCCCCGTCGATTAACAATTGAATCATTCGCTTAAACATCGGCGTTACAATTACAAGAGCCTGATATCAAACGCTAAGGTCGATTCTCGCGCTTTTCACTTCTGTAACAATATTGCCACGTGTACGGTGTAACGCAGAGAAAGGTGTACAGGAGAGTTTTTAAGGTTGAGATTTTCTCAAAAACTACTTGACCTATTGCAAAATGTCTTTCACTGTTTGATAGATAAAAATGAAAACTATGTAACTGCAAGAGTATTATTAAATTCGGTCCAGTAGATTTTGAGAAAATCTCAACCTTATTGAGGCCCCCTGTATACATATCTCTGTCTACGACTGTACAATATAACAATGCGTTCGAGGTGCTGATGGGGCTGTAGGGTCAGGGATGTTTGCGGAAGCCGGCGTGGACGGGTTCCATGCCATCATACGCAAAAGAGTCGCGTCCCTGATGCGCCGGGTTCGCGGCAGCCCTAACAGCATCCTGAAGGGCATTGCGGATACCGGGACAGTCCTCTGAGCCACTGGGTACACTGACATGTCCCGGGGTCTCGGAGTCGGACCTAAGTCGCATGTCATAGCGCGTAATACACCTCGTGTAAACACTAACATAGTTTTAAGTACTTACTAACACTTATATGGTCTTTGTGACTGCAATAAATCGTTTGAATTTGAATTAAGAAGTTTTCGCCTATTAAGAGCCTTCATAGAGCCAACTAGCGCCGCCAATCTTTAATCTAAATAATGTCTTCCAAAAAGCTATTTACAAAATGTTTATTACGATAAATACTATTTTTCAATATACAATACATGGCATAATTGCGACAAGCTAAGTTGTAGTTCACAAATGTGCCAAAAACGCAATTATGCGAACTACAACTTACCGGCATTGAATCACGTTATAAATAAGCATTTAAAAAATAGTATTTATCGTAATAAACATTTCGTTTTTAATAAAATTATTGGAAGATATTATTTTTTTAAGATTGGCGGCGCTAGTTGGCTCTATGAAGGCCATTAATGTATTTATATATGCTGTGTTGTGTCAAATCAATCGTCAGTCTCGCACATTTGAAACAGTGAATCCCCTTGTAAACCTTCAATACATATTGAAGCGTCTTCAGTTGTATTGTGAGCGAAGCTTGTTAGAATCGTCACCACAAGTCATGCACGATTGGCCGCGGCCGTGGCATTGTCGCACAATTGATGTAATGAACAATAAATAAAAATATCTGTCACAGTGATACTACAATGATTTTCCGGTCTTTATGTGGCTGTGAAGGTTTAACAAACAGAGGATAACGACTACTAGTGAGTAGGTAAAAACGTAAAGCGAGGCCCAAATCAAGTCTTATTTTGTATACAAAATCTACCTTATATCACTTTTTAAACTTCCACGGTTTGTATACATATTAATTAGATAAAACGAGAATTGCCGTGTCAAACATTTATTATTGATGTCTCGATATTTCGACAGCATTGGTCTACTCGTGACCATGATGGCTGCAATGCTGTCGAAATATCGAGACATCAATAATAAATGTTTAACACGGTAATTCCCGTTTTATCTGTTTAACTTTTGTATTCTATTTATCAGTATGTAGTATATATATATATATATATATTTTGTTGTTGTTGTTAAGTATTATTTATTATAACATATATGTTTATGTATTAGTATACTTAATATAATTAGTGTAAGTATATTTTTATATATCTATTTATTATGTATCTAATTACATTATTGTTTAAGTATCATGTAACTTCGTTGTATTCAAGTAGGTACCAGTTAGGTATCGATATATATATAATTATTGTTCAACAAGCTACCTATTCATCCGCTGAATTCTGTAAACAAAGGTTGTCTGGAAGAGATCGCTTTAAGCGATAAGACCGCCAATTGTGATACTAACTGTATTAGCATATTTCTTTTGTGTAATTCCTTTTACTTTGCAATAAAGAATATTTATCTTATCTTATCTTAAAATCTATCTTACTAAAATTTTAAGCTATGTGATTATTGAATATTTATTTTCACTTTATTTTCACAATGATGAACAGGTTCGATCAATCAGTTCCTTCAGTGTTACATCACAACAGGTAATTAGACGATCATATTTGTTTACAAAAGTAGTTATACCGCAGCCCAAATGGGTTGCTGTGTAACTAGAATCAGAATCTTTATTTGTAGATTTGGGTAATTGTTTACATATAACGGTGTTAATAATGACGAAAAAAATGTAGCACCAAATCCTGCCTGTCGGCGTACACATGTTTATAATATGTAGGTACAATTATTATAATGATAGGTATTAAATATTGCTCAACAAGCTACCTATTCATACGTCGAATTCTCTAACCAAAGGTTGTCTGGAAGATATAGCTTTGAGCGATAAGACCGCCAATTGTAATACTAACTGTATTAGCCTATTTCTTTTGTGTAATACTTTTTATTTTTTTGCAATAAAGAATATTTATCTTATCTTATCTTAATTATTACAATATAGAGATTATAATTCACTACAACAAGTGACTAGTGCTATAAGACAAAAGTGGTTGACATTGAGCATAGAATCGGTAAATCGGTTTTAACAATAACAATGTCAGTAAACACCTATATATTGTTAATACATAGATTACATTATCCAAATAAGCTACTTACCGTCAAATCTGGCAGCCCCATACCCAAGAACCTTCTAAGCCACACAAACATAACACGTTAACTACATCAGATTGATACAATTGAACACATATGGTAACTACATCACGGGATTTAGCGATGGTACGGTTGATAGTGCGATGGTACGGTTGATAGATCGATGGTACGGTTGATAGTTCGATGGCGATATGAGAGTATGACGAGAGACCTTTTTGCAGCAAAACACGTTTTGAAACATCGGGGGAGACTGAGTGACTGCAGCCACAGCTGGCTCGAGATCACAACTCGGATGTACGATGATTGGAGTCGTTGGAGGCGGCATTGGTATAATTTATAATAAATATGACGGATGGTAAGAGCTCGGTGGCTCAGTGGTTGGGTCAATGGACTTGCAATATGGAGGTCCCAGGTTCGATTCCCAGCTAGGGCAGCCATGTACCAATGAGTTATCCTCGGTTTTTTCGACGGAAAAACTTACGTACATTTACCGAGTGCTCTCAGAACGGTGAAGGAAAACATCGTGATGAAACCTGCATGTCTTAGAAGAAGAAAAAAAAACTCTAAGGCATGTGAAATCCGCCAACCCGCACTGGGCCCGCGTGGTGGATTATGGCCCGAGCTCCCTCGATGTAAGGGAAGGTCTGTGCCCGAGCAGTGGGGCGATATAAATAGACTGATGATGATGATGACGGATGGTCAGGAATACGGGAAGATATTTGATCGAAACGCAAGCGCCCCCTGGTGGCAATTTGGCGCTTCGACGGAGTCTAGGACTACCACACGAGGCGATGCGACTTCAGGTCCAGTCGCCACGTGTGGCACACGAAGCCTAGGAACTGTCATAACGTTTCGACAAGTGTGATTCGTAATTTATTTATTTTATTAATGGACTCGACAGTTCGTCATTTGCCAATGTCATGTTACAGAAAATTCAATATAAGTATAATAGTCTTCTATCTTCCTCCAGGGGAGTCGCAGTAGCGTCTTCACCCTGGGTAGCCGCGTCTTCATGTCTTCATCCAGAGGAGACGCCGTAGCGTCATCACTCTGGACGAAGCAGCTCGACAGTCACGTTCACTCCCGAGCTTGTAGCGGGAACTCTTGATAAAAGCTTGAAACTTCAGATCTTGCATAAATAATTCAATAACTTCACCGTACTGTCATTCGCGAACATTTTCTGATTAATTTAACGTGATATTAAACACAAAATAGTCCCTGTAGACATTAAAAGGAAAATTAACAAATAATTTCGCAACCGTCGTTTCCCGCCATTTTCAAGAGAACCGTGATTCGTAATATTGTTACTAAGATAATTAAAGTGATTGTGTCATCAACTATTGCCTAATTCCCACCCCACGCTTCTAGTATGTCGGATAGTCATTCCGGTCGGCCTCCTGTTCCGACAAATATATGTTTGTTCCAAGATTTATTTTATAAATTCACGCCTGATTCCCGTAGGGGTAGGCAGAGACGATGGACTTCCATCTGCTGCGATCTTGGCACACAACTCTCGCTTCCTCTACATTCATCAATCTCTTCACGCACGCTCATTGGTTCGTAGAATTTCAAGAACTATTTCAAGAATACAATTTCAAAATATACAGTCTTATTTTTATGTAAGAGACTGCATTGAGTCCACGAGTTTTGTACAGTCATACCATACATATCAAAATAAAATTGAAACATACTAGAATTTGCCATTCTTACATCGGTACATGACAAACCAATGTTTTAAAAATGAATTTGCTTAGTCTTCGTGCATGATAACCAATATTCTGTTGCGTGACAACAGCAATCTGTCATGGCACGAGGCGCCCGAGACGTAGTCGTCTGGTCCCACCTCAGCGCGCAGCACTGGGATTATTCAAACGATGTATTTCAGTCACAAAGACCATCATCATCATCATCAGTCTATTTATATTGCCCCAGTGCTCGGGCACAGACCTTCCCTTACATCGAGGGAGCTCGGGCCATAATCCACCACGCGGGCCCAGTGCGGGTTGGCGGATTTCACATGCCTTAGAATTTTTTTTTTCTACGACATGCAGGTTTCATCACGATGTTTTCCTTCACCGTTTTGAGAGCACTCGGTAAATGTACGTAAGTTTTTCCGACCGAGGATAACTCATTGGTACATGGCTGCCCTAGCTGGGAATCGAACCTGGAACCTCCACATTGCAAGTCCATCGACCCAACCACTGAGCCACCGAGCTCTCTTACCCACAAAGACCATAAATGTTAGTAAATACTTAAAACTATGGTTGTGTTTACATGAGGTATATTAATCGCTATGACATGCGACTTAGTTCCGACTCCGAGGCGACTTACGAGGCAATTTCATCAATATGCTAAATTCATATTTGTACTGATTCAAAGTCAAAGTCAAATTTCTTTATTGCAAGTAAGCACGTTGAGTACATTTTTGCACGTCAATATATTTTTTGAATTTACATTTACACCACTTTGCAAGGAAAAGGTGCCAACGCTGAGGAGAAAAAGTGGCAAAAAACTCTCAGCAACACATCTTTTAAAACAATGATAATACAATGATTACTTAATAACTATACAGTACGTAACTATTACTATTGTTAGTAAGTTTATCTCTCATGCGGAACCGGCGACACACACCATGCATGTTCATCGTTTAAATAGTCATCTATCCTGTAATACGCCTTCTTAACAAGTGTTCCTTTAATGAAATTTTTAAATTTCCTCTCTGTCAACGTCGTGACACTTTCTGGCAACTTGTTATAAAAGCGAATACAGTGCGATTGGCACACCACTCCACCCCTACTCCACATTCATTGATGCACTGTCACTGGTTTGTAGTAGACCATAGCCCCTGGCCTATAAACTCTGAGTCAGTCGGGTAAAGCTAATATACCGCATCCATCGCATCTCCCATCCGTGTCCGTACCACTATATTTAGCCCGCAGCCACACCGCATCATCACACGCGACATAGGGCTGGCAACTCGGCAGCTATTTCAGACGCGGCGCCTGCCCAGTGTTTACCTTCCTACTTGTGCAACGCGGGCAAATGGGTTAACTAGTTTTATTGTCAAAACACAACTTGTAACTGTTAACGATGCATCTAAAGGCTCCAGCACAATGGGGCTGGAGCCTTTAGATGTTAGTTATAGTTACCCTCGGTTTTTTCGACGGAAAAACTTACGTACATTTACCGAGTGCTCTCAAAACGGTGAAGGAAAACATCGTGATGAAACCTGCATGTCGTAGAAGAAAAAAAATCTAAGGCATGTGAAATCCGCCAACCCGCACTGGGCCCGCGTGGTGGATTATGGCCCGAGCTCCCTCAATGTAAGGGAAGGTCTGTGCCAGAGCAGTGGGGCAATATAAATAGACTGATGATGA
The DNA here is from genome assembly GCA_963506565.1 of Tachystola acroxantha. Taxonomy (NCBI): domain Eukaryota; kingdom Metazoa; phylum Arthropoda; class Insecta; order Lepidoptera; family Oecophoridae; genus Tachystola; species Tachystola acroxantha. The sequence continues at coordinate 12,341,853 of OY735884.1, read as the reverse complement.
TGATCATCAGCCCGTATCAGTCTACCGCTGGATGTAGGCCTCTCCCAAAACATGTTACTCAACCTGATTCTCGGCCCTTCGCATGCATTCCCTGTCAGCCACCTTGCGCAGGTCATCCCTCAATATGTTTGGAGGGCGTTCCAATATGTTTACCCGTTCGTGGCCATCATTAGAGAAATTATTATATATAAACCGATATCACTCACTTATATTGTTAAAGTCGGCAATTAGACCGACAGATTATGTGAGTGATATCCGTTTATATATAATAATTTGTAGTAATGGCTCACTATAGTTTTAATTCTAAAATCATTAGAGAACCTATCTAGCCCATAAGTCTCTCCCATGATCCATCGTGCGCGATTGCTCCCTCTGGGCCAGCATCAGACATTGTGTACTGGGGCCGTAACCGTTAACGATGGTAGTTAATAGTGTTTATGTGTTACAAAATTTTACTGGCGGTAAAGTTCGGAAGCTTAAAAAAGTCGGCTAAGGTCAGCGGTTGCTAGAAGATTTATTCTTATTATACGATATTAATATATATATATATATATACAGATTTCCTATCGCCTGACTTACTCCATAGGGGTTCGGTCGTTCCTTGCTTCATGTATCATGTCACATATTCTCACAAAGTCAAATCTCTTTATTGCAAGTAAGCATGCTGTGTACATTTTTGCAAGTATTTTTTTTTACATTTACACCACTTTGCAAGGAAAATATGCCAACACGAGGAGAAAATTAACCATTCACCTATTATATTTATTTTTAGTATTACGATATAATTTTAATTTTGTGTTTATGTTTAATGGTGAATAAAGTTCTTTTTTTTTAAAACTGGCCAAGTGCGAGTCGGACTCGCGCAACAAGGCTTCAGACAGACAGACAGACGGATAGACAGACAGACAGACAGACAGACAGACAGACAGACAGACAGACATGTTCCGTTTTCCTTTTGAGGCACGGAACCCTAAAAAGTGGCAAAAACTTTCAGCACACAATAATATGAGTTGAATAGATAGGAGCATTTCCTACGCTTATACAGGATGATTGGAAATTCGATACATTCCTTGAAAGGGGTGATACTAGAGGTGGTTTGCAACAAATTAGGCCCTATTAACGAGGGGTCAAAATGAGTGGTTCTGAGTTACGGTAGTTTTAATTTTACTTGCTCACAAAAATATTGATGTTAAAAAAACTGGTCCACTCTGAGCATTGAAACAATGCTTTTCTGAAAGCTGATAAAGTAGAGATTACCTTAAAAAATGCATGACCTAAAATTCCCCTTAACACAAAAATAAAAGGTCATAAATCACGAGGTTTGAATTGTATGCCGCGTATTAGGGCCGCGGCAATATGCGCCGTGATCTACACCGCTGAGTCAGAGCGAGTTGTGCGCATGATTCATAGATCATAGCGCGTGCTAATGTTAATCTGCGATGTCCTGCTTGGCTCACTCACTCGTACACAGGGTTTCGGGTTCATGTACAGTACTGAATACACTCTATGGGATGATAATACGGAATAGAATGCAATGAGTATGTATTAATTGATGTTCGGTCGACTATTCCGATATTATTACAAAAAAGTTCAAGTCACTTTTGCGAGGCCGATACAGGCTGCGAGGCTCCTCTGAGGTCATAGCCTGAGCTCTGCGGATGTCATAGGCCGAGTTCTGCGGAGGCCATAGGCCGAGCTCTGCGGATGTCATAGGCCGAGTTCTGCGGAGGCCATAAGCCGAGCTCCGCGGGGGTCATAGGCCGAGTTCTGCGGACGGCATAGGGCGAGCTCTGCGGAGGTCATAACCCGAGCTCTGCGGATGTCATAGGCCGAGTTCTGCGGAGGTCATAGGCCGAGCTCTGCGGATGTCATAGGCCGATTCTGCGGAGGCCATAAGCCGAGCTCCGCGGAGGCCAAAAAAACATGCATAGTGTGTTTTGAATTACGATCACGAAAATTTAAAAACTTGCTTGCTTGCTTTGAAAAACAAAACAGTTACCTACTTATATTATTAAACTATTCAGATAAGAACTTGCCACTTTTGAGAGTCGCTTGATTTTAATTGTCATTGATAGTATTCAATTTATTAAATAATACTTTACAATGGAACACATACAGCTTATAATGTATCATACATTGAATACTAATTAGAATTGTATACGCTGCGCCATCTCTAATAATTGGATAGCAATATAAGATAACTCTAGAGTTACCGACTTAACCCGAGCAAAATGTATGGAGTTTTCTCGGATTAAGTACAGTCGAAGACAGAGATAAGTATCCATAAGGTTGAGATTTTCTCAAAAACTACTGGACCCAATTTAATAATTCTTTTACAGTTACATAGTTTTAACTTTTATCTAACAGCGAAATAATTTGTTTTGAGATAATCTCAACCTTAAAAACTCTCCTGTACCTTTCTCTGTGTTCAACCGTACTTAACCTAGGGCTATCTCGATTGCAAGAGACCCTAAATGTTTCATTGCTTGTGCCCCAACACGAAAGTCAAATCCAGTTACGTAAAATAATAAAACTAGAATAAAAATCTAACATAACTATCTACATTTATCCTGTACAAATCTTAAATTTTAACCATTTACAATTTAATTAATTTACAATTTAATTAATTTACAATTTTATTAAGTACAATTAATTTATACAAATTTTAAATTTAATGAAGTGCTTACAGTTTTAATATTATACTTTACAATTATATTTTGTGATAGAAATAGGTACTAGGATTTGCATGCTAACTTTAGAATAGTTTTGTTTAGTATATAAGTTTAAATTATGTTGCATTGCCCTGACAGGGTTCATGTTGAGTACTGGATTTTTATGTAACACCTAGAATTAACCACATGATCGCAATAAAACATTTTGACTTTTTTTTTTTGAAAATCCACAAATACGTTTTCAAACTAAAATAGTAATAAAGCTGTAGTTTGTCTCTGCCGCGATGCAAACGTGATGTCACTATTAGTTATGAAAATAAACGCTATTGGCTGCGTGCCAGCCATCAATGAACCAACGCAAGGTCCGCCGGTGGGGGCTGGAGCGGATTTGTGGACAATTATCAATTTACAACGTCTCGTCGCACACATTCTATTTGTTTTTATCCGACTGCACAAGAAGGGTTAAGTTTTGAGTGTATGTACAGTCATGAGTAATAACATAGAAACATCCTTAAAATTCAAATTCATGTAACAACTTTAAATCGCAAAAATAAGTATGCTAAACTGTGGCCAATAATTATGTAAACGCTAAATTGTATCAAAATAAAGTACACACCCCTTGTACAACATTTGCTTGGTGGGGTGTGTACTTTATTTTGATACAATTTAGCGTTTACATAATTATTGGCCACAGTTTAGCATACTTATTTTTGCGATTTAAAGTTGTTACATGAATTTGAATTTTAAGGATGTTTCTATGTTATTACTCATGACTGTACAGCAGCCCAAATCAAGTGTCTTATTTTGTAAACAAAAACTACCATACCCTACTAAGAGTTTTTTGCCACTTTTTCTCCTCAGCGTTGGCACCTTTTCCTTGCAAAGTGGTGTAAATGTAAATTCAAAAAATATATTGGCGTGCAAAAATGTACTCAACGTGCTTACTTGCAATAAAGAAATTTGACTTTGACATTTCAAGCTGTTCTGTGATTATTGCATAGTTATATTCACATTAGATCGGATCTCTTTACTTTCACAATGATGAACAGGTTCGATCAATCAGTGCCTTCAGTGTTACATCACAAAAGGTAATTAGACGATCATATTTGTTTACAAAATAAGACACTTGATTTCGGCTGCGGTATATGTATGTCTAGTTCTTTGGCACGCTCTGCAGCCTAAACGGCTTGATGGATTGTAACATATAATGTAACATTAGATTCGTCTTGATTGTAGGAGTGACATAGGATATAAAAATTTAATCAAAGCGGCTTTTCTTTGCAGTCAGTTTTATTGTTTGTTTTTTTAAATAATTTATGCTTGTTAATAATGGACTATAGTACAGTCGAAGACAGATATAAGTATACAGGGGGCCTCAATAAGGTTGAGATTTTCTCAAAAACTACTTGACTGAATTTAATAATTTTCTTACAGTTACATAGTTCTAGCTTTTATCTATCAAACAGTGAAAGAATTTTTGCAATATGTCAAGTAGTTTTTGAGAAAATCTCAACCTTAAAAACTCTCCTGTACACCTTTCTCTGTGTTCCACCGACGACCACGAAGCTCGACCTACCAGGGGCACATGAAACCTGAGCAGTAGGTCTATAAGTTCACATACCTGCGCGACGTCTTTAAGCTGCGCCCGCTGCATCTCGAGGTCATTGATCCTCTTGAGCGCGGCGTCCTCGGCCCGCGCGTGCGCGTCCAGGCTGTCCCACACGCCCGCCAGCTCGGACAGGCGAGCCACGCGCGGGGACGGACTCGCGCCGGGACTTACCACCTGGGGGGAGCAGTAGTGGTCAGCACACACCAAGAAAACAGTTCTTCTTCTCAACGTTCCTCTTCTCATCGAAGGTTGGACAACATCATGGCAATTTTCACCCTCTGTCCGGCTGCCCGGAACAAGGCCGGCTCCTTGTTCCGGGCTGCAGCCGAACCAATCACGCAAATTCTTCAGCCAAGAGTGTCTTCTCCTGCCAACGCTCCTCTTTCCACAAATTTTGCCCTGGATGATTAATTGCAGCAGGTTATATCGGGGGTTCCGCATAAAATGACCGAAATATTGGAGCTTCCGTCGCTTGACCTCCTTTAAAAAAAACAGTTTTTAAAGAAAACAGTATATAAAAGTTTGAAAATTTCTACAAAACCTACTGGTTCAAATAATGACTCTTTTACATTGATCTCCTAAATAAACAACTAGATACACCAAGATCTGGGGTTTCAAGCTTTTATCAAGAGTTCCCGCTACAAGCTCGGGAGTGAACGTGACTGTCGAGCTGCTTCGTCCAGAGTGATGACGCTACGGCGTCTCCTCTGGATGAAGACATGAAGACGCGGCTACCCAGGGTGAAGACGCTACGGCGACTCCCCTGGAGGAAGATAGAAGACTATTATATGTATATTGAATTTTCTGTAACATGACATTGACAAATGACGAACTGTCGAGTCATTAATAAAATAAATAAAAACTAGATACATAGTCTGCCTTCTAAAAATGTCCGAGCGCAAAGAAGTTCCAAACGGATGAATGGATCCTCATTTGCTTTATTGGACATTATTTGGACGTTTTTTAATTTATTTTAGTAAGACCTTTCTATACCTAGTTGTTTATTTTTATGATCAATAAGGTTGAAAATTTCTACAAAACCTACTGGTCCAAAGGACAAGTAGTTTTTGAGATAATTTCAACCTTAATAACTCTCCTGTACACGTTTTTATGTTCGACTGTACAAGTCGTAAGTCAGAGGAAAGCCAGGGCCAATTAACGTTAAGATTAATTTTAAATTACTTGATGAATAGTGGGCTATTACAGCCCACAATGGGGAGTGCTCGGGGCGCCAGTCTGGTTCCCGTGGCTGGGCAACAATGGCACGAGGTGGAACACCCAAGGAAGTTTAGTCGCTATTCCGCCCCTTTAGGGCGGCGAACCCGACATAATCAACACGCTCCCCCGGGCGTGGTAGTACAGACAACAGCAGATCAATGGTAACACTTGCAGTAAGATTTTAACGTATAATAAGAACGGTCCAACGTCCAAAGTGTTACACTTCATCTGCTGTTAGCTGTACATGGAAACGTGTGTGAAAAAAAGGCAGGGCAATGTGCTAGTGTTACCTCACCTTGAAAAAGACCGTCGAAATCGGTCGAAACTGTCGGTCTAATTGCCGAGTTTAACAATATAAGTGAGTGATATCCGTTAATATATGGTCTGGCCCGGCTGCGACATCATGCTGAGGCAGCATGCCTATTCCGGCGTTGCACACCACCACTAGTTTTAAGTATACATGTATATTTTATAGTTTTTGTGTTTGTATGGTGTGTTGTCAGAATAAATGTCTTTTCTTTCTTTCAATTCAATTCAAATACACTTTATTGTACATAAAAGACACAAACAATTACAATACAGAAATACAAAACAATATGTACAATTTTGGCGGCCTTATCGCTAAAAGCGATTTCTTCCAGGCAACCACCTGTTGATGGAATTTAGCATAGTAAAGTGAAAGAGGTAGAGGTAGAAATACAAGAAGAATAAAATGAGAAATAATTGAAAAACAAATGGTATTTACAAAGAGCAGGAGTATACATTATATTTATATAAATAATAATACAATAAATTACATACACTACATATACGACGTAGGTTACGCATCATAAGGCCGAAGTTCATAAGACCGAATTTCATAAGACCTACGCTCGAAAGGCCGAATATCAAAACGCCGAATGTTCATTTGGCCGAAAGTTTAAAATCCCGAATGGACGTTTGGCCGAAAGCTTGAAACGCCGAAGGTTTAAATGCCGAAGGTTAAAATCCCGAATGTTCATTTGGCCGAAAGTTTAGAATCCCGAAGACAAAAATCCTGACGATTAATATACCTGCATCTGAAGACTTACTTCACTGTTTACTTTTGAATTAACAAGTAGGTACAGCTAAAATTGTATCTATAAGTAGGTACAGTCGACAGCAGATCAATGGTAACACTTTTTACTTTTGACAGTTCTTATTATTTGCGTCTTAAGACTTGAAATCGTATTGCAAGTGTTACCATTGATCTGCTGTTGACTGTACAACGTAAATGTATGCATAGTAAAAAGTAAGTGTCAACACCAACATTTTTATATTCGGGATTATGAACTGCATGTCTTATGTACTTTCGGCCATATGAACTTTTGGCCATCTGAACTTTCGGCCATATGAACTTTCGGCCATATGAACTTTCGGTCATTTAACTTTCGGCCTTATGAGCTTTCGGTCATTTAATTTTCGATGTTTCAAACTTCGGTATTTCGGGTATCGGCATTTTGAACTTTCGGTGTTATGATTTTCGATGTTTTATACGTCGGCCTTATGAAATTCGGTCTTATGAACTTTCGGCCTTATGATGCGTAACCACGACGTACATATACTACATACTAATTTGTCCTATCATAAATTATTCTCTTTCTTTCTTTCTTTCTTTCTTTAATATATAATAATTAGTATTGTTACCTCCTCGCGCGTGTGCCTCTGCTCCCTGAGGGACACGTCCTCGCTCGGCTCGCTGCACGCCGCCGAGCACACCTCGTGCAGCCGCTCCAGTCGCACGGTGCGCCGGTGCACGGCCGACTCCAGCTCACGCGTCTGACAGGACGAGCGGGAATCAAAGTATATGGTTCACAATCATCATCAGCCTATTTATATTGACATTTTATTATTGTGTTGTACTTGTTTTTATTTATTGTATATAATTTAATGTAAATGCTTTTAGAGAGAGGGGTTGTGACTCTCGCTCCGGGTCCTACCTGGTGCAAAGTTAGCCATAGCTATACAGCGCGGTAACGCCGCAAGCGTTATGGGTACCTTTGCACCGGGTATGACAAGGGGCGGAATATTTGACTGACGAAGGTTTACCGGATATTTTAGTTTTAAGTTTGACATTGTATTAAATTGTTATTTTAATAAAAATTTACAGTAATGAAAAAAAAAATTAAAAAAAAATGCAATTGACTTTAAATATTATACCTATTTAATGGAATAATGAGGCGTGATAACAATATATAACTGTAATACTAATATAATTGACATCTACATGAGAAGAAGTAATTACCCTTTTCTTTCTACATTTCTCCTCCCTACATTTGTGTGTAAATTATTTAAATGTAAGTATGTATATTGTTAGTTAATTAGGTATATATTTATTATTGAAATAGGTATATGTAATTTATTTATATTTTTATTAATTAGTTTATTGTATTATATTGTAGGTTTATTTAACATATTTGGATACAATACGTATTTTATTGCTTTTATAGTACTGTATTATGACATTTTTGCACCCGCTACGCTGTTTTTGATACAATATCTCCACCACCCGAAGGTTGCCTGGAAGAAATCGCTTAAAGCGATAATGCCGCCTGTCTGTACACTAGCTAATTTTGGTTTTATATGTAACTGATGTATTTTCATTTGTGTGCAAATAAAGTATATTTGAATTGAATTGAATAATTGAATTAATGTTCTAATAATATAATTAATGATTAAATGAAATGTATAGTGCATAGCTGATAAACTGTAATGCTATACTTTTAATAAATAAATAGTAAATTGCCCCACTGCTCGGGTAACCTTCCCTTACATCGAGGGAGCTGGGGCCATGATACACCACGCGGGCCCAGTGCGGATTGCCGGATTAATACAATAAAAATCTTTATTTATCTCACATCAAAGAATGGTAGGTACAACTGTTATTGTTCTAAGATGCGAGAGTCTGGTGTCTGTGCTAGGTGTAACCCTGTGTTACAGATCACCAGGCAAGTTTGGCGCTATAGTCTAGAGTCCCGCTACAAGCTCGGGAGCGAACGTGACTGTCGAGCTGCTTCGTCCAGAGTGACGACGCTACGGCGACTCCTCTGGAGGAAGATAGAAGACTATTGAATATATTGAATTTTCTGTAACATGACATTGACAAATGACGAACTGTCGAGTCCATTAATAAAATAAATAAATTCAATTCAAATATACTTTATTTGCACACAAATGAAAATACATCAGTTACATATAAAACCAAAGTTAGCTAGTGTACAGACAGGCGGCCTTATCGCTTTAAGCGATTTCTTCCAAGCAACCTTCGGGTGATGGAGATATTGTATCAAAAACATCGTAGCGGGTGCAAAAATGTCATAATACAATACTATAAAAGCAATAAAATACCTATTGTATTCAAATATGTTAAATAAACCTACAATATAATACAATAAACTAATTAATAAAAATATAAATAAATTACATATACCTATTTCAATAATAAATATATACCTAATTAACTAACAATATACATACTTACACTTAAATAATTTACACACAAATGTAGGGAGGAGAAATGTAGAAAGAAAAGGGTAATTACTTCTTCTCATGTAGGTATATATCCACATTGAGATAAATAACTATATTTGAACAGAAGTCCTTGTGAAAGTCACGTAATAAAACCAACCCACCTGTTCTTTAACTTTCTCCAACAGCTCCCCATATCTATCTTCATCTTGTCCGCACTTAACGCACATGACATCACTCTGCTCGACTCTTTCACTCCTCAGCGACTCCAGTTCCCCGAGCAACGTCCGCATCTTGCTGTCTCTTTCCTCTATCGTCTGTTTCATCTGTTCCAATTGCTCTAAAATCTCCCCTTCGTTGTTTGATTTTTGTTCTAATTGGTTCTCTAAGTTAGCGATAATATCTCTGAGTAAGATAACTTTTTCTTCCTGAGCTTTCAGTTCGTCGTCTGTTGAGACCTTGCGAGATTCCAGTTCAGCTATTATTTGGTTCATTTCTCTGGTCTGGGTTTCTAATTGCTCCACCTGTTTGGAATATGGGGTTTGTAATTGACTGTACGCATTGGGCCTTCCATGCGCTGCCAATCTTAAAAAAAAAATATCTTCCAATATAATCAATTTTAGAATTAAAACTATAGTGAGCCATTACTACAAATTATTATATATAAACGGATATCACTCACTTATATTGTTGAAGTCGGCAATTAAAGCGCGTGGCGCGCTCACCTTGAAAAAGACCGTCGAAATCGGTCGAAACTGTCGGTCTAATTGCCGACTTCAACAATATAAGTGAGTGATATCCGTTTATATATAATAATAATCAATTTTATTAAACACATTGTTTATTACGATAAATACTATTTTTTAAATGCTTATTTATAACGTGATTCAATGTCGGTAAGTTGTAGTTCGCATAATTGCGCAAAACGGCCGTTTATGGCACATTTTGTGAACTACAACTTAGCTTGTCGCAATTATGCCATGTATTGTATATTGAAAAATAGTGTTTATCCTAATAAAGACTGTGTACATAGCTTTTTTAATAAAATATAATAATTTGTAAGATATTATTTTTTTAAGATTGGCGGCGCTAGTTGGCTCATGGAAGGCCACTAGGAATGACTTTATTATAATACCTAGGTTATGCTAATATGTATTAGTGATATTATTTCTAAGGCAGCTGTTCCACCGCCGGCGAGTAAGCGAGTAACTATATGCTATTTTTCGCGCAATAAACGTAATTTAGAACATAGAGAAAGCTGTACAGGAGAGTCTTTAAGGTTGAGATTTGCTCAAACTACTTGACCTATCGCAAAAATTATTTCACTGTTCGATAGATAAAAGTTAAAACTATGTAACTGTAAAAGAATTGTGAAATTCGGTTAAATAGTTTTTGAGAAAATCTCAACCTTATTGAGGCCCCCTGTATACTTATCTCTGTCTTCGTACAGTATATAAATACAATATATTACAAGCTGTTATATATAACTACAACTCTCTTTTAAGGGCCTGATATGAGCCAACTAGCGCCGCCAATCTTGAATAAATACAATCTTCTAATTTAATAAATTTTATTAAAAAAGCTATTTACAAAATGTTTATTACGATAAATACTATTTTTTAAATGCTTATTTATAACGTGAATCAATTTCGGTAAGTTGTAGTTCGCATGATTGCGAAAAACGGCCGTTTTTGGCACATTTGTGAACTACAACTTAGCTTGTCGCAATTATGCCATGTATTGTATATTGAAAAATAGTATTTATCGTAATAAACATTTTGTAAATAGCTTTTTTAATAAAATTGATTATATTGGAAGATATTATTTTTTAAGATTGGCGGCGGTAGTTGGCTCATATCAGGCCTTTAAGAGGTTTTTGTAACTACTAAGAGCACCGCAGCTTCGGATCTTGTTGAGGGAGATATATGTTTACGTATTTCCTTACAACTTGTTCAATGAAGTGTAGGATTTTTATTATTTCAACGGTTATTTGAAGTATTGATCAGTCGAATAAACGATGAGATTATTCACGGATTAATGTTTGCCTGCACTGGCCACACCGGAATGGGCGGGTGGCTGGTGAAACGTGGGCGCTCGGTGAAACGAGCGGGCACTCGGTCGGAAGCGTTCGTAGCAGACGGACATGTTTGATTTGTAATCTGTTAGAATAAACTGGATATTGCACTACTGACTATCATTACAAGTTTTAGAAAAGTTACACCGAGTTCGTTATTTCTGAGATACTAACAGAACCAACAATTTATCTATCTACTATTTACAATTAAATGACAACATGTAAACATCTACTCAAGCTGTGACTTACTCGTGTTGAGTGCGGCCCGCACGGACAGCGCGACACTCGCAGCGCGTGCATCTGTACAACACACCATGACACTACACCACAACTACACTACACACACGACACAGTTAGTGCACCACCACACGCAAAAGGTTATAACAAAACCAATGATAATATAGAAGTTATTTCTATAGAAAATGCGCAAACGACATACTGCTCGTAGCATAATTATTATTAGTAGGTAAATAAGTTTTATTTTTTATTTTTTATGTAGGTAGGTACTTATCTTAAGTACCAGCTAATGATAGGTATTTAATATTGCTCAACAAGCTACCTATTCATACGCCGAATTCTCTACCCAAAGGTTGTCTGGAAGATATCGCTTTGAACGATAAGACCGCCAATTGTAATACTAACTGTATTAGCCTATTTCTTTTGTGTAATACTTTTTATTTCTTTTGCAATAAAGAATATTTATCTTATCTTATCTCGTAGGAAATGTCTGATCAATTTGAATGATACAGCTCATTCAACATTTATAATTAAAACTGAGGCATTATTACAAATTATTTTACAGGGTGATTGGAAATTGGATACATTCCTTGAAAGGGGTGATACTAGAGGTGGTTTGCAACAAATTAGGCCCTATTAACGAGGGGTTGAAAATGAGTGGTTTCTAAGTTGTTTTAATTTTATTTATTTGTTCACAAAAAACAATGATATTAAAAAAACTGCTCCACTCTGAGCATTGAAACAATACTTTTCTGAAGGCTGATAAAGTAGAGTTTACCTTAAAAAAATGCTTGCCTAAAATTCCCCTTAACTCAAAAATAAAAGGTCATAAATCACGAGGTTTGAATTTTTTTCTCTCATTTTCGACCCCTCGTTAATAGGGCCTAATTTGTTGCAAACCACCTCTAATATCACCCCTTTCAAGGAATGTAATGAAAGGAAATGGTTTATTTGCTAGTACATAGTTGACAGAACAGATGTTGAGCAAGAATATATATATGTATCATATGTACTGCCGATAACGGCATGCAAAAATCAAAAATGCCTGGAGTGGCAATCTTTGACATGGCTAGGTAGATTATTATATAATACGATGCACATACAAAAATAACCTCTCTTATACAAGTATCGAAATTTCCAATCACTCTGTATATAAATGGATATCACTCACTTATATTGTTGAAGCACATTGTGTACGACGAGGCGCCAAAGAGCGTCAAATCGGTCGAAACTACGAGTATATCGGTCTAATTGCCGGCTTCAACAATATAAGTGCGTGATATCCGTTTATATTTACTAGTTCATTCGATATTGTATATTCTATTCTTATTTGTATGGCTTCTACTCTTATTCAAGAGATAATTTCGCCAATGTCAAGTTTTTTAGAGTATTCATGTAAATAGAAAATTAAACAATTCGCCATTCCAAAATGATGGCGGATTCCTGGAATTTTCTTCGATATTGTCATTGTTTTTTTTGTGCTGTAGTTAAAGAAAAAAAGTGCATATTTAGCGTGCTATGTTATGAAAGTATTAGTATCATTTTTCATACAAACAAACAAAACTGGAAGCAATTTGCTTGCATTCACAACTTATAACTATTGATTAAAACAATATGTAAATGATAAATGGAGAAAATTTTTCATCGCGACCGGGATTCGAACCATGTACCTCGCCATTCCGTGGCACGCTCTATTCCAACAGAGCCACTGTGATATCGTACCCAGGTCGTGAATTTGGTCTCCACATTCTCGTCTTAGGGACGACATCTATACATTTACACCACTTTGCAAGGAAAAGGCCAACGCTGAGGAGAAAAAGTGGCAAACAACGCTCAGCAGCACATCTTTTAAAAAAATGACAACACAACATTGATCTCCTATAAACAACTAGATACACAGTCTGCCTTCTAAAAATGACCGAGCGCAAAGAAGGTCCAAACGGATGAATGGCCCTCATTTGCTTTATTGGACATTATTTGGACGTTAACAATGGACCCTTATTTGGACGTTTTTTAAATTGTTTTATTAAGACCTTTGTGCATCTAGTTGTTTATAGGACATAAATGACAACACAATTACTTAATAACTAGGTTATAGTTCTGTAAAATGACATTGGCAAATGCCGAACTGTCGAGTCCATTAAATAACCGACCTCATTGAGTATCCTGGCGTTGTTCTGTAGCCTCGTAGCGAGTCGTGAGTTCTCCTCTCTCAGCTCCGTGAGGCGGCGCGCGAACTCGTCCCTCTCGCTCTCTCTCTCCGCCGCCTGCTCCTCCACGAACTGACGCGTGGAGCGCAGCTGACGGTTCGCGGCCTCCAGCTGCGTGGGGGGTGGCATGCAGTATTGTACAGTGCAGATATATAGAAAGTACAAAGTGCTAATTACTCATAATACTCATTTAATATACCTTAGGTAAAAATATGATTTGTTGGGTTATTTCCCGTGGTACGGTGGAACACAGAGAAATGTGTACAGTAGAGTTTTTAAGGCTGAGATTTTCTCAAAAACTACTTGATCTATTGTAAAAATTCTTTCACTGTTTGATAGATAAAAGTGAAAACTATGTAACTGTGAAAGAATTATTAAATTCGGCCCAGTAGTTTTTGAGAAAATCTCAACCTTATTGAGGCCCCCTGTATACTTATCTCTGTCGTCGACTGTACACCGGAAGCTCCATAACAATACACATTGTAATACTAAAGAAAATCATGGAATAGTCACCAATCGATTTACATACCGAACCGAACATTTTTCTATAATAATAAAATTAGAACATGATGAAAAAATTCTTGCCGTGGGCAGGACATGAACCCGCGACCTTGTCATTCCGTGACACGCTCTTACTAACTGAGCCACCACAGGCCACGCCACGCCCACCGAAAATCTTCATCGCTTTATACATACTTAAAGGGTATGTTACGCAATTCCATCTATCGGACAATGGTAGTATTATTCCGAGCATGGATGATGCGTAATTCAAATTCTGAATAATAAAATTCTTCCCAGAGGGAAAGGCAAGGTCAACTATACACAGCCTGGTCATCTGTTTTCGAGTAATTGCTACCGTAACACTGATTTATTTATGTAGAGTTTCTTGTATTTAATAACTAGACAACAATTTAATATATACAAAAATATACACATGACAATGTTTATAAGTGTGACATAATACTACTAATTACAGACTGATATGAAATAAATAAAAACACACTGAAACAATGACCGCTGAATTCACAAAGCCATGCGACGAGATACTACATAATTGAAACAAAAAAAAACCTCTTTTTGGAGGTTATGAAACCAAAAATTAGGTCGAAATAAATTTACGAATAAAGTGTGTTAAAATTAAATAAAAAATATGGGCCTTACCATCAAAAAATAAAATAAACGCTTCAAAACATTCAACGCTTGTTTATTTATTTTTCATTTTAAGAGCCCTCATAGAGCCAACTAGCGCCGACAATTTTTTTAAAAATTACGTCTTCCAATATAATAATTTTTTATTAAAAAAGCTATTTACAAAATGTTTATTACGATAAATATTATTTTTTAAATGCTTATTTATAACATGATTCAATTTCGGTAAGTTGTAGTTCGCATAATTGCGAAAAACGGCCGTTTTTGGCACATTTGTGAACTACAACTTAGCTTGTCGCAATTATGCCATGTATTGTATATTAAAAAATAGTATTCATCCTAATAAGCATTTTGTAAATAGCTTTTTTTAATAAAATTGGAATATTATTGGCGTAGTTGGCTCATGGAAGGCCCTTAAAGGTACCCTTCCAGTAAAGGTACAGTCGAAGACAGAGATAAGTATACAGGGGGCCTCATAAGGTTGAGATTTTCTCAAAAACTACTGGACCGAATTTAATAATTCTTTTACAGTTACATAGTTTTAACTTTTATCTATCAAACAGTGAAAGAATTTTTGCAATAGGTCAAGTAGTTTTTGAGAAAATCTCAACCTTAAAACTCTCCTGTACACCTTTCTTTGTCTTCGACCGTACCCTTCCGAAGCCGATCGCAGACAGACTGCAGACTGCGGTTAGCCGCGGAATGGTACCTTCAGACCATTGATCTCCTATAAACAACTAGATACACAAAGGTCTTACTAAAACAATTTAAAAAACGTCCAAATAAGGGTCCATTATTACCGTCCAAATAATGTCCAATAAAGCGAATGAGGGTCCATTCAACCGTTTGGATAAGATAAGATAAATATTCTTTATTGCAAAAAAGAAAAGAATTACACAAAAGAAATGGGCTAATATCATTTGTAATATTATATATAATATAATATTACAATTGGCGGTCTTATCGCTCAAAGCGATCTCTTCCAGACAACCTTTGGATAGAGAATTCAGCGTATGAATAGGTAGCTTGTTGACCAATAATAAAGATATATCACTAACGGTACTTACATTAAGTACCTACATACATAAATAAAAATAAAAAGTAACAATCATACATATTACAAATATTACCTACTAATAATAATACGAGTAAAATTAAATTTTTCACAATTATCTTTTACCAATAAATAAATTAATACATTACATACTAATAAGATTTGATTTGATTGGACCTTCTTTGCGCTCGGACATTTTTAGAAGGCAGACTGTGTATCTAGTTGTTTACAGGAGATCAATGCTTCAGACCCATAGTTTTATTCGTTTTACAAAGCTTACTGGATATCGTGTGTTTTTACCTTTTCACAGCACACCTTATGCACAGGCGAGTGCGTCATCCGTGCGACCTGCGCGTGCGCGTGCGTGCGAGCGAGAGTGCAACAAGACATACTGTAAATTATTATATATAAACGGATATCACTCACTTATATTGTTGTAGCCGGCAATTAGACCGTCGAAATCGGTCGAAACTGTCGGTCTAATTGCCGACTTCAACAATATAAGTGAGTGATATCCGTTTATATATAATAATTTGTAGTAATGGCTCACTATAGTTTTAATTCTAAAAAGACATACTGTCATATACATGGAGGTACATGGGGCGAATGTAATCAATGCAGTGTATATGAGAGTGGAATAATACCAAATTAACTCTTGACTAAAATATTACAAATAGGTGTATGTATAAGTATATTACATACATATATCTTATGAGATCTAGTCTGCTTTATTATATTAGCTTACTTTCTAAACTTTCTTTGTACCCCCCCCCCCCCCCCCTTTTTGTTTATTGCAAAATCAACAGTAATTAATGTTACTTAAAACACAAATGAGCTAAACCGACTCAACCAACCAACTCAACCGAGCAAAACCAAACAGCGTGATGTGTGACCCCTCTTAAAAAGTCATTTGAGCTTGTATGAACCCACTATAAGCCCAAACTCAGTGGCTTGTGGTACGCGGGGTGCGTACCACCAGCCAACCCTTAAGAACGTCATCTGAGTTTGTACGCACCCCAGCCACTTCTTAAGAGCGTTCCATGAGCCAACATAATAATTGCGAAAAACGGCCGTTTCTGGCACATTTGTAAACTACAACTTACCTACATTGAATCACGTTACAAATAAGCATTTAAAAAATAATATTTATAGCAATAAACAATGTGAACGTAGCTTTTTTAATAAAATTGATTATATTGGAAGATATGATTTTTTTAAGATTGGCGGCGCTAGTTGGCTCATGGAACGCTCTTAAGAAGATCATCTTAAAATCATCTTGAAGACAAACTTGTCAGTTTCAGACGCTGGTGGCCAAATAACAATAATGTATTAAGATAGTAATGATTTAAATAAATAAATGATCTGATATGCACCCCAGCCACCTGGATAAAGTCATCTGGATTTCAACACACGTTTCAAAGTCCTATCCTCACCTGTTGTTGCAAATCATCTCTCTCGCGTTGCACCGCGTCCATGTCTTGAGTCATCCTGGCTAGGTGAGCGCGCGGCGACGCGCAGCCGTCCAGTGAGTGCGGCCCGCTGTCGGGCGCGGGGCGGGGCCGCGGCCGCGGGAGCGGGGACGACCGGCCGGGTATTGAGAGCGCGGGCTTGGCGGTGCCGTAACTGCGGGAAACATTGACTTGACAGTTTTGATATTTTCTTGCATACAGGGTGATTGGAAATTTTTAGAGTAGTCCTGATCGATTTAATCATAACATTGATAAAAAAATTCAATCCTCGTGATTTGTGATATACATCCTTCATGGGGCACTGTATTCGCTTTTATAACAAGTTGCCAGAAAGTGTCACGACGTTGACAGAGAGGAAATTGAAACAATTTCATTAAAGGAACACTTGTTAAGAAGGCGTATTACAGGATAGATGACTATTTAAACGATGAACATGCATGGTGTGTGTCGCCGGTTCCGCATGAGGGATAAAGTTACTAATAACAGTAATAGTTATGTACCTAGTTATTAAGTAATTGTGTATTATTATTATATTATTTTAAAAGATGTGCTGCTAAGAGTTTTTTGCCACTTTTTCTCCTCAGCGTTGGCACCTTTTCCTTGCAAAGTGGTGTAAATGTAAATTGAAAAATATTTTGACGTGCAAAAATGTACACAACGTGCTTACTTGCAATCAAGAAATTTGACTTGACTTGACATAAATACGGGTGATTGGAAATTGGATACATTCCTTGAAAGGGGTGATACTGGAGGTGGTTTGCAACAAATTAGGCAATATTAGCGAGGGGTCGAAATTGAGTGGTTTCTGAGTTACGGTAGTTTTAATTTTATTTAGAAATTTAGAGTAGATCACAAAAAAAACGATATCACGGTGGCTCTGTTGGAATAGAGCGTGCCACGGAATGGCGAGGTCTCTGATTCGAATCCCGGTCGTGATCTTTCATCACGACCGGGATATCTTACCCAGGTCGTGATTTTTTTTTCTCAATTTATCATTTAGATTTTCGTATCGCATAGCGCATATGACAGTAGAAGTCCCCGGCACAGTGACTCCATATTTGTGTTTTTAATAATTTTGGACGAATTCTGGCAGGGAAATATAAATACTTTAAAACAAGCTCTTAATACCCTACATTTTGATATATATTTTGTATGAATAACTATTTCGGTTTAGACATAATTTTCATTTTAAAAGACATGGAAGGGGTATTTGCGATTTTTTTCTATCGAGCGAAGTTTGTCCAATCGTGTATCGGTATTCATCAGTCTCTAAATAGACACCCCAAAATTGCTATATATTTTTTCAGACGTTTAATTTTAGTAGTTAGTGCCGTAAAGTAAAGCCAACTCCTTCATGGGTAATGGAATTAACTTCTATAACAAGATTCCTGATGATATTTTATGCCTAACCGAAACGAAGTTTAAATCCCACGTAAAGAAAACCCTAATGAGAAAAGCATATTATACTACCGATGACTACATTAATGACAAAGAAGCGTGGTGCTCCCCGAATTCGGTCTAATACTAATATTATACTACTATTATTACTAATATTCTGGTTTATTATAAATGAGCATTATTTTGTTATTTTAATTAATATTATATATTTTTCATCATGTTCTAATTTATTCACCGAGCATGGATAATGCGTGATTCAAATTCTGAGTAAAAATAGGAGCGCACCATCGTAAATCATGTTTCTAACCGAATGTTAGACATGGTTGTCGGAATACTACTACTATTGTCCGATAGATGGAGTTGCGTAACATACCCTTTAAGTATGTATAATGCGATGAAGATTTTCGGTGGGCGTGGCGTGGCCTGTGGTGGCTCAGTTGGTAAGAGCGTGTCACGGAATTACAAGGTCGCAGGTTCAAGTCCTGCCCACGGCAAGAATTTTTTCATCATGTTCTAATATTATATACTTACATTTTTAAATGAATGATTGATGAATTATTGAAATTGGTTAATTTTAGTTTTTATATTGTTGTATAATTTTTATTATATTTTGACATGAAAAGTATTCATAAGGATCTATTTTCAGAATAAATATTGAAGTTTGAAGTAGCGTTCATAGAAAAACTGAAAACCCGCGCATACGAAGCCTTAAAGTGCCTATTGTACTGACCCTTCAGCGATGAGATCCGATGAGTGTCCGCGCTCAGCGCTGGTCATGAGGTCCGCTATCTTGAGCATGGCCGCTTCCAGATCAGCGCGAAGCAGGTTCTCGCGCTGCAGGCACTCAGACATGGCATCCTCCATACCCTACAGATACACATGACGCAAATGACAATGCCAGATTCTGCCCCACCATCAACCTCAAGTTGTACAAGATAACGAATAAATGTAAAAAATATCTCGCGTTTTCTATTAAAATTATTGGTTTAAAATAAAGTTTTGTACAAGTTGCGATTCGAAAAAAACAGCTTTAATAAAAATTCAGAAAATAGTAACAAATCGAAGCGATTTATTCATTGTTTTGGTTATTCTTCTATAGGAGTTGCGAGAGTAGCAGAAAATGATACTGATTATGATTATGCAATATGAAACATGTAATAAGTCCCCAACAAAATGATAGGTACAGCTTAAATGATCACGTAGTTTTTTAGGTGGGGCAAAGCTCCATTGTCATGTGGCAATGTCTTTTATATATTTTAGGGGATTACAAGCTTGTATTAAAAACTAATACCTATACAGGGTGTGACGTAAATGGTATATGAAGCCGAAGAGAGGGTGTTGAGTATCGGTAACTGAACAACTTTTGTTCCTATTCACGCTTGCTTTAAAGAATCCAAGGTTACAAGTGTCAGCAAATATTGGTTTGTACAGTCGAAGACAGAGATAAGTATACAGGGGGCCTCAATAAGGTTGAGATTTTCTCAAAAACTACTAGACCGAATTTAATAATTCTTTTACAGTTACATAGTTTTAACTTGAATTCCAGCATGCTGCGGGCGGTAAGCCGGATGACAATATGGACGGGGAGGTACCTCTGCATTATCAGGTCTTTTGTCCTTAAGACTATTCTTAAGGACGAAAGACCTGGCTTCCCGTAGCACAGGGAATCCTAGTTTGGGAGCCAGGAACATTATTGTATTAAATGATATTTTTGTGAACAACAATAAAACATTTCATTTCAACTTTTATCTATCAAACAGTGAAAGAATTTTTATAATAAGACAAGTAGTTTTTGAGAAAATCTCAACCTTAAAAACTCTCCTGTACACCTTCCTCTGTGTTCCACCGTACTATATTTATTTTATATCTAATCAAATCAAATCATTTATTTCCAATAAGTTTACATACATAATATTGTTTGTACGGTGGAACACAGAGAAAGGTGTACAGGAGAGTTTTTAAGGTTGAGATTTTCTCAAAAACTACTAGACCTATTGCAAAAATTCTTTCACTGTTTGATAGATAAAAGTTAAAACTATGTAACTGTAAAATAATTATTAAATTCGGTCCAGTAGTTTTTGAGAAAATCTCAACCTTATTGAGGCCCCCTGTATACTTATCTCTGTCTTCGACTGTACAATGGCCCCGCACTAGGTAAAACCTGTATCGCGGGAGACCGCGTATCTATTTCTTATTGTTGCGTATAGCATCAATATTCTTCTAAAGTTTCTGTTCTTTAAGTTATTGGTGTGTTACAACCACATGAAACTTGCATCGACTGGTAGAAGGCATATTAAAAGAATGCTATATCTAGTCTGTTACCTTCCTGTGCAGCTCGCAGGTGTCGCAGTGCTGCCGCCGGGAGTCCAGCTCTTCAACCAGTTCCGTGATGTGCACGGCAGACGACTCCAACATGTTCGACTGATCCGGGACTCCTGGAAAGAGTTCATCATCATCATCAGCCCGTGTCAGTCCACTGCTGGACGCAGGCCTCTCCCAAGACGCGACACTCGGCACTGGTGTTCACGCCGAACTCGCCTTATTGACATACGCTGGACACCATACTAATGAGACTCTAGGCGGTTCATAGTGCCCTGGTACTTGTAATGATACATACTCAAAGAGCTGGGGCTTACGTCCGATTGGAAACAGCGAGTGTTGAGTGAGACATATTGTGACTCCGGTTTAGCCATGGTCTCCTGGTACTTTTAAGGTAAATTCATCATCATCATCATCCCGTGTCACTGCTAAACGCAGGTCTCTGCTAAACGCAGGTCTCTCCCAAAGCGCGCCAGTCCCTGCCAGCCATCTTGCGAAGGTTATCCCTCCACCTGGTCGGGGGGCGTCCCACTACGCGTTCGTGGCCTCCATTCGAGAACTCGTCTACCCCATCGGTTATCGGTTCTACGACAGATGTGACCAGCCCACTGACACTTCAGTTTACTGATTCTATGAGCAATGTCAACCACTTTTGGGCGCTCCTAGAGCGATGTAAACGTGCAACACCTGGAACGCAGATGTTCCAGGTGTTCAATACCATGTACTCACTGTTCGGCGCAAGTCTGGAAGACAGCTCCAGCAGTTCGTGCGCCTCATGCCTCAACCGGCGCAGCGAGTGCTCCAGCTCCCGCTTGATGTCCGCGCTGAGGTCGCGCTGCTCCTGGAGGTACCCGCCCAGCGCCTCAGAGTCCAGGTCAGCGAGGATGGACTGCAGGTCCGGGGCGAAGTGCACGTGCTTGCCGCGGGAGGAGGTGTTCAGCTCGAGGGAGAGGTTGGGAGATGCAGGGCGGGAGTCGTCTTCGGTGAATGATCTGAGGATGGCGAAATGAAATCGATCATTATTTTGTTTATTTGTATATTTAAATTACAAACAAGCAAGCGGTTAGTCTCCCTGATGCGGCGGATGCGGGACAGCGCCAACAGCCTGGTGGCAACTGTGGCAGAGAGGGTAGAAGGCCCAATTCTTAAATATTGGGTCACCACACGTGCCGGTAACACGGACCGCAAAGTAGTAATAATAAACGTTATTATGGATCAATTGTTATCTGAGTATAAATAAATTAAATTAAATTTCTTATACAGCCTAAAATTCCTTGAAATCATTCGACAATTTCAAACTGGGGGTGGTACTCATGATATGTATTGAATTGGTATGGTTTTTTAGTAAATCAAAACTGATTTTTTTATATAACTAAGTTCGTCACACGTCACAAAATTACCTTAGAAATGACCATTAGATCAAATTCCAGTGAAAGAAATCGTTGCAAAAAATTCAAAATACCTTAAAATGTAAAAAAAAAAAAACTAAACAAATCAAATTAAAAAAAATGATAGTGGAATTTATTGTAAATGTTTTCTTATTTTTATCCAAATTGTTTAATTTTCTTCAACGCTGTGCAGAATTAATCTATATCAAATTTCAATTTCATTTTATTTAATTGCATACACATGTCAGAATGTACATTAATACATTAGGTCTTAAAACTATGACATATGCCCCCTGTAGGGCACAGCAACGTGGAATGACAGAGGCAGACATTGCGGCAATAAGTAAATTATGTAGTTCTTATCTTATCTTGTCCTGATTGGGTGCCAATGTGGCGGCACTTCGACCCATTTGGATCTTTTGTGCTCTCCCCTTTCCTTTATGCTCCTTCCTCCTCCCTAAAGATATAACTCAGTAGGTCCGCTATGCAGCTCATGGGAAGGAGCCTGTAGTCTTCTGGTTCCGGATAGGCCGACCCCAGGAGACTCATTCGCTTTCTAGCCAGGAGTCACATTCACACAGTAAGTGTTTCATGGACTCCGTTTTGTCACCACAGGCTCTGCAGGTTGGAGATACAGCTAACCCCATCCTATGCAACAGGTCGTTCGTTGCTTGATGTCCCGTTAGCGCCCCAATTATGTAGTTAATTAATTTATTTCATTTTATTTCAAAAGCCTAACCACCCATTTAATTTTGTTGAATGAATTGAAGGCCTTCCTGTATAATAAGACCAAATCTTATACCATTCGATATTAGCAAATGACCCTATGAATTCTCCTTGTGCAGTCGCTTGTCTTGATTTCGCTACAATTACCTTTCCGCGAATACATGCGTGCACCAATTAATATCAGCAACAGGTTTACGGACGGTACGTTCATAATATCTAAAGGGCACAACTGTTGGCGGGGCGCCAGGCGGCACAGGGCCGGAGAGCGAAATATTTGCGCCCCAGGTAATAATCAACGTATAATGCTCCCTTCACTTGGCATATTTGTTATACTTGCAATGTGTGGTTCAAAATATTCGTTTTATTTGCCTATCCGACACACAATTAATGGTGGCACTTCACTTGGCTATTCGTATTTGTCATAATTGCCATGTGTGGTTGGTATTCTTGACACAATATTCGTCCTATTTGTATGTACAGTCGACAGCAGATCAATGGTAACACTTGCAGTACGATTTCAAGTCTTACAACGCAGATAATAAGAACGGTCCAAAATCCAAAGTGTTACACTTGATGTGCTATCGACTGTACGTCAGGTATTTGATGGTGGCACTTCACTTGGCTAATCGTATTCGCTATTGGGTGTTTGTCGCATTTGTCAAATACTTGACGTACGGTGGAACACAGAGAAAGGTGTACAGGATAGTTTGTAGGGTTGAGATTTTCTCAAAAACTACTTGACCTATTGCAAAAATTCTTTCACTGTTTGATAGATAAAAGTTAAAACTATGTAACTGTAAAAGAATTATTAAATTCGGTCCAGTAGTTTTTGAGAAACTCTAAACCTTATTGAGGCCCCTTGTACACTTGTCTCTGTCTTCGACTATACATACAAATAAGACGAATATTTTGTCAAGCATACCAATTACACATAGTAAATACACATGGTAATGATGACAAATACGCAAATACGAATAGCCAAGTGAAGTGCCACCATCATGGTAAGGAGGCAGGGCGCTAATATTACTATTCTACTACTCTCTGCACTCGCAGTCGTTCACAAACATAACACCCACGCTCACAAAATGCTGCCTGCGTCCGTGTAACCACTTACTGGGGGCAGCTGAAGGCCTCGGCCACAGCATTATGCTGAGCTGACCGCCTTTTCGATACAACACTACACCACCAAATGTTGTCTCTTATATCTTTATTTTATTTTTAATTGTTGTTAAGTGTGTGTTGTATTAAATAAACGTGTTTTCATTTCATTTCATATTCCAAGTAGGGGCGCAACCCGACCTAAATACGTCCCTGTGTCCAGGACGATATTAATTTCTCGTGTACCCCCCTGAAACGAGAAGAGCCGCAGTTAGCCACGCGTATATCGGTCGCTCGGCACTCGGCACTAACTTTAGCCTAGACCAAAACGAACACGGCAATCTGCATGGATTTCCGTTTTATGAGTCAACTGTTTGTCTGCTCTGTGGATGGTGGATTTAGTTCCATTTAGATAGATAGATAGATAGATAGATAGATAGATAGATAGATAGATAGATAGATAGATAGATAGATAGATAGATAGATAGATAGATAGATAGATAGATAGATAGATAGATAAACACTTTATTGCACAAAGAAGCATATACATAGAAAACAGAGAGTAAACAATTTGTACAAAGGCGGCCTTATCGCTCAGAGCGATTTCTTCCAGGCAACCGAGGTCAATGGAAATTAACAAAAAATAAACGGCAGTGTATTGCATAAAATAAATAAAGAATAAGAAGAAATAAGAAGCACATACACCAATATAAATAATAACAGTATGATACACATACAAACAATATGTAATTACTTAAGTCTAGATACTAAATACTTATATGTTAAAGTATAAAAACCCATATTAATATTCATACGTACATACACACATACATACATTATTATTTAGAAATGCAATTCTTTTTAAACTTTCACGGTTTGTATACATATTAATTAGATAAAACTCGTGACCATGATGGCTGCAATGCTGTCGAAATATCGAGACATCAATAATAAATGTTTAACACGGTAATTCCCGTTATATCTAATTAAAATGAAATTCTTATTGGAATTAACGGAGACAGCGTTTCGGTTCATTGAATTTTTTGGATGATTTTTTGCAATATTTAATATACAGGGTGTAAAGTAAAGGGTATAGTATACATATAGGAATAAAAACAGTCTTAATAAATTACAATGACAATTAACAAACATATAACTCATGGCAAACGGTTCAGGCTTCAGCTGATGCTGACACAGAGTGCGTCAGCGCTGGTCTTCAGCCCACACCTTGGCTCCAAATTGGTTATAGAGGAGCATCGTACCGTAAGGTAAGCTCACAGCTTCCAATGGCAACCGATGGTTACTGATTGTGTGATTGTATGTATGTGTGTAGATAACTGTGTGTGTGTGATTTAAAAGATGTGCTGCTGAGAGTTTTGTGCCACTTTTTCTCCTCAGCGTTGGCACCTTTTCCTTGCAAAGTGGCGTAAATGTAAATTCAAAAAAATATGTTGACATGCAAAAATGTACACAACTAGCAAAAGAGATTTGACTTTGACATTGGCAAATGACGAACTGTTGAGTGCATTAATAAACTAAATAAAATACCAATGATCATGTGACTCACGCGTGTTGGGTCTGCAGCCGTTGCAGCAGCTGCGCGAGCACCGTGCGGTTGAGCTCGTCCTCTGCGCACGCGCAGTACGCCACCAGCTGGCTCACCACGCGCTGCAGCGACACCGCCACGCGCTTCAGACCGTCCCTTAACACAACAAATAGAGCATTTTACTTGACAGACAATATTACATCAAATTCCATCAAGCAGGCATCGTTAAGAGTCTTCCATGAGCCAACTAGCGCAGCCAATCTTAAAAAAATAATATCTTCCAATTTAATCTATTTTAAATTATTATTAAACCGCCGTTGAACCTGCGACCTTGTCATTCTGTGACAGAATGACAAGGTCGCAGTTTCAAGTCCTGCCCACGGCAAGAATTTTTTCATCATGAAATAATTATTGAATTTGGTCCAGTAGTTTTTGAGAAAATCTCAACCTTATTGAGGCCCCCTGTACACTTATCTCTGTCTTCGACTGTACTAATATAACTTTTAATATGTATTATATTTAGTAATGCAGCCAAATCTTGTAAAATTGTAATTTTTGTTACCTTGCTAATGACGCAACAAAATATCAACACATCGAAGAATTATGCGCAAGATCTGCAGTTTCGTGCTATAGTCAAGAGTCCCGCTCCGAGCTCGGGAGTGAACGTGACTGTCGAGCTGCTTCGTCCAGAGTGACGACGCTACGGCGACACCTCTGGATGAAGACAAGAAGACGGGGATACCCAGGGTGATAATGCTACGACGACTCCCCGGGATGAAGAGAAGACGATATGATATATTGAATATTTTGTAACATGACATTGTAAAATGGCCCCAATGTCAACTTTGGCAATGGCAACTGTCGAGTCCTTTAATAAACCTAATAGTAATACTGAATGTTCACCTCTCCTTGGTGACCTCCTCCAGGCGCCTGTTCTGGTCGAAGCTGCAGTTCCGGCGCTGGCGCCACTTGTCCGCCTCGGCGGGAGACAACTCCTCGCGGATGCCGGGGATCTGGGGACAAACAAACATACGTCACTGTCTGTTATCGTGTCCACCCTGGGCATAAGGGTACGCAGCCCTTTGGTTTTGCCTGATATTGGCCGGCGAAACACAAATATGAAACAGTCAAATTCAGTCTATGTATACCGGTACCTTGAGTTCATTGACGCAATGGTTGCGTCACTGGACTTCGGAGGTTCTAGGTTCGATCCCCGGCCAGATCAGCCAATGAGTCTTTTTGCTTAGAAAATCTTAGATTTTGTTTTGTTCTCAGGCATACAGGTTTCCTAACAATGTTTTGTTTTACATTTTTACGTTGAAAAAAGCACGTAGCGACCCACCCCGCAAACCACCTTTCAGCGCAGCCACCATGTACCCTAGCTAGTAACCAGAATGCCAGCCACTGGGCTCTAGGCGCTAAGCAAACCGCCTGTCTGTGCGGACGTAGCCTTAGCGATAGGCGCACAGACCATAGACATGAAATCGGTACAAATTTGCAAGCGAAAAATTATGTCAAGCGATAGGCGCTATTAGACGAAGCGGGAGGCAGGGGCGCCATATTAAACCCGCTTCGATACCTCAAGGTTACGCGTGTCGCGAAGCAATGTTGCGCTCATGTGCAGGCAGAAACGGCGTCCTCCTGTTACAGGTCTGTGGGGTAAGTGGTCTGTGGATAGGCGTTACGCCGACCGCTAACGCTGCGTGCTAGGGGGGCGAGTCATGTAACTATAGAAGGCAACGTACCACAAATCGCCTAAACATCACCATATTGTCGCCGTCACATTGTAAACACCACTGCCTTCACACTACACGGCTGTACGAATAAGTTTATCATCACACCAGCTCATGAATATTTAACACTTTGTCATTGTAGTCACTTCACTGTGCTTATCTCTTGTCTTGCTACAATAATACTAATTGGGAAGATTGTTTTAATGGCGTTGCCAGAAATAATTAGAGTAAAAGTGGATTACCATGCATGTAGAATGACGAATATATGGAATCTGGCAACCCTGTTTTGGAATGGCGGATTGATTTTTTACTAATTGTTTAATTTTCCATTTACATGAATACTCTAAATAACATTGGCGAAATTATCTCTTTAATAAGAGTAGAAGCCATTCAAATAAGAATAGATAGACGAATATGTGAAATGAATGAACTCTGAAATAAAGGAACATTCACACCCAGACACAATTTTGGTGTTTCTTGTGTGATTGGCCTTAAATGTTGGAAATCAGCAATTTTAATGCAATGTTTGGAATAAAATTCTAGTTCAGTCTAGGGTGTGAATGTACCTGTATGCGTATTAGATATTTCATTCAGACAAATATTTGCAAAGTATAAAGTCGGAGTCGGAGAGCCGAAAGTCGAAGAACCCTCGATGCGCGAGTCCGACTCCCTCTTGGACGGTTTTTTGAAAGTTTTTCAATTAAAATATTTTATTTCAGGCATATTGTGTCGTTTTAATCGATGGTAAATCTTTAGTATTAAATAACATAACCTAAAAGCTTATTAAAATCAATAAATAAAATGAATATCTATATGCCCACTGACCAGGCTTCTAACTAAATGACAATGCCAGATTCACCATCAACTTCAAGTAGTACAAGATAACGAATAAATGTAAAAGTATCTCCGTTTTTTTATTAAAATTATTGGTTTAAATTAAAGCTATGTACAAGTTGCGAGTCGAAGAAAACAGCTTAATTAAGAATCAGAAAATAGTAAGAAATCGAAGCGAATTATTCATTGTTTTTGTTATTCTTCTATAGGAGTTGCGAGAGTAGTAGAAAATGATACTGATTATGATTATGCAATATGAAACCTGTAATAAGTCTCTCTAAAATGATAAGCATAAATGGTCACGAGTTTTGTAGGTGGGGCAAAGCTCCATTGAATGTGGCAATGTCTTTTATCTCCCTAAATAACTTGTTCGTATAAGAAATACACTTCTTAGATATAGTATATCGCTTAAAGCGATAAGGCCGCCTATCTGTGCACTAGCTAATTTTGGTTTTATATGTAACTGATGTATTTTCGTTTGTGTGCAAATAAAGTATATTTGTTTGTTTGTTATAGTTACATAAATCAAAATTTTGAGTAAATAAAAAACTATACGTACACGATACAATCCTTTTTGTAATAACACAATCAAACACTCCCAACTAATAATTTCTACACAATCAACGCAAATATCGATACAAATCAGTTCAAAGCGCAAACCTTTTGGTTGAAAACATCAACCAATCTATTTTATCCCAAACTACCCACAACGTAAACAAGATAAAAACAAAGCCGGCTGCGCGCGCACAAATACGTACGAAGAAAAAAACACGAGAACACGTGTGGCCAAAACGGATGCTTCAAGCCTGTGTGGTTATTACAAGCGAGTAAGGGGTGTTTTCGTGTGACTTTTAGTCAGAGAATCTACTATATTTAGTGCAGGGATAAGCAATAGATTTTATGATGATGAAATTAAACAGAAGCGAAGTTATAAATGTGTCTCCAAATCAATATTTTTACTCAACTGCCTTAAGAGCCTTCCTAGAGCCAACTAGCGCCGCCAATCTTAAAAAAATCATATCTTCCAATATAATCAATTTTATTAAAAGTTCACAAATGTGCCAAAAATGACAGTTTTTCGCAATTATGTGAACTACAACTTACCTACATTGAATCACGTTACAAATAAGCATTTAAAAAATAGTATTTATAGCAATAAACAATGTGAACGTAGCTTTTTTAATAAAATTGATTATATTGGAAGATATACGGCGCTAGTTGGCTCATGTCAGCGCCTTAAAGAGTCTTGTTTTCGAGTTGTTGGTTCCTTTGCGGTTTAAGTAACAAAAACGGCTCATAGTTACTTTTATGTAAAAAATTATTGTGACAATTGATTTATTTTTATGTATTTGAATTTGAATCTCTCTAGGTTTCACGGGTTTAAGAAAACCCGGTCCTTTGAAAGGCTTGCACGGAGACATAGGTCCAACGCGTAGAGGCCCCTTAGAGAACATTAATTTTAAGAGATATGTGATGCACCTAGCGGTACCTACCCGTCTCTGAGCGCATCTGACTGCACTCAATGACAGACCCCGTCAGGTGCATAAACTATTGCAGTGATTGGAAATTACAACTTAATTGGGGCTATTGGTTTGAGATGTTGGTGGGTCAGTCAGTCTGGTCTATGGAGCGAGACGTCGGACACCTGCCATTATCACATTGTCTCAAAGTTATGAAAAAACTATTATTATTTTCATATATTTCATTCATGAAAGGTAATATTCGCATTCACACAGTGTCTCATGGATGAATCTTTAAGGTTTAAAAAGGTTTATGAACAGCATAAATGTTTAACACAGCAGTTCTCGTTTTATCACACTAGTAACCGAATCAGATAAATTAATAATGTAGTTTTAGCATCGAAATTGTGGGAACAAATTAAATTACTCTACGAATACAAACAGCTATTCAATTGCTCTGCTCATAAAACATTATGGGCAATAAACACCGTGCGTACGGACAACAGCAGGTCAATGGTAACACTTGCAGTACGATTTCAACTGTTATGACGCTGGTAATAAGAACTGTCTAAAGTCCAACTTGTTACACTTGATCTGCTGTTAGTGTACTACGTACAGTATCAACGGTGGTAGCCATATATCTAGTTTAACTGCACTTCCCTTAAATCGTGTTCTTGACACTTTCATAGCTTGTTAAAAAATCGTATTGGTAGAAAGGGATGCCGCCTACAAGGTGGCTGGCAAAGACTGATGCAAAGGCCAAGAGGCGGGTCAAAAGCAAGAGTGAGACAGAAGATGTCCCGCAGCGGCGGAGTGAAGAGCACGGCACAGTGACTCCATATTTGTGTTTTTATTAATTTTGGATGAATTTTGGCAGGGAAATAAAAATACGCCAATAAAAATCTGATATTTTTAAAACAAGCTCTCGTATTTATAATACCCTACTTTTTGATACATATTTTGTATGAATAACTATTTCGGTTTAGATATAATTTTCATTTTAAAAGACATGGAAGGGGTATGTTTGCGATTTTTTTCTATCGAGCGAAGTTTGTCCAATCGTGTATCGGTATTCATCAGTCCCTAAATAGACACCCCAAGATTGCTATATTTTTTTTCGGACGTTTAATTTTAGTAGTTAGTGCCGTAGCCTTCATAGAAAAACTGAAAATCCGCGCATACGAAGCATTAAGTGGCGTGCTTTGGGAGACGCCTGCGTCCAGCAGTGGACTGATACGGGCTGATGATGATGAGGGGAAAGGGACAGGAGATATAAACGGTGGAATAACTTTAAATCACGTTTATGTATACGCGCTAATGATCGAACACGAGGGTTTATAATAGTGATTTAGTGGTCATGTTGTGATGCGTTTAATGAACCGAAATAGCGTCGCCATTGTATTATAGATTTAGGGGAGAATTCTATGGTATACTTGTTGGATTCGAGTTTGTGATTTTATTTATTAGTTTTATGATTTTAACGACTGAAGTGTGTATATTTTCCTAGGCCTTCCATGAGCCAACTAGCGCCGCCAATCTTAAAAAAATAATATCTTACAAATTATTAATTTTTATTATAAAAGCTATGTACACAATCTTTTTTAGGATTTTGATGGGAGTTTCACTAGGAGATAGCTGAAATATCCGGACAGCTCATAGGCTACAAGCCATGGCGGTATGTGATGTGGAAACAAGGATCCAGAGAGGAAGATCTGCCTCCTGATCTCCTCCTCCTCTACGCAAACGAAGTTGCGGGGTATAGCTAGTGTTTTAATGAACCAATTAGTACCACATTAGGACTGATGTCCAAATCTAGACTTCAGCGAACGCACTAATGAAAAACCGTCACCGAAACTTTTAATTACTTTTAATATGAGTGTTGTCATTGATGTGGTGTCGAGTGTGCTACCAGTGTAGAAGTAAGAGAGCTACGTCAACAAACTGCACTGCAGTGCGGCGACAGATGTAACATTGCAATTTTGTTAAAAATTAATAATAATAAAAAATAATAATAATAACGGTCGCTTTGTTGTCTGTCTGTCAACATCTATATCTCAGAAACGCGTGGACGGATCAAATTGAAATTAATACCAAATACTCAGCACATGCTGAGCTGGTCTTTTTTGACGTTACATGCCGCACCATATACTGTCTCTAAGTGTTTATTGTATTATTTATTCACTGTACTGATTTTTTCAAGGCTGAAGACCTGAAAGAAAGAAAGAAGTTTTCTTTCTTTCTTTCAGGTCTGCAGCCTTGAAAAAATCAACCTTCTACGTAAACGCAATCAAAAGATATGGCCGTTTATGTCTCATTTTGGCACATATTTGTATGAAAAAGTTGACCTAGAAGCATGAAACATATGACCATGCCAGATTCTGCCCCACCATCAACCGCAAGTTGTACAAGATAACGAATAAATGTAAAAATATCTCCGTTTTTTATTAAAATTATTGGTTTAAAAAAAAGTTTTGTACGGTGGAACACAGAGAAAGGTGTACAGGAGAGTTTTTAAGGTTGAGATTATCTCAAAAACTACTTGACCTATTGCAAAAATTCTTTCACTGTTTGATAGATAAAAGTGAAAACTACGTAACTGTAAAACAATTACTAAAATCGGTCCAGTAGTTTTTGAGAAAATCTCAACCTTATTGAGGCCCCCTGTATACTTATCTCTGTCGTCGACTGTACAAGTTTTGTAATATTCGAAAAAAACAGCTTAATTAAGAATTCAGAAAATAGTAAGAAATCGAAGCGATTTATTCATTGTTTTTGTTATTCTTCTATAGGAGTTGCGAGAGTAGTAGAAAATGATACTGATTATGATTATGCAATATGAAACCTGTAATAAGTCCCTAACAAAATGATAGGTACAGCTTAAATGACCACGTAGTTTCGTAGGTGGGGCAAAGCTATTTTGAAATTACATCCCTCCAAAAATATTATCTTTTCGTTAGAGCAAAGTTACGGGGTTAGTAAGTAGCATTGCACGGAAGCCTCGGGACGCGAGTCCGACTCACACTTGGCCGGTTTTTAATACGTCACACACAATATCGTTTGTTTATTTGTATTCACATGTCTTTGTGCGTATAACGACGTGCATGCGCGCGTGACGTCACGGGCGCGAGCGCGGGCGAGACGGGCGGCGCGTACGCCGGGTACGGATGCACTGGGTTCATGGGTTGGGTGGGAATGGGAATGTTTACGTTTTGTTTGGTTGCTCTAACATGAGTTTAAACTGAGAGAAAAGTAGAATAATATTCGTTGAATGCATTCAGATGTAGTCAGAGATAGGTCCCGCTAGATGCATCCACATATCACATTATAATAAAGTTATATGAGGGGCTTCTACGCGTTGGACCCATGTACAGTCGAAGACAGAGATAAGTATACAGGGGGCCTCAATAAGGTTGAGATTTTCTCAAAAACTATAGGACCGAATTTAATAATTATTTTACAGTTACATAGTTTTAACTTTTATCTATCAAACAGTGAAAGAATTTATGCAATAGGTCAAGTAGTTTTTAAGAAAATCTCAACCTTAAAAACTCTCCTGTACGCCTTTCTCTGTGTTCCACCGTACAAGTCTTTCAAAGGACTGGTTTTTTTGAAATCGAGAAACATTCAGACGTACAAATAAAAATAACTTATTTAGGCATTATATACCATTAGTATACGGTTATTAAGGTTGAGATTTAATTAAAAACTACGCGACAGATTTTTAATTACAATATTTACTGGTAAAAAGTTACAATAGTTTAAGTAATTTTTGATAAAGAATGGCTATTTTGCGAAAAGGAAAAGCCATTTCAATGGAGCTTTGCCCCACCTACAAAACTACGTGACCATGTAAGCTTTACGTTACACCCTCTATAACTCATAACTCATTTATTCAGATCTTAGGAACACTAGATCACGTCAATCAACAACATTCTAAACTTGTGTTGGACAATCTGTTGGCAAAGAGCAGACCGGTGCATACAGCCAGATTACAATACAATAGATCACATTACACATTAGCAAGTTTCCTTGTTTGCCAAGCTATTACGAGTCATAAACCCTACGGGGTCAGAACCCACTGGTCTCCTGAAATTCGCACCCTGTGCCCACTCGTCCCCTAAAATATTTGAGGTTTCCACTCGTCCCCTGAACTGTTATTTTTTTTTAATAATTTATATTTCCTCGCGCTCTACTATTTTAGAGATTTCTTTTCGGCCCCTGTGGTTGTGGTACAGTCGCGTACTAAAGGCAAAAATAAATAAATAAAGTAAATAGGTATAATCATATTTATTTCATATCACAGATAATTAGTATCAAAATTAAGTTTTATTGACAATCAGTCTTTTAGAAAAACGTTTCGTCGGGGTCTGGTAAAATTAGAAATGCTGATTGCTGCCGAACATGAAGTCATTTTAATTTATCAACGATACAATATAATTTTCATAATACATATTTCTTAATTAATTTGGTTAAAGTTTTGTTCACAAATGTACTGTGTCAGCGCTATTTATGTAAAAATATGGCTGGTTGTCTATCAGGGAACCAAAAAGTACCTGAGCAGGTGCCGAAGACTGAGCAGGGGACGAGTGGGTACCTTAAAAATAAATTAATATTGCCTCGTCTCCTGCCGGGGGACCAATGGGCACCTATAAAGGGGCTGAATCTACAACTTTTAATCCGGGGGACGAATATTAGGGGACCAATGGGTTCTTACCCACCCTACGGGAAGCCATCAATAAAAGGCGAATAAAGGCACAAACGCACCCAAATCGTAACAAGAACGGCCAAAACTACCAAATCTATACAAAAATAGCGTCATGCTGAGGTGAAATAGCTGTGACGAGGGATTTACACGGAATTGAAGCTATAACCATCGCGGATACCGGCTGTGTGGACCGCGCCATTGGCTATTTTTGTAGGATTGACGGGTTGGGTGACGTTTTATATTTTTTTTCGTCAATAAATTCTTCACTGTGGGAAAGGCATGGCCATCTAGGACATACAGCCTAATCTGAAGTAAACTCTGTGTTTTCATTAAATGCATACATATGGAGGGTGTAACGTAAAGGATATATGAAGCCGAAGGGAGGGTGTTCAGTATCAATAACTGAACAAATTTTGTTCTAAGACTTTTCGAATAAAAAAAAATAATGTCTCATACAAAACGATCTGCTGACCGGTACGAAATGTATGAAAAGACGAAAAATAAATTCGCGAAAATCAAAACGTCGTAGAACAAAAGTTGTTCAGTTACCGATGCTGAACACCCTCCCTTCGGCTTCATATACTCTTTACGTTACACCCTGTATACGAATATAAATTAATCTAAACCTTCAAACAGCCCTTTAAGAATTAGTAAATTGGAAGATATAATTTTTTGGATTTTTATGCAGCAGATGGAAGTCTATCGTCTCTGCCTACTCAGGCGTGAGTTCATAAATAAACAAATATATTTTTTTTAGATTGGCGGCGCTCGTTGGCTCATATTAGGCTGTTAATTAAATAAATAATAATAACTAACCAACTCTGAAGCATCTCATATCATATATATGTGTAATATATATATTCAAATGTTATTTATTTCCTTCCACATTCGGTACATTTTATTTCATGTTATTAGACACAGTTTGGTGGAAGACTGGTGCTCAAGCTAGGACTAATCCTGTGTTTTGAGTTAGAGTTTGTGATATATATTTATATCTATCTATAAGAAGACCATCTTATCGCAAACGTTTCACGGTTTGCAATTATTTCAGCGCTATTTAAATTTTGGACGAATCAAAGACCACATTCTCCGAAGAGCATCTCTTTCCTGTAAAGTCGTTTCATTCGCCACCAAACCCGTCCATTATTAATTGTCGCGGGCGATTCGCCCCACGAACAGCTAAATATAACCGCTGACATCCTGTCTTAGACAATTACCAGCTTTTTACTTACGACGGGATGGCGGGAGAGTAGCTTAAATACATTCAGTATGACAACTATAGTACGGCCGTTTTAATAGGCCCGATATGACACATTACAATATGACGTTAATAGTGATGTACCCATAGGTAATGTGTTAGTAATTGACTAGCTTTTGTCGGCGGCTGAACGAAAGTAACGAAAAAGAATTTTCCTGTGATGATATAATAGCGATATTAGTAACTGACACCAAATAACGTCACTTAGTATTTTAATCTCTTCTCTACGATTTAATTCAGACGACATAACATTGTAACTGTGCTTCATGGAAAACTAAATAATTTTTTTTCATAAGAAAGAATGTGAATTTACTCTGTTGCATGTTTGAAATTATTACGAAATTCTTAAATTTTATTATTTTGTACAAAATGGATTACGTAAATGAGAATTCAAGACAATAATTATTTATCCGTAACTTGTGCACCGTTTCAAAGTTATGTCGGCCGCACCGGCCCCAAACGTCATATCGGGCTTTTCTCGGCGGCTAGATGTAAGGGTAGGGTAATGTTTGATGACACGAGTAAGTGAATCTACTTACATAAGGATAAAATATGACAACCAAAAAATTAAGTGCTGATTTATCATAAATAAAACCAGCCAAGTGCGATTCAGACTTGCGCATCGAGGGTTCCGTAACGTGCAACTTAACACCGTGAAATGTCGTCGCGAAAATGTAGTATATTTGGGACGTGGAAGCGAGAATAGTAAACCACAATACTCTGTTAATCAAGTGTAATAAATGACAGTCTATGTTTAACCGTCTTGTTAACCCTCCACATTCGATGTGTGTGGAGGTAATCCACACAAACAATACAACTTTGCTGTAATCAAAAGATAAACTAGACTTAGGGACAAACTTATCTTTGCCATTCGAAAAGTACAGCCTTTGTAGCACGAGTCAGCGTTAGCGATCGACGCAACGCCGCGGAGCTGTCAAACTGACGTTATTACAAGGCGCTTGACATTAGTTTGACAGCTCCGCGGCGTTGCGTCGATCGCTAACGCGACTCGTGCTAGCCCCGCTGCGCCCATACATCGCCTACCGTACAAGTAAGTTTATAATACCAAGAAAAAATTCATCTTTAGTGATGAATTTAAGCTTACACCTTTTGTATACATATGAATGAATTTAAGATTGAAATTGAATGATAAATGTGCTGATATTCAAGTAACGGTTATATAACGCCACGTTTTTTTTGAATAGAATAGAATAAATGTTTATTTGTTAGCCAATCAACACACTTAAATTACAGCACAGTTACAATGTAGATAATTAGTAAAAGTGAGAAAAAATAACTAAGTTAAGTTACTACCATACATAATGACATTGACAAAAAGTTCACAATCAACGTATTCTGCGTGAGTTTATGCCGACATACTATTGTATGCAGAACAAATAGAAACTATTTTTAAAAAACCGACTCCATAAAAGGCACCTTTGATTAAAAATTTATATCCTATGTCAGTCCTACAATCAAGACGAATCTAACGACACCTCACAGTAGCGGATTATCCTAAAGGCAAACTAGGCACGAGCCTAGGGGCGCGAGGTCACAAAGGGGCGCGCACGGAAGGCATAATATAAAGCTAGATTCGGACTCTGGTAAAACCTGCGTTTTCACGCCAGGCATTGCCACGAATTCGCTAATATTATGTCGTTTTCAGTATTTTTTGTGATTCTAAATCCACCTTTAGAGTTTCCTAAGTGCGCCCCGTCTACTTCATTACACCTACATCGCCAGATTCCATAACAAGTTGGTAATACATAAAAACCGAGGGGCGCCGGTGAGGTGCTAGCCTAGGGCGCTGTGGACATTTAATCCGCCTCTGACACCTCATATGTTAAAATCCAGCAAGCCGTTTAGGCTGCAGGGCGTGCTAAAGAATTAGACATACATACAGTATAAAAACCTAACCCTCCTGTTTGCACATAAGGGTAAAAGGGGCTAGCGTTGCATTTTAAAAGCTTTATAAATCGAGAATCCGTTGTAAATGTTCGAAGTGTACCCGCTTATTCTTTTACACTGTGTCCTAGCGTATTGGGAGGGCGATTGAATAGAGTAACTCAATTATAGGCAACTTCAGGTTCAATTTCTTTAGGGAACATACTGTGAGGTCTCTCGTACAAACAATAGTAGATCACTACTTGCAGTACGATTTCAACTCTTATGTCACAGATAATAAGAACGGTTCAAAATCCAGTGTTATATTTATTATTATTACTTTATTGTACACGAAAGAAGATACAAATAAAATATTAGAAACAATAAACTTAATGTACACAGGTGGTGCTTATCTCTAAAGAGAGATTTCTTCCAGCAAGACCTAGGAAGTGAAAATAAATTTGAAAGAGTAGACGACATTACCTACTACGTGTACAGTCTAATTACTTACCTAAAATAAATACACTACATACAATTATAATACATACAACTACGTATAATGATATCTTATCATGCATGATCACTCCTTACATAATAATATAATATATATACATATACACATATATACACACATACATATATACAGATACATATATATAATAAATAATACCTACTGCATACTACTTAAGAGAGAAATAGTGTTCTTTCAGTCGCTTTTTGAAAATTCCGATGGAGGTGCTGTCGCGCACTTCAAACGGAATGGAGTTCCATAATCGAGTCGCGTGAACCCTGAAGGACTTGCTATAAGCCTGCGTGGAATGGAGAATTGGATAGAGATCCAGGCAGTACTGGGATCGCAATGACCGTCCCCAGGACGTGCTAACGAAATCGAAATATTCTCGAAGGTAACTAGGTGAAGACGGATTCCTGAGTGTGTTAAATAGGACAGATAGAATGTGAGTATTTCGGCGAAGACGGATGGGGAGCCATTTCAAATCGTTTCGAAATTGGGAGACGTGATCAAATTTGCGTAATCCGAAAATAAATCGGATACACAGATTTTGAAGTCGCTCAAGTTTGTTAACTAGCTCCTCTGTGGCATCCAAGAAGCATACATCCGCATAGTCGAGCAAGGGGAGCATAATAGTCTGGGCCAAGTTTATTTTTGTTTTGAGAGGTAGGAAATTTTGGAGACGCTTCAGTGAGTGGAACGTGGAATGAACTTTTCTACTGATCTCATTGACATGTGTGGTCCAAGATAGATTGCAGTTTATTAGTAAGCCAAGGTTTTTTGCAGTGTCTGCGTACTCTATAGTGGTTCCGTTGTAGAGTAACGGAGGAACAGTTGATTGGTGAAGGAGATTACGCATAAATTTCGTTCCTATCAACATCGCCTGTGACTTGGATGGATTAACAAGTAAGCCAAAGTTTTTAGCCCACTCATGCACCCGAGCCAAGTCCTCATTCATTGCAACAATTGCCGGGCCAACGTCCTCCACTGAGAAGTGTCGGTAAAGTTGCAGGTCGTCCGCGTATAGGTGGTAGTGGGAAGACAGTACTTCTGTGACAGAGTTTATGAAAATCGAGAACAGAAGGGGGGAGAGGACACCACCCTGAGGGACACCCGCAGCGAGACCACACCAATCCGAGAGGATATCATCAGAGCGAATGCGCTGCCGGCGCCCCCGCAGGTAGGAATCAAACCACTCTATTACCAGAGGAGATACATTAAGAGACTTGAGGATACCTAGGAGCACGTCAAAGTCAACGGAGTTAAACGCACTACTAAAATCCAGTAAAGTTAGAACAGTCAGCTGCCTTTCGTCCATCGCACAGCGGATGTCATCCGTAACCTTAAGCAACGCCGTCACCGTGCTGTGCGCCGGACGAAACCCAGATTGAAATGGACTCAGGAGACTGTTATCTGCAAGATATGCGGATAGTTGACCATGAACAATACTCTCTAGCACTTTGGAGAGAATAGGGAGAATAGAAATTGGACGATATTGCGAAAAGGACGTGGGATTGGAAGTTTTAGGGAGAGGAATAACTAGAGCATTCTTCCAGGCTGTAGGAAACAAACTCGTAGCCATAGAGTAATTTAACATGTGAGTTATGACTGGCAACAGCTCATCCAGAATTGGACGAAGCATTTGAGAAGAGATCTCGTCGTCGCCCACAGCCTTGGAGGAAATAGATAGGATTGTCTTCTTAACATCACTCATGGCAACAGATTTAAACGTGAATGCGTCGCACTCGGTCTTTGGCATATTATGTTGTAAATTCAGAAGCGTAGAACTTTTTGTTTGGTCATCCAAAGTGACAGGAGGTACGGAAAAGTGCTTATTCAATGCGTTGAAGTCTATGCCAAAACTCGGGCAATCATTCGCGGACTTGCCAATTCCGAGCGTCTTAAGAAATTTCCAGATTTGTGCAGGGCAAGAGTTTTCAATAGATTCATGGATATAGCGCCGTTTAGCGTCCCTACACATCCTATTGCAGCGATTCTGCAACTTCTTGAACAAGGCGTGACTCTGGTCAGTGGGGTGCTTTTTGTAATGGCGCTTAGCCCGATCTCGCTTTGTCATCTCGCCACGTATGTCCGCAGTGAGCCAAGGCGTAGGCAAATGTTTAATTCTGACTCGTTTTACAGGGACATGTTTATCGAAGAAACCATGTAATATTTTGTTAAAATTAGCGACCATATCATCAATGTTAGTACAACAAACAACAGGAGTCCAGTCAATACCACGCGCCTCAAACCTCAGCGTCTCCAAATCTACATTATTGAAGCTGCGAAGCGGAATAAATTTAGCCTTTGCCTTTGGGGGTCGTAGTTTATAAGACAAGTAGATAAGGTCGTGATATGAGAAGGGCGCATTTAGCTGGCCATGAGTAGCGATTTTTGAAGGACTCGAGACAATAATGAGATCTAGGAGAGAAGGGCTACAGCCTGGGGCATGATGTGTCGAGGAGAGAGGGAGAATGTGTAAATCAACTGAAGAAATAATAGACGACAGCTTCGCAGAGCGGGAATCCTTTTTAAGAAGGCAGGTGTTGAAATCACCTAAAATGATGGTGTGGTCGTATTGGGGACAGAGACTTTCGAGTGTACTCTCAAAAGATTCGAAGTAGTCAATCTCTCGAGAGGGACTGTACAACACGCCTAGTAGAAGTTTTGTGTGATGAAAATAGACTTCTAGAAAAAGATGTTCAGCTGATTTCGAGTATAAGCTGGGAGATTGACTGATGACTTTACAAGGGATATCAGAGCGGAGATAAATGGCAACGCCACCACCGCCCTTGCCAGTTCTATCGTTACGTATTAGCCGGAAAGAAGGTAGGCCGCAAATTGTAGAAGGCAAGGTGGGTTTTAGAAAAGTTTCCGAGACTAGTATACCGTCTATGCGTTGTCCACTAAATGTAGCCAGAAGATCGGAATAGTGATCCGAAATACTTTGCGCATTAATGTGTACTAGGTTAAGGTTGGCCTTGCTATCCTTGAATATAGAGCTTAATTGATCGTGTAAAGAGAGACAGGAAAAGGAATCATCATCGTCGCTCACAGCACTCAGGTACTCATCGGAAGAACAACATGAGAAAAAAGAGTCATTTAAATTGTATGCAATATCCATAATATGTATAATAATAAAATAAGTACTAATAAGTAAATAATATAATATATAATTATATAAGTATAAATTAACTAATCTAATTGCAGCTTTAAATGACCAGTTATTGATCACTAATGCTGAAACCCCGCTAATACAAAGGGCTAGTGGAAGAAATCTCGATTTTTACACAAAATAATAATATACAACAAACACAACTGACAATACACAATAGACTTTAGAATGGCTCCTAAATGGGCCTATATGTTACAGTGCCACAACACGAGACAGAGTGATTTTTTTTAATATAACATGTAAAATTTCGCCTTTATACGTAATACTTGTGTGAAAAGTTAAATAAATATATTACAAAATTAAATGACCACAATCTGGTCGGCTATTATTAAATACACACATCACGAAAATATGAAAAGTGAAATTATTTACAAATACTGGCTGTATGCCTCCCTTAGTGGGCTTTGCCTTTTAGGGAGGAGTAAACGTAAGCTCAATGAGTAAACATAAACCGAGATGTCATAATCATAAAATTAAAAATAATCCTAACCTCATTTCGTTTGAAATTGGTTGGAACTTGGAAGAGAGAAAACATAAGTGCAAAATAAATAGCAAAGTTTACCGGTACCTGCAATTTAGGCAATATTAATTTATAAAATAACATAGTTCTACCCTACCGTACGACATACGTAATGGAGATGTTAAATATAATAATATATTTGATGTTGGGCTGTACAACAAAGACGCTTTGTATAAACACGTGTAGGTATAGTTGACAGCACGTCAAATGTAACATTGGGGCACTTGTAATATGGCCTATATTGCAATGGTATTGCAATATAGGGAAATACAAATACGCCAATGCCAAATAATATGTAAACAGTAATTATTTATCCCTTCCAATTTCATACATTTACTTATTACATAAGCAACTGTTGGGAAGACGCTAGTCCCCACGACATATGGAATCCTAGTGTTAGTTGCACGCCTCAAAACACAAATAAACATTAATTGTATCTAGATTTAAGGCTTCGTATGCGCGTATTTTCAGTTTTTCTACGAAGGCTACGGCAGTAACTGCTAAAATTAAAAGTCTGAAAAAAATATATAGCAATCTTGGGGTGTCTATTTAGGGACTGATGAATACCGATACACGATTGGACAAACTTCGCTCGATAGAAAAAAATCGCAAACATACCCCTTCCATGTCATTTAAAATGAAAATTATGTCTAAACCGAAATAGTTATTCATACGAAATATATATCAAAATGTAGAGTATCATAATTACGAGAGCTTGTTTAAAAAAAATCTGATTTTTATTGGCGTATTTCAATTTCTCTGCCAAAATTCATCCAAATCAATAAAAATACAAATATGGAGTCACTGTGCCGTGCTCTTCACTCCGCCGCTGCGGGACATCTTCTGTCTCGCGCTCGAGTTTGACAGCTGGCCGCCCCTTAAGTTAAAATTGTACAACTTTCTGGTTCCAAATAAAAATTATAATTATGTCAGCGCAGCTGGTAACACGCGGCAGCTCAGCAATAAGGAAACAACTGGCTGCACCAGGGAAAGGTGAACCGTCCGGGAATCTTCACGTTTACGGGAAACGTCAAAGGGAACGTTAACGCGTAAACACCGTATAACGGTGTTATGGTAAACATAACATTACCATGATTATAAAAATCACAGCCGCTCGTTTGGTAGCAATGTGTTATGTACGGTTTAACATAAGGAAAAGTTACAGGAGAGTAATTAAGTAGATGAACTATTAAACTAAATTAATAGAAAGAAACCAGTACAGCTAACAGCAGATCAAGTGTAACACTTTGGACCGTTCTTATTATCTGCGTCGTAAGAATGAATGAATGAATGAATGAATGAATGACCATTTATTTGACACAACACAGCACAGATACATACACATTGTACAGAAAAACTGATAAAATAATGAAATATATAACTACGGTGCGTGTAGCAGTGCCAAACAGGTCCCAGCTCAGCATGTGCTAAGAAGAGTGCATGTGTAAGAGTTGCATTCGTACTGCAAGTGTTACCATTGATCTGCTGTTGTTGGTACCAAAAAGCATCACCAGATGTTCCCAAAATCTACTCAACTGACGCAACAATCAATTAGTTCGAAGCACACTCGAGCCACCTTCGACTCGTGCGATACCGTCCGCCAATCTCACGCAACGTTTCGAAATACAAATGTGAATCTCTCGAGTGGTTTTATAACGTGAACACGACCTAATAATGAAAGAGTATTCTTTTCAATTGCTTTTCAATGGGTAAGTATTGTGTAATAAGTAATAACAATTTATATTACCCGGCTACCTAAAGGAGCACTCTTGAATTAAGCTTTTTTTGTTTGTTGTAAAATTCTTCCCAGTGGGAAAGGCAAAGCCAACTAGGGCATACAGCCTGGTCTGATGTTAGTAGAATGTCTTAATTCTTATAAATACAT
The DNA here is from genome assembly GCA_963506565.1 of Tachystola acroxantha. Classification (NCBI taxonomy): domain Eukaryota; kingdom Metazoa; phylum Arthropoda; class Insecta; order Lepidoptera; family Oecophoridae; genus Tachystola; species Tachystola acroxantha. The sequence continues at coordinate 12,298,235 of OY735884.1, read as the reverse complement.
ACATATATATGAAGATAACCTAACCTAAACCTACGCACAACCCTCCCAAACCCCTAAACGAAATAACTCAATGATCCACGCAAGCATCAAGTTATGCAAAAGGAAACCTTGCTAAGAGCACAAAACTTCACAAACACGACTTCTTTCGAGCACTCCAACTAATAGAAACGTTCGCGGACATCTCCTGATTAACTTAACGTGATCATTAATCACTAAATACCACGGAAACTATTTAATTAGAATTTTCACAAAAAAGTAGCTAATGGCGCTTCGCGCGCTTGAAATTAATACCAAATACTCAGGTCTGCAACTTCATGCAGCCGTGAAAAAATCAACCTTCTACGTCACGTCACCGCAATCAAAAGATATGGCCGTTTATGTCGCATTTTCTCGCATGTGTCGCATTTTCTCGCAAGAAAACCAAATCCTATAGGGTACTTCCCGTTGACCTAGAATCCTGAAATTTTGCCAGAAGCTAGGTCTTATAACACAAGTAAAGGAAAAAAATCTGAAAACTGTAATTTCAAAATTACATCTCCCCAAAATTTCTTTTTTCTTATTACAAACCTATATTTGCTGATGATCAACTAATCAGGAGTATGTCGATGTATAGACAAAATATTTTGATAATGGCAAAGATAAGCTGGTCTCTAAATCTAGTTTATCTTTTCGTTAGAGCGAAGTTACGGGGTTAAGTTGCGTTGCACGGAAGCCTCGGGGCGCGAGGCAGACTCGCACTTGGCCGTTTATTTTTTGCAACGTTTTATTTGTTACCGTTCTTATTATCTGCGTCGTAAGAGTTGAAATCGTACTGCAAGTGAGCATTGATCTGCTGTTGTCCGTACATATATTCACAGAATGACCTCAAAATGTTGAAGGAAAATATCCTGATGAAACCTGCATGCCGTAGAAAAAAATATAAGGCTGTATTCAGCAAATTCCCCAATGTCATGGCTCGAGCTCCCTCGATAAGGCGTAGGTAGGTAACCCGATCGTCAACCTCTGGCTTTTGGTCGACTCGACCACTAACAGTTCAGGTAAGTTGTCCACTCGACCATCGGCCGAGAAATCTGTGGTCGAGTGGTCGACTTGACACCTACCTTTTTTCGAAAGGTGGCTGCTCGACCATCGGCCGAGATTTATGTGGTCGAGCTGCCACCTAAGTCAATATTAATTGTATATCATTTTCATATTATATTTATTTAATGACGATCATTTTACATAACCTGCATAATTGTATAGTATTTTTATCGACTCCCAAAGGACATACTAAAGATCGGTGTAATTTTTTTTGTGATCTAAAACAATATCTATTAAGTTAGGTATATTATTATATTAGTGTACCTACTTAATTATGTTTACAATTCTTTCTAATCGATTGTACTTGTGATATTTGCGTATTTTTCACTATGTACCTAGGGAAGAAACTAGTCTCCCACACAGGGTATCCTAGTGTGGGGACTAGTGAATTTGTATCTAGAATGTACCTAAGTATCCAACGTACAATTAATAAATTTCATAAATTTCATTTCATTTCAAATTTCATTTCATTTCAATATGAAATACAGAAATGCATACAACACTTCCGTGCTTCTATTGGTCGGGTGGGGGCGAGTGGGGGCAGGGGCGGGCGCCGCGGGTGACTGAACTGTCATTCTAATTATATCCATAGCATTTATTTACTACGCGACGCGTGCGATATCCAAATGTCATACGGTTTGGAGAGAATACATAACACTCACACCCGTAGACCATGTCATCATCATCATCAACAGTCTATTTATATTGCCCCACTGCTCGGGCACAGACCTTCCCTTACATCGAGGGAGCTCGGGCCATGATCCACCACGCAGGCCCAGTGCGGGTTGGCGGATTTCACATGCCTTAGATTTTTCTTCTTCTTCTACGACATGCAGGTTTCATCACGATGTTTTCCTTCGCCGTTTTGAGAGCACTCGGTAAATGTACGTAAGTTTTTCCGTCGAAAAAACCGAGGATAACTCATTGGTACATGGCTGCCCTAGCTGGGAATCGAACCGGAGACCTCCACATTGCAAGTCCGTTGACCCAACAACTGAGCCACCGAGCTCTCAACAATATAAGTGAGTGATATCCGTTTATATATAATAATTTGCATCTCTTTTGTTTACACGGAATGTAGTACAGTGCTATCAACTTAAGCTGAGAATTGCATTTGTGTGAGTGTTGCCTCAGGCCGCTTGCTATAAACTAGTATAAACTGGTTTAAACCATGCGCGGGACGCGCCGCGCCACAAGCCGATTGCCAATCTACACTATCGGTGTGCACTCACACAAATGCAATTCTCAGCTTAAGTTGATAGCACTGTATCTTTTGTACGTTTCTTGGGCGAGGAAATAGCCGAGATTTACTCGCCAGCGGTGGGGCAAATGCCTTAAGTTGCAGTAAACCGCCCTATCTGGTAGCCGTGACTGACGTATGGTCGCGCAGTTAATCTAACTGGGCCATGCGAGGCGTCCGGTTAGCTGATGGTTTCTCGGTAAGTGATAAACATTGGGCGCCATTGGTGCATTGCATGGCGTCAGGCAAAGTTTAAATCGTCAGATGCCATTATCACTATTTGATATCAAGGTGATGGTACAGTCGAAGACAGAGATAAGTATACGGGGGACCTCAATAAGGTTGAGATTTTCTCAAAAACTACTGGACCGAATTTAATAATTCTAGTACAGTTACATAGTTTCATCTTTTATCTATCTAACAGTGAAATAATTTTTGCAATAGGTCAAGTAGTTTTTGAGATAATCCCAAACTTAAAAACTCTCCTGTACACCTTTCTCTGTATTCCACCGTACGATGGAACACAGAGAAAGGTGTACAGGAGAGTTTTTAAGGTTGAGATTATCTCAAAACTACTTGACTTATTGCAAAAATTATTTATTTATAAACTCACGCCTGATTCCCGTAGGGGTAGGCAGAGACGATGGACTTCCATCTGCTGCGATCCTGGCACACAATCCTCCTGCACATTCATCAATCTCTTCATGCATGCTCGTCGGTTTGTAGTAGACCGTACTTGACCCTTTCTCAAGACCTCGCCAATCTGGTCTCCGTACGTTCTCCTCGGTCTACCTCTGCCGACTCTCCCGTCAACATTCGCTCTGTGTATTTCCTTCGTTACCCTTCCTTCACTCATCCGCTCTAAGTGGACAAACCAACGTAACATACTCTCTTCAATTCTATTTACTACAAAAACATTTATTTCGAAAACAATAAACAATAAAAATAACTATTATAATATTAACCTAGAAAATATAAACTAAACTAAAAACTATATATACAATAGGTCGGTTGAACTATCTGAATGGCTTAGCATTACAGATAGTTCAACCGATCCCCGTTGTCTTTCAGACCACATTTACTACATTTTCTTTCAGACCACACCGTATCTTTCACTGTTTAATAGATAAAAGTTAAAACTATGTAACTGTAAAAGAATTATTAAATTCGGTCCAGTAGTTTTGACAAAAATCTCAACCTTATTCTCCCCCTGTATTCTTATCTCTGTCTTCGATTGTACAGTCGAAGACAGAGATAAGTATACAGGGGGCCTCAATAAGGTTGAGATTTACTCAATAACTACTGGACCGATTTTAATAATTTTTTTACAGTGCATAGTTGTAACTTTTATCTATCTAACAGTGAAATAATTATTGCAATAGGTCAAGCAGTTTTTGAGAAAATCTCATTCTTAAAAACTCTACTGTACACCTTTCTCTGTCTTCGACTGTACAAGCCCAAGGGTCACTGCGACCACAAAGGTCTATTGTGGCCGCGCACCGAGTTCTTACATCTCGCTCCCAAGGCCAACGTCCTTCAGGAATCGTACAATGCACTTGGGTGAGAGAGTCTTAATATTCTCGGGCATTATGTGTCCACCTAAGGCTCGGCTTCTGCTGTGAATGTCGGTGCCATCGGCCGCCCGCAGTCGTAGTGTATGAATTTCATACATCAGTCATTAGTCGTCCGTCAACCGATATTATGATTAGTTGCCAAATTTTTTTTAATAAATAAAGTTCCATTGTATGACATTTTATTCACATTACGATCTAGCCTAAATACAATAAGACTAATAAGTAATTTGATTTTGACCTAAAATTCTATAAATTGACACTTATATCTAAGTTAGTCCAACGCCATTACTTAGAGTCTATTAAGGGCGATCACTTTGTTCACGTGTCTTACATTCGCGCACTATCAATACGAATTGGTTTCACTACACTACACTAACTCAAAAGGTTTGGTTCTTTTCAGTCTTCTCACTATGTCGTCTGTGTTCGTGAGCTTCAGCAAATTTTTTTATGATTTGATTGACTGTGTCCACTTTAAGGTCCCTGTGGAGATCTGGGGGAATTGCCTAATGAGTTAGATTTTTTGTATTTCATCTTTATAAGTCGTTTAAATATCAACGCGCAATGGAACGCAGCATATTGGGCGTGAGGAGAACGGACCGTGTCCGAAACACAACCCTGCGATCGATAACTGGCGTAGCAGACGTGGCCCGCAAAGCAGCTACATTAAAGTGGAACTGTGCCCCGTGTGCCGCATGCAGCCGGACCGAGGGGCCCGGACTGTCACAGAATGGGTGCCATCGGACGGTCGCAGGCGTCGGGGCAGACCGCGGCGTAGGTGGAGAGACGATGTCGGTAGATACAGGGATGGGTGGCTGGAAGAGGCTCAGGACAGGGATGGATGGAAGAGGAGGGGGGATACCTTTGCCCAGCAGTGAGACAATTTATAGGTTAACAAAAAAGTCGTTTAAAAAAAAATTCTAAGAAAATTCTTTTTTTCGGAGGCCCCGTGATGGAGATATTGTATCAAATTAGCGTATCGGTAAATATGTACAGTATGTGCACCTACCTCCTTGTCTTGCTGCGCGCGCGCATCGCCGTGTATCTTGTCCCGCAGCGCCACCAGCTCCGCGGGCCACTGCGACACCTCCGCGTCGGGGTCGGACAGCAGCACCTGCGCATACGGTACATACTGTTACATATAATAACTAAATAAATTAAATAAAAAAACTTACAATTACAACTTACAATGAATACTTATATGACATCGATTTCTTTGCACTGACTAAAGTTAACTTTAAAACAGAGGTTCTCAAAATGACTCTTTCACTACCTAAACTTAGAATAATACTTATTAATAATTTAAGCTTCACTTTGTAAATCCTACATATCTTAAAATGTAATCTGTGGATAACGTTGCTGGTTATACAATAAGTACCTTTGTTATGTTAGTACGTAAGCTTATGCTAAGTATACACATTGTATAATTGTTTGTTTTCCCAAATAAAATAAAATTTTAATTAAGTAGGTACAAGATTGTATTTGCACAATCGAAGGCAAATCAAGTGTAACACTTTGTACTTTGTACCGTCCTTATTATCTGTCCCATTAGATAGAAGTCGTACTGCGAGTGTTGCCATTGATGTGCTGTCGAGTGTGCTACCAGTGTAGAAGTAAGAGAGCTACGCCAACAAACTGCATTGCAGTGCGGCGACCGATGTAACATTGCAATTGTGTTAAAAATTAATAAATAAATTTAAAAAAAATATATATCTATACTGCGCCATAAGGGTAACAGGTTATTAGACAAGTATCGTCAATTAAATGTTATCATTATCATTACAAAAAAGACGCAAATTCATGATCAACATTGAAATCAGATGAAAAATTTAATAATTTATTTATTTGTAGCTTTTACACATTGTGTACAAAAGGCGAGCTTAATGCCTTGCGGCATTATCTACCAGCTGACCTTTGGGCATGCGGAGAAAGCAGAGGCAGGTGTAATAATAATAAGATAAGATAACACAATTTAAACCAAAAATAACTCCTTATTGAGAAAATCTCAACTTTACTGAGGCCCCCTGTATACTTATCTCGGCCTTCGTGTGTAATTTAGCATTCTCTCTATTTAAGGTACCCGGTGTCACATGTTATATGTACATATATAAACAATCGCAACTTACAAGCAAATCTCCCATGATCGCAAAAAACTCCTTTCCGACAAACTCCACTTCAATAATTCATATAAAATGAAAAACTGTAAATTGCAACTAAACTTAAATTTCACATGAACAGTCCACATAAAATATCACTAAAAGTTCACAAATCAATATTTTCAATGTCACTAAATATAGCACCAACTATACCATTACAAAATAACCAAAGTTGTTATTAGCCTAAACGCAAAATTCACTTCAAAAGTTCACCAAACTCGATCACAAAATTAAAATTGACTTCTAAAGGTCACAAATGAATATCTCCAAAGTCACTAAATATAGCACCAACTATAACATCACCAAATAACCACAGTTGTTAGCCTAAGATCACCAATGAAATCAAAAGGCAAGACAGCCAAAGATGAACACAAAATTAACAAAAATTTGCTAAATATTTCCTGCAAATAACTGAAGCACAAATACACTGACAAAATAGAGCGAACAGTGGCAAGGAAAACAGAGCAAATAATGTTTCATTTGACCCCCTTATCACTGCCAGTGATTACTTAGGTTCTCATAATAACGTTGTTATTGTAGCATAGTTACTAATTAGGTATAGTTTATTTTATAACTAGGTAAATAATTACAAAGTGATTAGGGGAAATGTTTTGGTCACTTTCATACTTATTGAAGAAAACAATACTAAGAATGAAAGGGAAGATAATTAAGTAATGTGTTTGTTTTGGAGAACAGCTAACAATTCACACACATCATCATTATCATTAGCCCGTATTAGTCCACTGCTGGACGTAGGCCTCGCCCAAAGCGCGCCACTCAACCTGACTCTGGCCCTCTGCATCCAGTCCCTGCCAGCCATCTTGCGAAGGTCATCCCTCCATCTGGCCGGGGCGTCCCACACTACGTTTACCCATTCGTGGCCTCCATTCGAGAACTCGTCTACCTCATCGGTTATCGGTTCTACGACAGATGTGACCAGCCCACTGCCACTTCAGTTACTGATTCTATGAGCAATGTCAACCATTTTTGTCTTCTGGCGGATATAAAATAAAATAAATAAGCCTCTTATTTCTTGCATAATGTACATGCTAATGTGAATGTGCAAATGTTAGTTTGGTTAGTATGTCTTAAAATTAAGTATTTGTTAGTTTTGTTATGTGTTGTCTTGTAATGCAAGAACTCCGGGATGGGTAAAGGCCTCCTCCAAAGATGCCCATTTGTCTCTGTCTTGTGCTGTTTGTGTCCAGTTTGGGCCGGATTTTTTTATGAATCTCATCCTCCCAGCGTGTCAGTGGTCTTCCTCTGCCTCTTTTGCCCTGTGGGCCTGGCCATAATGTTGTTTTTGCGGTCCATCTTTGGTCTGTTAGTCCCGCAATATGGCCTGCCCATTTCCACTTGAGTTTTTGTGCATAGCTCAAAGCATTGATTGCTTTTGTTATTGATCTTATTTTTGTGTGTCTTAGAGAGCTCGGTGGCTCAGTGGTTGGGTCAATGGACTTGCAATATGGAGGTCCCAGGTTCGATTCCCAGCTAGGGCAGCCATGTACCAATGAGTTATCCTCGGTTTTTTCGACGGAAAAACTTACGTACATTTACCGAGTGCTCTCAAAACGGTGAAGGAAAACATCGTGATGAAACCTGCATGTCGTAGAAGAAGAAAAAAATCTAAGGCATGTGAAATCCGCCAACCCGCACTGGGCCCGCGTGGTGGATTATGGCCCGAGCTCCCTCGATGTAAGGGAAGGTCTGTGCCCGAGCAGTGGGGCGATATAAATAGACTGATGATGATGATGTTGTGTGTCTTATTTTATCTAATTTCTTTATCTTGAGTAGCCAGTGTGCCAGGATCGCAGCGCATGGAGGTACATCGTATCTGCCTACCCCTACGGGAATCAGGTGTGAGTTTATGCATGTATGTATCTAACAAATAGATTATTCATTCAGAACCGCAGAAAGAACTAAAAAAATGTCCAAGTTTACCAACAGACCATTACCCCGATGAGGCATAAACACCCACCACGAGACTGCGTGGGGCTGGAATGGGGTCACCTGCTGCTAAAAAGTGTCTGCGGTCACCTGGCCGACCGCCAACCAGGAGGGGACCGCGCGATGACAGTATTTTTAAATGGACTATGACCTACGGAAACTATTTCGGCAAATTTAGAACAGAAGAGAATGCAGGCAATGATGTGGACTGTGCTACCGTCCCTAAGACGAATATGGAGACAAAATTCACGACCTGGGTACGATATCACGGTGGCTCTGTTGGAATAGAGCGTGCCACGGAATGGCGAGGTCCCTGATTCGAATCCCAGTCGTGATGAAAGTTTTTCTCCGTTTGAATGATGTGGAGATTCTTCAGGTCATAAGATCACGGAAAATTAGGTCCGATAATGATGAATAAAAAGTAGGTACGGTCTAAATAAAGATTTAAATCATCCGTTGGGCTCACAGACCCCTTACCCAATAGATATGAAATCGGTACAAAGCAAGCGAAAAATTCTGTCAACGATGAGCGCATAGAGACGAAGCGGGGGACAGGAGTGCCGTATTAAGAGCGTTCATAGAGCCAACTAGTGCCGCCAATCTTAAAAAAATAATATCTTCCAATATAATCAAGTTTATTAAAAAAGCTATTTACAAAATGTTTATTACGATAAATACTTTTCAATATACAATACATGGCATAATTGCGACAAGCTAAGTTGTAGTTCTCAAATGTGCCAAAAACAACCGTTTTTCGCAATTATACAAACTACAACTTACCGACATTGAATCACGTTATAAATAAGCATTTAAAAAATAGTAATTATCGTAATTAACATTTCGTAAATAGCTTTTTTAATAAAATTTATTATATTGGAAGATATTATTTTTTTAAGATTGGCGGCGCTAGTTGGCTCTATGAAGGCCCTTAAAGAGATGCATCCATGTCGACAATATCTCTAGGTTACGCGTGTCGCGAAGCAATGTGGCGTTCATGTGCGGACAGACACGGGCGCCCTCCTGTTACAGTTCTATGGGGTAAGTGGTCAAAAGAATTTTTACAATCGGTCAAGTAGTTCTCAAAAAGAACTCAACCCTATTGCATAAATATAGCATTTGTGTGCAAAAGTGTGCAAACATATTGCACACTTTTCTTTGTTTTCGCCTGTACAAAAGAATTTCGTATGGACTTTCGACATTCGCGGTAAATATTTAAAAACTTACACGACGTTTATAAAGATGATTACGATCCGGCATGCCTCCTCACATTATTATAAAACTAAAACACTTTACACTACTGTAACATTCACTTTAGTTGTCTTCAATAACAATACGAATAGACAAATATTTCACTATTCATCACTAAACATCACTTCCTAAGTCTTGAAAAAACACTTCACCAAACGAATCTAACAAAAAAAAAAGTAAACGACCTTTTCGCTTCTAAGCTCTGTTTATTAATTAAATAAAGACAGTTACTTTATTTTTATTTGAAAATTTAAATTGGTCTTATTATCTAAACAATACGGCCCTTAGCCATAAATGTGAATCGAAACTTACGCGGTGGCCACTATTTAAAGATTTTTGCTGGATGTCGCCATACAAAATTGCTGGTTTAGTACGAGTAACTGTCAAAATAACCATCGTTTAGCAATCTTTATGGGTACGAGCCTAAGGCTCTTTAACAAGAACTGCGTAAACAGCAGATTAATTTGATAGTAGCTGAAACTGATTTTGTATGGCGGAAGTCCAGCGAAGATTTTCTTAAAAAATACTTTACTGATTTTAAAAATTATACGTCCATTCCAAAAATCCAATCGACAAGTATATTCCAATTATTTCAACATTATAATTTATTTTGACAGTTCAACTTTCTGGACTAAATTGATCTTATTAGTTCAACTTACTAATAACATAGGCGCGAATTCATAAACGTGATTAAAAGTTACGCCACCGTTTAGGCCCTCTGTCCTTTTTTACCTTAACCTTTTTTAACGAAGTGTGAAAGGGATAGCAACACGATTTAAGGGAAGTGAGGTTTAACTAGGTTTATGAATAACAGCATAAGTATTTTAAACTATTACTACTACTACTAGTAAAAGAATTTTTTAAATCGGTCAAGTATTTCTTGAGAAAATCTCAACCTTAAATACGCTTGTACACTTTTATCTATATTCAACAGAACTATTATCAGAAACTTCACACGCGAAATCCGAATACGAAAAGCTAGAAGCTCTTAATCAAAGCGCAACGTGGCTCGCACTGGCGACGAACCATGTAGTATTCTAGCGACCCGTCTATAAGAAGTTATTAATGGTGTACGGACTAACAGAGAGAAAAATGTACAGGAGTTTTTAAAGTTGAGATTATCTCAAAAACTACTGGACCGAATTTAATAATTCTTTAACTATTAGATAGATAAAAGTTAAAACTATGTAATTGTGAAAGAATTATTAAATTCGGTCCAGTAGTTTTTGAGAAAATCGCAATCTTATTAAAGCCCCCTGTATATATTTTTCTCTGTCTCAGTGTGTAGTTTGGCTGATAGCCAAACGGTTGGGCGAAGGGTTTCCCGAGACGACTGTGACGGGAAAATTACCTGTCAAGAGCTTTTTTCTTAGATTAGACGATGTAGAAGGTCACTCAACGATGTTTTAACAAACCATGACCAGTTTAACAAGAAAAAATATCGTAATTTTTGACAAATTGTGAATTTTGCTAACAAAAGGTGCCGCTGAGGAGAAACTGTTACAAAAAATTTCAGCAGCGCATCTTTTAAGATATTAACAAATATATTTCATAATAACTTAGTAGGTTATTACATAATTCTTATTATTAACAATCCATTTATTTACTTATGCGTTTCCACCATTTAAATAATAATTCAAAATCATAAAATTACTGAATAAATGATTACTAGAACGACAAAAGCGACGTAGCCAGGCGAGGCGATGACAACCTGGAGAAGCTGGTCATAGTCGGTAACGTCGAGGGCAAGAGAGCGAGAGGCCGATCCCCGACAAGATGGACTGACCAGCTTAAGGAGTCCAAAGCGTCAAGAGTGTGACAGGAGCCGATGGAGACGGCTCGTGCGCTCCCGAGTGATACCGTTACGTGGTGGTCACGATCTTCAGTCATGAAGGATCGACCAGAGAGAGAGAACGACAAAAATGCACGGTGTCAGTGTATCGTCACTTACGTATGACTGATAATTGTTATATTAAATCCTGTACCGTAATTCGAAGCCTAATAAAACAATATGAGAATAACACTCTTGATTTCCGCTTTCCGAAGTCATAATACGTCACGTCCGCAAGCCCTTTCCTCCCACGCGCACCCCGCACCCCACCACTACCGACGGCAGCTAGGCGGGGAATCGCCATTTCACTTCATTGGCATTAAATTTCCCGACCCGTACGGTCGCCTAACCTAACCTAGCGTGAGGTTGACCGAATTTAATTTATTTTAGTCATATTATACGTAGCAAAGTATTTGCAAATCTTTACTTATAAAAGTGAAAGATAAAATAATTTCACCACGTTTCTGTGGTGCATATTTTTAACGGTGTTACCGTTCGGTTTGATTTTATTAATTATAAAAGTATTAGAAACGTCCGGCCCGCCAGCAGGAGGAGACGAATACGGAAGATGGAAGGATAGCAGCAACAGGTGTGTTTAACATGGCGCGATATTATGTTCTAACGGCGGCGCTCGCAAGCAACGTTGCGTTAAGGAATGTTCGCTAAACTGTAAGTTACATCGCTCATTACTTTAAGCATGCAAATTGAAGTTGTTTTCTTCAGTATTGGGGCCATTAGTGCTACGCAACTCGCAAGGCACACCCGAGTCCAAACATAAGGGTAATTAACGGGCACCCGAACACGTGGGTACTCGCACCCCCAGAAGAGGGTAACTGGCCCAGGAGTACTGAATTCAATCGCTCTGTGCGCACATATTGGATTTCAACTATTTAACCTTAAAATACCCTCGTTATTTTCAATATTCATATTAATTTGATACACGTGGTGTTAATTTGCTTATACAAGAACTATAAGACGACCACTCATTAGGGCAGCGAAGTGGACAGAACACGATATTTTATTTCATTTATATACTTAACGTGATTTTGTCTTAGAAATATGCATACCATGCAATACCTAAATACAATACTCGCAATGCACGTACATTGTGGCAACATGTTGGCGACGCTAGCTGGCATTCTACGGCAGTCTGACGCCACTATCAAGGATTAACTAACATTAGGATAAGCTTTTTTCCAGGATTAACTAATTTTTTCAGCGGAGTAAGTCTAGTGTACGAAACATTAAACCCTGTATTCTGTTGACATCGAGAGAGTAATACTGTTTTACAGTAATGTTCAGTGTAAAGATGGATTCGGAATCTCGAATACGCTGAAATTTCAAAATGGAAATCGTGGCAATGCTGATTACCATACACTGTTGCTGATTGGCTGGCGCGCAAATTGTGGCACGAGTTGTTGGTGTGAGAACGCAATCTAATAGTTATTGTGCCGCGCAAACCGTGCCGCGCACGTGTGTTCTGGTTTGACAACACATGCAGCGTCGCCACAGGAAGCTGATAGTATGAATAAATACTAATGACAAGGATTGCATTTCCTGTGCACCACAGAAATATCCTTTTCCCAACTTGTGGGTCAACATCAGTAATGGTGCAACGAGACAATTGGAGAGGGGTAAGTAAGTACCGAGTGACTAGAGACGTTCTCCAATTAACAGATCAGAGCGGACTCTTCCTCGTCCCACCGGGTCAGGAGAGTCGCGTCTAGCATGAGTCCTATGCTTTTCATGTCGATCAGTTGAGCTACCACCATTGGGAACAGAACGGGCTCCGCCCTACATTCCTATACCGGCTTCTACCTTATTCCGGTCATGACATCATGTTACGAGACTACAACACCAAGGATACACCGCGCCTCACAGAAAGAAAGCACAACGAGCTATTATCCCAAGGGGTCCTACAGTACTTCCCCAAAGGGTTTCCTAACTGATGAGTTCAATTAAGTCTCTTAAACTCAACGAGTGTCGGACTTTCGCGTGACTCAGAACTACTACGACAACAAAAGTATTTGGATTGCCATCGTGTACCATTGGCTTCACCTACAGACGCTGTCTCCGATACGTCTACAGAGGCGGCCTCCATACCATATTTGCCACCCGGAACCCGAGTTACGCTCTGAGATCGCCTGGCGAATGGGTCTTTCATGTGGCTAACAAGTCGAAATATAATTTGAATAAGAATGAAGATGTATTGTCATTCCGCAGACATCGTAGAAGTTAATTTGATATTAATAAATTGGCAAAATGGGAACCAGTTTACCAAGGACTACCCACAAGCAAACCTCATAATCCCCACGGGACTAGAGTTATGTGCTATCATGCCAATCGAACTGCTGAAAGGTGGCGAGGACCACTGCCTAGGTATGCTGAGCTGGTATGGTATAGAGGTCAAGGGACTACAGACTCCCTCTCGGACCCACAGACATCTGTTGCATTGCATTGATGTACTTATCATAATATAAACTACCAATCTTGGTTGGAATGCGGAAATTAGACCTAGATCATGATTACCAAAGCTAGAAAAGTACTGTTCACATTGTATTACATTCTAATACAGAAGATACTATTACGTACTATTACGTCATCCATACTTCAAGCACCAACACCCGCGCTTTGCGGTTTCGTATTACGCCGTACTATACTAGTACGCGTATTGTGCATAATATGACATCTCCGTTCGCCGGGTTATTAATTTCCGAACACTTCGACAGACCCTAAACGATAACAACATTGTCGTCGCCTACCCTCACAACGAAGGCGCGACAATACGTAACGCAGAAAATGTAAACAATGCAATCTACTTGCAATAAGTGATATGAACCTGACTACATGATTAAAATCTTTCAACTTACAACTACCTACATAAAGACATTAAGATAGAAAATAATGTATGCATATTATTATGGATATACGGCGATCGATTGCTAGAATCGGATTTTAGCGAACAGAACTCCATCGTCACTGGTCACTCCCCCGGCGGAGCCAGTACATGGTAGTTGGCGCAGCACAGGCAGGTCGGCCCTTACATGTGCCGTGTTACGATACTGGAAATAGAATAAAATGTAACTCAATTCTAATTATGATTCTCGCCCCAATGGTTTTCGACCTTTGTCAGCGTGTAACAAAGTATCAGAGTTATATACGATAAGCTGGTTTTTGTAGCAATTATATCCGTCGTGTCGTGTCGTGTATATGTTGCCTACCAACGGTGAGAGACAATAACATACAAACTGATTTGTTCTACCCACAACATCAATAATGTTGTTTTGTTTGAATCCCTACACTATTACAATTATCATAATTGTAGGTAGTGAATTTATTAGGGAACGATATCATCGAAAAATTATCGTTACATTTCTACCGGTGATTTCTACCTGAAAAGGCTTCAAAGCGAACGATTTTTAAGGCATGATGATTGTGGTTTTGTGACCAACCCTATTCCATCTAAACCTGTCACAATTGTCTAACGACCGACTACTGTTAAAAGACAACAATCCGAACCGATTGTTTTACGGTTCATACGAAAATTTATCTAGCGGTCACCCATCCAAGTACAAACTGCACCCAACATTGGTGAACGTGTACCTACGATCCTTTTCAGCGCGTTCTCACAATCTGACCACGAACCTTGTGACTTGAAGCGTGGCACTGTTTGGTATATAGTGTACAGAAATTATATGTAGTGCCAGCATTCTAACAGCTATGTAACTGCGGAGCGTCGGCTTCACTTAGCTGCGCTTCTCGACCATATATTCGAATTCAAGGTTATTTTCTTGCCGGCTACGCTGCGCATATTATACCTCCCGCCCGGTCGGGGGCTTCAACGTACAGTCAAGTTTTTTATTCCCATAAATCGAGTATACTTTAAATTATGCACTAGTTCATAGAAAATAATGAAGAATAGACATGGAACGGACTTAAACACACAAAAATATATAGAATGTTCTAATTTGTTCACCGAGCATGGATAATGCGTAATACAAATTCGTTTCTAACCCAATGTTAGACGTGGTTGTCGGAATACTACTACTATTGTCCGATATATGGATTTGCATAACATACCCTTTAAGTAGGTATGTATAATACGATGAAGATTGTCGGTGAACATGGCCTGTGGTCGCTCAGTTGGTAAGAGCGCGACACGGAATGGCAAGGTCGCAACTTCAAGTCCTGCCCACGGCAAGAATTTTTTCATCAGGTTCTAATATATAGAATATATTATATATTTTTCAAAGATTTTACTTATCACGGCCGGTTCCTTGTGCCGTTTGTTGCAAACAGCGCCGCAGTGCGGTGGCAATGTGCAACTTATTCCGGTGAAGTTTTACAATACAGTTTATGGATAAGGTTTAATAGGAATGGTTCAAACAAAACTCGCCACCCAGGTCAGTTTTCGAAACCAATTCTTAAAATCTGTCGATTTAATTAATTAAACCGAATCAAATAAGGCCTCTAATATATAGCTCGTGAACGCCATTGTTCTCCATGTTATGCGAGCGAGACTCTAAAACTTTCCTATCAGATACTAAGAAGTTGATGGGAGATCCACCGAGGTGAATGAGGATTTTCATATTGATACAAACTCTCTGATACATCTATACATTTTGTATATTATAGAGTTTACACCCAAACAATTTGGCGAATTTGAATCAGGGGTTTATTGTGTAACCTAACATCAAGTGTATAATACCTACTTACGGTTTACCTACCTAGAGGTATACATTGTGAAAATTGTATTTTAACTCAAGGCGATGATTTATAACTAGATTAAACTGCACAGCTGTAAGTACAGCAGGTGATGAGAAATTTGTTGGGTAAATTAACTAAGGTACCTAACATGCCCGCAAGCGGCACCTTTCTGTCAATACCTTCAAAAAGGTCAAGATATCCGATTTCATCACCTTTCTGTCAATACCTTCAAAAAGGTCAAGATATCCGATTTCATATGAAATTAAGGATATTTTCTTTTTTAATCGATTAGATCAGCGCAAAGGCATACCATAGGTACAAATGTAGATAAACTGACAATCAGTTAAGTATTTGTTACACAAGTTACAAATGATATGGGTACCTACTAAAGGATAATGATTGTTCATAATCGTACTATTTCGATGCATAGAGTATGGCTCTTTTTGCTTATGTATTAAGATAATCTAGTATGCTCCCTCATACTACAAGGCTTTACATATTTTGCTTAAATCAATTAAGCAGATCACATTGGCATATTTAATTGGTACCACCACCACTACCACCAGGCGATAACAAACACGTCTCTCATATTGTTTTATTAGGCTTCGAATTACGGTACAGGATTTAATAGAGACGTTTTACCTGAAAATAAAACGTTTATTAAATACTTACCTAATTCGAAGCCTAACACTTTCTAATTCTGCCTGGTGGCTTTTATATGAGAGATGCAATGAAGTGAAATGGCGATTCCCCGCCTAGCTGCCGTCGGTAGTGGTGGGGTGCGGGGTGCGCGTGGGAGGAAAGGGCTTGCGGACGTGACGTATTATGACTTCGGAAAGCGGAAATCAAGAGTGTTATTCTCATATTGTTTTATTAGGCTTCGAATTAGGTAAGTATTTAATAAACGTTTTATTTTCAGGTAAAACGTCTCTATTATAATACGAATTATGTAGTGAAAACTATGTACAGCTAACAGCAGGTCAAGTGTAACACTTTGGACTTTGGACCGTTCTTATTATCTGCGTCGTAAGATTTAAAATCGTACTGCAAGTGTTACCATTGATATGCTGTTGTCCGTACCTAGTTATTTAAAAAAATATCATTCTAAAAGATGTGCGACCTTGTTGAAGAGTTTGTTGGTACTTTTTCTCCTCAGCGTCGGCATTTTTCTTTGACATTTCGGTGTAAATGTAAATTTCAAAAGCTACAAATATACACTTATTACTTCTATTATCAATCAAGTGGTTACAGACATCAAAATCGATAAAATTCCGCAACAACAAAGCTTCCGCCCAAATCCACTGGCAGCGTAAAAGCTTACATAGCCCTCAATAACTGTGATATATGACGGATATATGGGTTAAACGCCCTATCGCAACACTTAGCCGCGTTACTGGTTCATAAATCATACATTTCTAACGTAAATAACATATAAAAATATTTACGAGCTAACCACTGGGCACTACTTGCTATTTTTATAGAAATTTAACTTTAGTTTACGCAACTTCTATTTTAAAGTCCGGAATGAGGCACAACTTTTCACCCGAAGGTTGCCTGGAAGAAATCGCTTAAAGCGATAAGGCCGCCTGTCTGTACTAGCACTAGCTAACTTTGGTTTTATATGTAACTGATGTATTTCCATTTGTGTGCAAATAAAGTATATTTGAATTGAATTGAACTTTTGCTGTAGGTATTGATGATTTCCGTATTTGGTATTACCTAATACTTAATTGATTGACAAGACCATAAACTACATAGATTGACAGGGCCTACTGCATTGAATTGAATGACAAGTCCTACATTGATTAAGGCCTACATGAATTGTCAGGGCCTACATGGATTGTCAAAGTCTACATGGATTGACAAGGCCTACATTGTATAACAAGGTCTACATGAATTGTCAAGACCTGCATTGATTGTCAAGGCCTACCTGGAATGTCAAGGCCTACTTGGAATGTCAAGGCCTATATTGATCATTTGTTGCAATGCCCTGACAGGGTTCATGTCATGTTGTATTTCATGTAACATCAAGTAATAAATACGTGAATGAAGAATTAAATACAGACTTAGGACCTACATTGCTTACGATTTCAACTCTTATAACGCTAATAAAACAGTTCAAAGTCTAAAGTGTTACAATTTTGCTTTCAACTGTGCAATTAGAGATTTTGTTTACAATTTCGCGGCCATTTTGGGTCAACTTTAGCTGCCGGGGTCTGTACAAATGAACCAGTGAAGTTATTTCAATTGCAATCTTACAAAGTATAAATACCTGTAACTGTTCTTGTAACTGTTGAACAACTTCCTGTCGAACCTCTTCGATCTTGCTCGCGAGTCGTGCGTCCTTGTCCTGCATGTGTCGTACACAGCGGAGCGAGCGAGACGCGACGCCCACGCGTTAGTCACACACGGTTAGTCGCATTCCAAGCATGCAGAGGAGAGAACATTTTGGAGGATTAGACCAGTATTTACAATAGGAGAGGGGTCAAGTGTTTGCAATACGTGGTATTAAAGAGTGAGTGATCAGTTGTGTTTACAATAAGTGGTACCAAAGAGTGGGTGATCAGTTGTATTTACAATAAGTGGTATCAAAGAGTTAGTGGATAGTAGTGTTTACAATAAGTGGTATTAAAGAGTGGGTCGTTAGTTGTGTTTACAATAAGTGGTACCAAAGAGTGAGTGATCAGTCGTGTTTACAATAAGTGGTATCAAAGAGTTAGTGGATAGTAGTGTTTGCAATATGTGGTATTAAAGAGTGGGTGGTTAGTTGTGTTTACAATAAGTGGTACCTAAGAGTGAGTGATCAGTTGTGTTTACAATAAGTGGTATCAAAGAGTGAGTAGTTGTGTTTATAATAAGTAGTACTAAAGAGTGGTCGGCTGTGTTTACAAGAGTTATTTATTAATTGTATTTACAATAAGTGGTTCACCCTTTCAGGGTGAATAATCATTTGTACAATGAATACCAAAGAGTTAGTGGTGAATAGTGTTTACAATAAGTGGTATGAAATGGTGAGTAGCCAGTGGTATTTACAATAAGTGGTACCAAAGAGTGAGTGATCAGTTGTATTTACAATAATAAGTGGCATCAAATAGTGAATGTGATTAGGTACTTTAAAAAATGTCTTAAAAGCGAGTTTTAGACGAAAATAGTCCCTTAATATTTCTTTACAAAGTTTGAATTGCAATGAACCTGTAGGGAACGTTTTATTTCGTTTCAATAATCTCTCTATAACGAGTATATCCGCCAGAAGACAAAAGTGGTTGACATTGCTCATAGAATCAGTAAACTGAAGTGGCAGTGGGCTGGTCACATCTGTCGTAGAACCGATAACCGATGGTGGAGACGAGTTCTCGAATGGAGGCCACGAACGGGTAAACGTAGTGTGGGACGCCCCCCGACCAGATGGAGGGATGACCTTCGCAAAATGGCTGGCAGGGACTGGACGCAGAGGGCCGAGAGTAGGGTTGATTGGCGCGCTTTGGGAGAGGCCTACGTCCAGCAGTGGACTGATACGGGCTGATGATGATGATGAATCTCTCTCTAAGCAAGGAACATACAAAATTAGGAAAGGCTGCCATAGCCAAGCCACCATAAGCTTTTATTACTGTTCTTTCCCCTCCATGCAAAAACCATGAAATAAATATGGGACACATCAAATTAGTCACTATAAAAGAACACATATTATATTTGGGGCACGGAGTAACGAATCCTACCCTTAAATCGTGTTTGGTCGTTTTCACACTTAATTAAAACTTTAAGTTAGAAACATACCATAGCTTAAGGGCCTTCATAGAGCCAACTAGCGCCGCCAATCTTAAAAAAACAATATCTTCCAATATAATCAATTTTATAAAAAAAAGCTATTCACGAAATGTTTATTACGATAACTACTACTTTTTAAATGCTTATTTATAACGTGATTCAATGTCGGTAAGTTGTAGTTCGCATAATTGCGAAAAACGGCCGTTTTAACACGTTCATGGACAGTAGAAATTACGAAATGACAGTGAAAATTCTCAACTACTGTCATAACCGTGGGGGATTCTAAGTATGTGCGTGTCAAGACCGACAAAAATGTACCTACAACCTTTATTTTGACAGTACACATACCTATTTTCTACACAGAATGACAGTGGGACCGCTCCACAAAGAAAACCGCCTACGAACGCCGCGGGAGATGCCGTTGTGTCTTTTTAAATGCATCAAAATACTACGTCATACGCCGTACTGTCATTTTCCGAATACTCAAAGTACGACATATGCCGCCACTGTCCATGAACTACAACTTAGCTTGTCGCAATTATGCCATGTATTGTATATTGAAAAATAGTATTTATCGTAATAAACATTTTGTAAATAGCTTTGTTAATAAAATGGATTATATTGGAAGATATTATTTTTTTAAGATTGGCGGCGCTAGTTGGCTCTATGAAGGCTCTTAAACCGTGGAATAACTTTTAAGTCACGATTCAGTACTCCGTGGGGGGATGTCATGCTAAAGCTTTTATTTATCTCTCGATTTAGACTAGACCTGAGATTTTTATGCCAGTGATCAATCTATACCACAGCCCAAATCAAGTGTCTTATTTTGTGAACAAATATGATCGTCTAATTACCTGTTGTGACGTAACACTGAAGGACCTGATTGATCGAACCTGGGGGGTGACCGCGACTTCAATCGTTATGGTTATCGTTTTCATTTTGACACTTGATCGAAATACATTGCTGCGTTTCGTTGACGTTTGTTAAAACTTGCAAAAACAAACAACTTTTGTGTCAAATTGAAAGCGATTACGAAAACGATTGGAAGTCGCGGTCACCCCACTGCTCATCATTGTGAAAATAAAGAGATCCCATCTAATAATGTGAAAATAACTATGCAATAATCACAGAACAGCTTAAAATGTTAGTAGGGTAGTCTTTGTTTACAAAATAAGACACTTGATTTGGGCTTAGGTTTAGGTAAGTATTTTAGGCCGAGGTTCAGACAATTTTGAGCGAAAGCTTAATTAACTCTGTCCCAGAATTCATTGTGTTTTAGTATGAAAGATGTTTGTCTCGAATTTAGGACAGAGAAAACGTCTATTCAATTTGACAGCAAAATGCGATGTGTGAAATGAACTATTCCTTTTCAAATTATTATATATAAACGGATATCACTCACTTATATTGTTAAAGTCGGCAATTAGACCGACAGTTTCGACCGATTTCGACAGTCTTTTTCAAGGTGAGCGCGCCACGCCCGCGTCGCCGGTGACGTTTCGTCGCGCACTGCGGATGAGCGCCCTCTGTGCGCGCTCAGAGATAACTTGTCCCGCCGACGACGACGGTGCGTTCGATGGCTGTAGCTGGATTCGTTGATCGATCTCACTTGTCGGGGAGTTACCGCCACTCACGTTAGGTTCTGCCACGCAGTATGTACTCACTGCGTCTACTCCGCATTCACATTGCCGACTTTAACAATATAAGTGAGTGATATCCGTTTATATATAATAATTTGTAGTAATGGCTCACTATAGTTTTAATTCTAAAATATTCCTTTTCATACAAATTAGCGGTTGACCACGGAATTTAGTTGACGCGTGGTTGCATTTTGTTGTGGTACAGCTAACAGCAGATCAAGTGTAACACTTTGGACTGTTCTTATTATCTGTGTCGTAAGATTTAATATAAGATAAATACACTTTATAGCACCATAATACAGTATTACATATATAATTACATTATTGAGAAGCATGTACAATTTCTGCGGTCTTATCGCTAAAAGCGATTTCTTCCAGACAACCAACTGCAGAGGATATTATAATAATATATCAGAAAGAGGTAGAAGTGTATAGTAAGTAAACATAATAAATAGTAGATATTACTATTTATTATGTTTACTTACTTACGTTAGATAGGTAACACGATTTACGATACTTAAGCATGTTAAAATCGTACTGCAAGTGTTACCATTGATCTGCTGTTGTCCGTACGTGTGACTCAATCTACAGGGTAGGCTCGCTCTTACAACTGTCAAAATGTATAACATTTTAACTCGCGCTCTAAATTAACTTTAGTTCAAAGTCAAATTTCTTTATTGCAAGTAAGCACGTTGTGTACATTTTTGCACGTCAACATATTTTTGAATTTATATTTACACCACTTTACAAGTAAATGTGCCAACGCTGAGGAGAGCTTAGCGTGAGATGGCTCTTACGACTGTCAATAGAATTTGACGTTAAGCTTGTGCTCAAAACTGTCTATCAATCTCAGCCATAATACCATAAGACAAGATCCTATTGTTTAAACCTAGTGAGTATTGGAAAGTGTGCTTTAACATCTAGAAGGGTAGGACCACTCTATCAGCCACCATGGTGTAGTGATGTTGGGGACGCACCTTCTCCAGCTCCAGGTCAATGTCCTGGTACAATACGTTGGTCTCCGTGTTCTCGGCGGTCTGGATGTGGGCCTTCAGCTGCGTCACCTGGGACACACGAATCACAATAATGTAAATTAACGTGACTCAATAGAAACTCGTAGTAAGTAAAGTATACGCAAAAAACCCAGCCCCGTGCAAATGTTAGTTATCACAGATTTGTACATTTTATTATATACTAGCTGTACCCCGCAACTTCGTTTGCGTAGAGGAGGAGGATGGAGGAGATCAGGAGGCAGATCTTCCTCTCTGGATCCTTGTTTCCACATCACATACCGCCATGGCTTATAGCCTATGAGCTGTCCGGATATTTCAGCTCTCTCCTAGTGAAACTCCCATCAAAATCCCTTCAGTAGTTATGGCGTGATACTTGCACAAAGTCACAGACAAACAGACAAAAATTCTAAAAATTAGTGTTTTGACATCAGTATCGATCCTAAAACACATTACAATTATTATTTTCAAAAAATATCCAATGTACAGACACAACTTTTTTACAGTCTTATTATATGTGTAGATAAAAAATTTATCTAATATGTAGTCTCCCCAATCAGTGGCTACTCGGACTCGCGCACCGAGGTTTCCGTGCAACGCAACTTAACCGTAACTTTGCTCTAACGAAAAGATAAACTAGAGAGACCAACTTAACTTTGCCATTATCAAAATATTATGTCCAAACATCGACATGCTCCTTATTAGTTCATCATCTACAAATATAAAAGACATTGCCACATTTCAATGGAGCTTTGCCCCACCTACAAAACTATCGGGACCATTTAAGCTGTATCTATCATTTTGTTGGGGACTTATTACAGGTTTCATATTGCATAATCATAATCAGTATAATTTTCTACTACTCTCGCAACTCCTATAGAAGAATAACAAAAACAATTAATAAATCGCTTCGATTTCTTACTATTTTCTGAATTCTTAATTAAGTTGTTTTTCTCGAATCGCAACTTGTACAAAACTTTATTTTAAACCAATAATTTTAGTAAAAAACGGAGATATTTTTACATTTATTCGTTATCTTGTACAACTTGCGGTTGATGGTGGGGCAGAATCTGGCATTGTCATTTGTAAAAATATGCCAAAAACGGCCGTTTTTCGCAATTATGCGAACTACAACTTACCGAAATTGAATCACGTTATAAATAAGCATTTAAAAAATAGTATTTATCGTAATAAACATTTCGTAAATAGCTTTTTTAATAAAATTGATTATATTGGAATATATTATTTTTTTAAGATTGACGGCGCTAGTTGGCTCTATGAAGGCCCTTAATAGAAAATCTCTTCAAGGCCTGTCATTCCGTTTCTCTCTCTCATATTCCTCTCCAGCTCTACCTGTTCCTCCAAGGCCGCGACGGTTTCCTTGTGCCTGGTCTGCAGCTCGTTGATGTACGCGACCTGCTCGGCCTTCGCATCCTCGAGCTGCTGCTCATACTTCTTGGCTTGCTTCAGCGCTTGCTCCCATTGCGTGGGCTGGAATCAAATGTATAGACTTATTTGAAACTATCTCACTAAGGCAAGTGGAAAGACAGTGGAAACATATGCGCTATGCGAAACGAAAATCTAAATGATAAATGGAGAAAAAATTTCATCACGACCGGGATTCGAACCCGGGACCTCGCCATTCCGTGGCACGCTCTATTCCAACAAAGCCATCGTGTCATCATCAATTAAAAACATGATTTCTAACTGCAATGTTAGACATGAATTTGAGTAATTGCACAATTACTGGATAGATGTCGCTACCGTCCCTCAGACGAGAATAGTCAAGTGGAGGGATGCTCCATCTCTGTACTGGCAAGAAGGGGCTCGTAGGCCAGTTGCGAGTACGCGTTGAAAACGATCGTACAAGTTAAGCAGCGTTGGGCGAGGTCAGGACCTGACCGCTAGTGACACTTTCATCTGAGCCCCTCCGTGCCTTGAGGCTCACGTTAAGCAGTTGATCACGGTTGTTGTCGCTCGACAGCAGTCGTTAGGCCTCTTCAAAGGCCTACGGGCGGCCTGAATAACTTTGACAAATAGGTTTAGTCACTAAACCACACGAGAAAAAAAACTGGCAAGAGACATAATTCCGATTCTATACCTCGTAAGTGAGAGAGGGGAACTCTGCGCTCCTGGTGCGCCTGCGCAGGCAGTCGCCGGCCGCGTCGGGCGCCTCCAGCGACGAGGCCGAGCCCAGCGGCGAGGCGCACGCGCGCCCGCGCCACACCTCCTCGGAGTAACTGCACACAAGAGGCACGTTCACATATGCTTCGCGCACATTAGTCTTGTGAATGAATGATTGAATAATCGTTTATTTGACAGACAAACAGCACACCTATGCATACACTTTTTTTTTAAATTAATTAATGGACTCGACAGTTCGTCATTTGCCAATGTCATGTTACAGAAAATTCAATGTATAATAGTCTCCTATCTTCCTCCAGGGGATTCGCCGTAGCGTCATCACCCTGGGTAGCCGCGTCTTCGTGTCTTCATCCACAGGAAACGCCGTAGCGTCAATCACTGTGGACGAAGCAGCTCGACAGTCACGTTCACTCCCGAGCTCGCAGTGGGAATCTTGACCATGGCGCCAAACTTCAGATCCTGCTTGAATTCTCCAATAACTTCACCATACTGTCATTCGCGAACATTTTCTGATTAATTTAACGTGATATTAAACACAAAACACCCACTGTAGGCATTAAACTGAAAATTATCAAATAATTTCGCAACCGTCGTTTCCCGCCATTTTCAAGAGAACCCAAATATAATATTTAAAAAGAGAAACTAAATTTAGTTACAGCCAAGTGTAGTTCGTGAACGAACTAGTTACTAGACAGACGACCTACGCGAACTAGCTCCCAGATCCCTCACTGTTTAGTTCCTTAGTTCACTCACTTGTCATAGAGAGAGTGAGCGGGTGCCCCCGCCAATTGTCACGTTATAAGATATTCTCTCTCGCATTCGCTCTTACTAATAAACGCCTTTGAAAGAGCGTGACAGGAACCGTGATATCATATCGGTTTTTTTCGAGAATTGGCTTCGTGCCTTTCTTTGGTGCGGAACGCGACGGTAGCTGACGAACTAGAAGAGCGAACTAGTTCGCCGAGGAGGACCTAAACTGACCGCTCCTGATCACGAACTACTGCGCAAGCCTAGCGCACATTATGCCGGGCCTCAGCGCAGCGCAAAATGCTTACTTAGCACATTAGTGCCGGGCCGGGTCGCAGCGCATTGACGGATTTTGAGTCCAGTGTACTGCCAGATATCGTAAATTGAACACGGGCGCGCGTGCACTCCAATCCGCTTGCTATAGCACACTGTGTCGGAGCGGGGCGGGCCGCGTCGCACGGACGCAAATCCGCCTCGCAATAATGCGAGCCGCTGCGGCCCGACACAGTGTGCGATAGTTCATACAAATTGTATTAAAGCGATTCGAACGGATTTTTGCGCTCCGCACGTTAAGTACCTACTTAACCCAGGGTTATATTTCGATATTGCAAGTGAAATAAATAACGATAACTCTAATACGTTCCTAGGTTTAGGATTCTATATGAAACATGATAGTACTTTTATAAACTCACCTTCTATTTGGCCTTTGCAGCAAACAAAAACATAAATATTTAAATAATTAGGTACAATTAACATTAAATACAAAATATTGGGTTGTAGAACTGGTCTATTATCTTATACGTACCTATTATTATATATAAACGGATATCACTCACTTATATTGTTGAAGTCGGCAATTAGACCGACAGTTTCGACCGATTTCGACGGTCTTTCTCAAGGTGAGCGCGACACGCCCGCGTCGTCAGTGACGTTTCATTGCGCACTACGGATCAGCGCTCTCTCGTGTTCCGAAATGACTTGTCCCGCTGACGACGGTGCGTTCGATGGTTGTAGGATTCGTTGATCGATCTCACTTGTCGGGGACCTTGAGAAAGACCGTCGATATCGGTCGAAACTGTCGGTCTAGTTGCCGACTTCAACAATATAAGTGAGTGATATTCGTTTATATATAATAATTTGTAGTAAAGGGTAACTATGGACCTATAAAAAAGGCGGACGTAATGACTGAAGCACCTGTAATAGTGGCCGCGTAAGTATGCGTGAGTGTGAAATGTATAAAAGTAAGTATAATTCTACCACTATGGTTCCGACAACTTTTCACAACACGTAAAGGCATTATTATTTTATTTTACACAACGCAAAACAAATGTATCCATGCGACGTTGTCAGCGTAATGACGGATAGCGCGGACTTACGCCGGTGTGAATGTTTGCGTGCGGCTCATACGTATAGCGAATGGACTTACGTTGGGTGCTTCACTCTTTGTCTAGCAACATTATGTCCGCCTTTTTTTATAGGTCCATGTTTTAATCTATAGTTTTAATCCTACGTACCTTCTCTCCATATCAGAACATTTCTTCTCAAAATACGTCCTAAGATTTTCCATTTCCTTCTCATGTTTGACGCTCAACTCCTGTCTCAGAGCCTCAATATCAGCATTACCAGACTTAACTGAAGCCAACAGCTCTCTCAAGCGTCGAGTCTCAACATTGTAAGTCTGTTTGTCTTGCTGCAACTGCGTCTCCAACTCTTTGATTTCGGTATCAAACTCTACCCTCATTTTCCCAATTTCGTTGCATAACACTTGAATTATACTCTCACGGAGCTTGTTCCTGAGATTCTCTTCTATGCTATCCTCGAATTTATTTATTATCGTTGACACTTTTAGTTCGAAGCCTGTCTGTAAGTCATCGGACGACTCAGATTTTAAATCAGACCTTGAATAGTTAACTGTAATCTCTTCGTGTACATTATCTTTCTCTCCATTCGAGCTTTGAACCGAGGAACCACCACTCATTAAAGCCGAATAGAACTTCGTAGAATCATCTTTGATCATAGTTTCGTATTTAATAAAGTCTGATAACTGAGCTTTTATAGTATCGTGGTCTGAATGTGAATGTTCAGCAACTATATGCTGTAAATTTTGTACTTCATTCGTTAAATGTACATTTTCAGTTTGAAGGTCATCCCGTTGCTGTACAGATTGCTGTAAGGAGACGGTCAGTTCTTCGATTAATTCGTCACGCTGCGAGATAGCATTCTCCAAATGCACAAGCTGAAAGGACAAGGAATACATAAAACATACACGAAAGAAGCAGCAAGCGATCCGTAGGCGCGCGAATTTTGTGCCAATGAAAACCATCTGTGCCATCGTGGTACGCGTCTCTTAACACCCCTCGCTCATATGGCATACAATCATTCTAAAGTTTTCCGAAGGCACAAATTTCGCGCGCGCACAGTATGTCTGTCATAGAAACATTTGTGCCTGCTTACAGATATCATTGCGAAAATAATTAAGAAATTGGGTGTAAAAGTTTGCTGTGTAAAGTTGACATAACAAACATGATAGATAAACAGTGATTTGTCTATGGCAAAGTTGTTGAAGAGACAGCAAAGAGCCTTGTTATTCAAGGTCTTGTTTCAAGGTTTTTATTATTATTTTATCCACGTTGCGATCTTCAGTCATGCAGTTTAGAATCACTTTTATAAATTCTACAGAATATCTAAAATCACATTGTCTATTATTGTCTACATAAAAATAATAATATAAAAGAAACAAACACATTTATTTCAAATCAAACCCAAATGTAATTTAGTTATCTACCTTACAACCTACAACAAAAAACTTAAACACAAATAGAAAAGTACTTAGTAATCTTTTCATAAATCAAAACGTGCATTTTATAGAATGTGAGCACATAGCATGCGAGTGTTAGCAGCAGGATTAGTAGGCAAAGCAGGACCAAGGCACAGATGACATAAATGCAGCAGCACAACCCCTTAACCATAAGTACCTTCACGTGATACTCTTCACAAATAGTCTTGTAGTCTGTGGTCAGCGTACTGAACGACATTGTCTCGTCCGGAGCAATGGATTTAGGCTGTGTCGGTATTGACGAATCATCTACTTTGTCATCTTTCTCCTTCAAATCATAGTCAACAGTCACTTCTTCTACCAATACATCCTGCTCCTTATCGCTTGAAAAGCTTTGTTTATCCGGAGAAGGATCCGAAGACAGTTCTGGTGTAGGCTCTTTGGAATTTTGAAGCTCCGGTGACCGGCTAGGTGAAGGCTCTTTTAAATCGTCAAACATCTCTTCGAACTTAATACTATCTCCGGCACCAACAAGAAATGGCGACAATAAATTCTGGAATACAGGAATCTGTTCATTGTTCCCACCGATAAGAGTGCTGCCCTCTGGTGGAGGTCCAAAGAAAATTTTGGCAGCTTGCAAAGGAAACTTTGGCATACCAGAACCTCTGATGTCCAGCTTTATTATCTCCTCAGATCCTGAGGTTTTATCAGATTCAACAGCTGATTCGGGTTTTTCAGAACTATTATTTGATTTTTCTAAAGACTTGTCATCTCCAATGGAAACGTTTGATTTGTGACTAGATTCATTCAAGGAGTCGAGGTATTCACTTCTAGGAGATTCTTTTGGAGTTTCATGTTGGCTTTCAGGTGGGGTTGGTGATTCTTTGGATAATTCATGTTCAGTGGACTGTTTTAGGGACTGGGATTTTTCTAAATCTTTAGACACATCCGAAGATAAGGCTAAGTTTATAGGACTTTCCTCACTGAGAAGGTGGATATCCGAAACATTAACATCAATAGGCCAGGATGTGCTCTGTTTACTTGGATCCGGGGTACTGGGGTTATCGCTGATCGGAGAATGAGGATACGGAATGTTTAGAGAACTATGCTTGGAAACTTTATCTTGGTCAACTTCAACTTTAAGTAACTGAGGAGATTCATTACTTTTAGAGGCATTATCAGACTCAGTAACTGAATATTCCATTTTGGAGGGAATCTGTTCTGAAATGGACTCAGTTTCACTGATATTCTCGACATCGTGACTCCCCGAACTTTCTCCGACAATACTCTGCCCTGTATCAATGTGTGCATCGTCTGTTTCATCGCCTACAGTGCTCCCTAGAGCGGGAATCTGTTGAGAATGTACGACATCCGGAAGAACGTTCTAAAAATAAACAAAAATATATATAAATCAGGTGGAAATGGGATGGTACGGAACTACTTTCGAATCCTAATAAAGTTGAAGTTATGAATGAAATTCAGACTCTCCAACGGTACTAACTGTACAATAGAAAGTAGGTTAGCCTTTCTGATGCAGGGAGATGCAGCGAGTATGCATTTCTGTACTATTTTTATCGTAGCAACGAATATAAATACCTGTGTCTGATCCGTAAAGATTGGACGGGTAAAAAACATGAGAAACGAGCTACGTACCTTGGTTTCTGATGTTTGTGGTTGCGCTTCGTGAGGATCATCCATAATTTAACAAATTCATAGTAAAACAATCGAGAAATTCATTGAAATTTCCACTAAATTCGTTGTCAAGACGACGTTTCGTTTCAAACAAAATACAAACGCCATTAATTTTCACGTTCCGTTTTACGGTTTCAGTACAAACGTCATGAATGAATATTGTGATGTGTTCTTATTTTGGCATAGAAGAGATGGTGTTATAATAAATATTATGAAAAATGAAATTATTATATAGCTAGTCTAACAACTAAGATTAGCCACATCTCGTTATCTATTATTTCCTTACAAAATTAAATATATAATTTTGCGCGTAATGGATTACACAATCTTTACTTATGATTTTCATTTTACGGCTCTGGGTGTAAGTCCTTGTGAGCCAGGCAAAGCTGTATTTGAATAAGTTTACGTAGAGCATTCAGTAAACTGACTGAGGATCGAATCTGGGAACTCCGTATCGTAAATTCAACCCAACTACTATGCTATAAATAATGAAAACTACAGGATTAGGATAAGTAAATAACTTTATTACTATTTCTATTTATACATACATTAGGAAGCTGTTTTAATCTGTACAATATTTTATTTTATAATTTGGACTTGTTAATGTCGAATAAGGCCAACGCATGGTTAGATACAAAACAAATACACAACGAATTGCTTAGCATCTTATCGTGTTGACTTTAAGGTTCAAAATATATTAGGTAAATATACCTATACTATACTAAGTAACCATAATGTACTGTGACCGTGATCAAGAGATAAAAAGTACAATCAACAGCCAATTCTGCTAAGATATTTGGATCGAACGAAGTCGATAGCCAGTATAAGCTGGCCCGGCAAGTATGACTATGTTAACCGAGGCCGGTTACAACTTATACTGGTTTAACCGTTCGACTTCGTTCGATCCAAATATCTTACCAGAATTGCAGGTTTGGTCCTATGTAGAACATTAAATCTCTTCATAAACTAGTCTATTCTAGACAACAGATTTGAATATTTAGAATATTTTTAATATACAACTTACCTATTATCAAGTATAAAAAACATATTGAATGCTAAAGAAGTAATAATAATAAATAAATAAATTCACAATCACAGCCCAAACCCGCGTTTTTACGACGGCCAATTAGCGGACATTATAGCTAATTCTGTAGCGGCTAAGAAAGTAAGTAGCTAAGTCGACTCCTAAACCTTAATGCAACTGTCACTGTCGTTCGTATGCTACATCGCGTGAGCAAGAGCGAGCGACTAATAAGGGGTTTTCAAAGTGACATTTAAGAAACAAAAATAGTACCGATAGCTCGGGTAGATGGCACTGATTCCTCGACTTCGCACCTCAAAATTAAAGAGCATTAATGCACGGGCTAAGCTTGTTTATTAATTGAATGTTCATTTTTGTGTGGTACCTATTAAAATTATTAAACTGTATTGTTTACAATTACTCAAACCAAAAAATTAATTATTCAGCTGATAGTAACAATATTTCTTTCATGGTCCCTGTGTATATTTTTTAGTGACTTCCTACCACGCCATCTATCATCAACTTGAAAAGATAGTTTTTCTCCTTTGAAATGCCACTTTGAAAACCACTATTCCGTGTTGAAACCCCCTCATTAGGCAATCTGAAATTGCTACTATAATAACTTCTTTGCTATTGTCAGAGCTCGTATTGCTTCCTTCTGGAGCAGACTGCGTAGCTCTGACAATAGCATACTGATGATGGTGAGCGACGACCTCTCCAGCCCAATATTCCGCCATTGGCTGTCTGTGCACCGGACCGAAAGTAGGTTAAGACTGACGTAAGGACCATTAGGTCCAAATGTAAGCTTTATTTTATTTATTTTGTATTTTTTATGGGTTTTTATGCCTGCAATAAAGAATTATTATTATAACAGTAGCAATTTTGTATCGCGGTGCGCGGTAGCCGTTTTTTAAATTGCGGTGTCGCCTGTGCTGTGTTTGTGCATTTAGCTTAACTCTAAAATCAAGAAGCATAAGTTAACACACAGATTAAGAAAACGAATGCAAGAATTAAATGCTTAATTAAAAAAAACACTGAATAAAAAAAGTACGCGCCACAGACACAGAAAAAAATCTATTTATAAACTCTTAACGATGTTAGCCATAATATGCGACTAAGATAATTGGATCGAACAGAGCCGAACGATTACGTGTCACTTGGCTATTCGTATTCGCTATTGGATGTTTGTCGTATTTGTCAAATACTTGACGTACAGCTAACAGCAGATCAAGTGTAACACTTTGGACCGTTCTTATTATCTTCGTCGTAAAAGTTAAAATCAATGCAAGCGTTACCATTGATCTGCTGTTGTCCGTACATACAAATAAAACGAATATTTTGTCAAGCATATCAACCACACATGGCAATTATCACAAATACGCAAATACGAATAACCAAGTGAAGTTCCACCATAACCAGTATAAGCTGGCATGTCTTACCATGATTATACTGGCGACTTTCATCGTTTTCGTATTCGCTTCCAATTTGTCACATGGACGTTATACATTACTGCAACAATTTTGCAAGCTTTAACAAAACAAAAACCGCAATATATGTATATCAATCGTCCAAATGTCAATTTGAAAACGACAACGAAAGGGATTGAAGCCACGGGTTAGTCGGGAACTCCAAACGGGCTTCTGCCCAATTCTATTAAAATATTTGGATCGACCGACTACTTAACCAATATAAGCTGGTCCGGCCACAGGTAACTTCGTCATGCTAGCTTAAACTGGTTATATAATTGCAATGTTGCGTAATCGTTCAATCCAATCTTAGCATAATTGTTAAGGGGGGACGGGCTAACAGCAGATCAAGAGTAGGACTTTGGACCGTTCTTATTAGCGAGGACCTAGGGTCGAGGTGTTTGCCTTGCCTGCGTTCAGGACAAACATATTGAAGCACGCTCCGGTAAGCACAGCACTTCGCATTCTGAATGGGATTTCGGGGGACATTGATATATTTAGCTGTTCATTGACTGAATTCACAAATGCCACGCGCACCTACTTGTGTAATAATATTGGTTAAATTGATAGTATTAGTAATTTGTTGAATTGAATTTTTTAGGGACATTTTTGACATTGATTATACACAGTAACATTTGATATTTGACATTTTGATATTTGACATTTTGATATTTGACATTTTGATAATTGATATTTGACATTTTGGTTTATATAATTTAATGGTGAATGAATGAATTGTAATTAATTAATTAAGTTACCATCGTCGACTTGGGTGAAAACCTGTAAAGGCGTTGGGATTGTAATTTTAATGAAATAAAATAAATAAATTATTATCTGCATCGTAAGATTTAAAATCGTACTGCAAGTGTTACCATTGATCTGCTGTTGTCCGTATCTGCATTATATCTAGTTTAACCTCAATTCCTTTAAACCGTGGAATAACCTTAAATCGCATTTATGGCTAACCACGTAAACTTGGCCACTCATGAACAATTCCATAATTTCATTAAGTCCTAATCTCATTTACATAATATACAATCAATATGTACCCAAGCGAACATTTTTCTAGAACAATATTGCTGTTAGCCACAAAACGAGTTTAACCTTACTTCCCTTTGAATGGGTTTTATCACTTTTCACACTTCATTAAAAACTTAAGTTGAACTCAAGTTCACCAAAACTGACGGTCAAACGATCGTAAACTGATTTAAAAGCCAAACGGAATAGACAGATTTAAACTGGATTTTAAACTCGGAATCAATGTTTATCGTGAATAAATGTTTATGTTGACCGCGACTTCAATCGTTATGGTTATCGTTTTCATTTTGACACTTGAACGATATACATTGCTGCGTTTCGTTGTCGTTTGTTAAAACTTGCAAAAACATAGCAGCAATGTTTAGCGTCCATGTGTCAAATTGAAAGCGATAACGATTGGAAGTCGCGGTCACGCCACAGTTAACTCGCTAAAATTCCGTTTAAAGGTAACAGCTGGTTAGTGAAAAGCACGGCACAGTGCCTCCGTGTAATCTTATAGGAAATAAAAATACGCCAACCAAATTCAGTAGTTAGTGCCGTAGCCTTCATAGAAAAACTGTAAAGGTACACCGAGCCTTGAGGCCGCGTGAGCGCGATTTTCAGTTTTTCAATCCAGCTTATTGCACTACCAAAATTGAACGTCTGAAAAAATGATATAGCATGCTTGGGGTATCTGTTTAGAACAGGTAATTTACCGATTGGACAAACTTCGCTCGACAAAAAAAAATCGCAAACATTCCACGGCTTTTAAAACGAAAATCATGTCTAAACTGAAATAGTTATTCTTACAAAATTTAGAGTATTATAAATACGAGATCCGGTATTTAAAAAATCAGATTTTTGTTGGCGTATTTTTATTTCACTGCCAAAATTCATCCGAAATTCAAAAAATTCGAATATCATCGATATTCGAATTTTTTTGTGCCGTGCTCTTCACTCCGCCGCTGCGGGGCATCTTGTGTCTTACTCTTGCTCTTGACAAGCATTCGCGCCTTAAGTGCTTAAGCGGCTAACAGCGTATAATCGAGACTACAATCTAAACTCTGAACACGCAACTTTATACACAAATAGAACACTTTGATACAACCTCCACACTATTTAACACCTGGCTCACGCTTATAACGCAACCAAATCAAGGAACCATTAAACCTAAAGGCAGGTCCACACAGAGCGAGCATGCCTCGCGAGATGCCTCTGTAGACCCGCCTTATGACATCTAAGGGGCCATCCATAAAGTACGTCACACGAATTTCATGATTTTTTGAGCCCCCCCCCGTCCTTGTCACAGGTCGTCACATTTCTGAGACCCCCCCCTCCCTAGTGTGACGTCACATGTTTTGCAATTTCACATCGAAAAATTATTAAATTAAAACAGCAGTTCCGAAATTAGTTTTATTTCCATTTAAATTAAGTACTTTTTTTATGAAATCAACATTATATCAAATATTTGAAACAATAACAAAGCAATAAACCATTGAATATAAAGAAAAAGAAGAAGAAAGAAACTCAATCATCTTCAGTCTCTAGATATATTATATTTTGAAATGTGATGTCACGAAACTTAGGACCCCTCCCACCCCTTGTCACACAATGTCACACTTTGTCGACCCCCTCCCACCCCCTTTACGTGTGACGTACTTTATGGATGGACCCTAAGTAACAACTCTACATCCTCTTTTGGTCATATAAACTAGATCGACGTATTTTCAGATATTTTTAACATAATAGACTTTTCTGCTACGGAATAAACACTTTCAAAGATACTCTATCAATTGTCATGTACTTTATACATTTTATACATTGATCTCCTATAAACAACTAGATACACAGTCTGCCTTCTAAAAATGTCCGAGCGCAAAGAAGGTCCAAACGGATGAATGGATCAATTGCTTTATTGGATATTATTTGGACGTTAACAATGGACCCTTATTGGGACGTTTTTTAAATTGTTTTAGTAAGACCTTTGTGTATCTAAATGATAAAATGGAGAAAAAAATTTCATCACGACCGGGTTCGAATCCCGGTCGTGATGAAATTTTTTTCTCCATTTTATCATTTAGATTTTCGTTTCGCATAGCGCATATGCAAGAAAATATCAAAACATTTGTGTATCTAGTTGTTTATAGGAGATCAATGATTTTATATTATAATATATCAAAAGGGCTATGTTTTTAGGGGTCCGTGCCTCAAAAGGAAAAAAAGGAACCCTTATAGGATCACTTTGTTGTCCGTCTGTATATCTGTCTGTCAAGCAAGACCTTTTTCTCAAAAACGCGCGGATGTATCAAGTTGAAATTAATAC
Source organism: Tachystola acroxantha (assembly GCA_963506565.1). NCBI lineage: Eukaryota > Metazoa > Arthropoda > Insecta > Lepidoptera > Oecophoridae > Tachystola > Tachystola acroxantha. Next base: position 12,262,853 of record OY735884.1, on the reverse strand, counting down.
CAAATACTCAGGACTGCAACCTCATGCAGCCGTGAAAAAATAAAACTTCTACGTCAACCCAATCAAAAGATATGGCCGCTTATGTCGCTTTTTCCGAATATTTATATGAAAACACGAGAAACTCAAAACCTATAGGGTACTTCCCGTTGACCTAGAATCATGAAATTTGGCAAGAAGCTAGGTCTTATAGCACAAGTAAAGGAAAAATCCGAAAACTGTAAATTTGAAATTACATCCCTTAATTTTTTTTATTACAAACATATATATTAAGTTAAGGGGTTGCAGGGAAGCCTTGGTGCGCGAGTCAGACTCACACTTAATAACCAGTTCTTTTAAAGGCAATGTGCCAACTACGAACCGACAAGCGATAGATGAATGTGGAGGAAGCGAGAGCAGTGTACCAGGATCGCAGCAGATGATACTGGTAATCTTAATGACGCAAGTGACCCTTAGAATATTATGCATCTTAATTAGGTACATTATATTCCTGTCTTTTCTTTCTCGTGTGGTTTAGTGACCAAACCGATTTGTCAAAGTTATTTAGGCTGCCCGTAGGCCTTTGACGTGTCCTAACGACTGCTGTCTAGCGACAACAACCGGGACCAACTGCTTAACGTGCTTTCCGAGGCACGAAGGGGTTCAGATGAAAGTGTCACTAGGTCATCCATCCAGGTCCTGACCTCGCCCAACGTTGCTTAACTTGTACGATCGTTTTCAACGTGTACTCGATGCCTATGAGCCCCTTAAATCTGACTCAAATTTTCGGAAATATTCCTGTAAGTAAATAAAATAAGCCCCAGTAATAGGTATTTGTGGACAGTGTGCAATAATATCCAATTTAGATAAGCAATGCGATAATCATTCGTATATAGTAATAAAGTCGCCGCTATTGCCATAAACTTGTAGATGATTATCTGTAAGAGTCACTATGATAGGAGAATGGCAGGAAAATATATGTATACCGAAACCCAAATCAAGTGTCTTATTTTGTAAACAAACACTACCCTATCCTACTAACATTTTAAGCTATTCTGTGATTATTGCATAGTTATTTTCACATTATTAGATCGGATCACTTTATTTTCACAATGATGGACAGGTTCGATCAATCAGTTCCTTCAGTGTTACATCACAACATACAGACGATCATTTTTGTTTACAAAATATACACTTGATTTCACATCTGTCGTAGAACCGATAACCGATGGGGTAGACGAGTTCTCGAATGGAGGCCACGAACGGGTAAACGTAGTGTGGGACGCCCCCCGACCAGATGGAGGGATGACCTTCGCAAAATGGCTGGCAGGGACTGGATGCAGAGGGCCGAGAGTAGGGTTGATTGGCGCGCTTTGGGAGAGGCCTACGTCCAGCAGTGGACTGATACGGGCTGATGATGATGATGATGACACTTGATTTGGGCTGCAGGATAGTTGTGTAATCATGAAGAAAAAATATTCACATCTTTGGAGAGAGCCAATTAGCGCGGCTAATTTAGTGACAATTTGAATTCAACTTTACTTACTGCAACATACGACTGTAATCGGTATAGCGAAGTGAGAGCTGCGCGTGACGGCGCTCGGAGTCGCGCGGAGGATCTCAATATATCGTATGTTGAAGTAAATAAAGTTGAATTGAACGTTTGTTCGAAAGCATGATTTAGCGAAGAACTTTCTTAAATAACCTAACATCGAAGGCTCTGGCTTGGAGCGAAGCCTTCTGAACCTAAACATCCATGTCGGATCTGGTTAGAGATGTACTGGACAGCTTCCCCCGAACGTTCATCTATCAAAAGTTCTTCGAACAGCAGTTCTTCGATAAATCATGCTTTCGAACAAACATTTGTCGCACAGGAGTTCTTTCGAACTGCAATTCTTCGATTAATCGTTCTGTCGATCAAACATTCATCGAACAATTGTAGTTCGAACTTCCATTACGCACCCCAAAAATAAACACAATGTGCTTACTTGCAATAAAGAAGTTTGACTTTGACATGGTTGCGAACTGAAAGCCCACCGAAATTGTCTCTACACCTCGATATTACGTCGCCGAAGCGTGAGCCAGCCCTACGCGTGTCTGTCTGCTCCCAATATGTACACTGCAGCGCTGCGGCAGTCAGGTGGCCGCAGGTGGCTGGTCATCCTCTTCCTCCTCCTCCTGGGCCATCAGCTGGCGGGCCAGCTGTAACGCCTGCAAAGGAAGATGGGGTTCATCATCATCAGTCTATTTATATGTCCCCACTGCTCGGGCACAGACCTTCCCTTACATCGAGGGAGCTGGGACCATAATCCACCATGCGGGCCCAGTGCGAGTTGGCGGATTTCACATGCCTTAGATTTTTTTTCTTCTACGACATGCAGGTTTCATCACGATGTTTTCCTTCACCGTTTTGAGAGCACTCGGTAAATGTACGTAAGTTTTTCCGTCGAAAAAACCGAGGATAACTCATTGGTACATGGCTGCTTTAGCTGGGAATCGAACCTGGGACCTCCATATTGCAAGTCCATTGACCCAACCACTGAGCCACCGAGCTCTAGATCTTGTAGATCATTAAAAGGATTAAGTTCAAGCAGAAATTATTTCAAAAATCAAAAAACCTGACTGCCAAAAATTTTACCACTTATAATTATTTTTATGTCACTCCTACAATCAAGACGAATCTAACGACACCTCATATGTTAAAATCAAACAAGTTTAGGCTGCAGGGCGTGCCAAAGAACTAGACATAAACCGAAGCCCAAATCAAGTGTCTTATTTTGTAAACAAAAACCGCCCTACCCTACTAACATTTTAAGCTATTCTGTGATTATTGCATAGTTATTTTACCATTATTAGATCGGATTACTTTATTTTCACAATGATGGACAGGTTCGATCAATCAGTTCCTTCAGTGTTACATCACAACAGGTAATTAGGCAATCATATTTGTTTACAAAATAAGATTTGGGCTGCAGTATACATACGTACACCCTTACATACATACACTCAAAAAACTTAACCTTTTACGCAATCGGGTAATGACTACTTACCATACATCAGATGTACAGAGTCGTACAAGTATGTACGAATGAAGTAGGCAGTGATTTGCAAGTAGATATTTATTATTCAAATCATGTGTGTTCATTCTATTGTTTTGTTAAATAATATGATTGTATATTTATAGCTACAGTTAATAAAAGTAACCTTGTGTATTGGAAACTCTGAGTATCATGTATATTGGATAGCAACAAAGAATAGGCATGAATGTTTAGGTAAAAATAAGTTCATCTATGTAAATATCGGAGTGTTAACCAGTATTGTACATAGCTAACAATTTGGTTAGAAATACGAAAAATTTGGAAGATTCAACAAAAATGAATTAGGTATTTTTATATGATAGACCAAGCCCGTGTTTGGCCCCAATCTCACCTGATGAGGCTGATGATTAAGCCCGCGGGCCTAGTAAATACCAATTCACTCTTGCCTAAAATATCACAAGGTTATATGTGGCCGGAAACACCGACGCTGGCAGGCCAAATAAAAACCAATTGTCAAGTTATTCAGAGTATTCATGTAAATAGAAAAAGGTCATTTAACATTGTTATCTAACTTATTTTCTCAAATAGGATTAGGTACTTACTATTGTGATCGTAAACAAATAAAACACATACCTGAAACTCATTGTAGTGCATTTTCCTCTTCTTCTCGAACTCGAGTCTCTTCGCCCGACTCTCCTCGTCCTCCGCCGAGTCCTCATCACTGTCGCACGTATCCATACACTTCGGAGGCTTGTTCATACTGGCAGCCAACTTCGCCGCCAAGATATTGGCGTCCACTTCGTCGCTTGGCTCCGCGTCTGCGTCTACAGACTCAGAGTAAGGAGTCTTGGGCTCATCGATCTTCATGTGCCCATAGTCCTTATCCGCCGGGTGAAAAGTTTCCATAATGTTCATCTCATCGAACCTCTGCTCTTTCGCCCGTTTGCTAGTAGAAGGTGCGGTGTCCTGAGCGTCCACGCTCCTCGATGTCTTCAGAATACCCTTCGAGGGCTTCTTCTGCAAATTTTGAGACATTTTGTATGTTTTACAACTGCATTTCACGACTTTTTTACGATAAAATCGACGATCGACGAATTTTTCTTCCAACTAAAATGACAGATGTTGTTGTTTTTAAATTTGATTTGCTATCAGAAAGCAGGCAAAGATCGGAGACCATACAGCCAACTTAAAACTTGATCTATTTTTTTCGCGTAGTATGTACCTTAACGATTTTACCAGTCCGCCTCGTCGGCAACTTGATGACCCGCAACTCCGAAGCTAAAACCAACAACAACATTTTAAGCATACATCATCATTAGAAGAAATATAATTTACTCAGTGGCTGTATATTTTATTAAATATATTTGCTTTACCCGTCACGGGAAAAAACATCATCGTCGCAGTGTTGCCAATATATTAGAATTCCTGTTAGATCTAGCGGATTAAGACGATATTGTGGAATCGTAAAATGTGGTCAGTCGAATAGGAGATTTTAAACAGGATGACAAATTAAGAAAAACAAATATTCTCATGAAACATCGTGTCTCTTATAGTGATATGCCAACTCGGGATATACACGACTCGAGTTAACTCGAGTTGATATTCAGCTAACTCGAGTTGAACTCAAGTTACACGAGTTAGCAGGAAGAAACTGAGTACATGATTGATTTGTTACAAATTACTTTATTACATATTTGTTCTTCCATCCAACACTCTGTTAGAACAATTATCACTGCTAAACTTCGTAGGTAGGATCGAAATAAAAAGGTTTAAGTATATACTTACTTTACATATATAATTTAGATATACAATTTATACAAACAAAATATCTCAGGTGTAAACATGAATTTCTAGACCTATGTGCTTTATTTTCGGTCGATGCAATGGCGGGAGTATTAAAGCGCGCACCCAACGAACGAATCGCGCTCTCGCTCTTTCGCTTGATTCGTTAATATTTACCGCCAGCCCAAACCCGAGTTAGGGAGAAATCAACCCGAGTTAACTAGATTTAAGCCCACTTAAGCACGATTTTCGATTTAAGGACACTCGACTTAAGCTCTTACTCTCTTACAGTTAAACAAAACTTAATAGTTAACTATTTACCGAAAACTGTTTAGTACTTTAATTTTGTAAAATAACCAAATTCCGAATTATACTTGGTAACACTGCTACATCAGCTTGTCTTGTCGTTATTTATTTATTTTTCTCATGTAATTTTCTCGTAAATTAAATTATTTTCAATTTTCTTTCAGTCGTATCGTACGTAATTTACATCAAAACAATCTACTAAGTATTGGAAAGGACGACTAATCTTCTATGTAAATTCCAGTCTTAAAAATGGTGGAGGAACCAAGTAACTCGAGTAAACCCAAGGTATTTTTCGCTGATAAATAATTCTTACTTTCTCGTTGACTCCCAGAACTTACCAGTGGCACATTTTACCAAGAAATTAAATACTCTCATATGCTTCTACTCTATCATTGATCTCCTATAAACAACTAGGTACACAAAGGTCTTATTAAAACAATTTTAAAAACGTCCAAATAAGAGTCCATTGTTAACGTCCAAATAATGTCCAATAAAGCAAATGAGTGTCCATTCATCCGTTTGGACCTTCTTTGCGCTCGGACATTTTTAGAAGGCAGACTGTGTATCTAGTTGTTTATAGGAGATCAATGTACTCTATGCACTTATTTATCAACCAAAACATAATTTTGTTTTGGAAAAACATAACTTGAATGATTTTTTAAACTTATTAATTTCTTAATTTTGTTTTGGAAAAACATATCTTGAAATGAGAGTAAACTTATTAACCTTTAACTGGTGACAAGCGGTCTCACAGGCCCAGTCGTGTCAGTGAAACATCATTTCACCCCCTTCCCCGCGCTTCCTGTGTTTAAGCACCTGAGTACCTTCGAGTTTAGTTGCGTCCACGTCGTAGAAAAGGATAACTACGTTGTACAGGCCTAAATCGGTAAGTTACATCGTCATTAAGTTCGGCAGCGGCCTCTCAGACCTTATGTCACCACTTACGTAATTTTTTTGCGTGATTTTGTTGTATTGTTTTTTTGTTATTTTACATCTAATACTGGCAATTAATAATTTCGGACCTCCAAAAAAGAAGCGTAGTGAGCCGGGAGTCAGGAATAAAAAGACCAAAAACCAAAGACCAGTAAACAGGTTTCATTCGCAAATACTAACTTCGAACGTCAAATTGAAGAATAGCTGGCACAGGGAGACCCAAGTGAATCGGAAGCCGAAGATGTTACCGAAAATTTCGTCCTGGAGCAAAATGATCATGATCCGGGAACTGAAGAAAGTGTCTCTGAAGATTAAGAACCAGAAATAAACCAAGCGACGAGTTGCAGTGTGCCAAACAATTAAGTCCTGATTGTCAATAAAAATACCAAAGTTTGACCATTGTCAGTTTTGTGAAAAGACACTTGTGAATAAAAACAAAAAAAAATTAGTATCGAATTGTATCTGAACTTCATGAAAATAATTTTTTTTTTGGTATAATATGTTGATTTAATTTTTTTTTGGAATTGTTGATCTCTCTAGTTTTTTTTGATTGTAGATAATACATGACTTGTGATGGCAAGTTCCTAATTAAAAATTATATTTAGAGTATACTGGTTTGTTTTATTTTATCCTTTAATATGTTATTAAACTATTTTTAAACACTGCAGTAAGCTACTATACTTAATTTCTATGCTATAGACCAGATACGGCAGCGGCCTCACAGGCCGCTCTTCACCAGTTATGTTACACAAAAACCATGTCACCAGTCAAAGGTTAATTATATAAGACACAGACATCAGTACACGTAACGGCTGTAACGGCTCGCAGACTCGCAGGCGATGATACGCAGACTTTGTTGGTATAGAATGGATGTTTGTGATGGACGGATGTTTGCGTCACTATAATTATTAAATTAAGTAATAAGTAAAAAATATAATTGATTAAAAAAAAAAAATCTAAAAAAAAAAAAAAACTAAAAATTTCTTTAAACTAAGGTTGGTTTCACTGTCTGAGAGACCGGTACGGCCGGCCGTGCACGCAACAGTTTGCAATTTGATTTGCCCGGATACACATGTGAGGCTCTTAGAACATCGTAAATGTTCTAGTGTGTCCCGTATCTTCGTTCCGGGAGCCCATTCAGCTGTGAAACGAGCCTTACAATGATAGCGATTTTGTCGAGAGTTTTCTAATATGTTACCTGTTCAATTTCTCAGACGAAAACGACTCGCCCAAAGCCGGTGTATATGTGGACAGAGGCTGACGTACAGAAGTGGCTGCGGCGACACTGCAGCGACTACAATATGTACTCATATTGGGAGCTGTTTCATGAGGTTTGTACATTTTATCCTTATCATAGAACGGCCAGAGAATGATCATACTGCCAGCGTCAGTGTTTCTTGAAACATGTAACCAGGGCCTTTGAGAGCCAGAGAAAAGAGAAAAGACAAGACAGAATTAGGAACGATGACCTTAGATCCAAAACGCGACTGACTGATATCTTAACAAGAATTGACCAACAAAAATGGCGATGGACAGGCCACATGTTGCGCGATACTAATGGAAAGTGGAGTAAAGCTGTATCGGAATGGTTCCCTAGGGAAGGGAAAAGAAGCCGAGGAAGGCAACTCGCAAGATGGGAGGATGAACTCAAACTAACAGCTGGTCCATGCTGGAGGAGAGTCTGCCGTGATAGACCACAATGGAAATCGTTGGAGGAGGCCTATGCCAAAAGGCACACCGAATTAAGAGATATTCTATGAAACATTGTTACAACTCAGTTCACAATTATTTTCTTAATTTCGGAATAAAAGGCTTTATTATTATTATTATGTATCTCTCTAGGTTTCACGGGTCTAAGAAAACCCGGTCCTTTGAAAGGCTTGCACGGAGACATATGTCCAACGCGTAGAGGCCCCTTAGAGAACTTTAATTTGAAGAGATATGTGATGCACCTAGCGGGACCCGTCTCTGAGCGCATCTGACTGCACTCAATGACAGACCCCGTCAGGTGCATAAACTATTGCAGTGATTGGAAATTACAACTTAATTGGGGCTATTGGTTTGGGGTGTTGGTGGGTCAGTCAGTCTGGTCTATAGCGCGAGACGTCGGACACCTGCCATGATCACATTGTCTCGAAGTTATGAAAAAATTGTCATGCGGTGACTCGCCCCTCACTAGATGGGCCCTCAACATGGCCGTCAGAAAGACAACTGAGAGCAACACCGTGTGAGCGGCTAAGGGGTGTCGAGAGGTGTGCTGCAGTTTCACCATTACTGGAATGCCAGAAAGTGGGCTACTCCCGGCTTTATGCCTTTAACACTTCCACCCCTTCGAGCTATATAGATGTAAGTTATTATTATTATTATTATTGAGAGCTCGGTGGCTCAGTGGTTGGGTCAATGGACTTGCGATACGGAGCTCCCAGGTTCGATTCCCAGCCAGGGCAGCCATGTACCAATGAGTTATCCTCGGGTTTATCGACGCAAAAACTTACGTACATTTACCGAGTGCTCTCAAAAACGGTGAAGCATAACATCGTGATGAAACCTGCATGCCATAGAAGAAGAAAAAATCTAAGGCATGTGAAATCCTTCAAATCACACTGGTTCGTGAGAAACTCGGAAATACATGAGTACCTTGAGATGCCAACCATTAAGGAGGAAGTCAACAACTACAGCAAGAAATACAAAGAAAGACTAAATAAACACAACAACAAACTAGCTAGACCTGCTAAAAGATCAAGAGAACGTGAAACGCCTGAAAAGATGGCATATACTTGCACTAGACCAAAGAGATATAGATAGAGAGACCAGGGCAAGGTTGACGGTACCCGAGCGCGCGGCAGGTCGCCGACGCGATGGACGGACCAGATCAGGGCAGCTGTGGCCGATCCTTTGCACGTCTGCACCAGGAGGGCAGCCGTCAGAGACGAGTGGCGACGTGTTGTGGGGCGGGTCACTGCGACTGAAATGACGACCACGACCACTCTGCCAAGAGTGTAACGACTGAGAAGAAGAGACCAAAGAGACTAAGTCCTCTCGACCATAGTAGACGGTGTTATTCAATGGAATTGCACCCAAAATATAATTCCACCCCAGAACACATCTGATTATGTCTGAAGAGCCGATGGCAGATATAAATTGGAGAAGATAAAAAAATGTGAAATCCGCCAATCCGCAGTGGGCCCGCGTCGTGGATCATGGCCCCAGCTCCCTCGATGTAAGGGAAGGTCTGTGCCTGAGCAGTGGGGACATATAAATAGACTGATGATGATGATGACCATCTCACCCTAAACACTCCTGTACACCTTTCTCTATGTTCCACCGTACATCCGCTTTCTTGTAACATTGTATCTGGTTTACTTACGTACCTACCATAAAGTATAAAGTGATGTATAAATGGCGGGTTATCGTTTAATATGTGCTTGCCTATTTTTATCTATAACAATGTGTTTATATATTTGTGTACTTTTTTTTTTGTTAACCTATAAATTGTCCCACTGCTGGGCAAAGGTCTCCCCCCTCCTCTTCCATCCATCCCTGTCCTGAGCCTCTTCCAGCCACCCATCATATACATGTTTATTAGTGATAAATAAACTTGTTTTACTTTACATTTTTACTTTTATTGCAAGTTTGCAACTAAATGTTTTTTGTTTCCTATTACAGCACGATATAACAGGCCCTGCCCTGGTCCGCATCAATGATAACACTCTTCTCCGGATGGGCATCACAAACCGAGAGCACCGCGACGCCATCTGGCGGCAGATACTCAAGCTGCGACTCAAGACAGACATCGTGGAGATACGAGACTTAGAGCGAAGACACAATTACTATAACTACGGCTTGTGACATTCGGACCCGGTCTGCAGGCCACCTGTGTAACTGACACTTGGGTAACACTGTCAGTTACACAATCGACCCCCAGCCCCCAAACTGCCCACTGTGACAGACACAGACCACTTACCCCATAGACCTGTAATGGGAGGGCCCCCGTATCTGCCAGCACATGAGCGCAACATTGCTTCGCGACACGTCGCACCTAGGGATATTATCGACATGGACGCATCTCTTTAACAGGGCACCCCTGTCCCCCGCTTCGTCTCTATGCGCTCATTGTTGACAGAATTTTTCGCGTGCAAATGACAATGCCAGATTCTGCCTCACCGTCAACCGCAAGTTGTAGAAGATAACGAATAAATGTAAAAGAGTCTCCGTTTTTTATTAAAATGAATGGGTTTAAATTAAAGTTATGTACAAGTTGCGAGTCGAAAAAAAACAGCTTAATTAAGAATTCAGAAATTAGTAAGACATCGAAGCGATTTATTCATTGTTTTTGTTATTCTTCTATAGGAGTTGCGAGAGTAGTAGAAAATGATACTGATTATGATTATGCAATATGAAACCTGTAATAAGTCCCCAACAAAACGATAGGCACAGCTTAAATGGCCACGTAGTTTTGTAGGTGGGGCAAAGCTCCATTGAAATGTGGCAATGTCTTTTGTACCGATTCCATGTCTATTGGGTAAGTGGTCTGAGCTGACAGATGACACAACGCCTGCTTATCAATGGTTACACAATCGACCAAAAATACCTATTATGACAGACAGTTTTTAGGGCCGCCTGTGTAACTGACATTTGGGTAACACTGTCAGTTACACAATGGGCTCCCCAATTGACAGATTACATTTATTGACTAAACCGACATTGTGGAGATACAAGCTCTTCATCATCATCATCATCAGTCTATTTATATTGCCCCACTGCTCGGGCACAGACCTTCCCTTACATCTACATTGGTACATGGCTGCCCTAGCTGGGAATCGAACCTGGGACCTCCATATTGCAAATCCATTGACCCAACCACTGAGCCACCGAGCTCTCAAAGCAAACACATACAACACAATATACAAGCTCTTGCGAAGATATAACTATTATAACTACGGCTTGTGAGATCTGATATTCAGACCTCGTCTGTAGGATGCCTGTGTAACGATAACCATAACGATTGAAGTCACGGTCACCCCCCTGGTTAATCGTTTACTAGAATCAAAGAATACTTACATATAAAAAACGTAAAACTAGAAAGAAATCTGTACTGTAATGTACACTCTACACGTTGATCTCCTATAAACAACTAGATACACAAAGGTCTTACTAAAACAATTTAAAAAACATCCAAATAATGTCCAAAAAAGCAAATGACCATTCATCCGTTTGGACCTTCTTTGCGCTCGGACATTTTTAGAAGGCAGACTGTGTATCTAGTTGTTTATAGGAGATCAATGACTACAGCACATCAAATATTAATATTTCAAGTGCGATTTCTTCTCTTATGACGTAGATAATAAGAATTTAACTTTCACTTGATGTGCTTTTGGACTGTACATACAATCAATAGTCTAATTGGTATTATAGAAATACCCATAAATGGAAATTAGTGAATAGTTTCCGATCTGTTATTAGATGTTTATGAAAACAAAATATATAAATAAGTACTTTCTATTTTTATTTAATTTAAACCTTCGAATTTGTATTACGCATGAACAAATTAGAACATGATGATAAAACTCTTGCCGTGGGCAGGACTTGAACCTGCGACCTTGTCTCCGTGACACGCTCTTACCAACTGAGCCACCACAAGCCACGACACGCCCACCGAAAATCTTCATCGCTTTATACATACTTAAAGGGTATGTTACGCAACTCCATCTATCGGACAATAGTAGTAGTATTCCGACAACCATGTCTAACATTCGGTTAGAATTGTCGGAATGACAAGGTCGCAGGTTCAAGTCCTGCCCACGGCAAGAATTTTATCATCATGTTCTAATTTAAACGTTTATTGAAGACTAGCTGTAGGTACCCCGCAACTTCGTTTGCGTAGAGGAGGATGGAGGAGATCTTCCTCTCTGGATCCTTGTTTCCAAATTACATACCGCCATGGCCTATGAGCTGTCCGGATATTTCAGCTATCTCCTAGTGAAACTCTCATCAAAATCCCTTCAGTAGTTATGGCGTGATACTTGCACAAAGTCACATACAAAAATTCTAAAAATTATTGTTTTGGCATCAGTATCGATCCTAAAACACATTACAATTATTCTTTTCAAAAAATATCCAATGTACAGACACAACTTTTTTACAGTCTTATTATATGTATAGATTGAAAAGCAAACGGAATATTTATCCATGGGAAAAGAAACTCTGTAATACAAAGTACCTCATTTGTATGCTTATTTTTATTTATTTATTTATTTTATTAATGGACTCGACAGTTCGTCATTTGCCAATGTCATGTTACAGAAAATTCAATGTAGGTATAATAGTCTTCCATCTTCCTCCAGGGGAGTCGCCGTAGCGTCATCACCCTGGGTAGCCGCGTCTTCATGTCTTCATCCACAGGAGACGCCGTAGCGTCAATCACTGTGGACGAAGCAGCTCGACAGTCACGTTCACTCCCGAGCTCGTAGTGGGAATCTTGACCATGGCGCCAAACTTCAGATCCTGCTTCAATTCTCCAATAACTTCACCATACTGTCATTCGCGAACATTTTCTGATTAATTTAACGTGATATTAAACACAAAACACCCACTGTAGACATTAAACTGAATATTATTAAATAATTTCGCAACCGTCGTTTCCCGCCATTTTCAAAAAGCCCATTTGTATGCTATTTTACTAAATCGCCCGCAGGCTACATTGATCTCCTATAAACAACTAGATACACAGTCTGCCTTCTAAAAATGTCCGAGCGCAAATTTTATTTATTTATTTTTATTTATTTGATTTACTAGTATTACAGATACACTCTTATTCACTAGGTAAATCTACGTCAATCAATTATTATACAATATTTAGGACAACACAGGTCAAATTATTATAACAGAAGTTAGGACAATCAACCAATCACACATTCATACCCTCACAAAGAGGGTCCAAACGGATGAATGGACCCTCATTTGCTTTATTGGACATTATTTGGACGTTAACAATGGACCCTTATTTGGACGTTTTTAAATTGTTTTAGTAAGACCTTTGTGTATCTAGTTGTTTATAGATCAATGGCAGGCTAGTATATTATATTTTGTGGACGAGTTGCCCCCTGCCGCTGTCTCTTGTAGTGAATATACTTAGATTATTTAATGTGGAGTAGGTATTATGTGACATGAATACACCGTATGCATTGATCGCATTGTCGTGCCAGATAGACTGTGGTGCAAGGCACGAACGAATTAACGGATTCGTAGATCGTAGTTCATTTCCCCAGGCAATAAAACAGATAAATATTATATTATACAGGGTGTCCTTGAATACTGTATGAGCAAGCATACAGGAATTACATAATAATCACTTGCCAAATATGTATCATTAAAATAGCAGTGCAATAAACGCATTCAACCTGTGGGGTGACCGCGACTTCCAATCGTTATCGCTTTCAATTTGACACATGGACGCTATACATTGCTGCTATGTTTTTGCAAGTTTTATCAAACGACAACGAAACGCAGCAATGTATATCGTTCAAGTGTCAAAATGAAAACGATAACCATAACGATTGAAGTCACGGTCACCCCCCTGAACGGTCGTTTAATAGCAGACGTCAGTCAGTCGTCATTGAGATAGTATATCCTACAGATATACTTCATCTCATATCATTAGCATAAATGTATAAGCACCTAGCTTATAAAAAATCTAATTTGCCCCCCCCCCCCCCCCCCCCCCCGGCCCAGAACCTGGGTACGCCCATGAATATATTTAAAGTTTTATCCGTTTCCGCTATAGTGTATAACTTAACCCGTGGCCGCTGGTTCGTCTCGATGAGCAGACGCGCCGAAATAGCCATTTTAATGGCCCTCCATTGTTTATTATTCGCGATGTATGTACCGGCCTGTCCTGCGCGTGCGCACCAGGAGACAGGTTTATTGCGAAACAGCCGGGATTTAGATAATAACTGCGACATTATGTCGCGAGCAAACCATGTCCGGTCGTTTTGCGTACATTCCTGATCTCAGGTAAATTCTGAAACTTTGTCTCATCAACATATAAATATATACCGCAGCCCAAATCAAGTGTCTTATTTGGTAATCAAATATGATCGTCTAATTAACTGTTGTAATGTAACACTGAATTAACTGATTGATCGATCTTGTTCATTATTGTAACAATAAAGTAATCCGATCTAATAATGTGACAATAACTATGCAATAACCACAGGATAGCTTAAAATTTTAGTAGGGTAGGGTAGTTAGGTAGTTTATAGGTAGTTTTATTTATAAAATAAGACATTTGATTTGGGCTTCGGTTTATGTATGTATGTCCATTCCTTCCTGCCATCCTGTAGCCTAAACGGCTTGATGGATTTTGGTGTATGAGGTATCGTTAGATTCGTCTTGATTACGGGAGTGTCATAATAAAAAATCAAAAGTGGATAGTTTTATCGAAGTCGGTTTTTGTTTGTTTCTTGAAATAATTAAGCATTATATACACAGTCTGCCTTCTAAAATTGTCCGAGCGCAAAGAAGGTCCAAACGGACGAATGGACCCTCATTTGATTTATTGGACATTATTTGGACGTTAACAATGGACCCTTATTTAGACGTTTTTAAAATTGTTTTAGTAAGACCTTTGTGTATCTAGTTGTTTATAGGAGATCAATGATAGAGTAGAAGCATATGAGAGTATTAAATTTCTTGGTAAAAAGTGCCACTGGTAGTCAATGAGAAAGTAAGAATTATTTATCAGCGAAAAATACCTTGGGTTTACTCGAGTTACTTGGTTCCTCCACCATTTTTAAGACTGGAATTTACGTAGAAGATTAGTCGTCCTTTTTTAAAATTGTTTTATTAAGACCTTTGTGTATCTAGTTGTTTATAGGAGATCAATGGTACCTATTAAGTAGTTAAGTATACTGAGTGTTTCATCTTACAATCATCTTGCAATTGAAACCTGTAGCTCCTGTAGCTTATAATTATAACAGCCATGATACTCTGCCGACCATAACCGCAATGTTGGCATCGTTTGCCAAACAGAAACTCACGAGAAATGAACAACAACTGCGCGCGCCATTGCCGCCATTTGGCATGCTTCTGCTGCCAAATTAACTCCAAGAATTGTCCCGGACCCATATGGTGGGTTGTATTACGAAACCGTGGAGCAGTGGGGCAGCCTTAATAATCGGGGACCCAAATGCAGATTTGACTAGCTGATAACATATCCAATACACACCATGCATTTCAATTACTTAAAAGACTAGGTACCGGATAAAGAATAATATACCTACATTTTCGCATCTATGTAAACAAGAGATAAGTATACAAGGGGCCTCAATAAGGTTGAGATTTTCTCAAAAACCACTGGACCGATTTTAATAGTATAATAATTCTTTTAAACTAACTTTTATCTATCTAACAGTGAAAGAACTATTGCAATAGGTCAAGTAGTTTTTTGAGAAAATCTCATCCTTAAAAACTCTACTATCTCTGTCTTCGACCAAGTTTTTTGTCCTGAAAACTTGCCCGGGTTTGGCATTCACAGATTTCACGCCAAAAGTGGCGTAAAAATTGTGGCCATAATTCGCTGTGATATCTGACTATGAATTTAATTTAATAACGAGATATTTTTCGTAGTGCATGCTGGTTGTGGCTCGCAGCGTAACTCTTTCTAAGTTATTATAAAGATAATAGCTACAAAATTGGATTCGTCGGACCTATGAATTTTTGGAACTAAGTTAGTCACTCAAAAATTTAAAACGTAATTTTTTTACTATCTGTTAAAGTCATATTAATAACAACAGTTGTTATTCCTCACCTCTACTAATATAACTTTAGCAGATATAAAATCTGCTAAAGTGGAACAATCAAGAATGCCATCAAAATTACCACTATCTACACCTTCCAACATTGTCCTCAGATTTTCCCAAAATTTTGACTGCATAGTGGATATTTCCATGACAAAATCAGATAGGAAAAACTGCGGCCGGCTCCCGCAGTATATATGCTTAATTTTATTGTGTCAGCCCGGCATAGTTACCCGTTGTGCGCGGAAAACGGTCGCGCGTACTGGCTGAAGCGAAGTTAGGAGCAAATTAATTAAAAAGTGAGTTTTTTTCATGCCATATTTAGGCAAAGTGTCGTGTTTTAAAGTGCCTTGTTTTTATACGGATATAAGTTCGTAGCTACTTTGAAAGGAGGTTTGTATTTTGTATTAATAACGCATGTCTTAATTAGGTCAGTCCTTATTTAATTACCTAGTAATTAATTAAATCCGAGGTTCTCTGAACTTTCATAGTAATAACTAGCAATAAGTAAACACGGAAGGACACTGATTCCCGAAACACGTCACCTTAGTTCGGGAGTCAGGGTTTATCTAAAATCGTGCTATTTACCATTTTGACTCTATTGTAGTCGACAGAGAGTACAGTGGGCCTCAATAAGGTTGAGATTTTCTCAAGAACCACTGGACCGATTTTAATAATTCTTTTACAGTAATGACATAGTTTTTATCTATCTAACTGTGAAAGACTTATTTCAATAGGTCAAGTAGTTTTTGAGAAAATTTCAACCTTAAAAACTCTATTGTACACCTTTGTCTGCCTTCGACCGTAGTACAGTCGAAGACAGAGATAACTATACAGGGGGCCTCAATAAGGTTGAGATTTTCTCAAAAACTACTGGACCGAATTTAATAAATATTTTACAGTTACATAGTTTTCACTTTTATCTATCAAACAGTAAAGACTTTTTGCAAAAGGTCAAGTAGTTTTTGAGAAAATCTCAACCTTAAAAACTCTACTGTAACCTATAGGAGAGCAATGAAAATGACAATGTATATAACTACGGTGCGTGCAGCACTAGCAGTGCCAACCAGGTCCCAGCTCAGCATGTGCTATGCCCGAGGGCGGAGCCCTGGTCTTCCGCTGAGACCTGGACCACGGTCGGCAGCGCAACCAGACGACAGAAAGATGAATAATACCAAGATAAATTTTAGAATTAAAACTATAGTGAGCCATTACTACAAATTATTATACAGTGTGTAACGTAAAGGGTATATGAAGCCGAAGGGAGGGTGTTCAATATCGGTAACTGAACAACTTTTGTTCTACGACTTTTCGATTTTCGCGATTTTATTTTTTGATTTTTCATACATTTCGTCCCGGTCAGCTGACCGATTTGTATGAGACATTTCGAAAAGTGGTAGAACAAAAGTTGTTCAGTTACCGATACTGACCAGCCTCCCTTCGGCTTCATATACCATTTACGTTACACCCTGTATAAAAGGATATCACTCACTTATATTGTTGAAGTTGGCAATTAGACCGACACAGTGATTTCAGTGCGCGAAGAAACGTCACCGGCGAAGCGGGCGTGTCGCGCTCATCTTGAAAAAGACCGTCGAAATCGGTCGAAACTGTCGGTCTAATTGCCGACTTCAACAATATAAGTGAGTGATATCCGTTTATATATAATAAGAGAAATTTTTGTAAGTATGTCAATGTATGTCACTTTTCTTTCTATTCCACTGGCGTTAAAGTCAAAGGGACTCTGATTACTATTCTGTTGGCACTACAAATGGCTTGTCTAGCGCATGCCATAGGTTGATGTGCGTATCGTACGGTACGATACGCACATCAACTCTTGATTCGTACCATAGCGGTCGATGCAGGTATACGGTGCGCGCGCGCAGCGGCGGCGGGTGCCAAGAGGCGTGCCCACTGCACTAGCGGTCGTCATGATTTATCTTACGAGGCTTTGGCTGGCTCGCCTAGCGAAATTGTGACTTAGGTGACGATTCCCGACATTTTTTTCCTCGGGTGAAAAGGCTTCGAATCGTCTGCAAGTGCAATGGTGTCGCTATCGGAAGAGTCGACAAATAGTCAAAATTAATGTGGTCGTTTCGGCCAAAATAAAAACATAGCTAGGTACGGTCGAAGACAAAGAAAGGTGTATGGGAGAGTTTTTAAGGTTGAGATTTTCTCTAAAACTACTTGACCTGTTGTAAAAATTATTTCACTGTTAGATAGATAAAAGTTAAAACTATGTAACTGTAAATGAATTATTAAAATCGGTACAGTAGCTTTTGAGAAAATCTCAACCTTATTGAGGCCCCTTGTATACCTACCTACTTATCTCTGTCTTCGACTGTACTAATTATTTTTTTATTTGTAAGTACACATGAAAGCAGACAAATCTACCGCGGATTTTTTTCTAATAAGTATTCTTTGTCATCAATTATGATTATGAACTCTGTCCATCAAATCACCTCTCGAACAAAAAAACTGTACCTACCTATTAAAATGCGTTCTTCCATTTGAGACCTACGAATCCAATGACACCCCTCTTTAAGTGAAGTTACCTAGCTACATACCAAGATTATTTATTTGTAGGCCAGTCATTCTGGCGAGCGTTTGTATGGAGACCCCAACAATAACTCCTCTATCGATGAAACTTTTTTGTATACTTAATAGCATATTTATAAGAACAATTGTCAGAGAATCCAATAATATTTCGAGGCGGAAATTACTTATTTTAATTGAAATTCAACATTATACCGTATCTTTTTCTGGAACAATGTTATGGTCATAATTCTTTTTCTATAAATTGTATTTTATTAGTGTGCTTCTGTACATTCATAAGTAAAACTACTTTTTAATTCGAAAGTGTAGGTATTTTAATAAAATGTCTTTTTTGGCCGTAGTTTCCATAGGATAATTGCTCCGCCGGGTTTCTGTTTTTAATATGCCTTCAAATTATTATTTCTAGTATAAGTACGAAAATCCAACAAAAAAATCCAAATGAAACAATTCATTATACAGAATTTGTCTTTTAACTATCTCTGGAAAATTACTCTATCAGATATTTTTTACAATTGTAATGAGATACCCACAAATAACCTGATTTCAAAAGAATCCAACAAAATATCCAGGCGGAACACCATTATTTCGAAATACCTATCAAGCGCAGGCCAGCGCGGGGCCCGAGGCGGGCGAGGGGCGTCGAAAACCGGTCGAGCGGCGGGCGAGTTTCTTCAAGTAGGTTAATAGGTACAGCTAACAGAAGATCAACACTTTGGACTAAGTACCGTTCTTATTATCTGCGTCGTAAGAGTTGAAATCGTGCGAATGCGAGCGAGTATTACCATTGATCTGCTGTTGTCCGTACTATACGTATGTATGTATGTATGTAGGAGGTTGATCTAAACATCGCAATTTAATTATTATTATCGTCATCGTTTCGAAACATACGAACGCAGTAAATGTAATATGCGTATTGCCTTGTATAAGTTGAGTATATAGTGTGTGTTTTCTTCGCGACACGGGGTCTAGGATAAACTAACCCAGAGATTCCTTTAGAGTGTCTTTAACTTAATTGGGCGCTTAGTGTTTTTTTATGTTACTTCCAGCTTTAAGAAACGCCCCTGTTGTGAATCTGTACTAGATTATTTGCAATTTTGTCGAAATCTAGTCGCGTTCATGTCTCACGCTGGTGCATGAGATAGTGTTTGATAATTTCGCCACGCCAAACAGCGGGCGTATTGGTCGAGTGGCTGGAGCGGTCGCCTCCCGTGCACGCGGTTCCGGGTTCGATTCTTAGCTAAATATATATGTTTTTTTGTTTTGTTTCGTGTTTTATTTTGTATTTTATTTTAATTGTGTTTCGAATTTGGTTAGTATTTTATCAAACATTTTGTTGTAATTATCTTTGAATTTTATTTGAGCATAAACTCTGAACTCATTTATACCGAAGTAGGTGTATTAGGAGAGCTGGGAATCTGTCTGTACTAGATTACTTGCAATTTTGTCGAAATCTAGACGGAGCGGTCCGTTCATGTCTCACGCTGGTGCATGAGATATGCTTGGTAATTTCGCCGGGCTAAACAGCGAACGAATCGGTCTAGTGGCTGGAGCGGTCGCCTCCCGTGCACGCGGTTCCGGGTTCGATCCTTAGCTAAATATATATTTTTTTGTTTTTTTATTTATTTTTTGTTTTGTATTTTGTTTCGTGTTTTATTTTGTATTTTTAACCGACTTCCAAAAAAAGGAGGAGGTTATCAATTCGTCTAATTGAAAAAATAATTGTGTTTGGAATTTGGTTAGTATATTAGGCAGATCACCCTCACTTGTAGATTTTTGTGGTTGCAGTTGCGATTACATATTATTAGTAGGTGAATATCTCACGCTCATCGTACAAGTGTAGAATTTAAATTTGCTTAGCTGTAGTCGTCAGTATGACGTAAGTAATAAGACCTATGCCGCACGCAAATATACCCGTAGTCGATGTGCGAGCGAGTTGAAAAATAACAAGCTGTCTTTGTTACTCGAGGGGGTGAGGGGGGTCCGATCGCATGTAGCACGGCGCACCGTTCCGCTGAATCACTTATTGACTGATAATCTATTTTGATTCTAATAATATCACAATACAGTAGGGTTTTATATAACAGATAATTATAATTTTAAGAAATAATTTGATACACGCACACCAAACGAGATCCCACGGCGAAAAAAAAGTGTTTTGCCATTGTCCGTACTAACCTTGACATATGTTGTCGTACTTATGCGTTGATGATACGGGCTAGATTACGTTTTGTGTTTGTTGGCGTAGGTACTATCGTCTCGGTCGAGCTTACTTAAACATTCCACGTAGTAGGTACCTAGTAAGTACACATAAAAACACATCAAGTTGTAACACTTTGGGCCGCTCCAATCTATATATCTAGCTGCGTCGTTAGAGTTGAAATCGTACTGAAAGTGTTACTATTGATCTGCTTTTGTCCGTACTAACCTTGACTTGACATGTTGCGCTTATGCGCCGATGATACGGGCTAGTCGGTCGAGCTTTCACCACTCGGTAACGAGTTAACCTAAAATAAACCTTATTCGTATAACTGTAGGTAGAGTACAGAATCCTATCTCCAAAATATTTGCTCAACTTCCAGTCCACGTTACCGATGCGATGGATATTTTCTACTTGTATAGGAATAAGGTTTATTATAAATTCTTTGACTTTGAAGAACAGTTCGACTAAGATCGTAAGTATGTTCATAATGATAAGAAAAATCGAACTTAGCATTTTTCTCAACTTTAATTTTTCGTCGATTTCTAGAAAACGCTTGTCCGCATGGATCTTTACTGGACTTTAGTAAAGAGTTAATCTACAATTAACCTTATTTGTATATGAGTAGACAACAGAATCCCATCTCCAAATATCTCCTCCGCTCCGTCCAATTTCTCGTCCGCGTTCCCGCTGTTCTGTACGTGTAATAGGAATAAGGTTGTTAATCGGCCGTAGTAGCGATCCGCGCGCAGTGGCGCATGCACCGCCGCGTTGATTAGAAATATTTGAATACAACTCTATTTGATATTTTGTGCTTCGCCTGCATTTTTTATTGGAAAACTTGAAAAGCAGTTTTAATAAGATAGTCTGTTCATAATGACAAGAAAAATCGGGCTGAGCATTTTTGGAAACCCCCATTTTTCGTCAATTTCTGGATAACGCTTTTCGGTCTGGATTTTTTATTGGAAATTCATAACTACTTTCGAAAGTAATATTTTAAATACATAATTAAATAGAAATTGGAGTGAGTAATTATCCCTTGGAAATTACGGCAAAAAAACACATTTTATTAAAATATATATATTTCCATATGGAAATATGGTTGGATATTCTGTCAACACGTGCCTATAGGTAACTAGAACTTGTAAAAAAAGAATTTTGGATAGAGCAATTATCCTGTAATTGATACCACGTAATTTAAGTTTGACCTTGAAAATACCTAACTTCCGTTTCTACAAATTATTGGATACTATGTCAATTTCAATCTACATATGGTACTCTATCACTGTGCCAAATTTCATAGATAGATGAGTTACTGCTAGGGTCAACTCCTTTAATGACTGGCCTATTGATACAATTATCACTCGGAGTCTGTGTTTAGTAAAAAGATTTATTAGTTGAAAAGCTTTAAATCGTGCAATATGTCCCATCACACTAGTCTGTTTTCTTAATATCATCACTTTAGCACTACGCCGCGTTAGCCAAGTGTTTACATTTAGCCAAACAAACGCCAAGCGATTTGCAATGGCAATACTTTAATGTATGTTTTGACGGCTCCCAAATGGCCCGGCTCGACCCCGACCCGTCGTCTTCCGAAAACCGACGGCTATTTACTCGTTGGCACAGGCTCAACGCAAACAATGTAAGGAATATTGAAGACAAAATGATACAAAAACATTTAACGTATCATCAACGTATCAACAAGCTCATTACGGGTGTTATTTTTCGAAAGTTAACACACTACGGTAAGGTTGTGGACCTAAAGGCAAATAGTTTGTCATATATTTTCGATGGAGCGTTCATATGCCTTTGCGCCGAGCGTTACGCTTGCCGACTCATTCAGTCAGCGGCCGATTTGCAGGAAAAATTCGCCGTGCTTGAACTTACGGTCGACATGTAATGAGTCTAGATATATAGGAATATAGATATGGAGATTTGATATTTTATCATGTTTTTGAGAATTGCATAGAACACACACACAAATAAAATCACCCTATCGTCCTCGTAGGGGCAGTGCCGTATTTACAGAGTCAAATTGGGCCATGGACCAGAGCGGCCGAATTCTATGGGGGGTGGCCCGGATGATGACACACATAGTGTCTGTATATGGCTGACATACAACACTCGGGAAAAGACAACAACGTGTTTTTGCCCTTATAAATAACTAGCTGTACCCCGCAACTTCGTTTGCGTAGAGGAGGAGGATGGAGGAGATCAGGAGGCACATCTTCATCTCTGGATCCTTGTTTCCACATCACATACCGCCATGGCTTATAGCCTATGAGCTGTCCGGATATTTCAGCTATCTCCTAGTGAAACTCCCATCAAAATCCCTTCAGTAGTTATGGCGTGATACTTGCACAAAGTCACAGACAAACAGACAAAAATTCTAAAAATTAGTGTTTTGGCATCAGTATCGACCCTAAAACATATTACAAACATTCTTTTCAAAAAATATCCAATGTACAATGACACAACTTTTTTACAGCCTTATTATATGTATGTAAAAAAAATTACTTAGGGACAGATTTAAGTGGCCCGGGGCGGCTTTGAACCTAAATACGCCACTGCATAGGGGTAGTAGATAGACACGACGGCATTTCGCCGCCTGCTTTTCGCCACTTTACCTGATGGGCCATGGCGTGATGGGTATCTTTTTCATCGCTGTCGTTTTATAGCACTTTAGATTCACTTGATCTCCAGTGGTCCCCCATCAAAGCAGATCAGTGTAACACTTTATACTTTGGACCGTTCTTATTATCTGCGTCGTAAGAGTTGAAACCGTACTGCAAGTGTTACCATTGATTTGGTTATCCGTACGAGTAGCTATACCTATCTCATCACTACCAGACAATTGAATTGAGAATTCCATCTTTTTCTGAAGTTTAAATCTTTGCAAACTGAATTCCACTTCCACCAACCCACTAAAATCTCAAAACGAAACTCCTCACTCAAAGAGTTTCATAGCTTACAAATGTCGGAATGTAAACTGCAATGATGGACGAGTACGAGGCTTTTCATAGCATCTTTGTTGTTTAGTGCCTCGTAAAGCAGCTACGTAGTCAGACGCCTTGATGTCTTGTATCAGGCGGCTTTAACCGGATGCTGTAGTTTCAAGATTATCTCTCCGCCCCTTTTCACGAGATACAATTTTGCGCTGGATTGATGAACTATTCTTAGTACCCTAAACTTCATTAATTACATTATCAGACAAACTTCTACGTCAACGCAATCAAAAGATATGGCCGTTTATGTCGCATTTTCCCGCATATTTGTATGAGAATGCAATGGAACCAAAACCTATAAGGTACTTCCCGTTGACCTAGAATCATGAAAGGCAAGAAGCTAGGTGTTATAGCACAAGTAAAGGAAAAAATCCGAAAACCGTAAATTAGTAGTTACATACAAATATTTTATTCTTATTACAAACTCATATTTGCAATTGCTCAAATACCTAATTGCAAGTATGTCGATGTATGGGCATATTATTTTGGGATCAGCAATATACGTAGAGTCTAAATTCTCTCTCTACGAATGTAGATACTTATTATATCATAAATAAGTATCTACATTCGTAGAGAGAGAATTTAGACTCTACGAATACTTTCAGCGGATGCATATCTCACATCCCCAAATCTTCTGAACGAAATCATTCATGTCTGGCCGCTCGCATTCGGACTGACAGAGACATAAAGTTTCCCAACAGTGATCTAATCGTATTGTGGCCCATTTCCATCCGACAGACGTCGAGCAATTAAATACCGAGGCGGCAGGAATGCGCGACGACGACGCGACGCTTACGAATGAATTAAAAATCTTTATCGCATCTGGTTCCAATTTAATCTTTTGTTTGGAAATACATTCACGGAGTGGAATTAACGGACCAGCCCTTCAAGCCACGTGGCATTGAATTTCGTTAAATTCAATGCCACGTGGCTAGGGGGGGTCGATGCATAAGGTCACACATAGTCTTCACTGAACTAGATTTTGTAAAATTCACTATATTTATGAAGACAAATCGTAGTTTAATTTAGCTAAAGAGATTTTCTTGCCTTATCGATTGGATAAGGCAAGAAAATCAATGATTTCCGTAATCAGTGCTCTACTTTACACAATATATTGCTTCGATTTACGTTAAGCGTTTGATAGGGTCGATCAAGCGAGCTTTGAACGATTCTTCGAATTATAAGTTTATTTATTCTACATTTCATCAAATGAATGGTTCGTGGGTTTGTTATTTTCTTCAATTAGTGGAAATAATATTTCCACGAAGGATGCGTTAAATAGACTACAGTTGAAAAGGGTACCACAGGGATCTATTTTGGGGCCTGTAGTATTCGTCTATTGTCGTAATTTGGATTATTTCACATCACATGAAAAAGTAAGATTTCAAACAACATTTTAGCATGAACAGCTGCGGCTCATTACTGAGACATTTGTATCTACTATTAGTTATTCTCAGTGACTTTGATGTTCATTTGCGCCATGTCGTTCATATTCTTGCTCTTTGATTTCAGATAAACCTGTGACATCATGAACAAGAAATCTCACAAGAAAAAGGTTTGTGAAAATTTTCTTTATTAAAAAAATTCTTATTTAAGCTCTCGTAGGTATTGATACATTTTGTATGAATAACTATTTCGGTTTAGACATAATTTTCATTTTAAAAGACATGGACATGTGTGCGATTTTTCTTCTATCGAGCGAAGTTTGTCCTATCGTGTAAGTATCGATATTCATCAGTCTCTAAATAGACACCCCAAGATTGCTATAATATATTTAAGACGTTTATTTTTATTAGTTAGCCGTAGCCTTAGTAGAAAAACTGAAAATCCACGCATACGAAGCCTTAAGCTCGCACTCAAGATTGTCTCTCAATCTCAAAAAAGGAAGAGGTTATCAATTCCTCGAAATATATATTTTTTTATGTATGTTCCCCGATTATAAACCAATAATTTTAATAAAAAACGGAGATATTTTTACATTTATTCGTTATCTTGTACAACTTGCGGTTGATGGTGGGGCAGAATCTGGCATTGTCATTTGCAGCTCTAGAGATAGATCGCGCCAAAAGTGGAGACTAAAAAAAATCATATCAAGGCACCACGCCAGGCTACAGGCGCCAAACTAGCTTACAAGCGCAGCGACCACACCGCGGAACGCAATGTGCCCCGCGGCCCCCACTGGCACCGGCACGCCAGCTACTACAGGCATCTTGGCACACACCACCATACCACACACCAGTGGCGTAGTCCAATATTTTGCGACCTGGCCGAATATGATTTGTTGCTTCCTCAGATCAGTATTAACTGATCCCTCGGTATGCCCTCTCTTCGCCGCAGCCGCCGCACAGTTCCATCTGCTCCAAAGGTTACGTTACAGGGCCGCGGTAGTCTTCGAAAGATGTACCCGTGGTCCTGTCCATGGTGGCGGAGGCGGAACACCCCAGGAGGTACCTATTTAAGGCGCTATATGGTTGTCAAAAGCAAGAGTGAGACAGAAGATGCCCCGTAGCGGCGGAGTGAAGAGCACGGCGCAGTGCCTCGATATTCGTATTTTTAAGAATTTTGGCAGGGAAAATAAAAATACGCCAACAAAAATCAGATTTTTTTAAACAAGCTCTCGTATTTATAGTACCCTACATTTTGATATATATTTTTTTTGTATGAATAACTATTTTTGTTTAGATATAATTTTCATTTTAAAAGACATGGAAGGGGTATGTTTGCGATTTTTTTTCTATTGAGCGAAGTGTGTCCAATCTTGTATCGGTATTCATCATCGGTATTCATTTAAGCTCTCGTATTTATACATTTTGTATGAATATCTATTTCGGTTTAGATATAATTTTCATTTTAAAAGACATGGACAAGGTATGTGTGCGATTTTTTTTCTATCGAGCGAAGTTTGTCCTATCATGTAAGTAATCGGTATTCATCAGTCCCTAAATAGACACCCCTAGATTGCTATATATTTTTTTCAGACGTTTAATTTTAGTGGTTAACGCCGTAGCCTTCGTAGAAAAACTGAAAATACGCGCATACGATGCCTTAAAAAAATGGTTGGCTGACCATCCGTCCCTGCTGCAAGAGCTGACTGCATAGGCAGTTGCACGGCAAAGCCGACCATAGAAGGGTTCGACGCCCCGGGAACTTGCCCCATTTGCCTATATGAGAATTCGTGTCTGTCAAACACCAGCTTGGCGCGCGCATTGATTGACTCGGCGCTGACGAGTGGCGGGCGATGCCAAAACAGTGCAATTTATGAGCTGCGTTCACCTTTTATAGAGCATTGACTTGCTATCAATTGTGACCTCGTTGTGGAATTAGGACGATTAATTCATCATAGGATAGGATTATGGGATGTGAGGAGTACGGATGATAGGTACGGAGTGAGAAACCGGTTTGGCCAACATGATCCGTCCACGAGGTCCACGAGTTTCAGAGATATTTGTAGCTCTTGACAGACAGATAGACGGAAAAGAAAGTGATCCTATAAGGGTTCCTGTTTCCTTTTGAGACACGGAACCCTTTTAGACACACACGCACGAGTATGCGTATGAAGACGGCAAGTTTTCCAGTATCAGAAAGCCGGCAACAGTGGAGGTGTCAGCCGGCAACCCTGCTGCGCTACTGAAGTGAGCTGGGGTGGTGAGCATTTATTTCTTGCAGCCACGGATGCCGTGGACGGTGGGTAAAAACATTGATTGTTTCTGTGTTGGAAACGGATCCCGGAATTCGTGGAGACAACGCCGAGCTGACAGCGCGGGAGAAATGACAAAACTCCAATAGTGGAATCGGCGCAAATCTCTACACAACCTAAGAATAAGAACGCACGCTTTGTTCCTGGTGCTCTGTGGTTCCTACAAAACTCAGAAAGCGTATAAAATTCTGGCAGTTCTTTGGTACCTAAATAAATGCAAACAGCTGCATGACGTGCATTTTTGAGGAATTGCGCCATTGCATCGCTCGCTCCACTCCAGACCGAAATAGACGAACTTGTTATCTAAGGCTCAAGGGCTAATCTAATTGGCTGGACTTATGCCGTCAATTGCTGCTGGATTTGGCGGGCGCGTATATTTAGACGCTGAATTCATAAACTAAAGAAGTTGTAGATTGGAGTGCTTACTTTATTGATTCGAGTGCATTTTTATTCCATGATGAAAAATAGGGGTCTTACATTGATCTCCTATAACCACTAGATACACAGCCTGCCTTCTAAAGATGTCCGAGCGCAAAGAAGGTCCAAACGGATGAATGGTGACCATTTGCTTTATTGGGCATTATTTGGACGTTAACAATGGACCCTTATTTGGACGTTTTTTTAAATTGTTTTAGTAAGACCTTTGTGTATCTAGTTGTTTATAGGAGATCAATGGGGTGTTAACATTAATGGGACATCAAGCAATAAACGATGCACAGGATGGGACTAGCGGAATCTCCAACCTGCAGAGCCTGTGGTGACAAAACGGAGTCCATGAAACACCTGCTGTGTGAATGTGACTCACTGGCTAGAAAGCGAATGAGTCTCCTGGGGTCGGCCAATCCGGAACCAGAAGACTACAGGCTCCTTCCCATAAGCTGCATAGCGGACCTATTGAGTTATCTTCAGGGAGGAGGAAGGATCATAAAGGAAAGGGGAGAGCACAAAAGATCCCAATGGGTCGAAGTGCCACCGCATTGGCACACAATCAGGATAAGATAAATTTAACGTGTGTATGGCATCGTAGCTGGTGAACGGATTTCACATTAGATTTTTGGCTTCAACAAAACGTATGAAAAAGCTTGTGAACTGCTTCCTCGCCACCGGTGGCTGTGGTCGGTGGCCCGTTTGGTTTCAACCCAAAAGTAGTGTTATAATTGGTTCTCTTGAAAATGCCGGGAAACGACGGTTGCGAAATTATTTTATAATTTTCCTTTTAACGTCTACAGGGACTATTTTGTGTTTAATATCACGTTAAATTAATCAGAAAATGTTCGCGAATGACAGTACGGTGAAGTTATTGGATTATTTATGCAAGATCTGAAGTTTCAAGCTTTTATCAAGAGTTCCCGCTACAAGCTCGGGAGTGAACGTGATT
Source organism: Tachystola acroxantha (assembly GCA_963506565.1). NCBI lineage: Eukaryota > Metazoa > Arthropoda > Insecta > Lepidoptera > Oecophoridae > Tachystola > Tachystola acroxantha. The sequence goes on along the minus strand of OY735884.1, from coordinate 12,234,188 downwards.
GTCGAGCTGCTTCGTCCAGAGTGATGACGCTACGGCGTCTCCTCTGGATGAAGACATGAAGACGCGGCTACCCAGGGTGAAGACGCTACTGCAACTCCCCTGGAGGAAGATAGAAGACTATTGAATATATTGAATTTTCTGTCACATGACATTGGCAAATGACGAACTGTCGAGTCCATAAATAAAATAAATAGTGTTATAATTTGGAGTAATGGCTCACTATTCAAATGTTTACCATTTCCGCCATGACATGATGACACTAACCCTGGCTGTACATACTGGTCCACACAGGGTCGCGGTGTCACGCGTGGGGCGGTGCGCGGCGGGCGGGGAGTGCGCGCGCGCAGATGCGCGGGAGTGATGCCAAGATCGATGCGATCTATCGGGACCGGGGACGCGACACATTATGATGATGGAAGTTTAATTAATATTCACAAAATTTATTTTTACTCGTCATTTACGATACGTTGGGCTATAAAATTGAAAGTTTATTTGAAGTTTTTTTTTGTAACTCAATCGTCACATCTGGACTATAGTTAGGGAGATCGGTGGCGCAGTGGTTGGGGTCTGGACTTACGATACGGAGGTTCCAGGTCAGGACAGCCATATGTACAGTCGAAGACAGAGAAGTATACAGGAGGCCTCACTAAGGTTGAGATCCTCAAAAACTACTGGACCGAATTTAATAATTCTTTTAAAGTACCTACATAGTACATGGTTTTAACTTTTATCTATCAAACAGTAAAATAATTTTTGCAATAGGTCAAGTAGTTTTTGAGAAAATCTCAACCTTATTGAGACCCCCTGTATACTTATCTCTGTCTTCGACTGTACCAATGAATTTTCCTCGTTTATTTGTTTCGAAGCGAAAACTTATACTTCTCAAATAAAAATGCACTATCAATCCGCGTGGTGGATCATGGCTTCCTCAATTTAAAGGAGTCTGTGTCCGAGCAGTGGGGACATAATAGTTCGATGATGATGAAGTGTTGGTTCAAGGTCACAGCTATGGTCCTGGCTCACAACTCGCGCATCGATCTGGTCTCCGAGAAAGCACCAGCTTTCGTTAGGTTAGTTACCTATACCGAAGCCCAAATCAAGTGTCTTATTTTGTAAACAAAAACTACTAGATAACATTTTAAGCTTTGATTGTTGCATAGTTATTTTTACATTAATATGGTGGCACTTCTCTTTGGCTATTCGTATTTGCGTATTTGTCATAATTGCCATGTGTGGTTGGTATGTGTGAGAAAATATTCGTCTTATTTGTATGTACAGCTAACAGCAGATCAAGTGTAACACTTTATACCGTTCTTATTATCTGCGTCATAAGAGTTGAATTCGTACTGCAAGTGTTACCAATGATCTGATGTTGTCCGTACTCTTACACTGTCTACTAGTAAAAAAAATTACAATCGGTCTAGTAGTTCTTGAGAAGAACTCAACCCTATTGAGGATCCTTGTCCTTGGATCCTTGAGATGACTATTTAAACGATGAACATGCATGGTGCGTGTCCGGTTCCGCATGAGGGATAAACTTACTAACAATAGTAATAGTTACGTACTGTATAGTTATTAAGTAATCATTGTATTATCATTGTTTTAAAAGATGCGTTGCTGAGTTTTTTGCCACTTTTTCTCCTCAGCGTTGGCACCTATTCCTTGCAAAGTGGTGTAAATGTAAATTCAAAAAATATATTGACGTGCAAAAATGTACTCAACGTGCTTACTTGCAATAAAGAAATTTGACTTTGACTTTTATACTTTTTAACTGTTATCTGCGTCGTAAGATTTAAAATCGTACTGCAAGTGTTACCATTGATCTGTTGTCGTACTAGGGTGGCAGAAAGAGAATACAAGTCATCACTGTCAGGTTACCGACAGTAGACGTGTAGGCAAGACATCGCTCATAAACAAAATGTTATAATGTCCAAGAGTGGGCGGACCAGTCGACGAATTTGTCAATCAGCACCTGACGAGTCGCGACACTCCAACTAAATACTTGTTACATGTTATTTAATAGAAAATGTGAGAAAATACGAGTAAACTTTCGGCCACAGGCAAGCTTAATAAAGATCAAAATACCGATACCTCCAGTTATCACTTAGATTTTCGTTTCGCATAGCGCATATGCAAGAAAAGATCCAAACATCATTAGATACTCTTCGATCTCATATTTCTTGGATATATATTCGTAACTAGTAGATACGATTAAATTGCATTATTTATATGCTGAATTCTTTACCCAAAGGTTGTCGGGAACCGATCGCTTTGAGAGACAAGACTGTCAATTGTAATACTAACTGTTATAACCTATTTCTCTTGAGTAATTATTTTCTTGCAATAATGAATATTTATCTTATCTAGTATACTTATTTATAACAAATCAATAACATATTTACATAAACAAAAAAATGATATAAAAAATTGAAAAATATATATCTTATCTTATCATCATTTTTAATTCTTTTATTTTCGTATGGTTTAGTGACCAAACCTATTTGTCAGTTATTCAGGCCGCCCGTAGGCCTCTGACGTGGCCTAACGACTGCTTCCGAGCGACAGCAACCGGGACCAACTGCTTACCGTGCGCCCCGAGGCACGGAGGGCTCAGATGAAAGTGTCACTAGCGGTCACCCATCCAGGTACTGACCTCGCCCAACGTTGCTAAACTTGTACGATCTCTTTGTTATTTTTAATATTAATAATTGAGAGCAAGCGCCTGAGGGAGGCGACGGGTGACCCTCGTGCTGGCGGCTTTCTCGCACAGAGGCTGAGCCTAGCCATACAGCGCGGGAATGCCGCCAGCGTGATGGGCACCCTCCCAAGAGGGCCAAGCTTTTTAGAATATTTTTAGTTAGCTAGATTTTTAGTTTAGTTTTTAATGTATTTTTAAGTAGTTTAGTTTTATTATATTTGTGTAAGATTTATTGAATAAAATTGAGATTATCGATATTGTTTGCTGTTTTACTCATGGAATATTTAAATCCACGACAAGCACAGCTAAATCGATACGAAAGGCTTCACATAAACTCATTAAAACTATCGTAAACATTTCGAAACGTTATGAAGATACTAAATCAGTCGCTGATCTTTTAGCGGTGGGTTTTTATGGGGCATCAGAAAACATTCTTTGTGCACTGTAATCCTGGCGGGATTGCGTCGTAACTCAGTTCTTAATTAGAACGGGTTGCATACAGACAGCGCTAGTCGTAGCCGAGGCATACTGTACTACCGGCAGTACCGGATTGAGCCAGCGCGGGGCCGCAGCAAATATTGAGAGACCCTTGGTATGGTTTCGATACATAATTTTAGGGTGTTAAAAAAAATCAATCACAAATCATATTCTATGTTCATGAAGGTAAGGTTCCATCTTATCCCTTAACTCGTATTTTATTAACCACTGCAGTTGGTAATCATGAAAAACTAGTAAATGTGCAAGGTAACTTCGGCATTTGGTTTGATTTTAAAGAATTACTAATTAATAGCTTATAAAATTTCAGCTCATTTTCATACACTCCGAATATGACTTCAAGATGTGTGCGGGGCCCGTAGCATTTGCTACACTTGCTACGTGCCTAATCCGCCACTGACTACCGGACACAGTCTGTCGCCGCAAAAAAGGCTGGTCCATTAGCGCTCGCTGCGTAAAAAAGGGTGGTAAGCCCTCAGCCCTCAACAGAGGTACTCAAACTTGTTTCGTCTACCGCCCACTTTGAAAATCTTTTTTTTTACTTTACCACGGTTTAAAAACTACAATGACATTTATTACTTCAATAAATTTAATTTGTGATATATTACCTAGTCTGGTCTGGAGTTTAAACTTACAATCTAAAATAATTCTGGAGCCCCTACCAGAACCCTCTAGGCCTCCAACGCCCACAGTGGGCGTTATTGCCCACTTTGAGAAATACTGCCTTAAAAGAATGCATTCCGAAAAAGCTGTCAAGGCCATAATAATCACTCCGAAAAAAAAACCTCTCGAGTAATGAGTAATAATCGACCCATTCACCAGTTATGTAAACTAACAATAATAATCTTATCTGAATGATAATACATACTCGCCTATCTTAAATTCTAATTATGTAATGTATTCAAAAACTGAGATATAAAATACAAATAGATAATACAACAAAAATTATACTAAAATAAAAGAAACACCTAAATACTATTTACAATCAAAGCCCGAACACGCCGTCTAACTCCGCAAAAAATTGTTGGATTTTATAAGTACCTACTTAACATTTTAATTCGTGGCACAGCAACTCACAAATGGACTTTAATCGTTGTCCTGTACACAATAGGCTTGCCGAGTCGACTTGCTGTCGGGCTTTTGTTGTAAGACAGTTGAGCTAGAGAATTTTGTTTTGCCGCTCGCGCCATGTGCTGTGCTCGTGCCTCGAGAGTATTTGCGCTGTCTGTAAGCACCACAATACACTACTCCACGAGCGCTGAAAACGAATGTTTAACTGCAAATGATGTACATTGCTTGCTTAAAACAAAATAAACTATGACGGTGCTCAATAATAGGAAAATTGTAAAACATTGACAAGGCCTCTTTACAGTCGCAATTATATCATTTTGTTATATCCCATGGGTCGGTTCTTTGCCCTGTTTCTTGCAGTTGATGGTGGGGCAGAATCTGGCATGGTCATTTGACTTTGACAGTTTGGTTTAAAATTACGAAGCAATGCAACTGGAACAACAGCCGACCGCCAACCCGCCACGTTACGTCAGGAGCACCACATAAAAAGATCACAAAATGTCATCAGACGTTTTGTACGACCAACGTTTATTGCTTCGGACATGCCTTCACACCGTGCCAAATAATACATTAAACTAATCCCCAGTGTAATATAAAGAAACAGAGACGTATTGTTAGAAACACGAATAGAATACAATAGGAATCGCCAGTGTGATGGGCTCCCAAGAGGGCCGAGTTTTTTATAATGTTTTTCAGTTAGGTAGATTTTTAGTTTAGTTTTTAATGTATTTTTAAGTAGTTTAGTTTTATATGTAGACAATATTTATTTATTCAAAATTAGTAAATAATATTTACAAATAAATACAAATTAAATCTAAACTATCTAAACCTACCTAACGTGTAAAAATTATAATTTAGTTTTATTATATTTGTTTGTAGGAACTTATATTTTTTTTAAACCGGCAAAGTGCGAGTCGTCTGTCGGACTCGCGCACCGAGGGTTCCGTGCAACTTCACCATAACATTTGCTCTAACGAAAAGATAAACTAGATTTAGGGACAAACTTGTCTTTGCGTTTTCGAAACTGATAACGTCATACATCGACATACCAGACGTCAACTGCAAATATAAGTTTGTAATTACAAAAAAAAATTGTGATAGAACTTCAAATTTACAGTTTTGATTTTTTTCCTTTACTTGTGCTGTAAGGCCTAGCTTCTTGCCAAATTTCATGATTCTAGGTCAACGGGAAGTACCTATAGGTTTTGATTCCATTGCGTTTTCATACAAATATGCGGGAAAATGAGACATAAACAGCGATATCTCTTGATTGCGTTGACGTAGAAGTTTGATTTTTTTCACGGCTGCATGAGATTGCAGACCTGAGTATTTGGTATTAATTTCAACTTGATACATCCACGAGTTTCTGAGATATAGGTCTTGACAGACAGACGGACAACAAAGTGATCCTATAAGGGTTCCTTTTTTCCTCCTGAGGCTCAGAACCCTATAAAAACATATTGTATTACAAATACACAAAGTTATTCTTAGCAAAACCCCTAATCGGAATGTCGGAATTTACAGCTCAGCGAATAAAATTAAATCGTGAATTAGTGCTATTTGAACTAGTGATGGGCCAACTCGGAAAAAACATAACTCGATTTAACCCGAGTTAAAATTCACGTAACTCGGGTTGAACTCGAGTTACGTAACTCGAGTTAACTGGATGGAAGAGTGTCTTTTTTTTAATTTTTACTAATTTATTCCCTCAGCTTTGCATTACTAGTTAAAGAAGGAACGTACCATTTCTTTATCTGTTAAACAGATAAGAAAATTGTCAGTTCAAATTTTCTTCAAAATCCACTCAGTAGTTTTTGCGTGAAAGAGTAACAAACATACATCCATGCATTCTTACAAACTTTCGCGTTTATAGTTTTAGTAAGATTGGAAGAAGAGTATTACTGACTAAAGTAAAAATCCATGTCGCTCCATGTCGGTTCCATTCGGTTTTCGAACTCGAGTCAAAGAGAATTCAACTCGAGTTGGCTCGAGTTACGCCTAACTCGAGTTAACTCGAGTTGGTTACTCGAGTTGACCATCACTAAAATTTGAACTCTGTCCAAGAGACGAGGCGATACGAACACAATAGTTGGGCTTTCAGGTCGCCGGATAAATAAGCTGCCAACAATAATAAAATCATGAAACGAATATATGTAATTAAATAACAAAAGGACGGAGGCAGAAATAAAATGTTTAGACAAACGATGCCATGACGATTATCTATATTTATTTACTACCCGACTGCGCATGAAGGAGTGGTATGTTTTTCGAATGTATGTATGTCTAATTCTTTGTCCCGCCCTACAGCCTAAACGGCTTTATGGATTTTAACATAGAGTTGTCGTTAGATTCGTCTTGATTGTAGAAGTGGCATAGGCTATAAAATTTTAATCAAAGCGGCTTAAATTTTTAGCAGCCGGGTTTTTGGTTTTTTAAATTAATTATTTCGCATATTGTTCGGAACTGTCAAAGTTCACGAAACATTTTCAACACAGCCAATAAATCCATCAATAAGTAAATAAAATAACAAATGTAATGTATCCATAATTGTAATCTATGACTTTTAAATTATTTGTATTATTATTTATATTTTTTATGACATTTGATTAATAATTTTATTAATGAATTGACCATGAATTGTATAGTGCATTAGTGTTTAACTGTAATGCTGTACTTTTTTATAATAAATAATTAAAAGATCAAATCATCAAAGACAAAATCATCAGCCCGTATCAGTCTACGCTGGACGCAGGCCTCTCCCACGCGACACTCAACGCGATTACTTGCATCTAGTCCCTGCCAACCTTGTGCAGGTCATCTCGCTATCTGGTAGGAGGGCGGCCCACACAACTTTCCTCATTCGGTTATCGGTTCTACGACAGATGTGGCCACTGGCCAGGTCACTGCAACGTCTACTTTGTTCTCTGTACGATACTCATTTCTCGTTCAATCCATCATAGAAACACCAATAGCCATAACAGCTAAAGCTTTTTTCATAGCTCGTTAAGCATGTCAAGCTTTAATCAAGAGTCCCGCTCCGAGCTCGGGAGTGAACGTGACTGTCGAGCTGCTTCGTCCAGAGTGATGACGCTACGGCGTCTCCTCTGGATGAAGACATGAAGACGCGGCTACCCAGGGTGCAGACGCTACGGCGACTCCTCTGGAGAAAGAGAAGACAATGATATCTTGAATATTCTGTAGGTACATGACATTGGCAAATGTCGAACTGTCGAGTCAATTAATAAAATAAATAAACAAGTATAAAAATATCTCCATCACTCCATTTTATTTTGTAGTAATTAGTTTTTTTTTGCAATAAAGCTCTTATTTCCATCTCCATTCCTTGGAAAGTTCAAATCACCAAAGCTGGAATGTTTAAAATTACTCCGAGGCTTCTGACCTCGGCCTACGATTTGCAACAAGTGGCTAACTATCCATTAGTAGGGATTTTATTCAAGTGTTAATTCGCACTATTCCGGATAAAAGTAAGGCTACGTACACAATCAAGATTCCGTATCAAATTAAAATCGAATATCTACGGGCTTCAAGAGATCCCAAACTTAAGGAAATTATGCAAAGACTTGATGCAGAAATATCTTACAGAAATGGCATCGGATTTCATTAAATTTTCTGAGAATTGTTCGTTTTGTAGCAATAAGACTAACTGAAATTACACAGTTAATTTTCCTATGTCTGTCTGCGGACAACAGCAGATCACAACACTTGCAGTACGATCTCAAGTCTTACGACTCAGATAATAAGAACGGTCCAAAGACACAAGTGTTATACTTGATCTTTTGATGTACTTAGTTAAAAAAATTGCAGTTTTGATTTACTAGAAAACCTTACCAATTCAATATTTATCATGAGTACAACCCCCAGTGTCAATTTGCCGAATGAATTCAAGGACAGCACAAGGGCGTCGCCAGGGGGGGGCAGTAGGGGCAGCTGCCCCCCCCCCCCCCTAGAGATTAGAAAAAATATCCAGCCCAATGCAAAGTCCTTAGTCAGGTACTGAAAAGGCGATGAGGCGAGAGCGAGCGGGGAGAGGAGAGTGCTACTGTCTCTCCTATTCCGTCCACGCGGCCGCGTCGTCGCCTGTTCTCACACACAGCTGTAATTTATATCGACTTGCCCCCCCCTGGGCCATCGGCTGGCGACGCCCTTGGGACAGCATGTAGTTATTCTCAAAATCAATACCTCCTATATGCACCAACCTTTACCATTTCAATTTCATGGCCGAATATATCATTGGCAGGGTTATGAAACAGATTTTTACATCTAACCATTGGCACGGTCAAGTGGCGAACTAAAATACACCTAGACACCGCCTACCTAGCACCAAACTCATTCATGTAACGTCACCAGTAAACATTTCCCAGTGGAGCTGGAGACGCGTCTTCTCATTCATAAAAAGTTGTCTGCAACCTGTCTCGCGGATATATTAGTGCTAATGTTTCGGCGAATATTTTGTGTGAGATTGCGAAAAAAATGTGTTCATCTGGTACTTCTTGTGTTGGCCCTCTTTCATCATCATCAGTCTATTTATATTGCCCCACTGCTCGGGCGCAGACCTTCCCTTACATTGAGGGAGCTGGGGCCATGATCCACCACGCGGGCCCAGTGCGGCGGATTTCACATGCCTTAGATTTTTCTCTTTCTTCAACGGCATGCAGGTTTCATCACGATGTTTTCCTGTACCGTTTTGAGAGCACTCGATAAATGTACATAAGTTTTTCCGTCGAAAAAACCGAGGATAACTCATTGGTACATGGCTGCCCTGGCTGGGAATCGAACCTGGGACTTCCATATTGCAAGTCCATTGACCCAACCACTGAGCCACCGAGCGAGCTCTCTCTAACATCGTCACGTTTCCTTTGAAACATCCCATATGAGCTAAATGTGAACGTGACGAGGTTTTCAAGGTTGGCAGCGAACCTAACGCATCGTTGCAGATGTTGGGCGTTCACGGATCTTGTACCACACTTTAGGGCCTTTTCTTTTGGTCAGCCACCTTCGCGAAAAATACATCAATGTGCACTAAAATTACAATTCCAAAAGGGGTCCAGGGCCAGGGTACCTCTAATTTCCTTTGGCGTTAAGTTGACTGTTGAAAACAGAAATGTATGCAAGGGGGAGATTTTCTCAGGAAATACTGGACCGATTGTAGTAATCATTTCACTAGTAGATAGCTAAGAATGCAAACTATGTAATGTGAAATTAGTTTACAAATCGGTCTGTTACTATTTTAAGAAAAACTCAATCTTAATAACTGTCATTCTAGCTACACTTGTATTTCTGTTAGACGTACAATCCGTAGGCCTATTAAACATCGACGCGCAGACGATTCAAAACTCAACAGACAGATCTCGAAAATTCCTTGAACTCTTTCATGTAAAAGTGTTTCTCTTGTTTCTAGAACAAGAAGCGAGGGCGCGGCGATGGCGGTCGCAACAAGGAGAATGTGCTGGAGTCCGACGCGCAGTCCGAAGATGGCCAGCTCGAGGCGCAGCCGGTACCGCCGCAGCTGTGCTATGAGGTCAAGGAGTCCGACGTCATGGGGAGGCAAGTTACCTAATCTAGCATATCATAGAATAGAAGAATCAGTCCCCTATTGTAGAACTCCCAGAATGACCAAGTCTCAAACTGTCTAATTCCCAGAATAACCAAATAACCGCACCGCGTAGTTGTGACGTGTAATATAATACAGCAGTTAGGAGACACTCAAGTAAATGTAGACCTGTAAGAAAGAGCCCCGAGTGAGTACCGGCAACTCAAGAACAACCTAGAACTAGATCTAGAACAACATTTACAGCGAAAGATAGATGAAGTAGATGAAAAATAATACATTGATAGGTATCCTCAAGTAAAGTAAGGCAGGTCACAAGTTCAACCAATATAATTAATTCAGGTATATACAACTACATAAATAAACAAGCATAAATAGACTACGTAAGGTTAGTACATCCTTCATGGTGCACAGTATTCTGTTTTTATAACAAGTTGCCAGAAAGTATCACGACGTTGACAGAGAGGAAATTTAAAGGAACACTTGTTAAGAAGGCGTATTACAGGATAGATGACGATGAACATGCATGGTGTGTGTCGCCGGTTCCGCATGAGGGATAAAGTCTAGATTACTAACAATAGTAATAGTTGTGTAATACCTAGTTATTAAGTAATTGTGTATTATTATATTATTTTAAAAGATGTGCTGCTGAGAGTTTTTTGCCACTTTTTCTCCTCAGCGTTGGCACCTTTTCCTTGCAAAGTGGTGTAAATGTAAATTCAAAAAATATGCCGACGTGCAAAAATGTACACAACGTGCTTACTTGCAATAAAGAAATTTGAATTTGACTTTGAGTAAGGAAAATAATAAAATCTGTATTCAATGGTTCATGGTCAATGTCACTTTCCTCCTAACATCTATCACCATTCTATTAGTCTTATGACAAGCTAAAAGCCGGACCATTAATATTCTCACAACCGTCGCTAGAAAAACCCCTTCCACATTTCAACTGACGATAAATTTCTACTCCTGTCATGTTCTACCTCATTAGTCGACGCGTTCAGCGTCAGAAAATATTAACCGCGGGAACTACGCGCGATTTACAACGTATTTTGTCTACTGTCGCTCATTATGATCGAGATGTCAGCTTGCATTTATTTATTTTATTAATGGACTCGACAGTTCGTCATTTGCCAATGTCGTGATACAGAAAATTCAATATATTGAATAGTCTTCTATCTTCCTCCAGTAGTAGCGTCTTCACCCTGGGTAGCCGCGTCTTCATGTCTTCATCCAGAGGAGACGCCGTAGCGTCGTCACTCTGGACGAAGCAGCTCGACAGTCACGTTCACTCCCGAGCTTGTAGCGGGAACTCTTGATAAAAGCTTGAAGATGTCAGCTTGTAATGTTTCGACTTGGAAAGGAGTTTACAAGTAAAGCTTGACACACACAGCCGCGACCTAGCCGCGGCTTGCGTCCTGCGATCAGTTGAAACGCATGCCCCGTCTCATTTTCTGCCGTCGTTACCTACTGGACGTAGATTGCAGGCTCAGATCGCTACCGACTGGACATTAAAATGCCCAGAAAATGAGGCGGGGCATGCGTTTCAATTGATCGCAGAAAGCAAACAGCGGCTGTATGTGGAAGGCATTAATCGTCAAACGAATGTTCTGGTGTCTACTGTTCATAATAAATAGTGAGGCATTTATGTGCAGCATGATAAAATAATATAATACCAGGGGTGCACGCGCAGCGAGCGATCGACGCAACGCCGCGGAGCTGTCAAACGCCTTGTAACAACATCAGTTTGACAGCTCCGCAGCTTTGCGTCGATCGCTAACGCTGGCGCGTGCTACAAGAGCTGATCTATGAGTAAATTTGTGAACTTATTGATCAACTCGTCTATCCAACCCAAACCAATGAATCACTTGTCGAATTCATTGTTGTTCAGTGGCCAAAACTATTGTCAGAGGTGTCCATACCGCCCATAGCCTTTTGTCATGGTCTGACGCTAGGTCTGCTGCCGGACGATAGGAACAGGGACCGACGGAGAGGCTCAGATGAAAATATCACTAGGGTTCACCTATTTAAGGGCCTTCCATGAGCCAACTAGCGCCGCCAATCTTTAAAAAATAGTATCTTCCAATATAATCAATTTTATTAAAAAACCTATTTACAAAATGATTATTAGGATGAATACTATTTTTCAATATACAATACATGACATAATTGCGGCAAGCTAAGTTGTAGTTCACAAATGTGCCAAAAACGGCCGTTTTTCGCAATTATGCGAACTACAACTTACCGAAATTGAATCACGTTATAAATAAGCATTTAAAAAATAGTATTTATCGTAATAAACATTTTGTAAATAGCTTTTTTAATAAAATTGATTATATTGGAAGATACTATTTTTTTAAGATTGGCGGCGCTAGTTGGCTCATGGAAGGCTCTTAAGTACAAGATAATCGTTTTCAATGCACACTCGCTACATCTGGACTACAAACCCCTCCATAACCTCAGGCCATTTCCATAGTTGATTTCCATGCCTTCCAGATACCTGGTGGCGACTCGCGACATCAAACCTGGTGAGATAATCTTCGAGGAGTCGGCAATAGCAGTAGGTCCTTGCCAGGGCTGCGCTCTCATCTGCCTCGGATGCTACAGGGAACTCGATGAGTGCAACTTCGCCAAGTAAGTCAGAAGAGTGATGCTCCTGAAGTTTTTCAACAGAGCCATGATTATTATGGTATGCTTTAAGACAAACGTGATTAGTTCTTCAAATCGGCAGCGAATCACAGCTGCTCTGGTTTTTGACAACTATGACTAATAAATGTCATTGCCACATTTCAATGGAGCTTTGCCCCACCTTTGGTCACCTACGTGACCATTGAAGCTCGTATATCATTTTATTGGGGATGCCGATAACGCTGGTATTCTGTTGAACAAAAGTTGTAGCCCGGCGGGAACAGGGGCGACCACTCATTCAGGCTAGAATAGACTAACAGGAACTCCTCTTTAACAAGACACAATGAATATCTTTTCCAGGTGTCAGGGCTGCAAGTGGCCAATGTGCAGCAGTTCCTGTCCTGGGCAGGGCAAATACACGGGCCACTCCGACTACGAGTGTGACACCCTGAAGACCATTCCGCCTGACTACACTAAACTGGAGAGCTTGAAGGATTCTTACCAGGCTCTGATGCCTTTACGGTACGTTAAATAGTTGGATAGATAAGTGCTCGAATGGAGATCATGAACTCAGGCTAGTTGCGTCTCCTGACTAACCGTTTGTGCCGTTACCAAAAGTTTTAATAGTAGATTCGTTCGCTATCGACATAAAAACGTAGTTCTAAGGTTCTATTTGAAGTTCCCTTACTATCCGTTAGGGTGCAGAAAACCCAGCAACCCTACACCTTGTAGCTAACGTTGATACATACTTACTCACTAGCTACGGCAATTCATGATGGTTGTACTATTTCTGCTCGCAACATTATTCTGAAGCGCATTGTCTTTCAAGTGCATCTGTACTTAGTAATCGACTATCAAGTACACGTGCACTTGATAGTCATATTTTTATAACTTTCAGCTGTCTACTCCTAAAGAAAGCAGACCCTGCCAAATGGACTGCGCTGTCAGCGATGGAAGCCCACAACGAGATGCGTCGCGCCCGGGGAGATATCTTCCCCATGAATGAGAGGAATGTCGTACAGAGGATTAAAAAGTGGGGCCTGGACTATAAAGATGAGGAGATCCATACAGTCTGTGGGATTTTGGAGGTCAGTACTTTGGATACAAATATTTAAGTTACTGTGATACGTCGATGCAATTTGTCAATTTTCATTTGTAGGTCATTGACAGGTTTCACTGCTAAGATTCTAATTGATAAGAAATGGGTGTTCTGTAACTGTCACTCCATTAGGGCTCTAGTTTCCCGTATAACATAGATGATAGACTTCCAGATCAAACCAGCTGCTGCGATCCTGACACACAACTCTCGCTTCTTCCGCAGAATTCAAACGGCCAATAAATAGATCTACTCTGGACTTTCAGGTAAATGCCTTTGAAGTTGGTGGCAGCGGAGCCAACGCCAGGGCCCTGTACGACCACGCCTATCTATTGGCTCATGACTGCACGCCCACCACGACGCATACCGACGCTGAGAAGAAGCCCGGCAGACCATTAACCATCAGGGCCTCGGTTGCGCATAAAGCTGGAGATCTAATATCTCTGTGCTATGCGTATACATTGCAAGTTAGTTCATTGATAAGTTGTCTTTTGGCCTAATGATTCTTATCAGAGGCATCTCTTAAATTGCCATGGATAGTTCGATTCTGAGGCATTGGATACACTTACATGTCCGGACTCAGAGTCGGACCTAAGTCGCATGTCATTAGTTTGTAATACACCTTAAGCGAACACTATAGCATAGTTTGAATTGAATTATAGCCAGCTCTTCTTGGGGTTAACGAATGGGTTTTGATTTGGCTGTCCTCGTTCGTAGGTACTCGCTTAAAAACCAAGATAACCCTGTAATAACTGAGGGACTAGATTAGTCCAGTGCGAGTGCGCGTTGAAAACGATCGTACTAGTTAAGCAACGTTACTGACATCTTCATCCGAGCCTCGGAAAGCACGTTAACAGTTGGTCCCGGTTGATGTCATTCGACTTGCTTGCTTGCTTGCTTGCTTGCTTGCTTGAAGGATTCTATATAATAGATTTGGTCATTAAACCCACAAAAAGAAGAACCTCTAACAGTCTCAAGTTTAGTTGTTGAACCCACATTATGTGGGCCACATATGTAGCCTAATCTTCTTCCTCTTGCAGTGCCTCTCCATTAATGAAGGATGGCCGTCAGCTACGTATGTCTCCCTCTGTCTTGAGCCAGTCGGAAAAGCTCTTCGACTTTGGCTATCGCTGTCCACTCCCTTATATTGCGGATTTCTTTCTTCTGCCAACCCGCCTCTTCCCCTCAATCTTGCCCATCATTATGAGTTGGAGGAGTTGGTACCTCTCGTGTCTCACCACGTGTCCGATATAGCCCACTTTTCTCCTCTTCATGGTGGTCATGAGTTCCCGGGATTTACCGGCGCCTAATGGATGACTATAATGTTAGTGTATGTTTCTCAGGGCACCCTAAAACGTCGGGAGCACATAATGCACAGCAAGTTCTTCGACTGCTGTTGCCGCCGCTGCGCCGACCCCACCGAGCTCGGCACCTACGCCAGTGCTTTCCGCTGCCCCAAGTGCGCTGGTCGCGTGCTGCCATCAGCTCCTTTAGACGCGGCTGCTTCGTGGATCTGCATCGACAACGGATGCGGGTATACCATGCCTGCTGCCGCTGTCCAGCTGCTATTGAAGAGGTGAATATAAGATGCAAAATTGAGACCATGTAGATTGATGAATGTGAACGAACCGAAGGTGGTGTACAACGATTCCCGGCCAGTGCACCACAGGTTCCAAAATCGGAACCGGGTTGATAACGAGAACAGGATCAGAAACCAAATCCAGAACTGCGTTGAGCTGACTGCGTTGAGAAAAGTTGTTGATATTTGCAGATACCCCCATTTTGCAAAAAAATAACTAATTATGTCCGCTCGTTTGCACGCACTCGTCTTTGTGCCTCGTTTACATACGTCGATCACTGGACTCCAAGTTTTTGACAACAGAAAACCATCGCCGCGATTGTTTCTAGTAATAAAGATAACTAAAATATTTGACTAAATGGAACAAGGGAATTAATTTTGTTTTCGAGGCACCAATTAATATGGAGCTCCCTTCCTCCCCAGGCTTACTGATGAATATGAAGCCATAGACGTCAACGACGTACCTGGCTTCGAGAGCTTCCTCCACAAGTACCGCAACGTGCTCCACCCGAGCCACTACCTGTGCCTCTCGTGCAAGCACTCGCTGAGCCAGCTCTACGGCAAGGTGGAGAACTACATGATACACGAGATGCCTGAACTGGAGCTTCGGCGGAAGATTGAAATCTGCAGGGATCTGATGAAAGTATTCGATGTTATTGAGCCGGGGTATGCGAGGCTAAGAGGTAAGTTTACACTCAACAATGAAAATAGTAGTCTCTTCTTCTTCTTCAGCATACAGCAGCCCACTCCTGGGCATATGCCTCGCCATGAATCTTCCATGTGGCCCGATCCCAAGGTTGTCTGGTCCACACCGAGCCAGCAACCTTCTTTATGTCGTCGGACCATCTGGCCGGTGGTCTGCCCACGCTTCTTCTACCCGTCCGGGGTCTCCACATTAGAACGCACTTACTCCATCGACCATCGTTTCGGCGACAGAGGTGTCCCGCCCAGGCCCATTTCAGTTTTGCCACTCGTTTGCCGATGTCGGTGACACGAGTCCGTAGGCGGATGGTCTCATTTCTCACTCTGTCGCGTAGGGATATACCGAGCATCGTGCGTTCCATGCTTCTTTGTGCTACCTTCAACCTGTGCACCATTCCGGAGGTTAGAGTCCACGTTTCGCACGCATACGTCATTGCCGGGAGTACACACTGGTCAAAGTAGATAGAAAATAGTAGTACTACTTGATAATTGGGCAGTGCCATTAGCCCTGCCAAGTGCGAGTCGGACTCGCGCGAGTTTTCGTGCAACGCACCTTAACCGTAACTTTGCTCTAATGAAAAGATAAACTACATTTAGAAACCAACTTATCTTTGCCATTATCAAATTTTTATGTCCATACATCGATATACTCCTGATTAGTTCTACTGCAAACATAACTTTGTAATAAAAAAATAATATTTTTGGAGAGATTTAATTTCAATTTTTTCCTTTATTCGTTATCTTGTACAACTTGCGGTTGATGGTGGGGCAGAATCTGGCATTGCCATTTCATGCTTCTAGGTCAACGGAAAGTACCCTATAGGTTTTGAGTTTTTTGCGTTTTCATACAAATATGCGCCAATATTCGACATAAAGGTCCATAATAACGATGTTTATTCATTTCAGGTGTGACTTTATACGAGCTCCATGCGCCGCTGATGATCCTAACCACCAGGGACTTCGAAAGGAAGGTTATATCGAAGGACAACCTGCGTAGTAGACTCAAAGAGGTATGATCTGCGCCCTAATTGTTACCCATTTACCCTTTCATAGATCTGTCCCACTACTCGTTGGTCTGGAGTTAGTCAAGGAACCTTTGCTTAGGGCCTTCCATGAGCCAACTAGCGCCGCCAATCTTGAAAAAATAATAATATCTTCCAATTTAATCAATTTTATTAAAAAAGCTATTTACAAAATGTTTATTACGATAAACACTATTTTTCAATATACAATACATGGCATAATTGCGACAAGCTAAGTTGTAGTTCACAAATGTGCCAAAAACGGCCGTTTTTCGCAATTATGCGAACTACAACTTACCGAAATTGGATCACTATTTATCGTAATAATGCATTAAAGAGAGTACCTGAACTAGCTTCGTAAATAAAGAAGTGAACGTGTACACCCAGAAATGAGGGCTCTTCAAGGTTACATTTAAAAAAAAAAAGATAGTACCGCTAGCCACGGTAGATGACACTGATGGGTCTGATGTCAACTCAACATTAAATGCGTTGTTATTGCTTCTAACCCGGGCTTTTCGTATTTCATACCTAGTATTAATTTGTACTATATTGTTTAAATTACACAAACAACCAATAAAAATAAATTATTCAGCTGACATTGCAATTTTTATTCGTGGTGCTTTGTTTTTTTTTACGATGATATCGCACTTCGGTGCAACGCCATCTATTATCAACTTAAAAAGCTTGGTTTTTTTTCATACAACTGTCACTTTGAAACCCCTCATTGTTTAAGAAATACAAAATAGGTTGATTAAATTTTTTGGATTTCCAGATCGTAGGCTACTTATCGGAGTCAGCTCTGATCCTTGGCTTCGAGCCTTCCCAGTCTTCAGAGGGTCTCATGGCGACGGCGGCGCGAGACGCCCTGAGGAAGATCAGGACTTGGGAGCAGATCATCGGGAAGATATCATGAGGAAGATACTGAAGCTGATGGCGATATTTAATTGAATTTTATTACATTTGGATAATGTTTTGGAGATTTTCAGGACTGGAGATAGTCCTATGAAGAAGGATTTGTTAATGATTTAGTTATAAGGTACAGTCGAAGACAGAGATAAGTATACAGGGGGCCTCAATAAGGTTGAGATTCTCTCAAAAACTACTGGACCGAATTTAATAATTCTTTTACAGTTACATAGTTCTCACTTTTATCTATTAAACAGTGAAAGAATTTTTGCAATAGATCAAGCAGTTTTTAAGAAAACCTCAACCTTAAGAACTCTCCTGTACACCTTTATCTGTGTTCCACCGTACCTACATACAATCTAAAACAGAGAAAAGTATATGTAAAGGATAGTCAATTACGGTCTTAAGGTTGAGATTTTCACAACAAATATGTACACTGGCGGATTTTTAAAAATACTAAGGATGTTAGCCATATAAATTAACCTCACCCTCCTTATCCTTAAAGAACACTTAACGAAGTGTCAAATTAACAAGTGAAAAGCGTTAAGTTAGAGTTAGAAAGGGAAGGAACGCCTAAACCGTGGAATAACTCTAAATTACGTTAATAACTAGCTAACCGCGTAAATCTACCTGTATAAGAATTTTTACTATCGCCCAAGTACCTAGTTCTTCATAAAATTTCAACCTTGAACTGTATATTCTTGTCTCAGTTTTCTATACGTTAGTTGGTATTCTCGACAACATGTCAATGTATCATGTCTCACGTCTATCTCCCGTAGACGATACACTTTAATCTGCTGGGATCTTGGCACACAACTCTCGATTCATACACAGTCATCAATCTATTCATGCATGA
Source organism: Tachystola acroxantha (assembly GCA_963506565.1). Lineage (NCBI taxonomy): Eukaryota > Metazoa > Arthropoda > Insecta > Lepidoptera > Oecophoridae > Tachystola > Tachystola acroxantha. The sequence continues at coordinate 12,215,566 of OY735884.1, read as the reverse complement.
TCGTCGGATAATAATAATAATAAATAATAAAAATTTATTTAGGTACCATTACAAAATTATCTCTTATAAATTATTGAACATTACAATTAATTAATTAAGCTAAATAAATTTGAGACTATGTGAGCTCTAGCTCCCACACTAGGATTCCCTGTGTTGTGGGAGCTAGTCTCTTCCTGGTTGTATTTATATATATTTGATTGGGATTGTGAACAAAACATAGGCGTAAAAAAAAATAATAATAATAATATATATATCGCAGCATACCGCAATTTGGAAAAAAAATTGTACACCTATAAGGACTGTATAATGTACTAGAGTGTGACATTTGATATGCTTTCGATTGTACCTTTTAATGTAAAATTTGAAAGTTAATCGGTTCTAGAGTCGTTTGTATACGAAATACATTGATCTCCTATAAACAACTAGATACACAGTCTGCCTTCTAAAAATGTCCGAGCGCAAAGAAGGTCAAAACGGATCAATGAATCATTTGCTTTATTGGACATTATTTGGACGTTAACAATGGACCCTTATTTGGACGTTTTTAAATTGTTTTAGTAAGACCTTTGTGTATCTAGTTGTTTATAGGAGATCAATGACGAAATATGTAATTTTCTTTGTGAAGTACAAAGTTGTATATTTTTTTATTGTAGTGTATTTTAAATTAGATTTTTGAATAATTTCTAATTATTTCTGTGCGGTTCTGGATTTGAATCCCGGATGGGATCATTCTTGTACTTAGAATAGGTATTAAACTTATTTTTTCAAGTGTCTCGATTCGAGAATTAATAAAAGTATGTAATAGTTTAATTAAATAATTATATAGAGATGTGATAAACTAATATTCTAATTTATATTATTGTAAAAAATCTTCCAAGCGCTAATTCCGTCTAAAATTGTACATAATATTGGAATGAAATTTATTTTTGTGAAATATTTATTTGTAATCTTTATTAAATTATTAAAAATCTATTTATTCATTCCTTCCACTAAAAGACATTTAATATTATTGCGTGCATTATTTATTTTCTTAAATAAACTTTTAAATAATTACTAATTTAGCATTTCGATGAAGTAAATTGTTTTTTAGTAAATTAAATTGTTTTATTTTATGTTTCCTACATAGACGTAAGTAGTTGACAAGTAAGACTGAATACGGATACACACGAACAGAATACTTAGGATTTCTGTCCATTCTATTAGCGTTAACGATAGTCAAAGTCACTTGGCAAAAGTCTACTCTTGACGTCACATCTTTACTACAGCGCAGCCCAAATCAAGTGTCTTATTTTGTAACCAAATATGATTGTCTAATTACATGTTGAGACTGTTGTGATGTAACACTAAAGGAACTAATTGGTTGAACTTAATTCGTTCATCATTGTGAAAAGAAAGTTTTTTTTAAAAATAAAGTGCCATAATATGACATTTTATTCACATTACGATCTAGCCTAAATACAATAAGACTAATAAGTAATTTGATTTTGACCTAAATTTCTATAAATTGACACTTATAGCTAAGAGTTAGTCCAACGACATTACTTAGAGTCTATTAAGGGCGATCACTTTGTTCACGTGTCTTACATTCGCGCACTATCACTACGAATTGTTTTCACTACACTACACTAACTCAAAAGGTTTGGTTCTTTTCAGTATTCTCACTAAGTCCGTGTTGTCGAGGAGCTGCATTCACATGATGATGAAGTCTATGTTCGTGAGCTTCAGCAATTTTTTTTATGGTTTGGTTGACTGTGTCCCCTTTAAGGTCCCTGTGGAGATCGTCGTTTCTTACGTACCAGGGCGCATCTACGATGTTTCTAAGTACCTTGTTGTGGAAACGAAAATAAAGTGATCTGATCTAATAGTGGCAATTCACTTGGCTATTCGTATTCGCTATTGGATGTTTGTCATACGGACAAATAAGACGAATATTTTCTCACACATACCAACTACACATGGCATTTATGACAAATACGCAAATACGAATAGCCAAGTGAAGTGCCACCATATTACCTAATGTGAAAATAACTGCAACAATCAAAGCTTAAAATGTTAGTAGTTTTTGTTTACAAAATAAGATGCTTGATTTGGGCTTCGGTATATGTACATGTTCAGTAGCGACATCTGTCGATGCATCAGTACTTCACTGTTCACAACAACGCTGATTCTGCTACGCAAGTGCCAAGCAAGACTCAAAAGATGGCACCACATGATATGAAACATCACATCTTATACAGGCTGAAACGGAAAATGTATCTACCATCTCCTATAAACAACTAGATACACAAAGGTCTTACTAAAACAATTTAAAAAACGTCCAAATAAGGGTCCATTGTTAACGTCCAAATAATATCCAATAAAGCATATGAAGGTCCATTCCTGTACCATCGCTGTACCAAGGTCTTATTTTTCTTTTCTCGTGTGGTTTAGTGACCAAACCTTATCAGAGTTATTCAGGCCGCCCCGTAGGCCTCTGACGTGACGTGACGTTATGTTTGGACCTTCTTTGCGCCTCCGTGCCTCGGGGCGCACGTTAAGCAGTTGGTCCCGGTAGCTGTCGCTCGGCAGCAGTCGTTAGGCCACGTCAGAGGCCTACGGGCTGCCTGAATAACTCTGAAAAGGTTTGGTCACTAAACCACACGAGAAAAGAAAAAGAAGACCTTGGCACAGCCACCACCATGGATTCAAATCAAGGCATTTAGTAAACGATTAGTAGAAATTTGTCGCCTCAACTAGAATTTGTAGGACAGCCGTTTAAAAGTTATAAGAGGCCCATGGCTGTGTAAGCTCACTTTGGCACAGTCACATCCAGACCTCGAAAAGCGCTTCACATAGCAAAGATCTGATGAGCCCACGATATGCTGCAATTTGTCGGCTCTAGTCGCAAAAATAGCGTCAAAACATTTGTGCCATTAGCCATAGTTTAAACTGAGCCAACTAGCGCCTAAAAAAATTAAATCTTGCAATATAATAAATTTTATTAAAAAAGGTACTTAGCAAAACTTTATTAGGATAAATAAGTACTATTTTTGAAATGCTTATTGTCAACGTGATTCAAGTTCGCTAAGTTGTAGTTCGCATAATTGCGAAAAACGGCCGTTTTTAGCATATTTCAGAACTACAACTTAGCTTGTCCCAATTATGATAAGTATATATTTATATGTGTATAATAATTTGTAGTAATGGCTCACTATAGTTTTAATTCTAAAAAGTATGTATTTTATTATATTGAGAAATAGTATTTATCCTAATAAAGGTTTGCTAAGTAACTTTTTTTTAATAAAATTTATTATAATTATTGAAAAATATATTTTTTTTAAGATTGGCGGTGCTAGTAGGCTTATGTCAGCCCCTGAAACCATGTTTTTGTTACTTTCACACTTCCATAAAGAACGTTAAATAATAAAGATACCGTTTTCCTAAACCGTGAAGTAAACTAATTCCGTATTTATGTATACGCACCGTGGTATGTAAGTACTTGTAGCTAGTTTATTTTTACCGAGAAACATGTATGCGCACGCGCATGCGCCGGCGCCGCGCAGCGACCCGGTTTCGATCCACACCACAATACATTTTGGTAAAATAAAACCAAACGTGCGATATCGAAGTAAAAAGCAATTCTTGGAAGAATCAATTGTGTTTTGAAGAAAGTTTGGAGATAGAAAGGTAGGTGCTCGGGAGCTATGCAGTTTGCTATTTTAAAGTCATGTTTATGAGGATTTCTTTAATTGAAATTCTAGACGGGTGAATCTAAGTATAAAACGAGAAGTTACGGAGAACTCCTTAGAAACTGAAAATCTTCAGTTACTTAGTGAATTCTCCAGTCGTCACAATAGATAGATAAAACCTTTTAGTTAGAAGAAACGAGTTAGCACCTTGCAGTAAACATAAGTTATTTTTAAGACTTCTCAAGAGAAGGAAGAGAAAGGAACCTAATTGATACTATTCCAATGAGCCCATACACGATACCTCTGCTGTAGGTGATGAGTTGGGTGATGTGGTACAGTGGTGCTGCAGCATCATATCATAATGTCTTGAAATCTTATTGAAGTAACTTGACACCCAAATCGATCAGAGACCTGAATGTTGCTCGTATCCAAAATCATCCTCGTCACGGGGAGGCGAGAATGGTTATGGCGGACTCTTATGGCGGAGTCACGGGGAGACTTGCGAATTACTTCCACGAGTCCGCCTTCTCGGGGGACTTTGACCCCATCCGACTGTTAGCGGTGTGCTAGAACATATGCACGCCGACCAACTCGAGGACCTGTTACCGAGCGTTGGACTACACCGTGTCCACTTGCCCGGAAGCCCTCATTATGGGGGAGGGTTTCGGGCATACGCGCGTATTGCTCGTATCCCTTCATCAACTAGACAAGAGCTGACGATATTCAAACAAATGAATAGATCTTGTACAGAATCCAAGCTATTATATATAATATTCTCGATCAAATAGCCTCTGAAACAGAAAACTAAATCCAAAATCACTTCACCCATTTACGAAGCTACGAATGATACCACACAGAGAGACACACTCCTCTTTTTGCCTCTGGGTTTAAAACTGGACGAAGTAAGTAAGTACCTATTTATTGGTGATAACAATATTTCAATTTCCACAAAATCTTCAGGCGATGCTGGACAGAAACGTTTGTGCAATTTGCCTGTCTCCAGCCGAGCAGAAGTGCTCTGGTTGCCAAGCCATCCATTACTGCTCGCGGGAACATCAGAAGCAGGACTGGAAGCAACACAAGCATCAATGTACACCGGCCAGAGTGAAAGAGGACCCGCGCTGCGGGAGGTATCTGGAAGCTACCAGGGAGGTGAAGGCAGGGGAAATTGTCATGAAGGAGAAGCCTCTCATTACTGGCCCTACACAGGTACACAAAGGATCTAGGCAGATCTAGAAATTAGGAACTATTTTAAGGTGTTTTAGAGAATAAACGTAAACGTAAAGAATAAATGTAACGGACATTGGACATCTGAGTTCAACTGGAGGATCAAATTAGATTTCTATTCAACAGGATTTTTCGAACAAAACTCAGGATCTCAAAAGGGTCTCGTGCAATGGGTGCGCAGCGGTCCTAACAGCATCCGGGAAAATCAGATTCTGACGAGGCACTGGATACATTATCTGCACATCGCAGGGCCTCAGAGTGGGATCTAAGTCGTATGTTGTCCAATAAGTGAAGCATAAGGGAGTCTGGTACCCAATTAGAAAGGACATATTCAAGGGCGTTGCAGTTGCCCATATCCCCCCTAGAGATTGGAAAATATATCCAGCCAAATGCAAAGTCCTTAGTCAGTACTGGAAAAGCGATGAGGCGAGAGCGAGCGGGGTGAGGAGAGTACTACTGTCTCTCCTATTTCGTCCACGCTGCCGCGTCGTCGCCTGTTCTCACACACGTCTGTAATTCCCCCCCCCCCCCCCCCTTCCCCCCAATTAGCACCTTCTCTGACCCACGAAGCTAGTAATCTTTAGCAATGAACTTTATTCAATTCCAGGTGTCTCCACCAGTATGCCTGGGCTGTTACAAGCTTCTGGAAGAAGGGAATGTCGTGCCGTGCAACAAATGTGGCTGGCCATTCTGCTCTGAAGAGTGCACCCATAAGGACGAACATGAACCTGAATGTTACTATACACAGAAGAGAGGAGAGAAGGTATGATACCTCTGGTGTGTCAAGGACTACAGTTTTATTCTTCTCTTTTTTGTGTGACCTTAAACGACTCAAGATTTCTTCTAAGATGATTATATTTTCACCATTATTTTCATCTCAGCAACTCTAACAATAAATAAATCAGCGCTGCGTGGGGCACTGCGCTCTACCAGCACTATGCTGAGCCTGCTGCCTATTGCATGGAATTTTTGTTTGTTTTTTATTCACACTTTTATATGTATTTGTTTTTTATGCAATAAATAATATTTGATTTGATTTAACCTGACCAAAGACTTCTAGGAGCAGAGGTGGAGATCGTATCTGAGACGCTACGCTAGTCTCTCAAACCGTTGAGCTACTGGGATAATTTTACAAGATTGCCAAAAATAGTTTCACGTTGTTGCTGTGCTTTATAGGGTCAAGATCTTCAAATACAAAAATATTGACAATGGCTTTATCAAGGATGAATGGAAAATTTTAATCTTACTAAGGAACTCCGCTGGCTCCGTTACAAAAAGACGCCAGGTGTGCCAATCCGACTGCCGTGCCGCCGTGGCAACAGTTGAAGCAGGTCGTTCTCAACCACCTGTCCTTACAGGAATTAGAAGGACAAGGAATCTTCCTCTACAGAATAATATTATTTACCTACTAAATTCATTACACTACAAAAACTTACGTACATTTACCGAGTGCTCTCAAAACGGTGAAGGAAAACATCGTGATGAAACTGCATTCCGTAGAAGAAAATATCTAAGGCATGTGATATCCGCCAATCCGCACTGGGCCTGCGTGGCCACAGCTGCCTCGATGTAAGGGAAGGTCTGTGCCCGAGCAGTGGCAATATAAATAGACTGATGATGAATAAATTCATTATAATTCCAGGTGTCCATATCAAACTTCGGGATGCCGCACCCGAACTACCAATGCATCACAGTGCTCCGGTGCCTCTACCAGAGAGACCACAACCCGACACTGTGGGAAAAACTCCAAGAAATGCAGTCACACTGTGAGGACCGCAAGGGAACTGATAAGTGGAACAACGACAGAAAGATCATAGTGAACTTCATCTGGCAGTTCTTCAAGCTAACAGAAACGTTTAGCGAGGAGGAGATTATGAGATGCAGTGGGATTTTGCAGGTGAGATTAATCATTTAATCATAATTTCCCAAAAATATACATGCAGAAGGTCAGTACATCGGATGTCTCATAATCAATGTTCCAAGCATGACTAAAGTATCGCAGTTCGCAGTTTTATTATCACAGGGATGTTTTGCTAGGTACCTAAGACCAAACGACAGAAGCAATCAATCAAAAATCAATGCGAATCTCTTAGCTAGAATAGAAGCCGCGCCTGATTAATACACGTAATGTCACTAGAGGATATTTAAAGACTATTTTGCCCAAAGATATGACCTAAAGGGTATGACAATTTTTCATCAAAAAATCACATCATCATCCTCCGATTTTCGGTTTTTTGCATTCAGTTCTACCAGCCTTGAATAGGTCAACCCTCCATCTGTTCAGGGACGTCCCACAAATAGACCATACAAAAGACGAATAATTTACCTGGAAAATGATAGCTAACTCTTGCAGCTTGAGCTAACTCTTAGCAATGTAGACTATACAAAAGACGAATACTTTACCTGGAAAATGTTAGCTAACTCCTGCAGCTTGAGCAACTCTGAGCAAGATATTTTGGTGTTCCAGATAAACGGACATGAGGTGCCTCTCTTGGAGCCGGAGTACCTGGCATTGTTCGATCGCATTTCGATGGCGGAGCACAACTGTCGCGCCAATTGCAACAAGACATTCAGTTCAGAGGGAGACCTTGTAAGTACAGAAGGAGGACGTCTAGTGATGATATGCGATAGTAATTCAGACGGTTAAGATTTTTATTTAGTTCTTGAGGCGTGGCCTTTCGACGACAGGCTCTTTGGCCAAGGGATTTCGGGGCTCTTTCCCGCGTGCTCCCTACATTTGCTTGAGCAATCCCTTTGTACTACTTCATTGTAATCACCCACTTTTAAGGTTACACGTTGCATTGTTTGTTTTGTCTGTTGTGAACCCGCTTTGTCATCATTGGATTTGTGGGCTGGCGATTTCTAATTACGAGCCTGATCCTCTAGTCAAGTGGCATCGAAAGTAAATGCCGCTGTAAAGGCTACAATGCCTTCGAAATTCAATCAAATATTTGTTATCTCCGGGATGTATTCGAGCTTGCTCTTATCAGGGATCCCATGGCGTGCAATCATATATTATAAATCTTTGTTTATATGATTCCTTGATGTTTTCCAGTTGCTATGCGCGGGAGTCAACATCGCCCCTGGGGCGCACATATCAGTGTGCTACACAGACCCCACCTGGGGCACGGAGGCGCGCAGACACCACCTCGCAGACACCTGGTTCTTCGAGTGCATCTGCGAGCGCTGCTCTGACGTCACTGAGCTCGGCACCATGTACAGCGCTGTCAAGTGCAAGAAGAAGTAAGTCATTAAATAAATCTGTAGTTCTTACAGCAGGGAAAAATTCGCTATATCTCTAGTCTAGTCGTCCTATCTTCATGAGTTTAAAGTCGAGATACAGTTCTGAACGCAATCGCTGAAATTGCGTGAGCCCGCTTTTACAAATGTTTTTTTTTTGGATAAAAGATAAAAAGATGAAAGAGAATTCATTCAAGAAGATATAATATTCTAAGTTCCTGGTGACTCCACACTAGGATTCCCTGCGTTATGGATTCGTTAAATTTCACAGACGTTTGACAGTTGTAAGAGCGAACTCACACTTAAACTCAAACCGACAATTCAAGATGACAGACTGAACGGCGCGCGATTGCCGCTCCCTTGCTTTGCCGCTGACGCTCCGTTGCAGCATTCAGTCTGTCATCTTTCATACAGTTTCATACATTACAACCGCTGCCGTTGCCTTTCCAGCCTTATTTATTTATTTAGGGTTTCCAACAGATGGTACACATTCTATACTAAATTACAATAAACAAATTTCAAAAATTGTGCCCACCCAGTTAAAATTGATTGCGCCTAAACTGTTTAAATTCCCCTCACAGAGACTGCAAAGGCTACTTGCTACCAGAAACCTTCATCCTCCCGATCCTGCACAAGACGAAGAACCCAAACCCCGAGTCCCGGAACTTGGACGATAAGTTCTGGATCTGCAAGAGCTGCAAGGACGCCGTGTCTGATGGCGTCATCCAGCAGTTGCTGCAGGACATCGGGAAGGAGCTCAGTATCATGCCTAAGGGAGACCCTGAGGCTTGCGAGAGGTGATTTGAATTAACTCAAAACATGACCGGATAGATGGGAGGAGGTAGGGTATTTATTTAGTACATTTCACATTTGGTAAGTTACAATTTGTGGGTAGATGCAAGTGGTAACTTAGCTCATGGCTCAGGCCTGTACTTACCACCGAAACAGTGAATATCTGACTCCTAACTAGGTAAAAACCTGTGCGTAGGAAACCGAGAAGCTTATGAGAAGCAACTGTCCTGACATTTGGCTCTAACATGGTGCGATTGTCTCTAGTGATGAGGTATACTCGAACTTGTGTAGTGTAGTCGTGTAGTATATAGTAACTATGAGACCAAGTAAATCTGAAGTGCTCTAAAAAGACTGACGATGGTAAGCCGTAATGAATGTGCATGGAGGGATGCGAGATACGATGAGTTTGGAAGAGGTATGTCAGGATCTCATCAAAAGGAATTCCGTCGCCGTTACCTACCCTTATAAAAGGGAGACTGGGGCGTGAGTTTATTTGTTTTTGAATACCTGCGAAAGGTAAAGGTCTGCAGAACCAAATCGATTTTCGATAGGATGAGAACCAAAGCTATATATTGGCCGAGGTAAGCTCCAGCCCTTTGGTCAACCGAGGATTCAATGAGGTGCGACGGCAGCTCTGTGAGCCTCTGGTCCCCAAGGTCCCATGCCACCTAAAATTAAGATGCCCCTCATCAATAACCGACATTGCAGGTTCATCAGCCACTGCAGCAGCTACCTCCACCCGTGCCACTACTACATGACGGATGTCAGCCTGGCGCTGGGAGAGATCATCGGCCAGGAGGAGGAGGCCGGGCTCGCAGCAGTCTCCAACGACCGCCTGGAGCTGAAGGGCCAGCTGTGCAGGAAGATTGTGGAGTTACTGGAAACCCTGGCTCCAGGTTAATACACTTTTATTTGGCCTATTCTGAGGGCCTAGCCAAGTGGAATATACAGTACTGAGTAATATTTACATTGATCTCCTATAAACATCAAGATAGGTACACAGTCTGCCTTCTAAAAATGTCCGAGCGCAAAGAAGGTCCAAACGGATGAATGGACCCTCATTTGCTTTATTGGCCATTATTTGGACGTTAACAACGGACCCTTATTTGGACGTTTTTTAAATTGTTTTAGTAAGACCTTTGTGTATCTAGTTGTTTATAGGAGATCAATGAATATTTATTTTAAAAAATCCCAAATATTCTAATATCGCGTCCACCTGAATAACTATTACTTATTAGTAAGTATTACCAATACGATAGTCATGTTCCAAGTGACTTTGACTTTCATTAACGCTAGTAGAATAAAAGGAAATATGCATGAATTAACATTTGCCAATGAAATATCACGTGACCCTAGCGTAGCGTTTTGTAGATTCGTATCTATTTTATTTTTATCTATTGAAATGACGTTTGCGATCGACAACTCAATCGCAAACGTCATTTTGTAATTTATTTGTATATATAAATTACAAACTGCCTCTATTATCATACATGGAATGATCGGTCAATTTTTTTTCAGGGTTCTGAGTATCCCAAGAAAAAATATATTCAATTAACAATAAAATCTTAAATATTACTATTTTAAATAATACTAACCTAAAAAGAAAACTAAAAACTATATGTACAATAGGTCGGTTGAACTATCTGAATGGCTTGCATTACAGATAGTTCAACCGTTCCCCGTTGTCCGGCAACGTGCCCAAAATACTGGCGGCATTTCCCCATTAACGTTAATGGATCCTCGGAAAGTAAAAATACATTGCCACATTTCAATGGAGCTTTGGCCACCTTTGGTCACCTACGTGATCATTGAAGCTCATACCTATATCATTTTGTTGGGGACTTATTACGGTTTCATATTGCATAATCATAATCAGTAGGAGTTGCGAGAGTAGTAGAAAATGATAACAAAGACAATGAATAATTCGCTTCGATTTCTTACTATTTTCTGAATTCTTAATTAAGCTGTTTTTTCGACTCGCATGTTGTACAAAACTTTATTTTAAACCAATAATTTGAATAAAAAACTGAGATATTTTTACATTCGTTATCTTGTTCATCATGCGGTTGATGGTAGGGAAGAATCTGGCATTATCATTGTCCTTTTATTTCCAGCTGAGACTCGTCTCCGTGGCATGTTGCTATACGAGCTGCACGCGGCGGTGGCCGAGACCGGCCGGAGGAGGTCCCTCACTGAAGGGCCGGTCGTCTTACTGGGATACATCACGGTACGTGGGTCTTTTGACAATAATATAATGTAGGTGCCTTTTGGGGCATCACAGACCACTTACCCCATAGACCTGTAACAGGGCGCCCGTGTCTGCCCGCACAAGAGCGCAAAATTGCTTGGCGACACGTGTAATAACGTAACACGTGCATCTCTTTAATACGGCACCCCTGTCCCCCGTTTCGTCTCTATGTGCTCATCGTTGACATAATTTTTCGCTTGCAAGGTTGTACCGATTTCATGTCTATTGGGTAAGTGGTCTATGAAGTATAAGCTTCTTCTCACTGAGCACTGCAGCTGCCCCTACCTGCCCCCCCTTGGCGACGCCCTTGGGTATAAGGCATAAAAATAAATAAAGAGTTAGTTGCATTTTTTTTCTTCAAATTTATGCCTATACCGCAGCCCAAATCAAGTGTCTTATTTTGTAAACAAATATGATCGTCTAATTACCTGTTTTGTTTGATGTAACACTGAAGGAACTGATTGATCGAACCTCTTCATCATTGTGAAAATAAAGTAATCCGATCTAGTAATGTGAAAATAACTATGCAATAATCACAGAACAGCTTAAAATGTTAGTAGGGTAGTTTTTGTTTACAAAATAAGACACTTGATTTGGGCTTCGGTTTACTAATATTGCCAAGCCTAATGTCCCTGCAACAATAACAGCAGAACACGCCATGTTCTGGATAGCTGAGATTGGAGTGGTTTCCGCAGGAGTCCCGTCACATCCTGTCTCAGTCTGCCGGCCTGCTGCGCCACGAGCCGCCGCAGGTGGCGGAGGGGCGGCTGCTGCGCCAGGCCAGGATCAACATGCAGCAGATGGACGAAGTCATTAGGAACCTGTCTGCTGTGTTACCGTCACCCTTGTAGATTAATAATATTAATACACTGTGTTTTTATTTAACAATCACTTTTGTTTCTTTTAAATTAATTTTGGTTTATATTCCCGAAGATGAAAAATGAGTTTTTAAGGTAGACATTTTCTCAAAAAATACTTGACTGATTTTTTTAAAATTCTTGATCAAACATATTGAGTACTCTAAACTATATTCTGGTACGGTGGAACACAAGGAAATGTGTAGGTACAGGAGAGTTTTTAAGGTTGAGATTTTCTCAAAAACTACTTGACCTATTGCAAAAATTCTTTCATTGTTTGATAGATAAAAGTTGAAACTATGTAACTGTAAAAGAATTATTAAATTCGGTCCAGTAGTTTTTGAGAAAATCTCAACCTTATTGAGGCCCCTTGTTTATTTTCTCCGTTTTCGAAGTATTAATTATTAACAATTTAAGTATAGTAGAATGACTGGCAATAAATGATTTGAATCGGAAACTCACACATACGGTCTAAATCAGATAAAAATATACGTAGAGGCATAATCGAACTAATTTTAAAAATTCTTTCACAATTACACAAGGTGCACTTCAACGGATTTGACGCCATCCGACACAAACGCAATTTGTCCAATTCATAATTCGTCACGATTTGAGAAAAAGTGGCAAAAAACTCTCATCTTTTAAAATAATATAATAATACACAATTACTTAATAACTAGGTATTACACAACTATTACTATTGTTAGTAATCTCGACTTTATCCCTCATGCGGAACCTCATGCATGTTTTTTTTATTTTTTTTTATTTTTATTTTATTCAGGATAACAAACAATTACACAATGTGTCTTATATAAAAGTAAGATACTTAATACTAATTAGTAATTGTGTAACCAGCATCGTCATCCACAACATAATTTTAAAAAGATACCTAGTTGACAGTAACACAAATTATGATTCATGATACAAATAGATTGTTACAGCAAAAACCTGGATGTGGTATTACAATAAATTGTTTGAAAGTGCTTTAAATACCTGTTTCTTGAACAAACCGGCGGACAGATTGAAAATATCAACATCATAAAGATGTGTGTTATAAGTATTACTCATGCGCCACAGAGGCGCACGCTTACCGGCATTGGACTTGCAAGGCTTGAGCGCAAACAAGCGATGAGGACATGTAGCTCTAATACGTTGAGAACTAGATGGTGTGGAATAACAAATTTGATTAACAATGTCTGGACAGTCTAAATTATTAAACATTAAATTGTAAAGTAGCATTGAATCCAGGAGCAACCTTCTCACCTTAAGTGTAGGCAGATTGAATTTCGATAAAGAATTACTATATGATGTTCATCGTTTAAATAGTCATCTATCCTGTAATACAGTAATACTTTTATATTCGATATAAAAATTTACTACATACGATCAAGTAGTTATTGACAAAATATCCACCACGGCCCTATGCATAACTTTGCTATGTTATCAACTGCACCATTATTTTTTTAAACATGCGCATAAACTTTTTCACTTTAGATCCTCACCTTTTTGCTCGAAAAGTTATGTAAATGTAAATTCCAATAAATGTTAACAGACACTCAAGCGCCGCAAATACTCATGTTTGTCACCTGACCACCATGAGTTTGCGGCGCTTGCCGTGGAAACGATGGGCCCGTGGTCCTCTGACACAAAAAAAATAGTGCATGAAATCTCGACCAGGCTGATCCACGCCTCCGGCGACCTGAGGGCTGGCGCTTACCTCTCGCAAAGGCTTAGCCAGTGTCCTCGGCACGAGGCCCTGTGGACGACGACGTGTACCTTTTATAATATTTTTTTTTTACCAAATTGATTATTTTAATTTTAATTATTTTAAATTTTATGAATAAATATTTAAATTAAAGTAATGTTAACCTGCATAAGTATTTATAATAAAATAAATAAAAATAGAAAAGCCTTTATTGACTCTACGAACGCAAATTATAAGTTGACATATTAATTTAACATTTTGAAGCAAATTTTCATTTCGCTTTTTTTTAGATAACTAATAAAACAATACACAATTATACTTGCAATAAAATCATCTGAATTTGAACTTTAATAGCACTAAAATGCTATACGTTGAATATTCTAGGCGTGCTAAAAGCGGCACCACTTGTACGCACAAACATTTATGATATTTCTATATTGTATAACTTTTAAGAGTTAAAAATATATTGTGATTGACTCCGCCCGTGTTACCTATCCGACATAATAAAAATAAAAATCTGGCGCAAACTTTTTTTGCCGGTGGTAAAATATAGAAAGTCTCTCGGAAGTATATTTTTAACGTCTGCGGTTCGCCAGTAGCGCCGCTTTTAGCAGCAAATATAACTTGGTCATTGGTGGTATAATTTTACCGTGAAGCAGGCGTGCGCACGCGCCGGCAGTCGCTCTACCTGCTATAAGAGATTTGGTGGGATTTCACGATCAGCTGGCTTTGGAAGTAAGATTTTTTTATATAATTCTTATAAGGTTAAAATTTGGATTTTGAAAAATAACGGCGAGCAATTTAAAGGTGGTAAGTTAAACTTGATCATTTTTTACTGATTAAGTTTTTTATTGTTATTAAAAAATATGATGTAGAGTATGTAAGTACTATTAATACGTAAGTAGTAATGGGTAACCATTTTACTATAGTAATATAATTATTATTCTTATTACCTAATTTAAAAGATGTGCTGCTACCAGTTTTCCTTCAATTTTTCTCCTGACTTTTTCCTTGGGTGCAGGTAATAGTTACTCTAAAAAACTGGCCAAGTGCGAGACGGACTCGCGGCTTCCGTGTAACGAAACTTTTGTAATAAGAAAAAAAAATGGGGAAATGTAACTTTAAACTTACAGTTTTCTGATATTTTCCTTTGTGCTATAAGACCTAGCTTCTTGCCAAATTTCATGATTCTAGGTCAACGTGAAGTACCCTATAGTTGTATTTTTGCATTTTAATACAAATATGCGATAAAATGCGACATAAACGGCCAAATCTCTTGTTTGCGTCAACGTAGAAGTTTGATTTTTTCACGGCTGCATGAGGTTGCAAACCTGAGTATTTAGTATTAATTTCAACTTGATCCGTCCACGCGTTTCTGAGATATAGGTCTTGACAGGACAGACAGAAAGACGGACACACAACGCTAAACTTGCAACGAAATGTGACATTATAAAAACTTTAAATTTTCGTAAAATAAGAATAGACAAACATTTTTTTTGTAAATCATTTATCAAACTCTTCAGAAAATGAAGTACAAGAGCACATGCGTAGTATGCTCAGCGCCAGCCGAGCAGAAGTGCTCGGGCTGTCAGATAGTCCATTACTGCTCGCGGGAACATCAAAAGCAGCACTGGAAGCAGCACAAGCAGCAATGTACACCAATTAAGGTGAAAGAGGATGCGCGCTGCGGGAGATACCTTGAAGCTAACAGGGCAATCAAGGCTGGTGATATTGTGATGAGGGAGAAACCCCTGATCACTGGACCTACGCAGGTAGGGTGAGATTACCTATAACTATTTGAGATTGGGCTCGTAGTCTGTCTGTACAAGTAAAACAACGTTGGATACCATGGGAGAGGACCTTGCTCCAGCTGATGGACTGATACGGGCGGATGATGATGATGGAATTATTTTGGACTTACATACCTATATTTGTATTGAACACATATAAATTCTACCATCAAATCATTTTTAGTATTTACATACCTGTCTAAATAATAGCCGCAATCGAATATTATTATGGAACTAGTAACCTATAAATAGGTTAGGTACGAAAAATAATGCATGAAAGTACCAAAATATCAAAATGAAGTAAATGCGCTATCCTAGATTAATAGCTTACATTGTGGGCTAGTACAGCCCACAATGGGGAGTGCTCGGGCGCCAGTCGGGACGCGGATGTTTCACAGTTTCCCGTGGCTCGGCAAGAATGGCACGAGGTGGAACACCCCAGGAGGTTTAGTCGGTATGCTGCCCCTTCAGGGCGGTAAGCCCGACATAACCAACACGCTCCCCCGGGCGTGGTGACACATGATCTTGCATGTTTTACCTGGGTAAAAAAAAAGGGCCGGCGTACAACGCTACGCCGCGGCGTCTGCCGGCACCATCTACCAGTGCACAATGTCGGACGGCGCCCGGCCACAGGCGGACAGCGTTGTGCCGGGCGGACAGCGCCGCCGTCCACAGGCGCGGTATACGGGCGTTGATGTGCACCGGCGGACGCCGCGCCGTGGCGTTGTGCGTCCGCCCTTAGAGCTTTCGATCCGGAGAATATTATAGACTTCACAATTTGATTTGGTAGTTAGATTGTGTACCAACCGCTGTTACCGAGTCCCGTATTAAAAATTATGCACAAAATAATTTTGTAAAGATACAAAAGTGGAATATGGTTGTTAAAGTTCAAATATTTGGTCATCAATAGCAAAATATGCAATTTTCGTCAAATTCCAGGTCTCTGTACCGGTATGTCTGGGTTGCTACGTGTTATTGGAGGAAGGAAAGACTGTGTCATGTGGCAAATGTGGCTGGCCATTCTGCTCTGAAGCGTGCACTCAAAAGGACCAGCATATACCTGAATGCCATTATACACAGAAGAGAGGACAAAAGGTACATAAACTCACGCCCGTTTCCCATAGGGGTCGGTAGAGACGACAAACCCGCTGAGATCCTGGTACACAACTCTATAGCTTCCTCCATATTTATCAATATCTTCACGCACGCTCGTCGGCTTGCATTTTGGTTTGTAGTAGACTGCATTTGACACTTTTTAAACATCACTAATTGAATGGAAGACGTAGGTATGTCCTCTTCTGTTTACCTTTATACCCCGAAGAGCATATACGCCTCTACGGCAGACCCTTCTATCAGACATTCGCCCTTTAAATCACTCTTCTTTCTTCATTTCGCTCTAAATATCCAAACAAGACTAACATAGTCTTCTCAATCCTGATTGCTACATTTCCGAACCAGACCGTTCTCACTTCATTCTTTATCCTGTCTCTAAATTTTACTCCACACGTTCTTAGCAACGAGCGTATCTCTACAGCATTGATTCTACTCTTAATCTGCTTCTGCCATATCCAACATTCATCAGTGTTGGTACTAACTCGCCATTATCCGTTGATCTAAACGACATTAAAAATTTCCCAATAATTATCTCCATCAGGTATCCATATCAACTTTCGGCATACCGCACCCGAACTACCAATGCATCACAGTACTCCGGTGCCTCTACCAGAGAGACCACAACCCAAAACTCTGGGCAAAGCTCCAGAACCTGGATTCGCACTGTGAAGACCGCAAAGGGACCGACAAATGGAACAGTGACAGGAAGATTATAGTAGATTTGATATGGAAGTTCTTTAAACTGGAAGGGACGTTCAGCGAGGAAGAGATTATGAGGTGCAGTGGAATTCTACAGGTATGATTATTTGTCAAATTTTATTTAATTACAGTGTTGCAATCCTAGTTGCTCCATGTGTTATTCGAGTGTGAACCGAGTGTTCGCCTCAGGTACGTCCAACAGAATACCAGCGTTGCCGACATCTGTCGGAAAGTTGAGACCCTTGCCTGGTCGCAACGGCAGAAATCTGACAGATCTAAAAATGCTGCATCCCTTTCCTGCACCAAAGTTATAAAAGCACTATTTTTAGAACTGTCCAAGTTACCCTGAAATTAGAAAGCTCTACCATAATGTATTGTATGTCTTACTTACTCTGCTGGCTCCGTGAGTAGAAGAGAATCTTGTACCTACCGATATGTCGTGTTGTTACGAAATAAACAGATATCTAACTTACATTATCATAATGGTCAGCACTGGTATTTTCTAATGAAGGTTCAACACTGTTCTGCAGATTAATGGCCACGAGGTGCTACTGTTGGAGCCGGAGTATGTGGCGCTATTCGACCGACTCTCCATGGCGGAGCACAACTGTAGAGCCAATTGCAACAAGAGCTTCACCTCAGAGGGAGATATCGTATGTATACTTCGGTGGCGGAGGGTTTGGGACGCTGGAGTCATGATAGGAACGTCCCAGGTCGCTACGAAAGGAAACTCTTAAAGGGAAACTTATGTAGGTACAATTGGCGAATGCCCTAGATAATATTTTTGATTCAAAAAATAAATCCTCTACTGCTATTTATTTATTTATCGCCAAAGACTAGTGAAGAACGCTACTTTGGAATTTCATGTCCTATATCTCATTTTTGTGGGGCCAGTCCCAGTAGTTGGATCTAATCGATCAATCAGATCAGTGGGAACTTTTTTCCTGTCGGTCAGATCAAATTGACCATTAGGAATTTTGCCGGTTTGTCAGCTAACACTTTTTGGTTGGATATCCTTTGGTCAGACTTCCAACAGATTTTTTTTCTTCAGCTTCTATGTGCTGGGACCGACATCGCACCCGGAGCTCGAATATCCGTTTGCTACACAGACCCCACCTGGGGCACCGAGGCGCGCAGGCACCACCTTGCTGAGAACTGGTTCTTCGAATGTGTCTGCGAACGATGCTCTGACGTTACCGAGTTTGGGACACTTTACAGTTCTGTTAAATGTAAGAAAAGGTAGGTGATCAAACAACCGACCGATGAGGAGTCCTAGCGCCAATGTACGAGACAGCATGATCCCAAATTCACTATTGAAAGACTGGCACGATACAGAAACACATTTATAGACAGTTTGTTCTTACAGATGTAAATTTTCATAACCTTTTTTACACGGTTGTGAGATTAAGCTCACACTACGCTGAAATATCGGCATTAGTACCCCTTGAGTCGACTCTATCCGTTATTATCATATTTTTTTACACTACAACTTCTCTGTATACGACTAACATGGAGTTACCTAACGTAAGTTCGCTCGCTGACGAGTACGCTGTGACATGACTGCAGATGTTCGGGAGCGATGGGATTATAATTCCGCTACTAACCGCTAGAGATGCAACAAAAACCTGACCAATTACGTATTCCATAATCAAATTATTACTTACAGAAACTGCAAAGGCTACTTGCTACCGCAAACCTTCCTTCACCCCATCCTTGACAAAGCGAGGAACCTTAACCCTGAAAATCTCAACTTGGATGATAAGTTCTGGATTTGCAACACCTGCAAGGATGCCGTATCCGATGCTATCATGCAGCAGCTATTGCAGGATATAGGAAAGGAGCTTAGCAGCATGCCCAAAGGAGATGCCGATGCTTGCGAAAGGTTCGTAGATACGTGTACATACAACATCCTGGCAAACTATCGCTTTCTCAACACATGTATATCAATATTTTCCTGCATTCTCGTCGACTTGTTGTAGACCACACTAGGTACACGGGCAAAATATCACTATGATTCTGACTCACAATTGAAAACCTTGCTCCAGATTCATCAGCCACTGCAGCAGCTACCTCCACCCGTCCCATTACTACATGACAGACGTCAGCCTGGCGTTGGCAGACATCATCGGCCAGGAAGATGAGGCGGGGCTGGCAGCAGTCACCAACGATCGCCTGGAGCTGAAGATGCAACTGTGTAGAAAGATTCTGGATTTACTGGAACTTTTAGCACCAGGTATCTATATAGCTGCCGCTCCTAAGACGAATATGGAAGAGAGTTTCCTCAATCAGATCCGAGTCATAGTAGCTTGCCACATATGGCATGGAATGGCGATATGTCGTGTTCGAATTATGATCATTAAAATTTCATTTTACTAAAAAGAAGCCTCTCTTGGACGACGATAACACCTCTGGAGACGTTCTCCACGTCTAACACCTTCTTGCTCCAACCTTCCCGTCCAAACAGATGAATGGAGGAATATCGTGCTGCAGAATTATCGTATCAGGGACAAAGGATCAGGACCTGAACCGACTACATACACACGAAGAGCGACAATCGTTGCGGAACCGGCTCCCTGGCATTTTTGTGTTGCGGAAGCATAGATGCACTTCAGGTGACTAACTGAGCCAGTGGAGTAAGTAAAGTACTGCCACCAAAAACGTTACAAAATGTCCTGTTTGCATTCTAGGCGGTACTATCTTTCCCTCAAAGAGAGGCTCCTCAATCTGGAGCCGTAGCTTCACCCCCTGGACGTGACCCATGGTGTCATCAGGCGTAGTAGTGATCACATCCAGGATATAGGATATTTTACAAAACAATTTATTTCAGCGGACACTCGTCTACGCGGCTTCCTGCTATATGAGCTGCACGCGGCTGTGACTGAGACAGGACGAAGAAAATCGCTAACAGATGGCCCGGTCGTCTTGCTAGGATATATCAGGGTAAGATTTCTGTATAGCAAATTAATAATATGATGTTAAATTGATTATATTTAATTAATTTCGGTGTATAATATCCTTTCGTAAAAATATTACAAAATCAAAAACACAGATTTTTTTGTATATCAAGTTATATGATATCTTTATTCATATAACAACAATAAAAATTTAAAATAACTATTATAACATTAACCTAAAATATATAAGTAAACTAAACTAAAAACTATATGTACAATAGGTCGGTTGAACTATCTGAATGGCTTGCATTACAGATAGTTCAACCGATCCCCGTTGTCCGGCAACGTGCCCAAAATGCTGGCGGCATTTCCCCTCTGAATAGATACTACAGCGCCATAGAGCTCTTATAAAGACATTTATCCCTATAAAATCTGCAATTGTGTATCAATTATAGAAATACCTATTTTAGGTGCTCTTAAAAGCACCATGAGAACTATTACTTGTATCTTCTCACACTAAAAAGCAGTGAAATACACTTACCTATACAATTAAAGCACGCAAGTGTAACGTGAGAGAAATAATAAACAGTCTCACATTAGTTTAGATTAATTGTAACTTATGCTAAACGAACTCCGTACTACTATTATTATTTATAATATATATAGCAAGGAATAACATACATAATGAGGTTCTCTTGAAAATGGCGGGAAACGACGGTTGCAAAATTATTTGATAATTTTTCTACAGTAGTTATTTTGAGATTAATGTCACGTTAAATTAATCAGAAAATGTTCGCGAGTGACAGTATGGTGAATTTGTTGGATAATTTGAGCAAGATCTGGGGTTTCAAGCTTTTGTCAAGAGTTCCCGCTACAAGCTCGGGAGTGAACGTGACTGTCGAGCTGCTTCGTCCAGAGTGATGACACTACGGCGACTCCTCTGGATGAAGACATGAAGACGCGGCTACCCAGGGTAAAAACGCTACTGCGACTCCCCTGGAGGAAGATAGAAGACTATTATAAATTGAATTTTCTGTAACATGACATTGGCAAATGATAAACTGTCGAGTCCATTAATAAAATAAATAAATAATAACAGACATAATAATTTTAAGGCTGGGTGTGATGGACTTTCAGCTTTTCTATAAAGGTTATACCTTAGGGTGCCATAGGCACTATCTAGGTACTTAAATTAAACATCTGTAAAAAATATATAGCAATCTTGGGGTGTCTATTTAGAGACTCATACATCATACGAACGGCCAGGAATGGAACGCCCTGCCGGCGTCGGTGTTTCCAGACACTTATAACCTTGGGATCTTTAAGGCAAGAGTGAATAGGCATTTACTAGGCCCGCGTGCTTCATCATCGGCCTCATCGTCACTTACCATCAGGTGAGTTCGGGGCCAAACGCGGGTTTAGTCAATCAATAAAAAAAAAGACTGATGAATACTGAAACACGAAACTTCGCTTGACAAAAAAAAGTCGCAAACATATACTTTCCATATCTTTTAAAATGAAAATTATGTCTAAACCGAAATAGTTATTTATACAAAAACCTACCTACTACCGAAACCCGTCTCGTACGCATCTTAAGCGACACGCGGCGTGGTCAAGTAGTCCACAGTACTTGCTCCACAATCAAATCACACCGAAATCTGTGACACGAATCCAAAATACGCCTTCATTACTGCGGCCGGCAACATTGCCACTTTTATTATCATGTTCGCAATCAATCGCAGGTGATACTACGGCGCGTTTTTAATTCAACTCGCTTTTCGAGTTTAACAAGTCTTGATTGATGAAGTCCAATTTTAGAGTCTTGAGACATCTGTTGAACCAGAATCAGAATATCTCTCAATAAATTATATTGCAAGATAGGCATTGTTGCATATTTTCACACATCAACTTTTGAATTTATCTACATTTACCATTGATCTCCTATAAACAACTAGATACACAAAGGTCTAAAACAATTTAAAAAACGTCCAAATAAGGGTCCATTGCTAACGTCCAAATAATGTCCAATAAAGCAAATGAGGGTCCATTCCTGTACCATCGCTGTACCAAGGTCTTCTTTTTCTTTTGGTCAATTCATCCGTTTGGACCGTCTTTGCGCTCGGACATTTTTAGAAGGCGTGTGTATCTAGTTGTTTATAGGAGATCAATGACATTTACACCATTTGACAAGGAAAAGATGCTAACGCACCGGATTAAAATTGGCAAAAAATCTCAGCAGCACGACGCAGTTGGAGCATTTTTAAACCCAGTTCTAATGGTTCTTTTTTATCCGACCGCCGAATGGAGGAGGGTAATGCTTTTCGAGCTAATCGTTCTTGTGTACGCGTAACCGACTACGCGAACATTGAAACGCTTAGTCCGTACAAGGTTTCAAGATTCTTTTCTTTTCTCATGTGATGTGCCCAAACCCATTTTAAGACTTATTAAAGCCGCTAAAAACTGCTGCCGAGCGACAGCAACCGTGACCGACTGCTTAACGTGCTTTCCGAGTCACAAAGGCTCAAATTTAAATGTCACTAGCGGTCACCCATCTAGGTCCTGACCTCGCCCAACGATGCTTAACTTGTACAAGCCTTTTCAACGTGGGTACACGTTTACAACTGAACTACAAGACAGGTTCAGGACACCATAGGGCCCAGGCGCAGTGGTTGGGCCACTAGACTTGTGATACTGAGGTCCCAGGTTCGATCCCCGGCCAGGATATATACAAATGAGTTATCTTCGGTATTTCGACGGAAAAACTTACGTACTCAGAACGGGAAACCTGCATGCCGTAGAAAAAATTCTAAGGCATGTGTACATCCACGAATCTCGCCCGTGGTGGATCATGGCCCGCGTTCCCTTGATGTAAGGGAAGGTCTGTGCCCGAGCAGTGGGGACATAAAAATAGACTGATGATGAGGGCCCATTTCTTTCTTTATGCGTTTAGCTCACATAGTGTTGTCCGCAGGAGTCCCGTCACATCCTGTCTCAGTCTGCCGGCCTGCTGCGCCACGAGCCGCCGCAGGTGGCGGAGGGGCGGCTGCTGCGGCAGGCCAGGATCAACATGCAGCAGATGGACGAAGTCATCAGCAATCTTTCTGCTTCTTTACCTTCACCTCTGTAGACTATGTTAGCATATAGTCGCTTGTTCATTTTATTTAGTTTTAATTGTCATTTGCCAATCAATATACTAAGTAGATACTTTATTATCACATAGTTTCATTTCATCGTCATCATCAGTCCGTATCACTGCTGGTTGCTGCCCCTTTCAAGGTGCGACACGTTTTTCGATGCTGTAAAATTTCGGCGTCATATTATTCGATATTTCGGTATCACGTACAGTGTGCGAGACGTACGCTCAGGTTTGCATTTGTGTGAGTGCACACAGATAGTGTAGAGTGATATTCGGCCTGAGGCGCGACGCGTCCAATACAAACGCAACAAAATACACCCTGCCGCGCACGCACCGCACTTCACCTCTTGTACCGCTATCACTCACACACATATAAACCTGAGCTTACGCCTCGCGCACTGTAGCGCACTCCAATCATCACGATTCTCGGGCTTTTGCATGCAGTCCCTGCCAACCTTGCCCTCCCTGGTTGGGGGGCATCCTACGGTTACCCGTTTATGGCCTCCATTCGAGAACTGGTCTCCCGGTTATAGATTCTACGACAGCTGTGACCAGACCAATACTTCAATACTTCATTTATTCAACCTTAGGAGCTCTAGGGAACACTTGGTTATGTCATACATAATATAATAATTTACAATAATATAAGGTCCAGAATACAAACTAGGTTACGGCTGGATGTACGAACAGAGGAACAGGGCAAAGAACCGACCCACGGGATATGAACTAATTGCGACTGTAAAGAGGCCTTGTCAATGTTTTACAGTTTAGAGCAAGTTTTTAATGGATTCACAATAATTCCACAGCTTGCTGATCCTATGAGCAATGTCATTTCCCTGATGTCGTAAGTATATCTACAAGAAAAATGCGATGTCAATTTTTATATACAACAAACTTCCTCAGACGATGAGGTTGTTAGAAGGCAGACCATTTAAAACGGAGTTGTCGTAGTGGCTCTTACAAAATATGTTCTACAGTGTCAAGGAGTTTAGTGGCCATCATCAATGTGTATTATTATATATAAACGGATATCACTCACTTATATTGTTAAAGTCGGCAATTAGACCGACAGTTTCGACCGATTTCGACGGTCTTTTTCAAGGTGAGCGCGCCACGCCCGCGTCGCCGTTGACGTTTCTAATTGCCGACTTTAACAATATAAGTGAGTGATATCCGTTTATATATAATAATTTGTAGTAATGGCTCACTTTAGTTTTAATTCTAAAATGTGTATATACTTTGTGTGTAATATACTTACTATAACATTTGTACACCTCTTAACAGGCTGAATACCATGACATTATTATTAAGTTGTATAACATCTCATATTCTGTGTATTCTGACAAATAAATGTAGGTTTTGATATTTTCTTGCATATCTAAATGGAGAAAAATTTTTCTCCATTTGTCATTTAGATTTCGAAAAAGGAACGCGTCATCAAATAAAAACATGATTTCTAACTGCAATGTTAGACATGAATTTGAGTAATTGCACAATTACTGGATAGATGTCGCTACCGTCCCTCAGACGAGAATGTGGAGACAGAATTCACGATCTGGATACGAATCACGATGGCTCTGTTGGAATAGAGCGTGCCACGGAATGGCGAGGTCCCGGGTTCGAATCCTAGAATATTTTTCTCCATTTATCATTTAAATAAATGTATTTGATTTCTTGTACTATTTTCACTTCAAACATTGCTTATTATCTTTTTTTTTAAATGTACATTGATATTATTACGTCAATGTAAATTCTGCTCGATTTATGTGGACAAGTATACGTAAGTACTGCCTGTTGCATTAAGTAAACAGGTTGGTCGCAGAGGCTGTACTGTATAGGTAACAACGGTTCCGAGAATCCGCAGCGCCCCAATTAGCAGCCGCACCAGCTCCCCTACTGTACGCTGTCAGCTGGCCAGTGGACTAGGAGCTGTAGTGCTGATTTCTAAGCGCAAACATCTTGAATTCAACTTTTCAATAATGAGAATCTATGAGGTTTTTTTATGAGTTAACGCCAGAGACAAAAGTCTCCCTTGCTCCGCGCCTTGACGCTGCTCAATGCACTCCTGGCATCCGCACCAGAGTGCGACGTGTTTGTGAGTGGATGGGCGACTGTGTGCTGGGAATGTTTGAGACTCTGCCAGGGGATGGATAATAGGGAGTCCAGTATTTTTTAATTTTTATTGTATAATCGTCATTGTTAGTTTTAATTATGTGAATTTTATTATATAGTTAACTATTAAATCCACAGTGAATTAGTTTTTTAACTGTAATGCTGTGTTACCATATTTTAAATAAATAAATAAATAAATAAATAAAAAGTGGTTGTTGCTCATAGAATCAACAAAATGTTCAAATTCAAATATATTTATTTGTAGAAACGGGTTACAGTGATCTTGGTAATGCAATAGGTTTCTACGAATCTTGCCCATCTAGAGCATACAAAATTTTCATTGAGAATCGTAATGTCATAGCTTTAAAAATGCATGTAAATTAAAAAATAGAAATAAAATTTATAAATTATGTCAAATCGATGAATCCGTCAGGAAGGCCATATCTGTCGGTTTTTCAGTCGGCGACAAAACTGAAAACGTGTCGTCATCAAGTTCATTGTGTAGTTCTGCGGGCAGCTTCTCGTAGTACGCGGGACCGATCACACGCGGGTTTTTTGTAGCCAATAAAAACTATCAGTGGTCAGATTTAATTGCCCCGGGGCCGGCACTGAACTAAATACGCCACTGGAGCCTAACCTAACACGCCACGGGGTGTAACATTTAAATGATCTGATGATGAATGCTTTCCGAAGCCAGACTCCCGCGCCATAATCGGGAGCTTGCAATAAATACGGTTATTTTTTCCCCTTGTCACACCGCGACAGATTACGCCCGGCTTTCTCTCGCCTTTGAATATTTGCGACCATTTATTGAATCATTCGGCGGATTTATGTCGAGTAAAAATTTAATATCGGATACCGAATTTTAGTTAAGTATGATTTTTTTAAATCTCAATTTGATTCCAAGGAACGGTGTTTTTAGGGTCCCGTGCCTCAAAAGGAAAAAAAGGAACCCTTGTCTCACTTTGTTGTCCGTCTGTCTGTCTGTCAAGACATATATCTCATAAACGCGTGGACGAATCAAGTTCAGTACACAGTGTAGATGAAGATAAAATATGTCGATAGAATAAAAAAAATCTAGACGTAAGTTGCAAGATTATCATTCATTACACACACCCTGTATAACAATATCTATAAACGAGTTACCTAAGTAAATAGGATGCCTTAAACACACAATACTTTATAGCTAGTCAATGAAACAACCTTAGAGCAAGTAGTTCCTATGATTGCACAATCCGTTGTAACTTCTAAACAACTGACTGTGTGAAGAAACAATGAGCCTTGACTTAAACCCTAATCACGTATCTTGGCATATCATAATAAAAATAATACGATGTGTTATTTTTTGTCATTTTTTTTTCGTGTAGTTTAGTGACCAAACCTATTTGTCAGATTCAGTCCGCCCGTAAGCCTCTGACGTGGCCTAATGACTGCTGCCGAGCGACAACAACCGGGACCAACTGCTTAACGTACTTTTCGAGGCACGGAGCTGTCACTAGCGGTCACCCATCCAGGTCCTGACCTCGCCCAGCGTTGCTTATCTTGTACGATCGTTTTCAACGTGTACTCGCAACTGAACTACGAGCCCCTCGTATTTTTTGTCATTGATAACTAGGTTTATTGCAAATAAATATATTACCTATAAAATACAAATTAGTACCAATATTAAACTAAAAATAAAGGTAAGTACTTACTAAAACTAAAATAAAACTATATGTACAAAATAGGTCGGTTGAACTATCAGAATGGCTTGCATTACAGATAGTTCAACCGATCCCCGTTGTCCGGCAACGTGCCCAAAATGCTGGCGGCATTTCCCCTCTGGATCGCTAAGCTGATTCTTTGGGCGAAATACAGGCCAGCACTTTGGTCACGTGTGGACTCCACGAGCCGCGCCGACAGATCTTTATAGATCTCCATCGCTCCCGGCCCCCACGGACCCAGCATCTCTACCCCAAATGGCACAAATATGTAGCCTCTGTCGAGGCCACAATACTTGCGCCTTGAGGAATTCAACCGCTACAGCAGCGCCACTCGCCCTTTTTTACTTTTTAGTAAGTATCTAAGTATTAAGGCTTCGTATGCGCGTATTTTCAGTTTTTCTACGAAGGCTACGGTATTAACTACTAAAATTAAACGTCTGAAAAAAATACATAGCAATCTTGGGGTGTATATTTAGAGACTGATGAATACCGATACACGATTGGACAAACTTCGCTCGATAGAAAAAAATCGCAAATATCCATGACTTTTGTGAAAATTATATCTAAACTGAAATTAGTTATATCAAAATGTAGGGTACTATAAATACGAGAGCTTGTTTTAAAAAAATCTGGCGTATTTTTATTTCCCTGCCAAAATTCATAAAAATACAAATATTGAGGTACCTACTGCGCCGTGCTCTTCACTCCGCCGCTGCGTGGCATCTTCTGTCTCACTCTTGCTTTTGACAACCATATAGAGCCCTAAGTAAATTATCCTATAAAATATAAATACCTACTTAAAAACTAAACCTAATCTAAAAATATAATACTATTTGCAACTAGCAATGGGGCACGTCGTCCAGATTGCCTCCCCAAGGCATCGTGCCGAGGACGATGGCTGCATTAGGTACCTCTGGCTGCATTCACCAGAGGCGTGGACCAGCCTGGTCGAATTTGCACGAACGCTAACAGCAGGTCAAGCAAGTGTAACACTTTGGACTTTGGACCGTTCTTATTATCTACGTCGCAAGATTTAAAATCGTACTGCAAGTGTTACCATTGATCTGCTGTTGTCCATACATAAACTCATGCCTTCAGATCCAAAATGACCGATTCCCAAAATGACCGCATTCCTAAAATGTTGTTATTTCCCCTAAATGACTCAAAAATCTGCTGATTAAATAACTATTGAACGCCTGATTCCCGCTAGTAGGCCGAAGACAGAGATACGTATAGAACCAGGGGCCCTCAATAAGGTTGAGATTTTCTCAAAAACTACTGGACCCAATTTAATAATTCTTTTACAGTTACACAGTTTTAACTTCTATCTATCAACCAGTGAAAGAATTTTTGCAATAGGTCACGTAGTTTGTGAGCAAATCTCAACCTTAAAAACTCTCCTCTACACCTTTCTGTGTTCCACCATAAAAGATAATTTATTCAAGAGAATATAACCTTATTCTAAGTTCCTGTGACTCCAAAGTCAAAGTCAAATTTCTTTATTGCAAGTAAGCACGTTGAGTACATTTTTGCACGTCAATATATTTTTTGAATTTACATTTACACCACTTTGCAAGGAAAAGGTGCCAACGCCGAGGAGAAAAAGTGGCAAAAAACTCTCAGCAACACAACTTTTAAAACAACACTAGGATTCCCTGTGTTGTTACTTTATGGCCGTAGTTGTTTTCTAAGTAAACTTATCTGACACAAGCAACACTGTTTTTTAGTGTAAATATGTCTAAGAAACACTCCCAATTTGTAGGTGTGAAATTAAAGTTAGGACGTATCACACTATCTAGTTATCACATGCAAATATCATTTGCGCCAACCACAACGCGAGATTCTAGTCGAGTCGATTCCCAAACGGCAAACCAAGCGAACCTAAACTAAACTCGTCTGTAAAGATCCACGAATATAATAATAGAAACATAAAACCCAATAACAAAATAAAACAAGATTGTCTTCAAGACAGTGATGACATAGAAAACAGTGAATTAAACAATGTAATTGAATATGTAGTTAATGTTTGAAAATGAGTTGAAATTGCTACCGCAATAAATGGCAATGTCAACGGCCACGATACGACGGCGTGTGTTTGTGAAACATATTAGGAGGGATTGACTGCTGGCTGAATTGGAGTTCGTGCTCGTATTTATACAGGTTAGTACCAGCTTCAAATAGATTTAGTTATTGAAGTAACTGTGCCTAGTAATGTGATCGAAGATTCAATTCATTTGGAAATCGATAGACTCACCCCAAAACTGAAATTACTGACGTTAACACTGCAATCAGAAACGTTAGGAAGGCGATGATATACCTAGTAGAGATCGAATTTGTTTGTTGTAATTATTATTTGAAACATTCCGAATAGCTAGTAGGTATATAAGTACATACGCAGATAACCTTAAAGAAGAAAAAGCAGACACAAAGGTCCTATCGTATTTCTTTGATGGCGGCATTTCACTTGGATATTCGTATTCGCTATTGGATGTTTGTCGTATTTGTCCAATACTTGACGTACATACAAATAAAACGAATATTTTGTCAAGAATACCTTAACAAACACACACATGGCAATTATCACAATTACGCAAATACGAATAGCAAAGTGAAGTGCCACCATGAGAAGTTTCTACCAGCAAACACGAATTCTTTAAATCTTCTTATTCTTTTTCTAGCTTCGGTCTCATTTGTGGTTGTTCGGCTGCAGTTAGACCACGTCAGAGGCCTAAGGGTGACTTGGCCAACTCTGTAAATAGGTTTGGTCAATAAAAACACACGAGAAGATTATTTTTCGTGCGATAGATCATCAACAGTTAAGTTATTTGATTGCCTTTTGTTACTTTAGTTGTTACTCTAGTTCCATGATATAGGCAGCTCCAAGAAAAGCGAAAAATTCTGCTCATCAGAAAGGCTGCACCACTACATCCATCAACCTCTTCATTTGTAGCAGAAACTACCATTGGTTAATGATATCTACATCGATCTAATCATACCTCTACAATGCTATCAACTTAAGCTGAGAATTGCATTTGTGTGAGTGCACATCGGCTTGTGGCGCGGCGCCAAACAACAAACACATACAAATAATTTTATTTGTATGTGTTTTACTAACTGTACTTTTGGCGATCACTCACACAAATGCAATTCTCAGCTTAAGTTGATAGCAGTGTACCTACATAGTCTTTCACTAACATTCGCTGTATACCTATGTATTTATTTCGTGACTATCTTTCAAGTGACCAAACCAATGTAACAAAATACTACTCAACTCTACTTACATCGGTAAGCCCGATAGTCATAGACAGTTTTGAGTATCAGTGGAGTTTAAGTTCGGTCTTCCAACTGTCAGTTTTCATACAATTTTGATGGTCATAAGTTTGAGCTCACTATGAGTCAAAACTAAACTGAACTAACCACTGAACTGAAGTAAACTGAAGTGTCAGTGGGCTGGTCACATCTGTCGTAGAACCGATAACCGATGGGGTAGACGAGTTCTCGAATAGAGGCCACGAACGGGTAAACGTAGTGTGGGACGCCCCCCGACCAGATAGAGGGATGACCTTCGCAAGATGGCTGGCAGGGACTGGATGCAGAGGGCCGAGAGTAGGGTTGATTGGCGCGCTTTGGGAGAGGCCTACGTCCAGCAGTGGACTGGTACGGGCTGATATTGATGATGAGTCAAAACTATATAGGTATGACCATCGGCTTAAATGCCTCGTACTTATAAATGAAATGATATAAATATCGTGTCGTTATTTGGGTGATCGTTCGTACAAATTAACACTAACCTGATTCACTTTGACAGTTTATTGCATAAACAAACTGTATTAGATCATCGATTGAAGAAATAAGAAGATGTACTCAGATGTTCTGAGTATAAAGTATATATTTATTCAAAATTAGGTAATAATATTTACAAATAAATACAAATTAAATCTAAACTACCTAAACCTACCTAACGTGTATAAATTATAAATAAAAAAACCTGCGCCAAGTCGCCCACAATTGGCAATGTGCCCAAAAGGCTGGCGGCGTTGCCCCGCTGTATAGCGAGGCTAACACGTTGGGCAAAGTAGCCGCCAGCCTTTTGGTCACGCGTGGCCTCGACCAGGTGCCGGGAGATTTGCTTCATTAGGCGGTGTGCTCCCGGCCCCCATGGTCCCAGCGTCTCAACCCCAAACTGCACAAATAGCTACGTAGTTATCGCCGATGCCTGCGTATTTGCGCCGTTTGAGGCTTTCAGCAGATTCTGCCGCATAACCGACCTTATTAACAGTCCCTGGAAGATGGGACGGCGCTAAGGTATCGACGCAAGTTGCGTCCCATACCAAAGGCCTTAAAGTTCTGAGTTAACTTTACTAGGCAGATAATATATCGTTTCAGAGGCTAGAATGTTCCCGGAACAAACACAATCATCTGATGTCCTATTTTAGTATAAATGAAATTGTCTGTGAGTAAATCATGGTTTGGGAATTGACAATTGTATATCAACAGATGTTTAAAAAACCGGCTAAGTGGGAGTTGGACTCGCACACCGAGGCTTCCGTGCAACGCAACTTAACTTAACCCTAGAACCTAATACAAGTTTGTAAAAAAAAAAAATTGGGAAGATGTAATTTCAAAATAACATTTTTGGGATTTTTTCGTTTAGACCAAGCTTCTTGCCAAATTTCATGATTCTAGGTCAACGGGAAGTACCCTATAGGTTTTGGTCTTCTTGCATTTTCATACAAATATGCGACATAAGCGGCCATATCTTTTGATTGCGTTGACGTAGAAGTTTGATTTTTTCACGGCTGCATGAGGTTGTAGACCTGAGTATTTAGTAATTTCAACTTGATCCGTCCACGCGTTTCTGAGATATAGGTCTTGACAGACAGACAGAAAGACGGACAACAAAGTGATCCTATAAGGGTTCCTTTTTTCCTCTTGAGGCTCGGAACCCTAAAAATGGTTTTCTTCAACTCTGTAAGGATTTTTAGGAAGACATGTTGTTTTCTCATTCTGCCAAACTCTACATCCGGTCCACTTCCTTTGTTGTTCCAATGTTATGCTGACGTACAGTCTACAGCGCATCAAGAGACCGTTATCTACCTCCAACTTGCCGTGGTATTGGGTGACTTGTTGTGTCTACTGTACACTTTCACTGTTTACTCCCGCCGTGACGTCAACGTTAGGTATACCTATCAACTTATCATTCAGGAGGTACATCAACTGCGCAGAGATTATTTTATCTCAGGATTAAGCGTCCATCATCTGTCTATCATGTTTTTCTCTTTTATTATTCTACATAATTGTAATTTACTTACATACCTACATAAATTCACGCCCGTTTCCCATAGGGGGTTATGGAATCCCATACTGTCTAGGCCCGTGTATTAATAGTCTGAGCTCAAACCCTCAAGCTCAAGAGCGAAAACAATTGCTACACTCTCAAGACGTGATCACCATTTCAAGTATGTCATCTATTAATAAACCAATCAATCTTGAGGGTGTATCACGTCATGTCTTTTCAAATCGCGGTTCGCCTGTAATCAGCAAATCCGTTCTCAAGTGTGTAAGTATGGGAACGCACTGCAAAAAACTTACGTCATCAAGTACCTAGATGGGACCCATTTGGGGTGGTTATGTGATGATAAGAACTGTCAAAAGTAAAAAGTGTTACCATTGATCTGCTGGCAATCCCATACATTTTCTTTCTAATCTACTAGCGTTTACAGAAGTCACTTGTCTAGGGTCGCATGACTGTTAAATTGCGTCTCTTCTACATCTGGAACGGATTCATTTCCGCAATGCTGGTATTTTTCCTCAAACAAAGGCGGAGTTTAAAGGTGCGACGCCACAGCATCCGCTTGCATAAGCGGTTGGTGTATTTGTTTGTCCAAATAATTATCAACTTGCTCTACTGCTTCCCCCGAACGTTCATCTATCAAAAGTTCTTCGAACAGCAGTTCTTCGATAAATCATGTTTTCGAACAAACGTTCGTCGCACAGGAGTTCAGTTGAACAGCAGTTCTTCGATAAATCATGCTTTCGAACAAACGTTCGTCGCACAGGAGTTCAGTCGAACAGCAGTTCTTCGATAAATCATGCTTTCGAACAAACGTTCGTCGCACAAAAGTTCTTTCGAACTGCAACTCTTCGATTAATCGTTCTGTCGATCAAACATTCATCATCGTTCAGTTGTATTTTTAAGTTATTGATCAACAATTGTAGATCGAACTTGCATTACGAACTCCTTTCTTTTAGGATACCTACGTAGCTGGTTGAGGACATTGCTATGTTTGATGATCTGTTTTGTTGTTGACTTGCCATTTCCTAATAACCTATATGTGACGTTTTCACTGTTCATCATCAGTCTATTTATATTGCCCCACTGCTCGGGCACAGACCTTCCCTTACATCGAGGGAGCTCGGGCCATAATCCACCACGCGGGCCCAGTGCGGGTTGGCGGATTTCACATGCCTTAGATTTTTTTTTTCTTCTACGGCATGCAGGCTTCATCACGATGTTTTCCTTCACCGTTTTGAGAGCACTCGGTAGATGTACGTAAGTCTTTCCGTCGAAAAAACTGAGGATAACTCATTGGTACATGGCTGCCCTAGCTGGGAATCGAGCCTGGGACCTCCATATTGCAAGTCCATTGACCCAACCACTGAGCCACCGAGCTCTATAAGCCACCGAGCTCTATATTTCACTGTTCAGTTTCTGTTAATTTATTATCTGCAACTAAATACGTCTTCGGTCTTCTACAGGGTGTAGAAGACGTATTAAATTGTACCTTGAATTCATTCGACAAATTGAAACTGGGGGTTCTCATGATAAATATTAAATTGTTAAAAAAAAACATTGGTAGATTTTTTTTAGTATATACTTAGGCAGTGCGCAGACCAGAGTCACGACTGTTTTAAGAAAGAACTTGTCGCTGAGCAGTTCTCGTAGGTATTAGACAGCTTTGTCTATGAGACGTCTCGATTGAAGTGTGCGCGCTTCATAATGTTTGTAAAGCAGTAAAGTCTTACAACAGTCGTGACTCTGGTCTGCGCACTGCCTTAGTGCCGTAGCCAGCTGCTGTCAAGTCTACCTTCACAAACTGCCGCCATCTTAGGTCAACTTAGCTGCCATCTTGACGCGGGCTATTTTCCGCACTTGGCCGCATGAGTGGCAGCCATGGTGCAAAACCGCACTAGTTGAGTCAGCCCAGCTCCCTCCAGAACGCCAGCAGCCTGCGAATGCCACATGCGGTCTGGGGGAGGGACCCTGGGTTGTTCAGGATCTGGGCTCGTTGTTCTGCCAGCCCTCCTAGCTTAGCTGCCACTGTACTTACTATAAAACCTTGCATCAACAAACCCCCTCTCTTTTCAGATAGCCGTCCACCAAGAAATGAAATTAGCTCGTTACCTATGCCTTCTCCTATGCTGCACTAATGCGAGAGGCGACCTCATCGCCGAGTACCAGGAGATGAGCAACCACGTGGCGGTGTCCCAGAGCCAGAGGAACCTCATGCTGCCCATTGAGCTGGGAGTCGACAAGTCTTCGGGGTGCATCTGCCGGGCCACAGAGAACTATAAGATAATCGTGTGCTTCGGGAATTATGAATGCAGAAAATTCCCTAAGGTTATTTATTTACTTAGAATTTGAATTACGCATTATCCATGCTCGGTGAATAAATTAGAACATGATGAAGATTTTCGGTGGGCGTGGCGTGGCTGAGTTGGTAAGAGCGTGTCACGGAATGACAAGGTCGCAGGTTCAAGTCCTGCCCACGGCAAGAAGTTTTTCATCATGTTCTAAGTTATTTATTTATTTTATTAATGGACTCGACAGTTTTGTCATTTGCCTGTACAGTAAATTCTTAAGATATATCATAGTTTTCTCTTCCTCCAGAGGAGTCGCCGCAGCCGTGCGGTCAGTCGCACGTTCACTCCCGAGCACTTTAATCTAGCTCAAAACTTCAGATCTAACATTTTCTGATCAATTCTTTGTGATAAATAGGGGGTTTATGATAAAGGGGAGTCCTCTAGCCAAGAGACATTGACTTTCGCCACAGCCCCATGGGACCCCCCTTTTCTTTGACTTTCGCCAATTAAATGCTAGTGTAAATATGGAGTACAAATAGGATTTTGATTACGAAATAACAAATGTCGTTCCCATACATTTTTCTTTCTACCAGCGTTAACGAAAGCAGACAATCAGGGGGCTGGTTACAAGGGCCTGAATTACACATAATGAAACCTTCATTCCCAATTTTTTTAAACAAAACTACCTACGTTATGTTTACTTAACCACAAATCCTCGAATCTAAGTATATTTTCCTCAATCGTAGAATTTATCTTAGCCATGCTCCGTTATCTTATCTTATCTCTCTGTCGCCAATTACAGGATCATTGCTGTTTTATTTTGTTAGCGTAGATTTCTAACATCATATAATCATATTTGGTACTGAGTCCATAGTAATTTAGTATTATTTACAGAGTTTTAAACTATTTACTACTTAACTATTATCTTGTAGTTTTGGGGTTAAGTCCATAAAATAATTAAAAATTCCTACGACGTCAGAAATGTGTGCAATAGTGGTAGTTATACACGGAGTATATGTGCATAGTTGCCATATTCTAAGAGGTAATAGTAATCAATGTTAACAATAATTTAACATGTATTATAAATTCGCGTAATTAAAGTGCAGCCAGATATTAATTAATTTAGTTTTTAAGTGTAAATAGAAAGAAACCTGTTTTATTTGGCGCAATGGGATTATTTACTACCAAAATACTACGAGTTACTCACGTGACCGAGTGAAAGAGACAGCAAGCAAACATAGGTAAACAGCCAGCCCCTAGAATACTTCGACCGATTTCAGACTTTCCTTCCTATTTTTACGGGCTTGACCGACAAAAATACCTAATTTATTGGTACTTAGCACCAAGTTTAGTTCGTATTTTAGCGAAATTTAAAATTAGTGATACTCTGACCGGTTTTTGGCGTAGACATTGAAAGCATAATTACAAATTATTTACATTTACTCACCGGATGTGTATCGGGGTAATAGGTGTTCAGAATGCCTTCCATTTTAGTCCAGCCAGGCACAATTTTTCTTTAATTTCCTCAACACGTTTGTAAATGTTTTGTTTTCCCGTGTCGAATGCAGAACTAATTATTTGACGTAAGCGTAACACATCAACACTCTCAATTTCGTGGTGCACACCACTTTCACATCACGTCACTCCACAATTCGAATAAGCGTAATGTTTACTGCCCGGAGCCTGCTGCTAGGGCGCCGGGCGGCGGCACCGCGCTGCGCGTGCTCAGTACGCGGTATCAAAATCCGTGAACCCGTGCGTCCCGGGACAGCGGCGCCGACTGACTGAACCGACCGACCGGCGCGGGCGGCGAATTCAAAGGGGCGAGGTGGCGCGCGGCACGCCTTTGATTCATGTCAACCATTGACCTTTGACCATTGATGCCTACGTGTTAGAATAGTGATGGGCGCGTAGCCGCGAACGATAAATTAGTGATTTACTCGTGGAATTGTCGATGAAATAAAATTACTAAATAAAATTAGTAAAAAAAATGGTATTTATTTTATAATTGATTTGTATTCAGTATCAGCAGTATAGTTGCCCCCATGAATATGGCAACGATGCAAATATACACCCTGTATATATAGTTAATATCTAGATAGGAATCAAGATAGCCTCTCAATTTTTAAAAATCATGTCATTGTTATATTGTTATACAATACAGGGTGTAACGTAAAGGGTATATGAAGCCGAGGTGTTCAGTATCGGTGACTGAACAACTTTTGTTCTACGATTTTTCGATATTTAATTACAACTGTTTATAAAAATGACATATTATATAAAATATATCTAGCCAACACTACACCTCGTCTAGGCCCGTCCCGCGCGGCAGGGTGCCCAGCGCACTGGCCGCATTGCCCCGCTGTATAGCGAGGCTCAGGCGCAGGGCAAAATACTCACCAGCTCTGAAGTCCCCCGAGGCGAGGACCAGTCGAATGGATATTTCTTATTTATAATAATATTAAATATAATAATATTTTCGATTAAAAAATAAATATAAATAATGTCTCATACAAATCGATCAGTGACACGTACGAAATGTATGAAAAGTCAAAAAATAAATTCGCGAAAATCGAAAAGTCGTAAAACAAAAGTTGTTCAGTTACCGATACTGAACACCCTCCCTTCGGTTTCATATACCCTTTACGTTACACCCTGTATATCATAGGAATTCAGGTTTTTTCGTATTAAAACCGTTTGTAATCATGAAAAATGAATATTGAAAAAGATGAGTCATTGGATGTCAATTTAGGTCAATTTGACTAAAATGTTTACCACAAGTTAAAACTATTCAAAACTATTAAAGAAAAACCAGATAAAAATATGACTACCTACCATTGATCTCCTATAAACAACTAGATACACAGAGGTGTTACTAAAACAATTTAAAAAACGTCTTAATAAGGGTCCATTGTTAACGTCCAATAAAGCAAATGAGGGTCCATTCATCCGTTTGGACTTTCTTTGCGCTCGGACATTTTTAGAAGGCAGACTGTGTATCTAGTTGTTTATAGGAGATCAATGCTACCAACATAATAACACATGGTAACCTGTATAAACTATACAAAACTAAACGTAGCTCTCTTATTTCAGGTCACAGCCAGAAGCGAAAGTCTTCGGGTCAGAACCACAGTCATTGTCGATATCCACAAAGGAGTACTGGATAAATACAGCTATTTAACAGTTCTGGATATTGAAGCCAATCACCAACTGAAATACATTGAGCCTGGCTCCTTTAGGAACTTGAGCAAACTGCAACATCTATCTATATCCTACAACACAGCCCTACATACGCTTGAAGAGAATGTATTTGAGGGTTTGACAAGTCTTCGGAACTTAACTTTAGTCAATAATGGATTCTCAAATCTAATGCAGTTAACACCAGCTTTCAGCCCAAGAATACTACCCATGCTGATGCTGCTAGATGTCTCAGAAAACTCATTTGAGAAGATTACACACGAAACGTTCCTGCCTATGGAAGGTACGATGTTAAGGCGGCTGGACATTAATTTATGTAGACTTGATTTCATACATCCAGACAGTCTGCTTCCACTCAAGGATTTAAAGAAGTTGAACATAGGAGAGAACGATTTAAATTCGCCAATGATAGGAGAATTTCTAATGAAGATGCATAAGAAAGATATCAACTTAACTCACCTGGATATATCTGGAATGGGATTCCGGAAACAACCACCCAGAGAGTTGTTGAACGTTGTAGCTCAAACCACAATTAAATGGTTGATTTTAGCACAAAATCAATTCGAGGTCATCGCAGACGACTCTTTTCCACCCATGCCCAATATAGAGTTGTTAGATTTGAGACGAGTATATGCGATATTAATAGGAGGATCCGCATTTGATCCTCAAAAATTCCCGAACCTTAAAGTTTTACTTCTTGGTGGGAACAATTTACCTGGAATACATCAGAAACATCTTTCGAATCAACTGTTGGTATTAGATCTATCAAACAACAATGGGAATCCTATCACTCCGGTATATTACGAGATAGACAGAGACACATTCATTCAGTCAAATGAACTGAGGATTCTGAACCTAGCTTTCAACAGACTCAAAGCCATATTTGACTATACGTTCAGAGGATTGGATAAACTACGAATTCTCAATATGGAAAATGGTACCTTATTCCACATTGGAGATGGCACTTTCAAGTCTACCAGACGTTTGGAAATGCTTAACTTAGCAAACAATCCCATAACAGCTAACCAGAACTTGACATCAGCTCAATTTGAAGGTTTAAATGAATTAAGAGTGTTGATATTGAAGAATTGCGGAATACGGCGTTTTTATGACGACGACAACCTTTTTGAAATGATGCCAAACCTGACACACTTAATACTAAGGAATAATCAACTGTACTTCATCACTGCGGAGATGTTGAAACCTTTAAAGCGCTTACATGTGCTCGACTTGAGCGAGAACCTTCTGATATCTTGGTGGAAGCCTTTATTCCTCGCATCAGGGGTTAAGCCTCACCAATTGTATTTGACGAACAATAAGATATCTCATTTCTCCATGAGCATGATCCAGGATATCAGCTACTTGTTGGAGAATAATGGGAATAAGACAACTGAAATCGAATTGGTGGATAACGTTTTCGTTTGTGATTGCAATGCCATGTACACCACATACTTGTGGTTGGAAGTGAACGGGTCTATGGCTTTGAAGGAATACTTTGCGTCTTCGCAGTTCCAATGCAGCAGTCCAGACCTCTGGGAGAATAGGAGAGTAGCTGAATACTTGTCTTCGATAAAGAGCTTACACTGTTTGATGTACGAGAAAATTTCTAACGTCATGGTTTTGGTGTGGACAGCGCCGTCCCTAATCACAATAGCCATGGTTCTAGTAATAGCTATATTTCTGTACAAATATCGCATTTACGTACGATACTGGTTATTTCTAGCAAAAATGGCGTTAGGAAGGAAGTTTATAAGGAAATCATTGAAAGCTGAGAACATTATCGAAAGAGGATATAAATACGACGCATTTGTGTCTTATAGCTTTGAAGATAGAGACTTCGTTTTAGAAATGATAGCTCATTTGGAAACTAATCCGCCGTATTTGAAACTTTGTGTTTCGGAGAGAGATTTTGAAGTCGGCTCGTTTATTTCAGAAGCAATATTGACCAGTATAAATGAGAGTAGATTTGTAATTTTGTTGATAAGCAACCACTTTGCTCAATCTCAGTGGTGTAGGTGGGAGACTCAGCTGGCTGAGTACCACAGACTGTTCTTAGAAGATGGGACGACCTATGATCCCCTAGTATTAGTAAGAATAAGCGAGGTGGATAACAAATACTTAACGCCAACGTTAAAATATTTATTGAAAACCAAAATCTATCTCTCGTGGAACGAGAATCATTCTGAGGAGTTTTGGAAGAAGCTCAGAAACGCTTTAGGTAAGAAAAAGTGATTAAATGTAATTGAAATGTACAAACTCATGTTGTTATTATAATATAAGTAGTTTTGTTATCCCAAAATACTGTTTCATTTTTTTTTATAAGTACATATTTTTTAAGTAAGTTTATTTTGCTCTAACCCCAGCTCAAGTGAAATAAATATAAAAACTTAAAATAATACAAATAATAAAAGTAATATTTACATAATAAGCATATCGCCTACGCGTCGCCCCCATGGGGCAGGGTTCCCAGGATGCTGGCGGCATTACCTCGCTGAACGGCTAAACTCAGCCGTTGAGCGAAGTAAGCGCCAGCCCTGAGATCCCCTGTAGCGAGGACCAGTCTTTTGGACATACTCTTTGCAAACATTTTTGTGTCCGACGACCACGGGCCCAGTGTTTCCACAGCCAGCGCGACAAATTCGTAGTGCGCGCTGAGCTGGGAATATTTACGCCGTTTCAAATATTGTGTTTGAAGTTGAGTGAGGTTACTGGAAGACCTATTGATTGTCTTTTATCAATCCTAACTTTGTATTTGCTAACGAAAAAGTGAATATCAATCCAATATTTTTTTTATTGATTTGCTTTGCACACTTAGCCTTTGTTATAAGAACTTCCTGTTTAAGGCGCTATGTGGTTGTCAAAAGCAAGAGTGAGACAAAAGATGCCTCGCAGCGACGACGGTGTGTAGAGCACGGCGCAGTGCCTCAATATTCGTATTTTTATAAATTTTGGATGAATTTTGGCAAAGAAATAAAAATACGCCAACAAAAATCTGATTTTTTTAAAACAAGCTCTCGTATTTATAGTACCCTACATTTTGATATATATTTTGTATGAATAACTATTTCGGTTTAGATATAATTTCATTTTGAAAGACATGGAAGGGGTATGTTTGCGATTTTTTTCTATCGAGCGAAGTTTGTCCAATCGTGTATCGGTATTCATCAGTCTCTAAATAGACACCAAAATTGCTATATATTTTTTTCAGACGTTTAATTTGAGTAGTTAATGCAGTAGCCTTCGTAGAAAAACTGAAAATACGCGCATACGAAGACTTAAACCTGACACACAC
The DNA here is from genome assembly GCA_963506565.1 of Tachystola acroxantha. Lineage (NCBI taxonomy): Eukaryota > Metazoa > Arthropoda > Insecta > Lepidoptera > Oecophoridae > Tachystola > Tachystola acroxantha. The sequence continues at coordinate 12,174,308 of OY735884.1, read as the reverse complement.
AGGCACGATCTGCACGCGGCTTACGGCCAATTGAAACGCATACCCCGCCCCATTTTCTACCGTCGTTAACATCCAGTAGGTAACGGATTGCGGCAGGCCTCAGATCGCTACCTACTGGACGTTAAAATGCCCAGAAAATAGGTCGGGCATGCGTTTCAACTGGCCGCAAGCCGCGTGCAGGTCACGGCTGTGTGTGGAACGCTTTATGACGCTGTCAAAACAAGCCCTTTCATCATAGAAATGAATGTATTGACTTACATTGCAACTGCTTTACAAAATAACCAGGTATCCCACTTTGCGACAATTGAGTCGGACTTTAGAATTCCACGGGCGTCTTCTAGTTCTTGCAAATCAAAGGAAATCCGAAACGGGTAAGTAACGGGACCAGATCTGCTTTAGAATTAAGTAAAGTAGAGATGTAAACAGAGAAAGGTTTCTCAAAAATTACTTGACGATTTTTGAACGGGGCGGCATAAAGAGAAGTGGCCTATACCTACTTAAGAAAAGTATAAATCCGACCTGTCTTCAACCAATGCGTCCTACCAGTGATGACTGAGCCGAAACGTGGCGGCTTTTCTACTTGCAATAAATGTTTGTATACTGTCTTGTAATAACATCCTCAATATATAAACTGGAAAGTTACGAAATCCTTGAGAAAGTTCAATAACAACGTTCAGAAAACGAAAGTGCATTAAAACTAATATTGATCAGATTGCAGCCAGTTTCACGCAGACTTTCTACCGACACCACGAGGAAATACATCTGGAATTACTTAAGCAAGTGGGTCGGTACGGCTCGCTACGACATACAACTTGCACATACTCATGTTGATACGCCCAATGTTTGAGGTGGAAGATGGGCCGGAGTTAGTCTGAGATTTAGAGATACTTTTGAGCAATAGCTGGGGCCCATATAGCCCTACCTACAATACAAATGGTATTGTCCAATACAGAGAAAGGTGTACAGGAGAATTTTTAAGGTTGAGGTTTTCTCAAAAACTACTTGACCTATTACAAGAATTATTTCACTGTTAGACAGATAAAAGTAAATTTTTGACAGTTCCTGTCATTTTTGACAGTTCCTATCAAGTTTGATCAACGTCGGTCAAAAGTTATGTCGGCCATAATGTCTGTCGGGCGAAAGTCATGTCGATCAACTGTAGTGTCGATCAAACGTAATGTCGGCCAAATGTCTTTCGGGCGAAAGTCGTGTCGATCAACTGTAGTGTCGATCAAACGTAATGTCGGCCAAATGTCTTTCGGGTAACTGTTTGTCGATCAAAAGTTTTACAATCAAACTATTTATTTATTTATTTATTTATTCATTAAAAAGTATAGCATTACAGTTTATCACCTATGCACTATACATTTCATTTAATTATTAATTAGATTATTAGAATATTAATTCAATTATATGTACCTATTACAGTTATAATATTCAATATAATATAATACTCATTATTCCATTAAATATTTAAAGTAATTTTATTTTATTTTATTTTTTATTTTTTACTATGTCCTGTAAAAGAATGATTAAAATCGATCAAGTAGTTCTTGAGAAAATCTCAAACTTATTCAGGCTCCCTGTATACTTATCTCTGTCTTCGTGTGTACCGTCTAATACAGAGAAAAGGAAAGTCAATAAGGTTGAAATTTTCTCAAAAAAACCGTCCAAGTCCGAGTCGGCTGTCGGACTCGCGCACCGAGGATTCCGTGCAACTTCACCATAACATTTGCTCTAACGAAGAGAGCTACGTTTAGGAACAAACTTATCTTTACGTTTTAACTAATTAATTAAAAAAATATATTTCGTCATGGAACCCCAAATTAACAGTTTTCGGATTTTTTCCAATACTTGAGATGTAACTAGTTTCATGCTAAATTTCATGATTCTAGGTCAATGGGAAGTACCCTATAGGTTTTGAGTTTCTCCCGTTTTCATACAAATATGCGGGAAAAAGCGACATAAGCGGCCATATCCTTTGATTGGGTTGACGTAGAAGTTTGATTTTTTCACGGCTGCATGAGGTTGCAGACCGGAGTATTGGGTATTAATTTCAACTTGATCCGTCCACGCGTTTCTGAGATATAGGTCTTGACAGATGGACAGACAGACAATCATGAGCTCACTCTTACAACCGTCAAACGTCTATGGAGTTTGGCGTTTGTAACCAAAGAACGAATAAAATCTTTGTTTGTAACCGCTCTCAGGTTAAATGACCATGCCAGATTCTGCCCCACTATCAACCGCAAGTTGTACAAGATAACGAATAAATGTAAAAGTATCTCCGTTTTTTTATTAAAATTATTGGTTTAAAATAAAAAAAAACACCTTAATTAAGAATTCAGAAATGAGTAAGAAATCGAAGCGAACTATTCATTGTTTTTGTTATTCTTCTATAGGAGTTGCGAGAGTAGTAGAAAATGATACTGATTATGATTATGCAATATGAAACCTGTATAATACCTAAGTCACCTACAAAATGATAGGTACAGCTTAAATGGTCACGTAGTTTTGTAGGTGGGGCAAAGCTCCATTGAAATGTGGCAATGTCTTTTAGACTCGAAACTGTTTATGAATCTCGGCCTGGATGCGGCTCTGTTTTGCAAATTGCAATAATGAAGAATCTTTCTAATGGGGTAGAGACCAACTGTAAACAGTAATTTGACGGCACTAAGTAATGAATAGCATACAATCCCGACACTAAGCACTAGACTAGCTTACAGAATGTCAATAGGTATGGACTGTGGGCAATACTGTGGGAATGAAACGTAAGGCCAATGAAACTATGAAAGGTATAAAATGAAAATGAGGATTCCAATAATACTGATCGTAGAGTTGTGAAACGTCCTTGAAGAACTAAAAATATAAACTAACTTACAATATTAAACTAAAAATAAAAGTACTTACTAAAATATAACTAAACTAAAATAAAACTATATGTACAAAATAGGTCGGTTGAACTATCTGAAAGGCTTGCATTACAGATAGTTCAACCGATCCCCGCTGTCCGGCAACGTGCCCAAAATGCTGGCGGCATTTCCCCTCTGAATAGCCAAGCTAATTCTTTGGGCGAAATACAGGCCAGCACTTTGGTCACGTGTGGACTCCACGAGCCGCCCCGACAGATCTTTATAGATCTCCATCGCTCCTGGCCCCCACGGACCCAGCGTTCCTTGAAGATAGTAATAGGTAGTTACTTATTTATCTAGTGCAGTCGAAGACAGAGATAAGTATACAGGGGGCCTCAATAAGGTTGAGATTTTCTCAAAAACTACTGGACCGAATTTAATAATTATTTTACAGTGACATAGTTTTAACTTTTATCTATCAAATAGTGAAAGAATTTTTGCAATATGTCTAGTGGTTTTTGAAAAATCTCTACCTTAAAAACTCTCCTGTAAACCTCTATCTGTGTTCCACCATACGTCGGCCCTTGGGCCAATGAAACTATAAAAGCTATAAAATGAAAATGAGGATTCCAATAATAATGATCGTAGTAGTGAAACGTCGTACCTCCTTGAAGGTAGTTGCCAGTAATAGGTAGGTACTTAGGTATCTAGTAAGTACCTAAGTAGTAGCACATTTTGAAAATAAGTACTAAGGCCCGTATTAATAGTCTGAGCTCAAAACCCGCCCTCAAGAGCGAATTCATCTGATACACTCTCAAGACGTGATCATCACAAGTATGTCATTTAAGTATTAATAAACCAATCTTGAGGGCGTATCGTGATGTCTTTCTCAAATCGCGGTTCGCCTGCAATCAGCCAATTCTCAAGTGTGAGTTTAACAGTTCTCATTGAGTTTTGTTTATTAATACGGCGTTACTCACGTGATACCCGATTCCTAAACGCGCACCTAAGTTACGTTTATTAATAGGAACGTCATCTTGAGGTCGTTCTCAAGATTGACTTTTGAGCTGAGAGTGATTTATTAATACGAGCCTTAGTGTAAAAAAAAATTGACACTAAGGCTCGTTTGATAAACCTACTATGGTGATAATGATCAAAAGCAAGAAACGGCGGCCTTAACAACTCTGATTAGGTTTGGTCACAAACAAAAAAACAAAAAAACCAACCGACAACCAAACAAACAGTGCATCGCAACAACATAAACTCGATACTAATTAACAAACCAATTAAATTAATTAGGAAGCCGCCTTTCGATTTTCAAGTGGCAGGTCATTGTTTTGGCGCGGGAGAAAACGCCATCTTCATTCACGATATCGGCGGGATAACGGTGCGGCGCACGCGCAGCCTTCCCTCTCTCTCCGACACTCAGAAGCTACGCCGAGAGAGACGAGAACAGTCGCAGACGGCGGCTGGCAAACCATTACTCGACTGACCTACTCAGACGCACACACTCTTTCTTGCTAGCAAGCGGAACCTAATTTTTCTATCGTGTGAATTCGCAATGTATCGCGGCGACTCGGTGGAATTAATAGCGTGAAATAACAGAAATTATAATGATTTACGAGCACATTGTAGATTCCTTAACGCAACTGTCGAGATGAGATAAAATTATCATCCATATAGACAAAGCAAGCGCGAGGAAATGTTGAACTGTGTTCAGAAATATCTGGGTGTACAGTAAACTAATCGGACGCATCGAATTTAAATTAATTAACAGGGTTATGACAGTTATGGATGGAACTGACCGAGGCCTTCTTCAGTTCAATAAATTTAAAAGTTGGTCAGTAATGTTTTAAGGATTAGCACAGTATAAGAAATACTCCTATCTATCACCTTTATACGCTTTGGGATGCTAGTGAAAATGATGTCGAAATTATAATCATTTTGTAAACAAATATGATCGTCTAATTACCTGTTGTGATGTAACACTGAAGGAACTGATTGATTGAACCTGTTCGTCATTGTAAAAATAGAGTGATCCGATCTAATAATGTGAAAATAACTATGCAATAATCACAGAACAGCTTAAAATGTTAGTAGAGTAGGGTAGTTTTTCTTTACAAAATAAGACACTTGATTCTTACCTATAATGGGGATAATTATTCTTACTATCAACGTCAGTCAACCTAATAAGAATTGAAATTAGATATAGCTTCAACATTGATCTCCTATAAACAACTATATACACAATGGTCTTACGAAAACAATTTAAAAAACGTCCAAATAATGTCCAATAAAGCAAATGAGGGGACCATTCATCTGTTTGGACCTTCTTTGGGCTCGGACATTTTTAGAAGGCAGACTGTGTATCTAGTTGTTTATAGGAGATCAAGTATAGACCAAAGGAATTTGCTAGTTCCTTCCGAAAACCAAATTAGACTTTTGATCAAGCTTAATTTCAGGTCAGCTTACAAATAATGAGGCAGTATTCTCAGTCTAGCGTAGAACGTGATTGATGGTGAAGAAAGGAAGAAAGAAATCAAAGTGGCCTTCAAATAATCAAAGAGTTCTAATTCAAGTTCAAAAGATTCTACTAGAGTACTTAATACTCTTAAAGTACCTATGAATGGAAAACAATTTAAAAGCATAAGTAGATAATACTGTAGAGGGAATAAGGGGAGGGCTTTGTGTAGCAGTGGAACAATGTTTGTGTTTATATGTGGTAATACACCACCTATAAACATAGTTTTAAGTACTTACGGTATTATTTATTGCAAAAAAACTAATATACACAAACTAACTATTACTATTAAACTAAAAATAAAGGTACAAAAATATATCTAAGTAAACTAAACTAAAACTATACGTACAACATACGTCGAGTTGAACTATCTGAATGACTTGCATTACAGATAGTTCAACCGATCCCCGTACTTACTAACACTTAATGGTCTTTGTGACTGCAATAAATCGTTTGAATTTGAATAAAGGCTAACAAAAAAGATAATGACGATTATAACGAAATCAACAGACCGCTTAGACTTCACATTGCCATGCGAATACGAACGGAGTGGTCTGGATCGATCACATTGACAAGTGCACCGACAACTTTTCCTTCAGGGCCGATCATTAAAAAATGAAGTGCATCCGATGACTCCACAGTGCAGCCAGGCCTTGACAGTGGCATTGCGAAAGTGGCAGCAGCAGTCGGTGTCCAACCGTGTCGCAGTGCGGTTGTGCCACGATGGTACCAGTGCGATGCGCGTGCGCAGGGAAAGTTCGTTAGACTGCGAAATGCGGCTCGCGATCGTCTTTCTATTTGTGGTGAGTGCTAATTACGTTAAAAGTGTTAATGGCGGGTGCTCTCTCTTGGATTTTATGTAATCTTGGAGCTTTTCGAGGATTCAGGTGGTAAGATTTGATTAGTTTATCGTCTGGACTTAATGAGGGACTGTAAATACTATTCTAATAGATATTCAAAGACGTGAGTTTGCTCTTAGATACTGTCAAAATTGTATGAAATCTGACAGTTGTAAACGCGAACTCAAAAATATCGCACTCAAAACTGTCATGAATGTCGACGTTAGTAAATAGAACGACCATTGTAAAACTGGTAGTACTTAAGTAGTACTTTAGAGATGGCCTGATTTAGAGAAGAAGTGTATAGCAAGGGATGGATAGGTTATAGTTATTGTACTTGCAAGTGACAATATACATAATTAACCCTATATCTATATGCAACACCGCAGCATACCACTGTGAAACGCTTACCTGGGTCATTTGTTCATATATACTGGTGTAAAATTTGGTTTTATTATATAAGAAATAAATAAATAAAATAAAAAAATATGTATAACGGCAATATTGAGTGTAGAGTAAAAGATTTTGAAGCTTAAACAAGTCACGATAATTGCGAAGGTGAATGAATGCGAAGAGGGCTTGATTTAGCGACTAGCAATGTTATTATTCCTCTACAACTGATTCTTCAGGGAAAGATCCAGGGCAGAAGAAGGTCAGGTAGAAAGAAAATATCATGGCTCAAGAACTTACAGTAATGGTACGGTAAGAGTACCAGGTCTCTGTTCCGTGCGGCGTTGTCGAGAGTGCAGATTGCCATAATGATCGCCAACATTCGTAAGAAGACGGTACCATGAGAGGAAGAATGTTAATATGATACGATGAAGTGAAAATAGAGGTGAAAAGGAACGGAAGAAAAGCTCTGAAAGATCATGGTTCATGAATGCGAGTGAATGAAGAGATAGAATAGACTATGGAAGTAATGTTACACATTGACATCGGAAAATTCCATCATATCTACTTAGATATACAGGATGATTGGAAATTCGATACATTCCTTGAAAGGGGTGATACTAGAGGTGGTTTGCAACAAATTAGGCCCTATTAACGAGGGGTCGAAAATGAGTGGTTTCTGGTTTCTTTAAACATAACATTGAAAAAAAATTCTAGCCTCGTGATTTATGACCTTTTATTTTTGTGTTAAGGGGAATTTTAGGCATGCATTTATTTAAGGTAATCTCTACTTTATCAGCTTTCAGAAAAATATTATTTCAATGCTCATAGTGGAGCAGTTTTTTAACTTTAAAATTTTAAAAAAAATTATAACTACCGCACCATCAAGTACGGTCTACTACAAACCGACGAGCATGCATGAAGAGATTGATGAATGTGGTGGAGGAAAGGGTGGTGTGCCAAGATCGCAGCAGATGGAAGTTCATCGTCTCTGCCTACCACTACGGGAATCAGTCGTGAGTTTAGAAATAAATAAAATAAAACTACCGTAACTCAGAAACCACTCATTTTCGACCCCTCGTTAATAGGGCCTAATTTGTTGCAAACCTCTAGTATCACCCCTTTCAAGGAATGTATCGAATTTCCAATCACTGTATAGACAATCGTCTCTAAATTCTGAAATTTTAACGTTTCTCGTAAACAAAGAAAACAGACATACGACCATAAAACTAACTAATATAAACCCAGTAAACGAAACAGGTGTTTAAAACAATGTTTTCTTTAATTACAAAGCTAGATAGCAAGAGGTCAGAGAACCTTTAAAGTGAGACTAAACCACCTATTGTTATGCTGAGAAACATATCCTAAACATATTTACTTAACGAGGTAAACTATTAGCTAGTATTAATAGTTTAAATACCATACCACAACTTTTAGAACCTAAGGTGCTCCCTCACCGGGAGCATTCGCGTGTAATGTAACGTTACAGATTCTAGCATTACATCAGTGAGGGAGAAAAACAGCGTCAGTCAGGGAGGTAGTATTGTAATGTAATGCTCAAAGTCGAATCTGCAACGTTACATTACACGCGAATGCTCCCGGTGAGGGAGCGCCTTTAAACTGTATTTACATAACTCTCTCTCCTAGGACCGCGCCTGTTACGCGTTTAGTAATATCGACTCTACCAAAAGATCTACCATCTCTAACTAATGAAGCTATAGTTTTGGTCCCAACGTAGATCCCTGTTGAAATACGTACGGTCAAAGACACAGAGAAAGGTGTACAGTAGAGTTTTTAAGAATGAGATTTTCTCAAAAACTACTTGAACTATTGCAATAATTCTTTCACTGTTTGATAGATAAAAGTTAAAACTATGTACTGTAAAATAATTATTAAAATCGGTCCAGTAGTTCTTGAGAAAATCTCAAGCTTATTGAGGCCCCCTGTATACTTATCTCTGGCGTCATGTGTACCTATATCAACAAAGCATTCGTTCACTATACTAAGGGACGCGTACAGAGTCTGAAAAGTATCGACTCTACCAAAAGCTCTACCATCTCTAACTAAAGAAGCTATAGTTTTGGTCCCAACGCAGATCCCTGGTGAAATATATCAACAAGTATTCATTCCTATTCATAGAGATGTGTAAAGATCATTCACATAAAGGGGTTCGTAGTCCAGTTGTGAGTACACGTTGAAAACGATTATTAGTAATTCTTTTACAGTTACATAGTTTTCACTTTTATCTATCAAACAGTGAAAGAATTTTTGCAATAGGTCAAGTAGTTTTTGAGATAATCACAACCTTAAAAACTCTCCTGTACACCTTTCTCTGTGTTCCACCGTACAAGTTAAGCCAAGTTGGCCGAGGTCAGTGCCTGGATGGGTGATCGATAGTGACATTATCATACGGGGCTCCGTGCACGTTAAGGGGCTGCCAGCTGTCAAACTCGAGCGCGAGACAGAAGATGTCCCGCAGCGGCGGAGTGAAGAGCACGGCACAGTGACTCCATATGTGTGTTTTAATAATTTTGGATAAATTTAAGCAGGAAAAAAAATACGACAACAAAAGTCACATTCTTTTTAAATCAAGCTCTTGTATTTATAATACCCTACATTTTAATATATATTTTGTATGAATAACTATTTCGGTTTAGACCATTGATCTCCTATAAACAACTAGATACACAGTCTGCCTTCTAAAAATGTCCGAGGTCCAAACGAATGAATGGATCATTTGCTTTATTGGACATTATTTGGACGTTAACAATGGACCCTTATTTGGACGTTTTTTAAATTGTTTTAGTTGTTTTTTTGTTTTTAGGAGATCAATGGTTTAGACATAGTTTTTTATTTTAAAAGACATTGGAAAATGGCTTTTATAAACGGGAAGAGAGCCACTAAAATTAATACGAACTGTGTAAAATGAATCAGACTCACTGGCCCACACGTCCTCCACAGCACTAAACATGCCAGACATGACGTATGACCATATTTGCCGCAAGCACTGCACAGCATTGGAGACATTGGGTCACGTAATTGTGACTAGAGTTGTTTCAGTATTTATACAGAAAGGCCTTGAATTCATTCGACAAAATTAAATGGATGGTCAGGCTTGTGACATACATTAATTCTGCACAGCGTTTAAGTAAATTAAACATTTATGCTGTTATTCATAAACCTAGTTAAACCTCGCTTCCCTTAAATCGTGTTGCTATCCCTTTCACACTTCGTTAAAAAAGGTTAAGATAGAAAGGGACATGGGACAGGGGCCTGAACCGCGGCGGCGTAACTTTAAATCACAAAAAAAATATTTACAATAAATTCAACTATCAAAAAAATTCTTAAGATGATGTGCATCGTTACTGTGCTTTGGAGTTTTTACATTTTAAGGTATTTTATTGCAACGATTTCTTTCACTGGAATTTGACCTAGTGGTCATTTCTAAGATCATTGTGTGACGTACTTAGTTCCATTATATTTGCAGTTTTGATTTACTAATAAATAAATAAATAAACTCCGGCCGCCTACGTAACCGGAGTTTCGTAACTGATTTCGATGAAGGCTTTATTTTTACTGCTACGTAACTAGTTTCGATCAAGTATTTTTTTTCCTCGTACGTAACCGGTTACAATGGAGGAATATAACTTACCAATTTAATATTTGTCATGAGTACAAACCCCTGTTTCAATTTGTCGAATGAATTCAAGCCCACCCTGTATATGAAATACAATGGCTCAGCTTCATAATATATCACAATGAAGTCATAACAACATACAGGACATCAACAGCTGATCTTAACAATAGTTGTTCCTTAACGAGACTGCCAGTGTTACCACTGTGGTCGCTCTGTGACCGCAACTCCTTAACAAAATCAGGACGAGCGGTACAGTCGCGGCGAGTGACGGCCGACGCGTGGGAAGTGGGCCGACCCACCTCGCCCACTTTAATTACTTTTTACACCAAGTGTACTTTGCCTGTGAAGTTGTGACCGACGGATTTAATTAGCGGTGTGAAATTGACACGATGAGAGCGTAAGGTTGAATGGTCGAGCTTCATGAGGGCAGAGGAGGCGGACTTAACCATCCGTTCTTTGGTCCACTGCTGAAGTCGGTCGATATCATTTTGTAACAGCACACAATATAGGTACTAACGGGTTTCCAAAGAACTTCACATCGTCGGCGAATAGGCTGATTGTGACTCTATTAGTGCAATAAGGTCCCTAACAACGACACCAAAAAGAGTAGGAGCGAGAACTGACCCCTGGGGAACTCTACTCATCACATCTTTTCTTTATGCATTCAACCGTCTGAATCGATTGATGAGATGGGTCTGACGCAGAATGTGCACTTCGCAAAAAGATGTCTGAGATTCCGTTGGGAAGTTCTCGAGATCCACTAAATATCGAAAGCTAATGACAGCCGGAAGTAGAGTTAGGTTATATTCTTAAATTCTTAAAATCCATCTTCCAGATGGCCTGGATCGCGTCTTGCCCCATTATTGGATGACGATGTAAGTATCTTATCTTATCCTGATATGGTGGCATTGTGACGGCACTTTCGAACCGTGGGGATCTCTGGGAATCTCATGGGAAGGAGTCTGTAATCTTCTGGTTTCCGGATAGGCCGCCTCCAGATGATGCAGTCCGGTTTTTTGTTTGTTTTTCATAAATTTCTACTGCAGGGGTGCCGGCTTTTAGAAAACCTCATGGGTGCTCATACTCATTTGATGTCCCTTCCTTTCAAAACAACAAGTTGATGCCATTCAAGAAGAGTTTTGAGGTTTCGTTTTGCTCGTATCGGCATCGCGCGTCTAAAAACGAATATTTTGATAACGGATTCCGGCATCAGTAACTGGCATCCGTTGCCTGCATCGGTAATGAAAAAACGCCCACTCCTAAAAGGCGATTACTGATCTGTTTCTTGATGTCTATTCTCGGGGGTGCTCGGCACCCACTGTTTATTTCTCATGGGTGCTAAAGCCCCTGAGCACCCACGGAGTCGGCTCCCCTGGCAGAAAGGTATTTTTTTTATCTATAATTGTTTAGGGATATTTGTACACATAAAGTGACGATGCCAACCCCATCGTACCTATTCTAAATTAACCTATCTACTTAAATTTTATAAAAGATCGAGAACAGCATTTTAGCTGGGCCTGAAGTTGGCTCAGCTAAAATGCCGTGGAATATACCTACATCTAATTTGCATAAACCTAAACTATTAATAGCATGCTCTCTTTTAGTCGCGTACCAAACACACTCCATCAAAATATGTTGCAAGTCTTCTTTGGCTCCACAATCTTCGCAGTTGGGAGATTCAACTTTGCGCATTGAATGCAAAAGATTTTGATGGAATATGTCCGGACCGCAATCTATGTGCAGTAGGGGCGACTCGTGGAGTCCACACGTGACCAAAATGCTGGCCTGTATTTCGCCCAAAGGATCAGCCTAGCGATCCAGAGGGGAAATGCCGCCAGCATTTTGGGCACGTTGCCGGACAACGGGGATCGGTTGAACTATTTGTAATGCTAAGTCATTCATATAGTTCAACCGACCTATTGTACATATAGTTTTTAGTTTAGTTTTTATATATTTTTTTAGGTTAATATTATAATAGTTATAGGTAAGTGGTTAATTGTGTGACAGCGATGCGGTTGTTGAGTACAATGTTTTTCAATGAGTGATGTAGTGTAGGTATGTGTGTGAGTGCAAATAGTGCCTAGTTAAGTGCTTGATATAGTTATTTTAGTCTATAATCTAACAGCGAAAACCTGTAATTGGCTATCAGTTTTTATATTGTGTAACTTACCCTTTGATAATTGCCGTTGGTTTTCCAATAAATTAAAAATAAAAATAAATACCAAAACAATTCACGAGTCACCACTAAACTACACCTTACATAACTTCACAGACAGATAACTGAGATGACAAACACAGCTTTTGATTTACATCATGTGACCAACTTGGCGAGGCCTCGATAGCGGCGAAAGTTGGGCTGAGGTGGTTTCACCGAGGTATCAAGTCGTAACTTAAGTAATAACCTCGATTTAGCTAAGCCTATGTACAGTTGCACTTACTTACATTGTATTCTTTGAGTTATGGCCGGTTGGACATCGGTGACATCGGAGTCATTAAAAGTTAACAAAGTATTGGTTTAAGCGTCTGTAAATAGTAAGGTTTAACACAGACAGAAAATTAATGTACGGAAATGACAATGCCAGATTCTGCACCACCATCAACCGCTAGATGTACAAGATTACGAATAAATGTAAAAATATCTCCGTTTTTTATTAAAATTATTGGTTTAAAATAAAGTTTTGTACAAGTTGCGATTCGAAAAAAACAGTTTAATTAAGAATTAAAAAAATAGTAAGAAATCGAAGCGATTTATTCATTATTTTTGTTATTCTTCTATAGGAGTTACGAGAGTAGTAGAAAATGATACTGATTATGATTATGCAATATGAAACCTATTAAACATATTAGTTATTATAGGTAGTTTTAAACAAATCAATAGACCAAATTAGTTAAATAGCGAACTCCTGCGCATCTCACTTCCAGTTGAGCCATTCAAACCCAAACAAGTCAAGATGTCTGACCCAGACGGTCAAATTGAAAAGCTAAGCACATGCAACAAAAATAACAAGCGAGCATGATGAAAGTGTAACATATCATTAGTTGTGAGTACGACGGACGGACAGACGGACAGGCATGCGAGTGAAAGTGAGTGATTGGATTTGGGAGCAGGTTGTGTGACGTCAGCGACGATGGCTATCGACAGAGCTGCCATCAGAAGGCCCATAAGGCTTTCGTTAACGCAAGTGGAATATGAAAGAGAAATGAATGGGATGCATGGCGAAAGCTTTTTCTTTAGCAAATGCACGACCATCAATAAACATGAAATCGGTACAAATGACAATGCCAAATTCTGCCCCACCATCAACCGCAAGTTGTACAAGATAACGAATAAATTTAATTCAAGGGTACACAGGATACAGTCCCTGTAATGTCCCAGACGCGTTCCTCTTTTTGTTAGTGTTAGTATTTATTTTACCCCAGCTCTCGCTCCACACCGCGAACGAACAAAATACGGGATGTGATGAAAATCAGCGCTGTGCCCAGTCACCCCAGTGGCTGGGCACAGCATTTCAGCTGATCACAGGCCCTTTACACATATTATTTTAAGTTAGCTCTAAGTGTATAAATAAGGTCAACTTGTATGTATGTGTAATAAATATTTTTCATTTCATTTCATTTTTCATTTCATTTCATTTCATTTAAAAATATTTTTTTATTAAAATTATTGGTTTAAAACAAAGTCTTGTACCTACATCTAGCGAGTCGAAAAAAACAGCCTAATTAAGAATTCAGAAAATAGTAAGAAATCGAAGCGAATTATTCATTGTTTTTGTTATTCTTCTATAGGAGTTGCGAGAGTAGTAGAAAATGATACTGATTATGATTATGCAATATGAAACCTGTAATAAGTCCCCAACAAAATGATAGATACAGCTTAAATGGTCACGTAGTTTTGTAGGTGGGGCAAAGCTCCATTGGAATGTGGCAATGTCTTTTGCAAGCGAGAAATTCTGTCAACGATGAGCGCATACAGACGAAGCGTAGGACAGGGGTGCCGTATTAAAGAGATGCGTCCATGTCGATAATATCTCTTGGTTAAACGTGTCGCGAAGCAATGTTGTGCTCATGTGCGGGCAGACACGGGCACCCTCATGTTAAAGTGGTCTGTGCATATGAATGACAGTGGCAGTTAGGATTGGACTTGTGGCCTACAGAATTAACATTGTTTGCCGAAAAAGAGTTTGTATGACGTGATCTCCGACCACCGCGTGTGGGCACGCGTTACCGTTAACATGCACACAATCCAACCTCGATACTACATGTATGTACTGTGACAACTTTGGAAGTCATGGGGTTAAAGCATTGATCTCCTATAAACAACTAGATACACAGTCTGCCTTCTAAAAATGTCCGAGCGCAAAGAAGGTCCAACCTTGACTATACTAAAAAAAAATAACTCTATAAATCTATCATCTAAAACTACCTATAAATAAAATATGTCATCTAGGAGGGCATCGGGAGTCCCGGTGCCCAGAAGGCTGGCAGCATTCCCTCTCTGTATTGCCAACGCAATACGTTGGCAGAGGTAGCTACCAGCTCTCTGGGTAGCTTACTGTACTTACAACAGATGAAAGCTCTCAGCGATAAGACCGCCTGTTGTATAGAATTATGTTAGCTAAGTGTGAAAACTATGTATTCTTTTTTGTGCAATAAAGTATATTTATCTTATCTTATGAATACTTTATTGCAAAAAAAACTAATTACTTACTACAAAATAAAACTAACTAAATATCAAAAAAAAATACACATGAAATAAAACTACAAACTAAAGAACGAACGTCGTCGAGGTCCCCGTTCTGTGGCATGGTGCCCAGGACGCTGGCAGCATTTCCTCGCTGTATGGCAATACTTAGCCGCTGAGCGAGGTAGCTGCCAGCTCTGGGATCACCCGAGATGTGGACCAACCGGGTAGACAGCTCGTGGATGATATCTTTTGAGTCTGTCGACCATGGGCCCATTGTTTCTACAGCAAGCGCCGCAAACTCATGATGTGGAGTCAGTCGTGAGTATTTGCGCCTGTTCCGCAGCAGCACCGGCCTTATGAGAAGTACCCTGGATATGAGACGGGGCGAGGGTATCTACACAAGTCGCGTCCCACACCAGGGTCCTTCCCAGGAGCCCCGGTATCAAGGTTACGCCATCGTTCATCTAAAACAGGAAGATATAATATTATCTAGCTAAATATTTGCAGTCCAGTTTTTACTTGGGGACGCCTTGCATATAACGCACCATCTACATTCTACGCTACGCTATTAATCCTGCGCTCGCGCATCCCTCCTACGTGCTAACCGCAATAGGAGCGTAGAAAGTTCGTGGGCGGCAAGTGAAACCGAGGATCCTCATTATATCCACAATAAGAGGATGGTGGGCGTTCACTTTCGTTCGTGAGTCGTGTTCGTGACAGGTGATCTAGACTAGAGTGGTCTAGCTCGGTTGTTAGCCCAGAGAGGCTTAACTTAGTTTTATTGAAAGCTAAGTATGTAGGTACACACGAAGACAGAGAAAAGTATACAGGGGGCCTCAATAAGGTTGAGATTTTCTGAAAAACCACTGGACCGAATTTAATAATTCTTTCACAGTTACAGTTTTAACTTTTATCTATCAAACAGTGAAAAGGTCGAGTAGTTTTTGAGATAATCTCAACCTTAAAAACTCTACTGTACACTTTTCTCTGTGTTAGACCTTACCAAATTTTTTTTTGCGATAAAGGTGTGATTCACTGCCGACTTTCCTCTGTCCAGGCGAACCTATTTAATTTGACATATTTCTATTATTTTGTGTAGGTACGTTCGAAGACAGAGAAATTTGTACAGTAGAGTTTTTAGGGATGAGATTTTCTCAAAAACTACTTGACCTATTGCAATAATTCTTTCACTGTTAGATAGATAAAAGTTAAAACTATGTACTGTAAAATAATTATTAAAATCGGTCCAGTGGTTCTTGAGAAAATCTCAACCCTATTGAGGCCCCCTGTATACTTATCTCTGTCTTCGTGTGTACCTATAGTTCGTAAAGGTATCTAAAATTCTTCAGACTTCTAAGTTCTAAGATACCTACTTATGTCATAAATTTAAAACAGTTTTACACGGCTTAGTTGTGTTACTTGGGGGGTGTTTAATTATTCTATTACTTATTAAGTGTTGCTACAATTGATGAATGACAACTGTCGTGTTCCCGCAAGTAGGTGGCCTGGGCTGCGCGCGCAGGCTGCTACGACTACGCGTCGGCGTGCGCGCGCCCGCACCGCTCGGGTCGCGTGCACGCACCCGACGCGCCCCCGCCACCGCCCGCGCCTGCGCCCTGCGACCTCACCAAGCAGAGCTACTGCACCACCCCGGGGACCAGCTACCCGTGGCATGCGATTAGGAGATTCGTTAGGGAGAATCAGGTTCGTCTTCTCTCTTCAATTACTGCATTTATTCAACCTTAGGAGCTCTAGGGAACACTTGGTTCTCTCGTCTTTGCTATAATATCCTCACACCTGTCGCCACTCGTTTTTGCCGGTAACCAGTTCCCCGTGGCATGAGATACGGATATTACCTATAAGTATTCGTCAGCAAGAGTCAGTCAGGTAAGTAGATTTTCTCTCTGCTACACTCTTGGCAGTGTTGTCTTGGTTTTCAGTTGCATTGATGCAGGATGTTGGACGTCTGAATTCCATCCTAACACCTCTCTTATTACCTACGCATTCCTCCACACACATACATTCCAAAAAAACAGCTTTTTACATGTCATTATCATAGGTCCTCAGTGGGGTGACCGCGACTTCCATCGTTATCGTAATCGCTTTCAATTTGACACATGGACGCTATACACTGCTGCTATGTTTTTGCACGTTTTAACAAACGACAACGAAACGCGGCTATGTATATGTTTCAAGTGTCAAAATGAAAACGATAACGAAAACTATTAAAGTCGCGGTCTCCCCTGAGAGTCCGTATTCCTGCGATGAATAGAAGATACAAGAGTTACATGTAGACTATTTACACTTGCTCTTACTAATAACATAATTTCTATATTCCAGGGCCTCATGAGAAGAATGTATGGCGAAGAACGCCACATATCAGTACTGAAGGCGGAACTAGAAAACTTCATAGAAGATGACGACGATGTCGGCGCCAAGAAAACGTCAGACTTCGCCGAGGACATCATTAAAACTAAAATGATGTACACCAAAAAGAGCCATGGACGTGCCATGAAAGACAAACCACACTTCAGACCCATCCAAAGTCCTGATAAGAATAAACGAATTGACAACAACACACTCAAAGTCAAACCTTTACAGAGTAATCAAACAAAAGTTAACAAAACGAATGAAGCAACTAAAACTGAAGTCAGCAATGAAACCATAAATGAAGACAAAGGTATTTCTTACAAAACGAAATTAGAAAGTATAGCTAATATCGAGATTAACAATCTAGAACCGGATGTAATAACGCTTGAGGCTGTTATAAAACAGAGCATTGAAACTAATAGCATTTACCCTAACTTTGCTGGTAATTCTAAAAGCGACAACGGGGATCAAAAGAACATAACATTGCCAAGCAATGGAACCACAACGACTGAGAAAGCTGTAATGAACTCTACTGAAACAACTACTGCAACTGTCACGGTAGATGATCAATATGAATATACGACCACAGATTCGGGTAAAGATGACTGGAAACCCATGTCTCCCGACACGTCCACTCTACCACCGACGTTACTGTTCTCTGAACATGAAAAGACTAAGAACATCGATAGAATCGACACCAAATTCAATGAAAAGAAAGAAGAATTCCACCCGAAACCCGTTCAACACCAGGAATCTGTGAAACCTGCTGTTATTAAATTACGAGGAGCGTAAGTTTTTAAATAATTAACTAAACTCTGTGCTACGATTGTCTTCCCAAAATTGCAATTTTCCTATTAAAATTGCTGACCAAAAGGTCTTACTAAACAATTTAAAAAACGTCCAAATAAGGGTCCATTGTTAACGTCCAAATATTGTCCAATAAAGCAAATGAGGGTCCATTCATCCGTTTGGACCTTCTTTGCGCTCGGACATTTTTAGAAGGGCAGACTGTGTATCTAGTTGTTTATAGGAGATCAATGACCACTAAAATACTGAATCTTCTCAATTGATAAAAGTTTGCTTTTCTCTCTTCTCTTCTCAATGAGTTGTTCGGGAAAAATAGAAATTGCACTCAATTATCAAAACGAGGAAAAAAAATGAGACGCTGCATGCTCAGCATGACTTCATCCATAAACTCCCGAAATTCACGAGTCCGATTTCCTCGATAAAATATTGACCTACAGTGTTTTTTTCCAGAAACGCGTGCGAATCTAAGGAAGAGATGGCTGCCCCTTTCTGGGCGAACAACACGCGGGGGGAAGTGCTGGCACTGCTCAACATGTACCCATTCGAGCAGTACATACACCTGGAGACCTGTGTACACGAGCGCAAGCAGATGTACTGCAGGGAAGGGTGCAGGTTGGTGGATTCTTATAGTAGAGACTACGACAGGTAGGACGTCCTAGGTACCGGTTGGCTACCAGGAACAGAAGGACCTGCCCCCCAATTCAGGTAAGATAATTTGGATCAATGGCCTCCGTCACCCGACTGGCGACATATATTGCGAGATCTTGGACTGAGGCGCTCTTTCTAGGAGGCCAACATCCATTTTGGGTAGCTGAGCCAATGTATAAGGTAAATAGTAGAAAAGTACCGATGATGCTTGGACGAAAACCACTCGCCCAAGCGTAGAGGACTTGTTTTCCCCACCAAAGCAAACCCATTACTTATCTCCATTATTTCCAATATAGTACATTGTTGGGTTTCAATACCTGTCACCGAACAATGAATTATAGAAATGGGACCGTGATATAAACCGACGAGTGTGCATGAGAGATTGATGCATGTGGAAGAAGCGATAGTTCTGTGCCAGGATCACAGAAGATGGAGGCAATAGCTAAAGTACACTCTCAATCAAATAACCTTTCAAACACACACAAAAACTGTGTGGTTACTGTAGAATCGAAACTGAATCGGGGTCCTTATTGTATGGTGAAATTTTCATGATCGTCACAGACATTTGAATTTGCACAAAAACACGCGAATGACCGTATTTGATACGGGCTTGGTCGTAATGACACCTATTAATAAGAGTTCTCAATTCCCCAGATGCGAGCAACAGTTCCGTCTACACCGCCTCCTGGCCTACGACCCCCGCAACGAGTGCCGCGGCATCTTCGCCGACTGGTTCAAGTTCCCGGCCTGCTGCATCTGCCGGTGCTACGACGTGCCGCTGGAGTTCCGCGCCCGCTCGCCTAGGATACTGCATCCGCAGTACGACGAGGACGTCAAGAGGGTGATCTATGAAGACGTCGCGAGGGACTGGTACTCGATGACGTATGATGATGATGACGACTTGTTTTGAGGTGAGTTTGCGTCACCAGTCTATTTAAATAGCCACACTCTAAGGCGCGTTTCATAAACGTGATTTAAATCTTTAAACGCCAGCGTTTAGGCCTCTCAAAAAGGTTAAGATGGATAGGGTCAGCCTATCCATCTTAACCTTTTTGAATGAAGTGTGAAAGGAATAGCAACACGATTTAAGGGAAGCGAGGTTTAACTAGATTTATGAATAACATCAATAGGTGATATTGGAGTTAGACCTTATGGACAACAGCAGATCATTGATAATAATTGATAACAGTTGCAGTACGGTACAAAGTGTTACACTTGATGTGCTTTTATGGGTACTTACCAACCAATTAATTTCGAAATGCAAAAATACTTTTAAAATCTTCCGATCGTCTATTTATTATTCTCGTCTTCTGTTCTTCTATTTACGAGCATGAGAATTGAAACCACTTTTATCTCCTCTCCAGTTTCTACAATACGGGTGCCACACTACGAAGTGCTACAATACGTACGGTGCCACACTACGGTGTGCTACAATACGTACGGTACGATACTACGGAGTGCTACAATACGTACGGTACCACACTACGGAGTGCTACAATACGTACAGTGCCACACTACGGTGTGCTACAATACGTACGGTACCACACTACAGAGTGCTACAGGGAAAAGGATAGATACAATTTGAGAAAACCCACCTCGAGAGTTATTTATAAATTAGCTACTTACATATCTTTATCGCCGTTGTTTATTGTGAATACATGAATATTTCGTTATTAAATTGAGTGAATATTGTTAAAAGATCATTGGAAAGAGATATCACCTGTACCAAGTAGGTAGATACTATTAAGGGGCATGCTCCACCTTCATTTCTCATATAAAATTATTTCGTGCATACTTTTCATAGATACTACTACCTAACTCGTTATGTTAAATATTAGCTCTACTTAGGTTACCAAAAGTTTGCCCAAAATAATTTTAAATGGAAACGATCTTGAAGGAGCCCATTAATTCAAATATTTTAGATATAATTTTCAAGTATTTTAAGTTCTTTATTATAAGGCTAGTGAAAATATTGTAAAATAAGTAAGTTATTTATTCGAAAGATTTATTGTAAATGTAAATATAAGTAATTAAGTAGGTAATTTTACCTTTGTCAAAATTAATTACAAAATGTTATTCAATATACTTACTTAAACTGATTTTATTGCCCATGAGGCTCATCAAATCCTACCTACTTCTCCCGACCGAAAGTGCTCGTGCTTAGCCGCATTGCCTCGCTGGACCTCAAAGGTCTATTGTGTCCATTACCTACCTATGTACTCGAGATCCACGGTCCTGACTTTTTCACAGCATGCGACGCGATGTCACTATAAGCGCAACCTCAGTTTTGTCATACTTGTCGGACAAACTACTTGATTTATAAGATTTTATGCATTGATCTCCTATAATAAACAACTAGATACACAAAGGTCTTACTAAAGCAATTTAAAAAAACGTCCAATTAAGGTCCATTGTTAATGTCCAATAAAGCAAATGATTCATCCGTTTGGACCTCTGAGGTTTGAACCTTCTTTGCGCTCGGACATTTTTAGAAGGCAGACTGTGTGTGTATCTAGTTGTTTATAGGAGATCAATGGATTTATGTCAATAAAATACTATAATTGTTTCATGGATTGAGTAGTTTCATTTTGTTTGCAACATGATTTAATTTCATACATGTTTGCGTCCTAACCCGAAAATGTTGTTCCAGGCCATAAAATTTAAAAAATAAAGCTGTCAATACCGAAGGGCTGTACGCATAAATATCGAAAGTGATTGTATCGATATTTTTAATCGGTATCGATGCTATCTAGCGAAAACAACGAGCGATTTTTCTAAATAATATCAATAATGGTGGCTTCACAACTAAATACAACACAATATTATTTATCACAGATGTTAAAAACATTTTTAATACTTCACGCGGAACCGGCGACACACACCACGCATGTCTATCGTTTAAAATATCGATATTGTGTATTACAATAATAATATTTACAATATCAACTGTTGATTATATTATGAAGATGATTGATATTATTATGAAGAAATATCAATTCTTCATATTCTTTATAATGCTTCCCACATGGTAAATAAGAAGATGTTATAATGTCAAATATTCCTACATGTGGCACCCCGTGGGGGCTTCGCAAAATAGAGAGGGTGCTGTATCGATACTATTCGTATTCATCGATACTACATCGATATTATTTTCCCAAGCCCAAGCAAGCTCAGCCCAACCCTACAACTGTCAAAATTTAATTCTGTTGGACGCGATTGCTTGCTTGCTTTTTATTTTCATTGATAATTTCGTTAAAACAGTCAGAAAAATAGTGAGTAAATTCACCAATGTGCAATTTATTGAAAGTTTAATTATCATTTGTTTATTTTACACTTAATTTATAGTTGAGAGTCGTTTCCGTTACAATTTTAGGCGCAAAATGTCTGGTCGTGGGAAAAAGCCCGCCGCTCCCAAAAAGAAGGCCAAAGGCTACAAGATGCCAGCCCCCATTCCCGTGGGAGAGGTGATCCACGACACCCTGATGAAGAAGAAGTGGCGAATAGGCCCTTCGATAGGCGTTGGAGGCTTTGGGGAAATATATTCCGCGTGCGATCACGACAGCTCTCCCAAGAAGGGGAATTATCCTTTTGCAGTGAAAATTGTAAGTAGAAATGCAATTCATAGAGTTCATTAACATTAGAATTAAACGTGGGTTATTTTCAAGAAACGTAACGGCCTGTGGCTTCGTCGGCGTCACCTGTTTGAAAACGAGTGATTTTTGTAACACATTATTTTTCAATTCAATTCAATGCTTTATTTGTGTCGTCGAATGCGTATTCCCAATTCCACCAATGTCACGTAACGTAGCACATACACACTGGGGATCAGGTATGTAGGAGTTACGTCAGTAGTAGAAAATGATAACTAAGACAATGAATAAAATCGCTTCGATTTCTTACTATTTTCTGAATTCTTAATTAAGCTGTTTTTTCGACTCGCATGTTGTACAAAACTTATTTTAAACCAATAATTTTGATAAAAAACGGAGATATTTTTATATTTATTCGTTATCTTGTTCATCATGTGGTTGATGGTGGGGCAGAATCTGGCGTTGTCATTTACATTGACACCACTTTGCAAGCCAAAGCTGATGAGAAAAGGTGATAATGGTTCCAAATTGTTTTCATTTCCGTTACAGGAGCCACATGAGAACGGACCTTTGTTCGTAGAAAAACATTTTTACATCAGAAATGCTAATAAGGATGACAGTAAGTTAAATAAACTTTTATTTCGGTAACAATTTGACAAGGGTCTGACGCAGAATGTGCACTTCGCAAAATGTACACTCGACAAAAAATGCGCATTTCGCAAGTATGCAAAATTATGTTTTTCATTATTATTACAAAATAGACCCGAATTCATGATCATATGTGAAATCAAAAATAGTTGAAAAAAGAAATAATTACAGGCATTTAGAAAAGTTATGCTAGAAAGAGATAAACAGTTCACGATGGTATTGTGACTGTGACATCATACTGAGGTAGCGACATACAAACTTCATACTAAAGACTGTTTTGCTAAAAAGAGATGCAGTCTACTACAAACCGACTGTAGATTCTGCCGTGAACAAGGAAACCCCCATGCCCATCCTCTTTGAGTGTGGAGCACTCATTCACAGCAGAAGCCGAAACTTAGGACACATAATGCCACCCGAGGATATTAAAACTCTCTCGCCAAAGTGCGTCATACGATTCCTGAAGGACGTTGCCCTTGGGAGCGAGATATAAGAACTCAGTGCGCGGCCACGATAGACCTTTGAGATCGCAGTGACCCTTGGGCTTGTACAGTCGAAGGCAGAGATAAATATACAGGGGCCTCAATAAGGATGAGATTTTCTCAAAAACTACTGGACCGAATTTAATAATTCTTTTACAGTTACATAGTTTTAACTTTTGTCTACCAAACAGTGATAGAATTTTTGCAATAGGTCAAGTAGTTTTTGAGAAAATCTCAACCTTAAAAACTCTCCTGTATACCTTTCTCTGTGGTCCACCGTACCAATACCCTGATATCAAATAATAACAAATACTCCTTACAATTCCAGTTGCCAAATTCATGAAGACCAAGAAACTTACAAGCCTAGGCATGCCGCTGTACCATGGCAGCGGCTCACACGAGTACAACGGGGAGCGGTATCGCTACCTGGTGCTGGAGCGATACGGGAAGGATGTGTGGACGCTGTTCAAGGAGGCCGGACGGGCGTTCCCACCGGCCACTGTCTTCCAGCTTGGTTTGCAAATGGTGAGACTCATTATTCAATTCATCATCATCATCAGTCTATTTGTATTTCCTAACTGGGCAATGGGTTGTAACATACATAGTTTGTTACAAACGGTTTGTTTGTTTTATTCCAAATTTGAGGTTATGTTTTTCTTAACTTTCCTTTTTTTCAACTTTTATGGCCTGGATATCGATTATTCACATTAATTTAGCCTATTTATGTAATTGATACTCAATCGACATGTCGCCTCCCTATTTGTTTTTTTAAATTATATTTTTTCGAATGGCAACTTTTTGGTTTACCTGTTGCAAGCTTCACTTTGTTCATGGCTTTCTATTGGAATTTGCCAAGTCGCCAACATTATGGTCAAATAAAAAATTGTTAATTTAAGCCAAATGGGCTATTTTACTTTAAAATAGATTGAAAATCTCAATCTCAAACCCCAATGGAGCGGGCATATCAATAAACTGGAATGAAAGGAAATATGACTAATCGGATTTAAATTGATAAAAAAAGGCAATAAGCCTTTTTTTTTATATCTAGTTAAATTTTTCAAGACGAGTTCGGATGTCTTAATGGATTTTCACGCCACCTTCTGGATGGAATCCTAGACGGAAGACCGCAGATCGCCGTATTTTTCGGTCGGATTGATTCGTCGATACCATTTCGTGGTCTGTTTTGAAAAGGGATGCAAGTCTAGACTTTCCACTACGGGACCTACGTCGCCTCCGTCCTATATGACGTGAGCACCTCGGAGACATCAAGGTCAGCCCGTTCTCATTATTTCCCACGCAAAAATTGGAAGGCACTCCCCGAGTCACCTTTAGTGACCGAGCCACATGTTTGTGATCGGAGACTTTTTTGAACGTTTAATATCAGTGAATTAGTATTATTAACTAACACCTTTAACCTTTAATATAACTTTAAATTTAATTTATTGATAAGAAATTATTTGTCAAATTTTGCATTTCTCGATTGTACCAGTAAGTACATTTATGTGTGACATAAATCCGAGCGGTTAGTTTCTAATTAAATCTTAGGTATTTCCTTTATAAAACCCTTAAATTAAACTCAGTTTATTGTAACTTTTAAATTTCATAAAATATATGATATTACATTACATCCTGAGTCATGGTTTTACTTTTTTTCTTTTTCTTTGAGAATGTCTGGATTCTCTGGCGCCCGATTTAGTACTAAGGTCAGTGCTATTTATTAATTATATAATTTTCCAAATTTAATTTTCATTTTACAGCACCGATACCTTAATTTTTTAACTTTTATTTTACTCGGTTCTGGCTATCTCTTAGAGGAAAGCTCCAGTAACCCGTTGTATTTTATTTTATGGATGGTAAGACCATAATGGGATTATCCAAACATAAAATAAATATGACAATTTGCGCCCTCCGTAGGGACTTTGAAATAACTTTTGTTATTAAATCCCTTCCCTTGGATTTATAATTTAACTTGAATTTTTTACAACTTAGCTTGAAACCTTTGTATGACACAGAATGTTTTGTGTATCATTTAATTTACATTGTAACAATAACTTTTAATTTACATTGTAACAATTTATGCCTTTGTATAACTTTGTTAACTTTAAGTTTATACTTGTAATAGCTCCTATTTTGAGTTGTTTATTTTTTATAACGCTTCTTTTAGCACGCTTTGTTATTAGTAACGTTCTTTTTGACGTTTACTACTTTATTTTGGATGACGTTCGCTATTTAGTGACGTTCATTTATTTATTACACGACGTTCGTTTATTTTTCGACGTTTGTTAATTTTTTCGACGCTCTTTGTTTAAGACGCTCGCTTATTTTGTTGGGACGTTGTTTTCGGCGTTTGCATTTGCACGTTGTTTTGCATTTTTGCTCTGCGTTACCTCTCTCGACATTGAATATTTTTGGTGGTGAAATCTTATAGCTTTTACACATACTTTACATTATTAATTTGATATTTAATTGCTTGCTTTAAATATAATTTGAACATTCTTTAATGTTTATAATTTAATATTTACATTTAATTGTAAATTTAATTTTTTATTTGCGTTTTACATATACTCGATTATAAGTATCACGATGCATCGGAGTAATTTGGTAGACCTGTCACTTCCAGTGGAGGCACACTCACTTTTGGATGAACCATTGCGGGTTTCTGTTGCTACTTGTACGGATGATAGTCGGCAAGATGGTGTATGCCCGACTTATAATGCAACGATGAATTATTCACAATTTCATGGCACTTCTCTGCAACAACAACCTTCTAAGAATGTTTTGTATAAACGAGCTGATCTTTCTAAATGCAGATTTAAATTTGATGGGAAGACATGTGTACGAGAATTTTTAACACGTTTAACTGAGTATTGTACGGCTCATAATGTGCAGGACGAGCAAGTGTTAGATTCTTTTTCTGAATTAGTAACTGACTCCGCACTTAAGTGGTTTCGTTCGGTACGTCATTCAACCTTTTCTTGGGCACAATTGCGTAGCGAGTTACTTAAACGTTTTGATAAACTCAACTTTGATTACCAACTAGAATTTCAAGTGCGCACACGCAAACAAGCGGCTAATGAGTCTTTGTCTGATTATATTATCGACATTGTTGATTTGTCTAATAAGTTAACTGTACCTTTGCACGAACAGACAGTTTTGGAGATAATGAGACATAACATGTTGCCTACATATGCAATACATCTTTTAGGCAGGGATGTTAGATCCATTGATGACTTAGTACATTTGAGTAAAGTAGTGGAAGAGTATGTCGCCACTCAGACTCCTGCTGTTGCTTCTATTCCACAGGGAACACCTGCTGTCGTTAATCGTAGACCAGCTCCTAAAGCTGTTAATGCTGTTCAAACGCAACCGGCTCTGACGTGCCTTAAGTGTAATCAGACCGGTCATTCTTATAAAAACTGTAATTTATATCCAGGGTTGATTTGCTTTAAGTGTAAGCGAGCAAATACTTCCTCTCGTAATTGTCCAACATGTAATCCGACTACGACACCTTTAGATTCTACTGATTCAAAAAACTAGATAACCCCCGGAAAGGCTTAGTATCTCACAAGCCTAGCTCTGAAGTTCAGCGTTCTAAGTTTGAAGAATGGCTTAAGTATATTAAAGTATTCTCCAATGTATGCAATTTCGCACCCGTTCTTTTTACAAAGAACTCTGATTCTCGCCCATATTTACAATTTACTGTTAGAGGCGAATCCTTTTCGGGACTTTTAGATTCCGGCGCGACTAAATGCGTCTTAGGTTCACACATTCATAAAGAATTTACTAAATTAGGTTTCAAATTAAAACCAGGTAAAGAAAAAGCTTGTACTGCTGATGGTAGCACTCAATCAGTTTTGGGTGTGATGAATGTGCCAATCACTTGCGATGGTAACACACATGTTTTACAATTTATGGTCATTCCATCATATAAACCTGAAATTATCTTGGGATTTGATTTCTGGATGCGCTTTGGCTTAGCTAAAGATTTATTTAAAAACATTACTTATCGATCTAGTGATGTTCCTCAAGTTTGCTCTATTACTTCAGTCACTCAACTCTCGGCTGATGATAAGCTAAAATTGGGACAGGTAGTAAATTTGTTTGAAGATATTTCGTACGAGAAAAGAGGTTTAGGTCTCACGAATCTCACTGAACACAAGATTGTTACTGTAGGCGATCCTGTCAAACAGAGATATTGGCCTCTTAGCCCAGCTAAACAAAAAGCTTTGTATGCGGAAGTAGATAATTTATTAGCCGAAAATATTATTCAACATTCCAAATCACCATGGTGCTCTCCTATTTTGGGTGTTGATAAAAAGGATGGTACTACTCGTTTATGTTTAGATTCACGTCGTTTAAATTCCTTAACAGTCAAAGATGCTTATCCTTTACCTTATACCTCACGTATATTGGATAGTCTCCGGGATGCTAAGTTTATAAGTGCGATAGATTTGTCAAAGGCATTTTTGCAAATACCTCTTGAGGAATCTTCACGGCCGAAAACTGCTTTCGTTGTACCCGGAAAGGGTTTATTTGAATTTATTCGAATGCCCTTTGGTCTTACCAATGCACCTGCAGAACTCCAGCGGTTGGTAGATAGACTCTTTGGACCTGAATTTGACGGACAAATTATGGCATATTTAGACGATTTAATAATAATTTCAAAAGATTTTGATTCTCATTTGTTTCTGCTGCGACAAGTACATGAAATATTACGATCAGCTGGATTAACGGTCAATCTTAAAAAATGTAAATTTTGTAAAGATCAGTTGCAATATCTTGGATATATAGTAGATGGTGATGGTCTCCACACCGATCCTTCTAAGTTGGAATCCATTAATAATTTTCCTGTTCCGAAAACTGTAAAAGACTTGAGAAGTTTTTTAGGCTTATGTTCATATTACAGACGATTTATTTCAAATTTTGCGGATATAGCTGCACCTCTTTCAAAATTAACTGGAGGAAGCAAAAACTCTAAAAAACCGATTGAATGGAATGAGATAGCTGATCATGCATTCAACGAACTAAAAACAGCATTAGTTTCTTCACCTGTTTTACATTGTTCAGACCCAGAAAAACCTTATTTTCTTCATTGTGACGCCAGTGGTGTTGGCATAGGCAGCGTACTGATGCAGGAAGATGACAATCAGGAACAGCATCCTATTGCGTTTTATTCTCGTTCATTGTCCAAATGCGAGCGAAATTATAGTACGACAGAAAGAGAGCTCTTAGCAGTTTTAGATTCTATAGAACACTTTAGACCTTACATAGAGGGGATGAAATTTACCATCATTACCGACCACGCCAGCCTTAAGTGGCTACTTGCTTTAAGTAATCCGTCAGGCAGACTGGCAAGATGGGCTGCACGTATCGCTCAGTTCTCATTTGATGTCGTTCATAAGAAAGGTAGTGCTCATACAGTTCCCGACGCTCTGTCACGTATTGAGATTGACACTGTCCACGTTTGTTCTATTGTTCAACCTGATGATTCAATTGACGATCCTTGGTATAAACGAATTTTTATTAATTGTCAAAAGACACCAACACGTTATAAAAACTTTAGAATTGAGAATAATATTTTATATAGATTTTGCAAACCCAAATTTAGTTTACAAGATAGTTTATCATGGAAAATAGTTATACCTAAAGAAGATGTTATAGATACCATTAGAGAAAATCATGATGATATAAATTCAGGACACTTAGGTGTTCATAAAACTTTAAATAAATTAAAATTACATTATTATTGGCCGAAGATGTTTAATGATGTTCAGTCGTATATTTCTAGGTGTGAGATATGTAAGGCGTATAAGCATTCTAATGCGCCACCTCTTGGTCTTATGACTAATCAAAAACTTGTAAATCGTCCGATGGTTATGCTTTCGATGGATTTGGTTGGCCCACTGCCAAAGGCTTACTCTGGTCACCGATATATGTTTACAGCAGTAGATGTATTTACGAAGTACTGTTGGCTTTTTCCTATTTGTAATGCCACTACACAGTCTATTACTAAAATTGTACAGAAAGAAATATTTCTTAAATTTGGTTGCCCCAAGGTTATTATATGCGATAATGGAGCACAGTTTACATCTAAGAATTTTAAAGAATTTTTGAAAAGTTATAATATTCATAAAATATTTTACAACACTTTGTATACCCCCCAGAATAATCCTGTGGAGCGGTATCACAAGACGTTGGAAACTTGTATTGCATGTTACGTTCTAGATGATCAACGTAATTGGTCAAAATTTATTAATCACGTTCAACTAGCTTTGAATAGTAGTGTTAACTTGGCTACAGATTTTACCCCAAATTTTCTGATGTTCGGGAGAGAAGTAATCGTAGACTCATCTTTACATCGTTTTGACGATTCGCTTGATCTTTTGGATGAAGTTGAGTTGGGTAGTCGACACGATTATGCTACTTCTTTGCATGACTTGGCAACTATTTTTGAACTGGTTGTTAAATCTCTTTGTAAAGCTTACAAGAGGAACGCCTCTTATTATAATAAACATAGGAAAGCCATTTCCTACGAGCTGGAAGATATTGTGTGGAGAAGAAATTTTGTTCAGTCCAACGCGGCCGAATACTTTTCTGCTAAGTTGGCACCTAAATTTATCAAATGTAAAATTGTAGAAAAAGTTTCTAATAATGTGTACGTATTGAAAGATTTGGATAAAGGTACCGTTAATCGTTTTCACATTAAAGATATTATTAAAGTTTAAAATTAAATTCAATATTTAATATTTTGGAATTACATATGGGTTGAGTTATTGTGGTTTTGTATGATGAAGAATGTAGTTGATGTATGAATAAATGCCACTTGAATGATGATGTATGAAGGATAAAACTTAATATCTATATGTAAGGCTAAAGTTACGAATATTTTATTTCAGATTTGGTTATTTTCTAAATTTACTCCCAATCTTCTCCTCACACCTCTTTCGATCCAACTCGTATGATCTTAATTATTGTTTGTGCTGTCTTGTTTAGGTTTCATCACCTTTGTTGGAGCCTAACGTTTTAGTTCTGAACCGACCAATTTTGTTTGATTCAGACCTTTAACCTTTTAAGTATATTTTTGTTGAACATTTTTGTTCTCATTTTTCGTTTAAACATTTTTTTTTTCAAACATTTTGTTTATGTTTTTGTTTAAACATTTTTGTTTTGTTTTTGTTCAAACAGTTTGTTTTTGTTGGCATATAGCATAGTTTGTTTTGTTACTTTTGTTGATCCGACCATTCATTTTAGGGTCGTTCACATTTTTTGGTGTAACTTTTTCACACATTTTTTTAGTTAAAATTTATATATTTACATATATTGTACAGTTCGTGCATGTCCCTAGGATACGACTGTATATTTTGTACATAGTTCTCGGATGTGACGTTTATACACCCGGATTTTACTTTTTCCCAAGTGACTTTTCACTTGTGGATTTATTTTGGAATTTATTTCCATTTATTTTTCCCCGTCTACGATTCGGCATGTCCGAAGGTTTCCGTCGATCATAGTACTGTGGTTTTCTTTATAGGAACTCGTGTTTTCCTTATTTTTATATGTAGTCTGCGTACGGAAAGTCAGTGGAGGTGTGCCGGCCGTAGTTCTATATATTTTTTGAGACCCTTGTTCTCACACACTTTTTACCAGACTGTGTTCGGAAAGTCAGTGGAGTTGTGCCGACCTCAGTTCTGTGTATTTTGGAACCTTTGTTTCCACCTTTTTACCAGACTGTGTTCGGGAAGTCAGTGGAGTTGTGCCGACCTCAGTTCTGTGTATTTTTTTTATCTCTGAGTCGTCCCTTGTACGCTCAGGGGTAGTTGTTTGAAGAAAGGAGCCAAAGGGTGGTGTTCTATGGCAGACCCATCAGGCGAAGGGCGGTGTTCTACTGCAGACACGTTGAGTTTATTTATTTGTATTCTAAAATTTTGGAGTGTACCCGAGTAGGTAGTTGTTGGTAACTAACCTATCTCCAGTAACTAGTCACGGACAATCATGGTGGTTTCGAGTGTCTGGTCTTTGTGCCCGACATCTCTAAGGATCGTAGTATTGTATTGATGGAATTTTTTGGAAATATTTATTTATAACAATATTTTTATAGTATTGGATAGTTCGGCGAGTAGGTAGTTGATAGTAACTAACCTATCTCTAGTACATATTTCGAGTGTGTTTCGAGTGAGTAAGTCTTTGTGCTTCTCATCTCCAAGGAATGGTTTAGATGGCTATTTATTATAAATATTTGGTAGATAGGAGTAGTTTCTTCAAAATTTCTTTGAAATTTAATTTTTTTTGGCATTTAACTTTAAAAAGGAGTTTTCTTCTTTTTATTTTTTTAGTGAGGGTGTAATGTAACATACATAGTTTGTTACAAACGGTTTGTTTGTTTTATTCCAAATTTGAGGTTATGTTTTTCTTAACTTTCCTTTTTTTCAACTTTTATGGCCTGGATATCGATTATTCACATTAATTTAGCCTATTTATGTAATTGATACTCAATCGACATGTCGCCTCCCTATTTGTTTTTTTAAATTATATTTTTTCGAATGGCAACTTTTTGGTTTACCTGTTGCAAGCTTCACTTTGTTCATGGCTTTCTATTGGAATTTGCCAAGTCGCCAACATTATGGTCAAATAAAAAATTGTTAATTTAAGCCAAATGGGCTATTTTACTTTAAAATAGATTGAAAATCTCAATCTCAAACCCCAATGGAGCGGGCATATCAATAAACTGGAATGAAAGGAAATATGACTAATCGGATTTAAATTGATAAAAAAAGGCAATAAGCCTTTTTTTTTATATCTAGTTAAATTTTTCAAGACGAGTTCGGATGTCTTAATGGATTTTCACGCCACCTTCTGGATGGAATCCTAGACGGAAGACCGCAGATCGCCGTATTTTTCGGTCGGATTGATTCGTCGATACCATTTCGTGGTCTGTTTTGAAAAGGGATGCAAGTCTAGACTTTCCACTACGGGACCTACGTCGCCTCCGTCCTATATGACGTGAGCACCTCGGAGACATCAAGGTCAGCCCGTTCTCATTATTTCCCACGCAAAAATTGGAAGGCACTCCCCGAGTCACCTTTAGTGACCGAGCCACATGTTTGTGATCGGAGACTTTTTTGAACGTTTAATATCAGTGAATTAGTATTATTAACTAACACCTTTAACCTTTAATATAACTTTAAATTTAATTTATTGATAAGAAATTATTTGTCAAATTTTGCATTTCTCGATTGTACCAGTAAGTACATTTATGTGTGACATAAATCCGAGCGGTTAGTTTCTAATTAAATCTTAGGTATTTCCTTTATAAAACCCTTAAATTAAACTCAGTTTATTGTAACTTTTAAATTTCATAAAATATATGATATTACATTACATCCTGAGTCATGGTTTTACTTTTTTTCTTTTTCTTTGAGAATGTCTGGATTCTCTGGCGCCCGATTTAGTACTAAGGTCAGTGCTATTTATTAATTATATAATTTTCCAAATTTAATTTTCATTTTACAGCACCGATACCTTAATTTTTTAACTTTTATTTTACTCGGTTCTGGCTATCTCTTAGAGGAAAGCTCCAGTAACCCGTTGTATTTTATTTTATGGATGGTAAGACCATAATGGGATTATCCAAACATAAAATAAATATGACAGGGTAAGGGACTCAGGCCCGTATTAATAGTCTGAGCTCAAACCCGCCCTCAAGAGCGAATTCAGCTGATACACCATCACCAAGTTAGTCATTTATTACAGCAGAAGCCGAGCCTTGGGTGGACACATGGTGCCACCCGAGGATATCAAGACTCTCACCCAAGTGCATTGTACGGTTCCTGAGGGACGTTGGCCTTGGGAACGAGATATAAGAACTTGGTGCGCGGCCACAATAGACCTTTGAGGTCGCAGTGACCCTTGGGCGTGTACCAACACCGTGACACCAAATAATAATAATAGTCATTTATTAATAAGCCAATCTTGAGGGCGTATCACGTGATGTCTTTCTCAAGTCGCGGTTCGCCTGCAATCAGCAAATACGTTCTCAAGTGTGAGTTTGACAGTTGTCTTGAGAACTGAGTTTTGTTTATTAATACGTTTTGTTTTAATGAGTTTTGTTTATTAATACTGAGTTTTGTTTATATACCTGTTTTGTGTGGTTCGAGCTGTCGCAGCATCATGTAACATCTATACTTATCCGTGAACAATGTTGTTGGGGATACAGTTACCTTAAATATCTTAAGTTTAAATAATTAAGTAATCCTTACTGTAACCTGTTTTTTGTTCCAACTAAATAAATTGAAAAAAAAAAAAAAAAAATACGGCGTTACTCACGTGATACCAGATTCCTAAACGCGCACCTAAGTTACGTTTATTAATAGGAACGCCATCTTGAGGTCGTTCTTAAGATTGACTTTTGAGCTGAGAGTGATTTATTAGTACGGGCCTCTATGTATGCTGGTAAAGACTACATGAGTGAAGAACATCGCTAGCACTGGTTTGCAGTCCTCGCTGTCTTACCTATGAATATCATACAAAAATGTTGCGTAGTGCTTAAGCTACTAGCTGTCAAACTCAAGCGCGAGACAGAAGATGTCCCGCAGCGGCGGAGTGAAGAGCACGGCGCAGTGACTCCATATTAGTATTTTGGTTGAATAGGGAAATAAAAATACGCCAATAAAAATCAGATTTTTTTAAACAAGCTTTCGTATTTATAGTACCCTACATTTTGATATATATTTTGTATGAATAACTATTTTGGTTTAGACATAATTTTCATTTTAAAAGTCATGGAATTGATATTTTTTCTATCGAGCGAAATTTGTCCAATCGTGTATCGGTATTCATCAGTCCCTAAATAGACACCCCAAGATTGCTATATAATTTTTTCAGACGTTTAATTTTAGTAGTGTAGTAGGCTTCATAGAACAGCTGTAAATCCTCGCATAAGAAGCCTTAAGTTGTCTCGTGTTCGCAGCTGGACGTGCTCGAGTACATTCACTCGCGCGGCTACGTGCACGCGGACCTGAAGGGCGCGAACATGCTGCTCGGGCTCCGGCGCGGGGCGGAGCACCAGGCGTTCCTCGTAGACTTCGGGCTGGCGACGCGCGTCGGCGAGAAGGAGTTCAAACCCGACCCCAA
The DNA here is from genome assembly GCA_963506565.1 of Tachystola acroxantha. Taxonomy (NCBI): domain Eukaryota; kingdom Metazoa; phylum Arthropoda; class Insecta; order Lepidoptera; family Oecophoridae; genus Tachystola; species Tachystola acroxantha. Next base: position 12,139,713 of record OY735884.1, on the reverse strand, counting down.
GTGCGCGCACAACGGGACCATCGAGTATACCAGCAGGGACGCGCATTTAGGAGGTGAGATGGGATGGTGGTTTAGTTAAACTCGGTTCTCCTGCCCTCTAGTTAGAGTACTTTATTGCACAAAGAACATACTTATACTGACAGGGAAAATACCAGGAGGGACGCGCATTTAGGAGGTGAGATGGGATGGTGGTTTAGTTAAACTCGGTTCTCCTGCCCCCTCTAGATAGAGTACTTTATCGCATAAAGAACAAATACTTGTACTGACAGGGAAAACTCCAGAAGGGACGCGCATTTGGGAGATGAGATGGGATGGTGGTTTAGTTAAACTCGGTTCTCCTGCCCTCTAGTTAGAGTACTTTATTGCACAAAGAACAAATACTTGTACTGACAGTGAAAATACCAGCAGGGACGCGCATTTAGGAGGTGAGATGGGATGGTGGTTTAGTTAAACTCGGTTCTCCTGCCCTCTAGTTAGAGTACTTTATTGCACAAAGAACTAATACTTGTACTGACAGGGAAAATACCAGCAGGGACGCGCATTTAGGAGGTGAGATGCGCTGACATTGTAGATTAAACGATGTCCATTGGTTATGCTCCCGCTTCGCTTGGCTATTCGCATTCGCTATTGGATGTTTGTCGTATTTGTCAAATACTGGACGTACATACAAATACGACGTCTTTTGACATGAAATCACTTGCTTCAAGACGCTATTAGGTCTGCCGCGAATCTTCCATGGTGAATGACAATTCCAGTGTCAACAATGCGCGGCGACCTGGAGATCCTGGGTTACAATATGGTGCAGTGGCTGGTGGGCGAGCTGCCCTGGGAGACCAGCCTCGCGCAGCCCAAGACAGTGCAGGAGATGAAGGAGAGCTTCATGAGGAGTGTGAGGAGTAGCGTCGCCAAGATCAACGGCCAGGTGCCGGGTAAGCGAGATATGTCTTATACGAGATTATGTCCGGGTAGGTGAATCTTCAGGAATCAGAATTTCTATTTGCAAGTAGACACAAATATAATACAACATATTAGGGGCCTTTCATGAGCCAACTAGCGCCGCCAATCTTGAAAAAATAATATCTTCCAATTTAATCAATTTTATTAAAAAAGCTTTTTACGAAATGTTTATTACGATAATTACTATTTTTAAAATGCTTATTTATAACGTGATTCAATGTCGGTAAGTTGTAGTTCGCATAATTGCCGCTGCCGTTTTTGGCACATTTGAGAACTACAACTTAGCTTGTCGCAATTATGCCATGTATTGTATATTAAAAAAATAGTGTTTATCCTAATAAAGATTGTGTACATAGTTTTTTTAATAAAAAAGATTGGCGGCCCTAGTTGGCTCATGGCAGGCCCTTAATTTTGTACCGTCGACAGCACACCAAGTGTAACACTTTGGACTTTAAGAACGGTAGTTCATATTGTCTGGGTCATAAGATTTGCAATCGTACTGCAAGTGTTACCATTGATCTTTTTTATTTTATTATTATTTTTTATTGATTGACTAAACCCGCTTTTGGCCCCGATCTCACCTGCTGGTAAGTGACGATGAGGCCGATGATGAAGCACGCGGGCCTAGTAAATGCCTATTCACTCTTGCCTTAAAGATCCCAAGGTTATAAGTGTATGGAAACGCCGACGCCGGCAGGGCGTTACATTCCCTAGCCGTTCGTATGATGAAGGATGAAGAAAAACGCTTCGTACGGGCAACCGGGATATCTGCTGTCTATTGTACCTATTTGGAGATAAATCTTCAGAAATCGTCATCTAATCAGAGGTCTCAGTCGATGTATGGACGATTTTTTTTGATAATAGCAAAGATAAGTTGGTGTCTAAATCTAGTTTATCTTTCCGTTAGAGCGAAGTTGCGTTGCACGGAAGCCTATTTATCACATCACGATGATTTAAATACTTACCTACAATATTTTTTTATTTTATTTTATTTTTATTTGATAGGAAAACTTGCAGCTTTTATGTGTGTAATATGGGTTATAAACTTAAGTTAAAAACTAAGCCATTTACAAGTTTTCGCCGATAATTTAAATATGTGGGTTAGTTTTAGTAAATTATTAATGAATTAGAGTGTTTACAACTATAGATATAACCTTATGCTTAAACAGAGTGTACTTAATCTTATTTTATTTGTAATTTCCAGATGCACTAATAAAATTCTTGGAATACATAAACACAATGAAACCTAAAGACATTCCAGACTACACGAAATGCCGACAGCTCTTCGAGACCTTCCTGAAGACCGAAGGGAAAACACGCAACAGCAAACTAGAGTTCACTCCAAGCAAAAAGACGAGAAAAGTAGCTGTACAAGTCAAAGACAGCGACAGTGAATCCGAGGAAGAAGTAAAACCTAAGAAGAGGTCTCCAAGACAAAATGGCGTCGCACAAAAACAAAATGGCGTCGCAAAAGCGAAACGAGGCAGAAATGTCAAATCTAGTTCAGAATCAGAAGATTGTGAGAATGAGGAACCTGATAGCGTAGAACCAAATGTAGTAAAAAAATCTAAGAGAAAGTCAACGGAGCCAAGTTTAGTGGTAAAAGTGAAGAAGACAAAATTAGCACCTAAAGCGACGCCTCCGATTAAGAAAAATCATGCTAATACGGCTACACAGACATCTGCTGAAAGACCTAAGCGGAATCCTAGACAAGTGTCCTTTGATAGTCCTATCTGTGAAGTCATCGGAGACAAAAAACCGTTAAAGACTTCAAAAGACAATGATTCCGTTAACTCGAGTGGAGATATTTTCGAGGACTCATTTGTTATTGAGGAGAAGAAAGTTAAACCTAAAAGGAAGTTGTTATCTGCTGAAGAGGTTACAGTTAAGAGAGTGGTTAGGAAAAAAGTGATAAGTGTACCTAAGGGGAAATCTTGGAAGGATACTCCTGCCGTTATGAATGGGAGAGCGCCTCCTAAGTAGGGGGAAGTTGTATCTTAATGCTTCGCGCACATTATGCCGGGCCGCAGCGTGACGGGCCGGGTCGCAGCGCATTGACGGATTTTGAGTACAGTGACTTCCAGATATCGTAAAATGAACACGGGCGCGCGTGCACTCCAATCCGCTTGCTATAGCACACTGTGTCGGGGCGCAGCGGGGCGGGCCGCATCGCACGGTCGGAAATCCGCCTCGCAATAATGCGAGCCGCTGCGGCCCGACAGTGTGCGATAGTTCATACAAAAGACATTGCCACATTTCAATGGAGCTTTGCCCCACCTACAAAACTAAGTGACCATTTAAGCTGTACCTATCATTTTGTTGGGGACTTATTACAGGTTTCATATTGCATAATCATAATCAGTATCATTTTCTACTACTCTCGCAACTCCTATAGAAGAATAACAAAAACAATGAATAAATCGCTTCGATTTCTTACTATTTTCTGAATTCTTAATTAAGTTGTTTTTTTTCGAATCGCAGTACAAACTTTATTTTAAACCAATAATTTTAATAAAAAGCGAAGATATTTTTACATTTATTTGTTATCTTGTACAACTTGCGGTTGGTGGTAGGGCATAATCTGGCATTGTCATTTTGCGCTCCGCCCCGACACGCTGCGGCCCGGTAAAATGTGCTCGGACCTTATGGACTCTAAAAGTTAAAACGTTATTGAAATGTGTTAATGTTATGGGACTTTGGACGTTATGGACTTGAAGGCGTAAGTATGCACATACTTTTAATTCAAATGCCATAGGCGCGTATTTATAAACGCGATTTAAAGTTACGATAACGTTTAAGCCCCCTGTCTTAGCCTTCTATCTTAACCTTTTTTACGAAGTGTGGAAGGGATAGCGAAGAGATTTAAGGAAAGTGACCTTTAACTAGATTTATGAATAACAGCAATGAAGATTACTAAACGGTGGCTTATTTTGACAGTTGCTAAATCACCGATTTTGTAAGGCGAATTCTTAAATCGTAATTTGAACCACTGCCACTTTAAGTCGCGTTTATGATTCAGCGCCTAAAGGTTCAGCGACATATTTGTTCAATTAAATGACAGACTGTGAAATTTAAAAAAAAACATGTACTTAATCTTCATGTATGGAGCTATGAGAAATCATGCTAAAGGTTGTCGCACACGTGCCTACCCTGCACCGCTTCGCTACAAACCAGTTGTAAAAATATTGCGAGGCGTAGGCGATTAGTGTGTGTTGCAGTATGGAGTTTCATACAAAGAATATTGAACGATTCGAGTTGAGGCGATGCTTATTCCGTGCTGGGACGATACGTCTGTGGCAACCTTTAGAATCGCCACAACAGGGCTCCACTATAGACATACTAGTTTTTAGTGTTTTAGTTAAATTTTATTTTTGTCACAAATTAAGTTTGTGGAAAAATAACCGCCATAGTTACTTTATTTTTTAAACTACTCTCTTTTCTTAATCATTCCTACGTTTTTAAGTTACTTTGTGTGTTTTTGTATTATTGTAATGAATTTTTTTAATGGAATTAATCCGTACTGACATGACATTAATATGGAGTGTGCCGTGCTCTTCACTCCGCCGCTGCGGGATATCTTTTGTCTCACTCTTGAGTTTGACAGTCGCAAGTTTATAATTAACGTAAGGGACGCTTATGAAATGCAATGTACTGTAAGATATAGTTATTAGTTGCACCTTACACTCAATTTTACGCCATTTTTTGTTATAAAAGTGCTCAAAAACTGTTATTGTAAAGGTAATTTTTTGCAGATATCAATTCTTTTAATATATAAACGGATAGAGCGTAATTTGCAGTCGAACTGTATATTTAACTCATTTGTCCCTTACATTAATTCATGTGACGATATGCCAAAGCAGTCGGCTGTGTTCAGTGCCTCTAATTGAATAACCTTGTAAGTACAAGTTGATGCATTTTGTTTGTATTGTGTAAGTTTTGTAAAATATCGTATAAATAAACTTTTTGAAAAGTATTCCTTACCATTTTAAATGTTTCACTGCATAAAGACTTCCTATGCCGAAGCCCAAAGCAAATGTCCTATTTTGTAAACAAAATCTACTATCATTTTAAGCTTTTCTGTGATTATTGCATAGCCATTTGCACATCATTAGATCGTATCACTTTATTTTCACAATGATGAATAGGTTCAACCAATCAGTTCCTTCAGTGTTACATCACAACAGGTAATTAGATGTTGTTTACAAAATAAGACACTTGATTTGGGCTGCGGTTTAGAATGTCTACTGTAGAGTTAGATATCTTCAATCAGTAGTAAATTAACCATCACAATTAACACTTGACATATTCTCTAGATAAGGAATATAGGATATAAATAAGTACAGTCAAAAACACAACAAGTGTAAAACTTTGAAACTCTATAAAAGGTAAAATTGTATCTCAGTGTTACCATTGATATGCTTTCGATTATACCCACTAAATAAATCAAACGAACGCGCAAATCCAAAGCTTTTATTTTATTTACAATATAATCGTAATATGAAAGTAAACAAAATGTAACGTACCAAAACATTAGGTTTAGAAATGTAATCAATCGCATCGGCGACTGATGACGAGCGTAACGTTCCGTAAACGTCAACTTAACGTAGACGTTACGTTAACTTTACATAAACTTGACGTTAACTTTACATAAGTGTAACGTTAACTTTAAGTAAGTGTAACGTTAATTTTAAGTAATTGTAACGTTAACTTCACGTAATTGTAATGTTAACTTCACGTAATTGTAACGTTAACGTTCAACATCACAATGGTTGCGAGACCATTTTGCGTTACAATTTAATAACGATACCATTTTTTCGTATAACTTTATACGGGTGTAGTTAGGTTACTTAATCTATTGAACAGAAGATGAATATCTTAGAAAATTAAAGCGTGAATATTGAAAATAGCGGAACATCGTTTAAATGTGAAGGGTTCTGGAGAAAAACAGCTTGTCACATTTTTTTTAATTGAATGAATATTACCGTCAATGTTCTGTCAAAAACAAACGGCAATAGCATTCAAAGTCACTGAGCTATCCTGTTTGTTGAGCTGGGCTCGCTGCTGATTAATATCACGCTAGGTTAATCAGAAAATGTTCGCGAATGACAGTATGGTGAAATTATTGGAGGATTCATGCAGGATCTGAAGTTTGGCGCTATAGTCAAGAGTCCCGCAACGAGCTCGGGAGTGAACGTGACTGTCGAGCTGCTTCGTCCAGAGTGACGACGCTACGGCGACTCCTCTGGATGAAGAGAAGACGATATGATATTTTGAACATGACATTGGAAAAAACGAACTGTAAAGTAAATAATAAATACTTCTGTCTCGATAGTTATTTTTTATTATTCGTCATAACAAAATCCACAGCACTTAAATAAGTTACATTTCAGTTTAAGTCTTAACATACTGCCAATGACGGATTTACAATTTTAAAAATCAACTCAAATTTAGGGAAGTTAAGGGTGTGGTGGTTTTATATGGAGGGTGTGTATGTTATGTATTTACTGTAGTAGTAACATCCGTAACGTTCATGGACAGTGGCGGCATAGGCCGTACTTTGAGTATTAGGAAAATGACAGTACGGCGTATGACGTAGTATTTTGATGCATTTAAAAAGACACAACGGCATCTCCCGCGGCGTTCGTAGGCGGTTTTCTTTGTGGAGCGGTCCCACTGTCATTCTGTGTAGAAAATAGGTATGTGTATTGTCAAAATAAAGGTTGTAGGTACATTTTTGTCGGTCTTGACACGCACATACTTAGAATCCCCCACGGTTATGACAGTAGTTGAGAATTTTCACTGTCATTTCGTAATTTCTACTGTCCATGAACGTTAACAATGCCACGACATCCTTCTTGAAGGTTCTGCTGGTTCACCCGTATAAAGCAATACAAAAACACAGGTATAGACAACATTTATAAAGTACTAGTTTGCGAGTTACAAAAGCTAAACTACGATCTAAGTACTGGGAGTGATGTACTATCGGCTAGTTGTGATATGGGCGATTCGCGCGCCGGTACCTTCACATTCAGTAGTGCTTACAATGGTTGCCACGTCTTAATATCACTTGCGCCGAGATAATCCGTGTTAGCGACTAACCCCGTGTTATATCACAACAAATTTAGTGTTTGATTTGACAGGGGCTTAGTTACAGGATATCTCTTGCCTCAAAAAATACTAGACAGTAGTAACGTCACTAGTATATGCAGTAGTGACATCACTAGACAGTAATGACGTCACTATGTAGTAGAAACGCTTCTAGACAGTAGTGACGTCACTAGGCAGTAACGACATCACTAGACAGTAGTGATGTCACTGGACAATAATGACGTCACTAGACAGTAATGACATCACTAGGCAGTAACGACATCACTAGACAGTAGTGCCGTCACTAGGCAGTAACGACATCACTAGACAGTAGTGACGTCACTAGGCAGCAACGACATCACTAGACAGTAGACGTCACTAGGCAGTAACGACATCACTAGACAGTAGTGACGTCACTAGACAGTAATGACATCACTTAAAGTAGTAACGCTACTAAGCAGATGCTAAGCAGTGATGATCTTACTAGGCTATGCAGCAGTAACGTCATTATACTAGACAGTAATTACGTCACTAGGCAGTAGTAATACAATGCCTTTACAAATGAACCGTCGCAACCATCGCAAGCCTACCTTTACCTATAATGGCAGTACAGCGGTCAAGCTATTCATTGACTAAAACACAAACAGTAGCACCATTGGTAAAAAAATATAATTTTTCCAAACACAACAGAATTTCTCTTAGCGACGCCTCTTTTTACGCAGCTTTTTTTCTCTCGGAACATTTTCAGCGCTTAGTTTTCTTACGTCGTTTCAAGCTGGCTTCATACGTCAATGGATTTAATTGTCGGACTTGACTCATGTAGACTATGGATAAAAAAATGCAGAATTTCAGACAATGGTTTTGAGAAATTCTGTATTTTTTAATTTACTAGTTTATTGTGGGCTAGGAAACTGTACTTACCCTTTTGAACGCCACGTCATATTAGAAAGTGATGCACCCTCAACGCCACCATAATTCATGACATTTTAGAATAATTTGACGTGATAACTTGTAGTGATATCATGGTCATGTCACGATTTCCCGTTGTCGACTATGGCCGTCTTTGACGTTCAAAAGGTTAACGAGCTGTAAAATCATTTTTGAAGTGTTTTTTTACATTACTTCCGAGCAAAACCTCTATTAGACACTCAAATACGGACGTATGAAGCCAGCATAGCTCTGACAACTGCCATCCTAGTTCCAGCACAGCGGATGACTCTTACAGTACGGCAACGCCGCTGATATCGGCGGCAATGCGTCCAACAGAGTAACTCCGACCTGTGACGACGAGTTTGGTACAGAAAGGGCGGATTTCGCGACACTAAATGCGGATTCAGGGTGAATTCGGAATCTTGAAAAACACTGATGAAAACGCGGGGTTCAGCTGAGATTCCGAATCTAATTTTACAATCACAGATTTGACGCTAAAATTGTGAATTGCGTGAATGCTGTTCACTGATTAGCTGGAAACTCCAGTTTGGTTGCGATAAATCGCGATGTTATCTGTGTTCGTAAAGGCAGAATCTCGACGCTGAAAATGCGTCAATATTGACGTGAATCCAAACTGCATTCGAGCGAAATTCGCCCTTTGTAGCCCTTCCAAGTCTCACAACTGCACAAGTATCCAGCAAGCTCTCGCGGCGTTTACATGCGGTACAAGACTTTACCTATAGAATATAAGGCGATTAGAGATTTTTATTATAAAAATTCCCATCAAACTACATAAAACCATTGTAATCTATGACGTATTACTGTCGCATAGAGTGGCTTGATGTAGAAGATACAAGATAGAACGTGGTAACACTCTGAATATTAGGTTGCATTGTTCTATTCTTTAGCTTTTCGTGAATATCGAAAATTCATACAAAAAATCAACTTTCCATACAATTGCTTGTAAGAAAAGGATTGTTTGTTTCTTTTAAAATGCGTCAATTAAACTCAAAAACTAACAACCTTATTCGTTAGTTTGAGCTTTAAAAATACATTTTTACTGAAGATGAACCAGCCAAGCCGGAACTATCATCGTTATACATTACTGCGTTTCGTGGTCGTTTAACTTGCTACAATATTGCAGTAATGTACCACGTTCATTTATCAAAATGAAAAAGATTAAAGTCGCCGATTCCCAATTCTTGTAATAAAATATCTCTACCGCCCCATACAAACTGTTCTAGACATTACAACTTATGTTATGTTATGATTAACCTTATGTTACGCCGTTACAGGAACATTTTTATGCAAAAATTCTATTTTAACTTGCGACTAGTATATTCATAATCAACCCCTCTTGTCATGCAACGTACAAATAGCAGCTCAAGTGTAACACTTCGAACTTTGGACCGTTCTTATTATCTGCGTCATAAGAATTGAATTCGTACTGCAAGTGTTACCATTGATCTGCTGTTGTCCGTACAACGGAGCTTGGTAAATTTGTATGACGTTACTTTGTTACATGCAAATATTTTTAAATGTACGCTAACAGGAGATCAATTGTAACACTTTGGACCGTTCTTATGATCTGCGTCGTAAGATTTAAAATTGTACTGCAAGTGTTACCATTGATCTGCCGATCCGTACAATAAACTCAAAACCATGATTTTTGGGTTAAATCTTTGAGAAAATGTATTATAATAGTTATTCTTACAGTACTGAGGGTCGACGGACATTTAAACACACTTTACATTACAGCAATATTTTCGCGGAAAGAGAAAATCACGGTGTCTCTGTTGGAATAGAGCGTGCCATGGAAAGGCGAGGTCCCTGGTTCGAATCCCGGTCGTAATGCTATTTTTTTCCTCCATTTATCACTTTACATTTTTACTGTTTTCATTCTTCGTTTTATTACGGAAGTTTATTTTTAGGTAACAAAATCCAAATCGAATGTTTATTTGACATTTTTGGCTCATCGTTTAGTTACCCTAGAAATATTTGCACATAGCATCGCAACACCTAGTAGTCCTAGTATATCCTTATAATTATAAGGCCTCATTCACACTAGTTCCGATGTCGCATAGAGTCTAATGCAAATGTTGCCGTAGGAAGGACTCCTTTTAAAATAAGCCTTTTTCTCAAAACCTGTTTTTTGTGACCTTGCTATAATTATGTGTTTTATATAAACTTTTGTGCTATTAACATGTGTGATTTTATAATTAATTTTATTTGTAATACAATTATATAACAATTTGTATACAGTGGGGTGACCGCGACTTCCAATCGTTATCGCTTTCAATTTGACACATGGACGCTAAACATTGCTGCTATGTGTTTGCAAGTTTTAACAAACGACAACGAAACGCAGCAATGTATATCGTTCAAGTGTCAAAATGAAAACGATAACCATAACGATTGAAGTCGCGGTCACCCCCCAGGATGTTAAATAAAACTCTCTTTTAAGACAGTGGTGTTTAGTTTATCTTTGAACAATTTTTGTTTGCTCCGTTTCGGCTTAATAGCGAGTTTACATTACAACCTCCTGTATATAATATTATAGTACGGCCGTTTTAATAGGCCCGATATGACACATGACAATATGACGTTAATAGTGATGTACCCATAGATAATGTGTTAGTAATTGACTAGCTTTTGTCGGCGGCTTTCCTTACTAAAGATTTATTTTCAACTGTTTTGTATTTAATTTGATACAAAGATATCCATCACACCAGTTTCATTCTGAAATTAAGGCTAAACGAAAGTAACGAAAAAGAATTTTCCTGTGATGATATAATAGCGATATTAGTAACTGATACCAAATATCGTCACTTAGTATTTTAATCTCTTCTCTGCGATTTAATTCGGACGACATAACATTGTAACTGTGCTTCATGGAAAACTAAATCAATTTTTTTCATAAGAAAGAATGTGAATTTACTCTGTTGCATGTTTGATATTATTACGAAATTCTTAGATTTTATTATTTTTGTACAAAATGGATTACGTAAATGAGAATTCAAGACAATAATTATTTGTCCGTAACTTGTGCACCGTTTCAAAGTTATGTCGGCCGCACCTTCCCCAAACGTCATATCGGGCTTTTCTCGGCGGCTCCATTATAATAGTAAAAAACACTGCATATTTTAAAAGGAGATTCTTTCTTTCAACAAACCACTATATCATTTCAATAATTAATCCTCTTAATTACCCGTCTATGCTTACATCTAGTGTTCAACGCAACTTACGCTAAGTGGAATAAAAGTAGGTGTATATTATAATTATAATATATAGTAAAATGTACAATAATCTATCATGGTACTACACAATGCGAGGTGGCCTTAGCTATCAGCGTATTGGCTGACGGGGCCGTCTGTGACGTCACAGAGACTGTTATCGCAAGACCTTGAAACATGAACGGTATTGGAAATAAAAAGTTACTGTATATAAAAAAAATTAAGACCTTTTTAAGGTGTACAGTATTGTAGTACATTATTTTGATCTATCTCGTAGGGTTCTGCCAGCGTTTGCAATGTAAGCGCAAAAAATGTGTTTATTTATGACATCACATGAGAAACCTCTAAAATTATCAGTGTTTCTCTACTATATTATGCATGTATTATACATATAAACCGTCCTCTTGAATAACTCTATCTATTAATAAAAACCGCATCAAAATCCGTTGCGTAGTTTTAAAGATCTAAGCATACATAGGGACAGACAGCAGAAAGCGACTTTGTTTTGGGCAAGTACATGTTCCTTGAGTCCATTCTTCTTTATTTTGCGGCAATATAACTTCCCATTTATTGAACTTTAAACTCATCAAAAAATTCTGGTGGATTTTCAAATATTGCGCATTCGAACCGCTCATTCCATCATTTTTACCGCTCATTCAGTTATTGGACTGCTCAATTATTTTTAGAATTGACATTGTATGATAAAATAACCGACTAATTGATTTTTTATTACTGTCCATGTTTTACTGTCGCAATAATTAATCAACCGCCATTAAATTAAATAACTGCTCAATATGTTTTCCAACTGATCATAATAACATCTCGAATATTTAAATAACAGCTCAAAAAATTAGTTCCCTTTGTTTTATACTATTTAGTGATTGGTGTTTTCCAAACGCGCTCATAGCGCATTTCAGCGTAGTTCAAGATGAAAAGCCGCCTGCGACGCAAGCGTGGCGCACTGACTATGATAAAGACCGTTGAAATCGGTCGAAACTGTCAGTTTAAATACCGACATTAACGAGAACAGTGTTATTCGTGTGTATATAATTTATGATTAGGAATCTACAGACCAGAGATTTCCCGGATTTTAATCTATACATATAATAAGACTGTAAAAAAGTTGTGTCTGTACATTGGATATTTTTTGAAAAGAATAATTGTAATGTGTTTTAGGATCGATACTGATGCCAAAACACTAATTTTTTAAATTTTTGTCTGTTTGTCTGTGACTTTGTGCAAGTATCACGCCATAACTACTGAAGTGATTTTGATGGGAGTTTCACTAGGAGATAGCTGAAATATCCGGACAGCTAATAGGCTATAAGCCATGGCGGTATGTGATGTGGAAACAAGGATCCAGGGAGGCAGATCTGCCTCCTGATCTCCTCCATCCTCCTCCTATACGTAAACGAAGTTGCGGGGTACAGCTAGTACTAAATAAAAATGTGAAGTTTATATTCTCAGAGTCATGTTAAGTTATTCTAGAATTGCGGTAATATTTATATTTTATGCATTCTGATATTATGAAATCCTCGATTCCGGAAAATATTAGCTATACATTTGGTTTTAGTGGCAGAAAACTAGTAGACGTCTAATTCGATGGATCCTCGTAAAGTAACAGTAACTTGTGATTACCAATACCGCTCAAGTTCCAACGTTTTGCGATAACAACCATATTGGGTGACAGCTCTCCGCCCCCTTAACTAAAACAGTCGGGGAGTTGTGATTGACCTTAATCAAATATTTTCATGGAAGAACGACGTAACTGCATAGCCTCTTTTACTTATGGTCTTTCAAGACACAAGTTTCACTGTCAAATTGCACTATTTACGAGTAAACCACATTTATTTGTACTTGGGATGCAATAAAGGCATATAAAAGACATTGCCACAGTTCAATGGAGCTTTGCCCCACCTACAAAACTACGTGACCATTTAAGCTGTACCTATCATTTTGTTGGGGACTTATTACAGGTTTCATATTGCATAATCATAATCAGTATCATTTTCTACTACTCTCGCAACTCCTATAGAAGAATAACAAAACAAAAAAATGAATAAATCGCTTCGATTTCTTACTATTTTCTGAATTCTTAATTAAGCTGTTTTTTTCGAATCGCAACTTGTACAAAACTTTTTTTTAGTCCAATAATTTGAATAAAAAACGGATATATTTTTACATTTATTCGTTATCTTGTACAACTTGCGGTTGATGGTGGGGCAGGATCTGGCATTGTCATTTATTATTTATAGGCTTTAAACGAGGCCTAATAAAAGCGCGGCGACAGACTGTTCCTTGTGAAGGATAAGCTTGGCACAAAGTTGATTCTATTAAAATCACCAAATATCCATATAGAATCTGCATACTACATAGCCAACTAGCGCCGCCAATCTTAAAAAAAAAATATCTTCCAATATACATAATCAATTTTATTAAAGAAGCTATTTACAAAATGTTTATTACGATAAATACTATTTTTAAAATGCTTATTTATAACGTGATTCAATTTCGGTTAGTTGTAGTACGCATAATTGCGGCAAACGGCCGTTTTTGGCACATTTGTGAACTACAACTTAGCTTGTCGCAATTATGCCATGTATTGTATATTGAAAAATAGTATTCATCCTAATAAACATTTTGTAAATAGCTTTTTTCATAAAATTGATTAAATTGGAAGGAATTTTTTCAAGATTGGCGGCGCTAGTTGGCTTATGGAAGGTTCTAAAAAGAACTAAGTATAACTTTCAATTGCGATGCTAAAAAAACTGTGGTGGGTTTTAGCTTGTTTGAGAACATTAGTGACGTGAAACAATACTTCTTTTAAATAAATATTACAGATTGAACCTAACTCGTAGTCGTGTAAAGGCAGAGAAACGTGTAAAGTATATAAAATACAGATGAGATTTTCTCAAAAACTCGACCGATTGTTAAACATTCCTAGGCCCGTATTAACAGTCTGCGCTCAAACCCGCCCCAAGAGCGAATTCAGCTGATACACTCCCAAGACATAATCACCAACTCAAGTGTGTCATTTATTAATAAACCAATCTTGAGGGCGAATCACGTGATGTTTTTCTCAAGTCGAGGTTCGCCTGCAATCAAATGCGTTCTCAAGTGTGAGTTTGAGTTTTGTTTATTAATACGGCGTTACTCACGTGATACCCGATTCCTAAATGCACACCTAAGTTTGAACGCCATCTTGAGGTCGTTCTGAAGATTGACTTTTGAGCCGAGAGTGATTTATTAATACGGGCGTTAGTCTCTATTTAGAGACAATTTAGAGCGTGAGCTTACACTAAGCATGCGAAGATCTGAATCTCAACATTACATTGATAGATGCAGATTACGTAAATGTTAAATTTGACCAACCTCAACCTTAATGTGGCTAAAAGATACCTTTCTCTGCATTTCACTGTACAACGAACTTTTAAATGAATAATATTATAAATGACTTTCAAGTTATTTTTCTTTTAACCAATCACAACTCTCAAAGCAACTGTGTACTAGAGTCAGTTTACACAAGAATAGTATCTCGAACGTGTTCAGACGTGAATATCAGGCAAGTATATTCTTGGGTAGTGTAAACACACGTCGAACAAACGAATCGTATGGAGAGTACTCGCTTACGAGAATGTCGTACTATATTCCCACATCGTTCGAGAAACTATTCGTGTGTAAACGGCGCTTTAACAGTGACACGAGGCTCGAACCGAGAGCATTCATCTAAAACGTGACCCGCTGCGTGCGCGAGCGCAGCCGGGCGGAAACATAAGTATACAAACAATGGCTGTGCCGAATTGTACTACATTACAATACAGTTTCAAAAACGTCATAATTGTTAACATTTAAACTACCCTTTGGGCAAAATAATATAACAACCAGTGTTTGTGGCATACGACGAGCCGCCATTTTGTTTTTTTCTTAAGGTGCACCTTAGATGGAATTTCCTAACTTAATACGAAGGATTAAGGTAGGAGAAGACGTAGAAAGGTGAAGCTGTGATCAAAATGTCAAATGGGCACATTTTACCGATACTTTTCTATATTAATTGAAATAAAAGGTCTATACGAAATTCTTGTGAAGTGATTTCTGTTTTCAGAGTTCTGCTAATTTTAGGATAGCGAAAACACTTGATTATCTTATAAATTGGAAAAAATATAAAGTCATAATTCAACGACCCATCGGCTTCCACAATTAAAAAAAGAAATAAAAAATGGCGGCTCATCCTAATCTCAGAACAAAAAGGTCGATTCTCAAAAAATGCCTTTTGAATTTTACCTTTGATTTTGCTCAAACACAAATATTACCGTTCCCTATAAAAGCAATCATGTTACATTACATAAAACCGTTGCGATGTTCGATTCTGGCATATTTTAAAGCTTGAACAGTTATTTTAACAGACACAGAGTAGGAATAATGACTTATAAGTGCGATTCTTCCGTGGCCGCTAAATTGTATCCTAAACCTAAACGAACCCGTCTTGGTCACTCATACTACGGCGATGGCGTAAGAAAAAGCAACTACATTCCAGAATCTAAATATGAGTAGATCGATTACGGCAAGCTAAAAGTCATCGTAAACAGTTAACTGTAATGCTATACTTTTTATTTTGAATAAAAAATAAATAAAAAATCGTCGCTTAAGGCTTCGTATGCGCAGATTTACAGTTTTTCGATGAACTACTATAATTAAACGTCTGAAATAAATATATAGCAATCTTGGGGTGTATATTTAGGGACTGATGAATACGGATACACGATTGAACTTCGCTCGATAGAAAAGAAAATTACAAACATACCATTTCCATGTCTTTTAAAATGAAAAAATATATATATCAAAATACGAGAGCTTGTTTAAAAAATCTGATTTTTGTTAGTGTATTTTTATTTCCCTGCCAAAATTCATCCAAAATTGATAATAATACAAATATGGAGTCACTGTGCCGTGCTCTTCACTCCCGCTGCGGGACGTCTTCTGTCTAGCGCTTATGTTTGACAGCTGGCAGCCCCTTAACGAAGCGTCCTCAGTTTTACCCAATCTAGTGTATGAGTGACCATGATAGTTTCGTTTAAGTTTATATTTAGTGGCCTTAAAATAATCGCACCTATTTGCAGCGATTCTGGTTTGCAATTCTTACCTATTTCGTAACTTTAGTACCGAAAACCAAAAAAATAGCAGTACTTTAGCCCATTTTACCCGACTGCCCCAGAAGAAAGGTAATGTTTTTCGTGTATGTATGTCCATTCCTTCCTGCTATCCTGTAGCCTAAACGGCTTCATGGATTGTGGTGTATGAGGTATCGTTAGATTCGTCTTGATTACGGGAGTGTCATAGGGTATAAAAAATTTATTAAAAGGTGATAGTTTTTTTGCAGTCGTGTTTTTTGTTTTTTGAAATAATTTCTGCTTGTGTTAGTGAGATATTTTAATACTATTTCTTTGTATTGACACTTTCTTGACACAATATCATTAAGCCGCAGCCATGTACCGCGTGGCTGTGGCATTATGCTGAGGCAGCTGACCCCTTCCGGCGCTGCACATCAATATCAGATTAGCTAAGGAGTTTGTAATATTTGTATTTGTGTATGTGCCTGAATAAATGTATTTTCTTTCTTTCTTTTTCTTAAAATACAAATCAGAATCGCTACCATTTGCTCACTTTCCTCCTACTTTAGTTACTTCGCAAGAATTGTCAATAAATAACTATTTTTAATATAAAAAATTTGGTGTTGACTCAGTCAATAATAATACAGGTCCCATTATGTTTCATGTTTGTTTTTGATTCGTGCGACAAGAAGCGTATTATGCAGACAGCTGGGACTTTTGAAAGGCAATAAGCATGGATGTGCCCTTGAAAGAATTTGATTCAAGTGCCTGACATGCATTGATCTCCTATAAACACTAGATACACAAAGGTCTTACTAAAACAATTTACAAAGCGTCCAAATAAGGGTCCATTGTTAACGTCCAAATAATGTCCAATAAAGCAAATGAGGGTTCATCCGTTTGGACCTTCTTTGCGCTCGGACATTTTTAGAAGGCAGACTATGTATCTAGTTGTTTATAGGAGACCAATGCTGACATGACACAACTAGCGCCGTCAATCTTAAAAAAATATATATATATTCCAATATAATCAATTTTATTAAAAAGCTATGTAGAAAATCGTTATTAGGATATTTTCAATAAGTTGCAGTTCTCAAATAGGTCAAAAACGGCCGGTTTTCGCAATTATGAGAGAGACAACATAAATAGCGATATTTTTTGATTGCGTTGACGTAGAATGTTAATTTTTTCATGGCTGCATGACGGTGCAGACCTGAGTATTTGGCATTAATTTCAACTTGATCCGTTCACGCGTTTCAGAGATATAGGTCTTGACAGACATACAACAAAGTGATCCTATAAGGGTTTCTTTTCCAACTTACCAAAATTGAATCATGTTGATATTGTGCATTTAAAAAAGATTTGCTACATAGCTTTTTTAATAAAATTGAATATATTGGAAGATTATTTTGTTAAGATTGGCGGCGCTAGTTGGCTCATGTCAGGCCTTTAATATTTCTGGTGTATTTAGCCTTGTTGACTAAAAACACATAAACGCTTACTGCACGGAAAACCACTGTAATTGCACTTATGTAAAATTAATAAAAATATTTTATTTCGTAACTATTGTTTTTCAAAGTCATCGTATTTACCTATTACATAATCTATGAAATGAAGTCAGTTCCACATAATAGAACTAAATGGTAGACGGCTAAAGGTGTTTCCTAACTTCAAAAGCAAGTAAATTCTGGCCTAGAATTCGACAATTGTAGCGATTCGAGATTGCGTACGGTGGAACTCAGAGAAAGGTGTACAGGAGAGTTTTTAAGTTTAAGATTTTCTCAAAATAACTTGACCTATTGCCATAATTCTTTCACTGTTAGATAGATAAAAGTTAAAACTATGTAACTGTAAAATATACAGAGTAAGTATAAGTATACAGGTGGCCTCAATAAGGATGAGATTTTCTCAAAAACCACTGGACCGAATTTAATAAATCTTTTACAGTTACATAGTTTTAACTTTTATCTATCAAACAGTTAAAGAATTTTTGCAATAGGTCAAGTAGTTTTTGAGAAAATCTCAACCTTAAAAACTCTCCTGTAAGTGTACACCTTTCTCTGTGTTCCACCGTACCATGGGCAAAAATTTCTTCCCGTAGACCACCGAGGTGAACGAGTAGGTAGTCGGTAGTCCACGTGCAATAACCCGCTTTTCCTTACATCGAGGGAGCTCGGGTTATGATCAATGGTGGTGGGTTACACAAGGAATATTTTTATCATAAGACCATTTTATAATATGACTGTATTCTCGCAAATAAAATGTTTGAGTTTGAATTATCAAGTACCTGAGAGGGTTAGGTAAATGTACTTAAGTTGCCTTTTAAAAAAAACCAAGGACAACTCATTGGCAGACCGGGGTCCGAACCTGGGATATTGTATCCTGACTCGGATGTCCCAACCACTGCGTCAACATTCTCTCCAATTTTAGTACGAAAGTCAAATTCTAAAACAGAGTTTTACTACTTGACGTCGGAATTGCACCTCAAACGAATAATAAACACTGCATTGGGCACGAATCATAATTGTAAATAAAACACGAAATAATTACAAATCGGAATAAAATAACAAGAAATAATAAGAACGTTCAGGTCCAACGTAGACGAGCGACTTTTAATCGGTCACCGGCGATGCCGACGCATTCATAGATGGCCTATAAGCTTTGGCATATTAATAAGTTTACAATCAGGATATTTCGTTAGTTGTGGCACATTTAATACAAATACAAAGCAACCTCACGGCCTGCGCACAATGTAACTTCTAAGTTCTACTGTAGATCGTCAGTTTTTATATCTCATTTAGACTGACTACAGATGATTGCTACCGACTATAATGTCGGCCGTCTGCGCTGGCGGCCGCGGCGAACCTAAAGGCGAGAAGCCTCAGTCTTCAGTGCGATTTTTAGGACCGATTATTAGTCGCACGTTGACGATGAAGTAATAAAAAGTCGTACCGATTAATGTCGGTCGTCTGCGCCAGACCTCGCTCAGTTTAAAATCATCAACACTGTTGCAAAATATTACAATACAATAATAAATTTTGATGTAACCAGTATAATATGAATAAAACAGATTTTTTTGATTGAACACATAGTTTACGTACACATCAAAGCAGAACAAGTGTAACACTTTGGACTGTTCTTATTATCTGTGTCGTAAGAGCTGAAATCGTACTGCAAGTGTTACCATTGATCTGCTGTTGTCCGTACGCATGTAACAAAACATCCGAGCTTGTTTATTAGAATGTGAGTTTAATAAAAATAAAATGGCCGATTCAAATTAAATTTGCGTAGCCAGCGAAAGCAAAATAAGAAATTACATTTCGAATTTCACACTTTTTCTCAACTATTCTGTTTTAATATAACGCAGAGAATCATAAGACAATTCAGAGCGCTTTAAGACAGACAGTTTTGAGCATGAATTCAACGCGAGCTCGCTCTTAAGACTGTCAAAATTGTTAACAGTTGTAAGACCGAACTCAACCTCCTCTCATATTCAAAAACTGTATATACCGCAATCCAAATCAAGTGTCTTATTTTGTAAACAAATATGATCGTCTAATTACCTGTTGTGATGTAACACTGAAGGAACTGATTGGTTGATTTAGAACACGGATGAAAAAATTCTAGCCGTGGGCAGGACTTGAAACTGCGACCTTGTCATTCCGTGACACAGTTCTTGTCATTCCTTGACACAGTTCTTGTCACGGAATGACAAGGTCATCATGTTCTAATTCAATTACCGAGCATGGATAATGTGTAATACAAATTCTGATTGGTTGAACCTGTTCATCATTGTTAAAATAAAGTGATCCGATCTAATAAATTGAAAATAACTATGCAATAATCTCAGAACAGCTTAAAATGTTAGTAGATTTTGTTTACAAAAAAAGACACGGTTTATGACTATAGGCCTAAGCATGCGCTCGTTTTTACAAACGTCACTATAGATAGTTGTAAGATCCATCTCACGCTAAGCCCATGCTCAAAACTGTCTATGACTCAGCCTCAATCTTACAATTGTATTTCGTGCTTCTAAATGGCAAGCTCAGACACGTATTTCCCCTAAAATCTTGACCCCTTATAACAAGTAATCACTACTCTTAGAATTACATCAAGTCACAATGTTTCACTTGAGACATTTAATTTATTACGCTATAATAATTAAATTTATTTGTTCAGTGATTACTTATTAATATTATGTCCATTCGTGATTAATTTTCATAATTACAGAGTGTTCATGAAATATCGCAAAACATTTTAGGGTCCTACCTGGTGCAAAGGTTAGCCATAGCTATACAGCGCGGCAATGCCGCGAGCGTTATGGGCACCTTTGCACCGGGTACGACAAGGGGCGGGTTATTTAATTAATTAAAGTAAGTATTTATTTTAATCACGTTTTATTTGTTATTATAGGTATTAGTTTGTATTTTTAGCTTATTACTGAATAAATTGATATTTTAGGTTATGAAATGTCACGATAGCACAAATGTGAGGTTAGAAGGCGAAGCACTGTGTAAAATGCTCCTAGTACAAGTTTTTAGCTTAGTTGGAGTGTTTGAGTAGATTAAAAATAAGACAAAAGTATTGCTAATGTTTTTAAAAATGCAAGGTGGAATTCATTCGACAAAATTAAATGTATGGTTGGGCTTGTGATTTACATTTGTGATTTACATTAATTCTGCACAATGTTTAAGTAAATTAAACAATTTGGGGAAAAATAAAATATATGTGCATCGTTACTGTGCTTGCGAGTTTTTAATTTTTATGTATTTTATATTTTTTTGAACGATTTCTTTCACTGGAATTTGACCTAATGGTCATTTTAAAGGTCATTGTGTTACTTAGTTAATTTTTTTGCAGTTTAAATTTACTAAAAAACTTCACCAGTTTAATATTTATCATGAGTTCATGAGTACCCACCAGTTTCAATTTGTCGAACGAATTCAAGGAAGTTTTTGAAGCCGGCAATTAGACCGACAGTTTAATATCGGGTTTTAGATCTGCAGTGTACGACGAGGCGCCAACGGCGACGCGGGCGTGTCGCGTTCACCTTGATAAAGATCGTCGACATCGGTCGAAACTATATCGGTATAATTGTTGGCTTCCACGATATAAGTGAATAATTGGAACGGCAGTTGGACGAACTGTCCAGATTCGTGCGCCCGGTGGCTTCGACAGACATCACGCCGGAACACGAGTTTTGAAAAAAACATTGGCGTCACTTTTCGCACTTCTTTATACAAAATTGTCGAGAAAGTTAGCTATATAATAGTAACCTCGGGTTTTGCGTTATCTCATTAAGGCGACATCTGATATCCTCTTCTTCATACTAAATTCTTTACAGTATATCTTTTATTACCGAACCAATGCGCCAAATCAAAGTATAAAATACTTCTCTGTAATCAATAATTTATATGAGTTGGATGGAAAATACGTATTTTTAAATATAATTCCTTACTTCCGTAACACTACATTAATATAACTTCGATTGCAGAGAACTCACTATATATGTCGAGGAACGACAAAGAATAATTTCCCGACTCAAAAATAAGCGCAAGAAGAATATTGATTACAGAACCTTAGTACCGGTGATTTCCGAACGCGCCCATAGAGCATTGCTCCGTAGTGCTTGACGGTGTGGTCTTCAGTCTCATATTGATATTGTCTATCACTACCTATTAAAAGTCATACTGCAAAGTTTGTATGTAAAAAATGTATGAAAAGGATAAATCCAGAAATCGACTCAACACTTTGTAAAAGTTCTTTGATTAAAAGGTGGGATCGATCGATTTGACTACTGCTTGGAGCTATACAAACAATTATAAACATAAAAACAACTATACACAAGGTACATAATGGGTCAGAACGCTCAAAATCAATCACGAATGAAGGCCAGTCAAGCGTAGGCCAATAACAAACAAATAACAGTGTAGAAATAACTTCATTACTTTTAAAAACGTGTGGTAAAAATTGCACTGTATTATAGTGAACAGAGTATCCTAAGAACACAATAGGTAGTATTCGATACCAGATATCGGGTTTGACGAAGTATGAATTAACAAAATTATCAAACATTTTCTTTCTCGCGTGAAGGAACTACCCTCGACGAATTGACAATCTCCTTTTAAGGAAATATATATAAAAACCTTTAGTTCCACAAGTTATGTTCTGTGATTTAAAAAAAAAATAAGGATATCGCCTATATACAAAACCGTATAAAATGTATGAAAAGTCGCAAAAAAATCGCGTAAACTGACAAATTTATCAGATTTTATCACGGAACATGGAACAATATTTCTTTCGGCTTGCTACGAATATACCCCTTCCCGTTACGCTTTTAAGTTTAACACATTTTTTAATCTTTTAAGCAATGCCCGAAAAAACGATGACGCGAAAAATGTATGGACAATTTGGTACTTTCATGTCACGTCAAATTCGATGCCTGGCCATTACGGAACATAAAGTCGATCTGAGTGTACTACATTAGGCCTCTCTCACAACCGTTGCATTTTAGTTAAGATGATCCTCAATTTCGTGTAAAAGCTCTTAACATATAGCTCCATAGGAATAAAAGACATCTCGAGAAATTTGAATGGAAGATTTTTCTCTCCCAAAAATCGTCATCGCGGAAGTTTTTTTATAGGAGCGGAGCGAAGGATTCTGTTACAAATAACTTTTTAACACGAATTCAAGGTCACCCTGTATATATTTTATTTAATTATATTAACTTTGTTTACTTACACGCGGTACATACATATCTAGTCGGTGTTCTGTAACCATTCCGTGCACATTTATTTTAAAATTTCTTTATTTTTGTGTTTTTTTCGCGATTGTACTAGAATAGATAAAATATTAAAGTCACATATACGATAGATGAGAAAGTCTAAAGTACACCTAATAAACGAACAAGACATAGAAGAATTGACAGATAAAATTTTGAGTTAAGACTATACGAGCATAATTTCATTGTAATGTCATAATAATTGTCTGTAGTAAAAATGTCTTGTATGTAGTAAAATATTAAAATAGTCACGAAAGCTGTCGTTTAAATAAACAATTAATAAAATTAACAACGAATTGTAGTCACTAGAAAGTCAAAAGCAAGCGACGAAGTTTATGTAAAACGATCGAATATGTGAAATTTTTAAAAATAAATGTGAAGACATCATATACAATGTTATATCGTTAATCATATCTCGATGCGTGCCGACAGGAAAAGGTATACAAGCAGCGATTAGCATATTACCAAATAGTGACAAACTTTTAGAGAATACATAAGCCAGAAGGGTGCAAAGGCATCGAAGCATTCGTTTCGTGCATAGCTTTTCCTTCAACAATTATCCTTACGTTCGAATCAATTTTCAACCTGCACTTGACAGTCCGTTTCGCGCGTTCACTCGTACTTAGCACTTATGTGTCCGTGGAACTACACGATCCATTTTATTGTACGCCTGACTTAAATTAAATGGCAGTCGACTACTACTTAAGTATAATTATAATAAGCGTTCGTATTGACACGCAGTCTTCGGAGCTGCAGTATAGAGATGACAAATAAATTAAACATTTCAATATAAGTGATACGAATCGATTGGCAATCTTTAAAACAATACAAATTACTATAAAGTTATTCCTTGCCATGAATATAAAGAAAATGAAAATATATTTTCTGTGGATCTATTGGAAGTTTATTGTTAGATACCAGTGAAAGAATAAGCATCATCGAAACCTGCATTTATAACTGTGACAACCAAATCCACAATTTTTCCTAGTTTATTTCGGTTTTAAAATTATACCACCAACATTTATTTTAAAATCGGAAATAAAAATCAGGAAAAAAAAATATTTACATCGACGATATACTCATACCAACTCACTTGATAATAACTTGTATCATGCCGTCCAGTTAACCTACCACATTATTCGTCATCTTTATACTGTCTAGCTTTTCTATAGCTTGATTTATCACCACTTCGTTAAGGGCGACTTAAAAAACTTAGTTACCGTCAGCTGCGTGTAGTTTTTCACTGCGCACGAAGTCTATTTGCGTGTATGTTCGCGGCGCGGGCGCAGCACTTGCCTTCTTGGGCTCGAGGTCTAGGGCTGCGTAGTTGAGCGGGGGTGCGGGCGTGAGGGGGGACGCGGGCGGGGGAGACACCTTGTCGTCGCTCACACTGAAGCGAGTGGGCGCTCCGCCTCCCGCTAGGACCAGAGTCGCTGTACTCGGCTCTGCTGGAAAAACGAATGAGAAGGTTAGTGAAAAATTGGGACATTCCAGTTTATCCGAGATACGATTACTGATATAAGACACTTTTATTGAGAGTGGAGGACTCACAATGAAAGATAACCCTAGAGCAATTAACGACCCAACCCGTGAATACTCCTTACGTTTAAGGTTAAGTCGTTATCTTTTAGTGCAAGCCTTTTTATTCAAAAACTAACCTCTGTTATCACAATCGCCCCTTGCAATGGTCTTCATCGCGAGTGGATTACACGATAACTCAACACTTTCCATCTCTGGCGACTTCGTCGGCGCCGCTATGGGCTTACTGCCCGGCAACGCTAGCTTCACATACGACGGCGACGAAGATATCTCAGGACTCCTCCTGCCGCATTCCTCAGATATCTCCTTCACTGTCGTGAGGGGATGATGAGGAGGGTCGTCGTCGAAGACGTCTGAGGAGTCAAGTTCTGGAGGTGACGCGGGAGAGTCGAGGGAGAGTGGGAAGAGAGTTTGAGAGCCGAGTGGAGTGTGGTTCTCCTTTGCAAGTGGAGTTCGGTTCTCTTTGCCGATTGGCGTCCGGTTTTCTTTCCCGTTCCGTGACCGGCGGCGGTCGTCCGGTGACGATGCGACCACCGGTGCCGGCCGGACGTTTGTTATGGCGATTGGTCTGGAAATGAAAACTAATTATTTCATGGATTTTTTTGTCTATAATTTAAAAAAAATACTTATTTAGGTCATTATATAAATCTAACCTTTAGGAGGCGGAGGCTAAATCTTTATTTTATCTATGTAATTTAGCCATGACTTGACGACAGCTCTGACATCTGGGCAGCACTACAAATGTCACGTGAAATAGTCGGAAATGTCAGAAAGCAGACATTTTGCGAACGTGTCATTTTGCGACAATTGAACCGTTGTAATTTTCCGCGAAGGCGTTTTGATCGGATAAGCAGCCGTCAACCTCAAATATTTTTGGACTCAGTTCTCATACAATTCGATCATTTCGCGTCCTTTGATTATTTCGTCCAAGCCCTGAAATTCTGGCTAGCCAACAATGTAAACCAGACTAAAACCTAATAATATCTGATTCATTCTGTAGAATGATCATTAACCAGTCAAATAATTAAACAAAAATGCCCCAACAAATACCTGGTAGGCGCTCTCCCATAGATCATTTCGACGTATCCATCAGGCGTGACCGGCTGTGGCGCGACTGTCGCCGGCACGGCCGCGACTGCGGGCGGCGACCGCGACATCACGTCGCCCGGCCGCATCTCCACGTAGCCGGCGTTCCGCGGCGACATGTCCACGTACTCGTCGACGGCGCGCGGCCTAGAGACCATCGCGGGCGTTGCGAAGCCTGAGGCGGTCGCGGGCGGCGTTCGGGCTACTACCACCTGTTATTATTACAATAAATTTACAAATTTTACACCAGTCTATATGAACCAGTGAGCCAGGCAAGCGTTTCACAGTGGTATGCTGCGGGGTTGCAGCAGCAATCCAAACAGACAGAAGTCTGCGTCAGGGCTAGCTACGGTTCACAATACAAGTGTCGAGAACGACCGAAAAACAATTTTTTTCTACAAAAAATTTCACAAGTTAAAACCTAATCTATATCATTTGTATGCCCCTCGCTACATCTATCAAACAGTCAAGCATAATATATCATTAAATTACATGTAAACTTTTCCTTTCTCGTGTGGTTTTACCTATTGTCAGAGTGGCCGAACGACTGCTGCTAAATGACAACCGGGACCATCTGCTTAACGTGCTTTCCGATGCACAAAATGTCACTAGATCTAATCCATTAAAAACTTACTCTAAATTGTAAAACATTGAAAAGGCATCTTTACAGCCGCAATTAGATCATTTTGTTATATCCCGTGGGTCGGTTCTTTGCCCTGTTTCTCTGTTCGTACATCCTGCCGTAACCTAGTTTGTATTCTGTACCTTATATTATTATAAATTATTACATTATGTATCATAACCAAATGTTCCCTAGAGCTCCTAAGGTTGAATAAATGATGTATTGAAGTACTAGCGGTTACCAATCCAGGTACTAGCCTCGTCCAACGTTGCTTAACTTGTGCGATCGCTGTGGTGCTGCTTTTAATGCTAACGAACAACAAAACCTTCGATATTTGTCAACTGACCTTTGTCGTCGGCGAGTTATTGGAGAAGTCTAATTCCATGAGGTCCTCAGCGGATGCCCTCGGCAGCAGCGGCGCCGAGCACACCGTGTGCTGGTGTCGCTGGGGGGGCGGAGGCCTGTTCCGGGCTCCGACGCTGTACGCGCGGTGTCGCGGCGGGTCGGCGCGCGGCGGGGGGCGCGAGCCCACGCTGTAGGCCCGCGGGGGACGCTCAGAGTCCACGATGTGGGATGTCGCGGGCTCGAGTTGGTACTCGCTGTGAAAAATATGTGACAAAACATGGTTTAAGGGAAGGGAAGTTAAATTAGGTTTGTGGTTAACAGCACTGAAACCAGTGTATGTGTAGGTGTGTTATTGGCACTGACCTACACCTGGGGTATGTGTCTTTAACGGTACTGACCTACACCTGGGGTATGTGTCCTTTACTGACCTACACATGGGGTATGTGTCTTTAACGGTACTGACCTACACCTGGGGTATGTGTCCTTTACTGACCTACACATGGGGTATGTGTCCTTTACTGACCTACACTTGGGGTCTGTGTACTTATCGGTACTGACCTACACCTGGGGTCTTTGTCTTTAACGGATCTAACCCTGAGGTCTGTGTTTTAACGACTTCTGGATACTGACCTAACGCTGGGGTCTGTTACTTAACGGCACTGACCTACACCCGGGACCTTTGTCCTTAACTATACTGACCTAACACCTGGGGTCTGTGTCCTTATTGTTACTGACCTACACCTGGGGTCTGTGCTTAGTAGTGGGTACTGACCTAAACCTGGGGTCCGTGGACGGCGTCCCGCTGCACACGGAGCCCGAGGAGGCGGAGACCAGGCCGCCGAGGTGGTCGTGCGCCGGCGCCATGGGCAGGTACCCGTCGGGCACCGCCGCCGGCTCCAGCAGCGCGTCGTCCGCTCCCAGGGAGGACGTGCGAGAGTGGTGCACCGAGCTGCCTCGGAGAGACGTGCTGGGGAGAGGTAAAGACATGAACTCGTGGTATTTACGAGGAAACATATATTTTTAGGGGAGCTCAGTGGTTGTGTCAATGGACTTGCAACACTGAGGTCCCAGGTTCGATCCCCAGTCAAGGCAGCCATGTATTGATGAGATCCTCGGTTTTTTCGACGGAAAAACTTACGTACATTTACCGGAAAACATCGTGATGAAACCTGCATGCCTTAGAAAAAATTCTAAGGCATGTGAAATCCGCCAATCCGCACTGGGCCCGCGTGGTGGATTATGGCCCCAGCTCTGGTTTCGGCCGGATAGCAGCCGAAACCGAAACTAAATCGAAACCCGTTATTTGGCCGAAACAAAAAGTTCGGTCGGACACTACTGACCTCATTAGGTCCCTGGCAGCGGCGGGTCCGGCTGGGTCGCAGAAGTCCGGCTCCTCGGGAATGCGCGGCGTTCGGTGCCACTCCACGGAGTCGGGCTCGTCCCGCGACGGCTCCACGCCTAGGAATTAACGGTATTTTTATGAAGGATAATATTTAATTAATAGTAGGAGTGTAAATAAATAAAAAACCTTTTTAAGTCAGGAAAGGTGCAAAAATGCGAACTCTTATTGCGCAGACAAACAATTTTCATTTTCATTTTCATTTTTTATTCATAAACAATTAACATTGTATTCGAATGACATAAATAATATAATAACAAAATAATAATAATGTAAACTGCCTGATTGACAAATAGAATTTGAAATAATACAAATGTTATTTCTTTTCATAACAAACAATATTTTAGGTATGGTCTGTGTGTCGCAGTAATGAATGGGCGCTGACTCAGCATGTGCAAGGGGCGGCGCGCGCGCAGCGCTGGTATTCTGTCAGTGCCGCCTAGTGACGTCACGGTCACTCCGTTGCAGCGACTCTTTGTGTCAAGACAGTATGTGATAGTGCTAGAAATGAAAGGATGTGTGTGTGATGATGTTCGTATGTGTGAACTGAGTATACGCTTGCAGGTTTGAATGCAGTGAAACTTCTCACCATCGCTGTGGTCGTTCAGTCTGGGCGGCGGTCGCTCCGCCTCGAAGGACGCGGTGGCGCGCGACGGCATGCTGTCGCAGCGGTTACGCAACGGGCCTGCGTCTGTAATAAACAACAATAATCTATACACATATAATAAGACTGTAAAAAAGTTGTGTCTGTACATTGGATATTTTTTTTAAAGAATAATTGTAATGTGTTTTAAGATCGATACTGATGCCAAAACACTAATTTTTAGAATTTTTTGTCTGTGACTTTGTGCAAGTATCACGCCTTAACTACTGAGGGGATTTTGATGGGAGTTTCACTAGGAGATAGCTGAAATATCCGGACAGCTCATAGGCTATAAGCCATGGCGGTATGTGATGTGGAAACAAGGATCCAGAGAGGAAGATCTACCTCCTGATCTCCTCCATCCTCCTCCTCTACGCAAACTAAGTTGCGGGGTACAGCTAGTATACAATATGTGGGAGAAAGAACGTCGCCGCTCATCATCGTCAGTCTATTTATATTGCCCCGCTGCTCGGGCACAGACCTTCCCTTACATCGAGCGAGCTGGGCCCACTGCGGATTGGCGGATTTCACATGCTTTAGAATTTTTTCTTCTACGGCGTGGCTTTCATCACGATGTTTTCCTTCACCGTTTTGAGAGCACTCGGTAAATGTACGTAAGTTTTTCCGTCGAAAAAGCCGAGGATAACTCATTGGTACATGGCCCTGGCTGGGAATCGAACCTGGGACCTCCGTATCGCAAGTCCATAGACTCATTGACCACTGAGTCACCGAGCTCTCATTAACACAGAATCCATAGAGCGACATTGACGTTTGACGGCTCCGCGGCATTATGTCCATAGCTAGGATTCATGAATGAAAAAAATACTAAGCAGTTACGAATACAGCGAAATTGCGAATGGTTAAACAATCTTTGTGGGTATAATAATATCATAATACCAACACAATTACTAATCAATAAAGCTTCGTTTACCTCTACAGACAGCGTGTCCGGCACGTGGCGTGACAGACAAAATCATTTTACTCTATACAATGTGTCTGTAGATGTAAATCAAGCTTTAATCTGTAAGTCTGTAAATCCGAAGAAATGTAAGCAAATTATTGCATACACATACAACATTTTTAAAAAAAGGTGTTAAAATGCTCTCTGCCTTCTCTTTTACTAAAGTTACGAAGCAGAGGAGGATCTTAATAGTAAATGACATTGCCACATTTAAATGGAGTTTTGCCCCACCTTAGGTCACCTACGTGACCATTGAAGCTCATATATCGTTTTGTTGGGGACTTATTACAGGTTTCATATTGCATAATCATAATCAGTAGGAGTTGCGAGAGTAGTAGAAAATGATAACAAAGACAATGAATAATTCGCTTCGATTTCTTACTATTTTCTGAATTCTTAATTAAGCTGTTTTTTCGACTCGCATGTTCTACACAACTTTATTTTAAACCAATAATTTTAATAAAAAACGGAGATATTTTTACATTTATTCGTTATCTTGTTCATCATGCGGTTGATGGTGGGGCAGAGTCTGGCAATGTCATTTATTAGAAAGCGTAAACAGCTATATAGAAACTTCCTAAACGATCGTTTAATTTGACAGTTTTGATTTTATACCTTTTTCATACAGAGAAATCCCTAAATCATGGCTTAAACCACCGCGTAACTTTTAGCCGCGATTATTAATACAAGCCTTGTCAATGTTATTCGAAAGAAGATATTTGAAATAAATGAAAAGCCGAAGAAGTGATGGCGCCTTCTTTCCATTCTTCCAGTTCTTCTCGTCTCAGAAACGAGTGGTCGAAAGGATGCAAAGGACGTACTAAGTACATTAAACATTAACGCTGTCACCCATAAACGAGATTTAACGTTTTTAGTGTCCGACCGAAACTAGTCCTTATTATCTGTCCCATTAAATAGAAGTCGTACTGCGAGTGTTGCCATTGATGTGCTGTCGAGTGTGCTACCAGTGTAGAAGTAAGAGAGCTACGCCAACAAACTGCATTGCAGTGCGGCGACAGATGTAACATTGCAATTTTGTTAAAAATTAATAAATAAATTTAAAAAAAAAAGGTTTTAGGGCCACTTCGCTAACAGACCGAAACTAGGTTTTAGGGCCACTTCGCTAACAGACCGAAACTAGGTTTTAGGGCCACTTCGCTAACAGACTGAAACTAGGTTTTAGGGCCACTTCGCTAACAGACTGAAACTAGGTTTTAGGGCCACTTCGCTAACAGACCGAAACTAGGTTTTAGGGCCACTTCGCTAACAGACTGAAACTAGGTTTTAGGGCCACTTCGCTAACAGACCGAAACTAGGTTTTAGGGCCACTTCGCTAACAGACCGAAACTAGGTTTTACGGCGAATTTCGGCCACGGTCTTATTTTCGGCCGAAAACGAAACCGAAACTTTCATATAAGTAAGGTCATGTTTTCGTGGAAAATATAAATAGGCAAATATTATCAGTCAGTTTTTATTTATAAATCACATATTAAACAACTCAGTCTCTGATATTTGAAGTAATGCTTAAGCAATCCTTATTTGAAATAAATTATTTACGCTTTTAATATTATAACGTTATATGCTTATTATAGGCTCTCGAACTCAGTTTCGTTTTCGGCCGTAGTTTCGGCAGGATGGCAGGCGAAACCGAAACTAAGCCGAAACCCGTTATTTGGACGAAACTAGGCCGAAACCATAAGTTCGGTCGGACACTAAACGTTTTCTACGGTTTAAGCCTTCCGTCCCTTTCCAACTTAACGTTTTTAACGTGTGAAAGTGACAAAATACAGTTTAAGGAAAGTGGGTTAATCTGAATATATGGCTAACTATATGAATACGAGGAAAATTAATAAAGAAAGAACGAAAAGTACAATACAGTAAAAAGTTTGTGAAAAAATTAAGTCGAAAAATCGTCAACTTATAAATAAATAAAACATTTAAAATTAAAAGCTGAATATTTTTTTAATACAATAACATAATGCGCATATAACAAAAATAAACATAAAGCTTACATAACATTTTACATACATAGATGCAAGCGCATGCTTTACGGAGCATTCTCATTGGTCGATACGAAACGATGCCGCGTTCTGATTGGTCGTTGCATGTGATCGATTTGAAACAGTATAACAACCGAGTTACCGACTAATGAAAATGAACCATACGAAGATTATATTAAGGGCGAGTTTCACATTGTTTTTTCGAGTTGTACATTTTAAATGCACTTGTAAGAATAAACAATTGGTTAATATAGTGAAAGTGCCCTTATTTTGACCATTTTGCCGCAAAAATAACTCATTCATAACAAAAACAGTTATGGAGTTGCCAGATAAAGTAAAAAATACACCATTTTAACCATCAATATCGTCAAAAATTAAGATTCAGGTGAATCCTCAGGATGATCACTCGAGTTGGATAAGGCAATAAGAATTTATCACTTTTTAAACTTTCAGTTTGTATACATATTAATTAGATAAAACGGGAATTACCGTGTTAAACATTTATTATTGATGTCTCGATATTTCGACAGCATTGCAGCCATCATGGTCACGAGTAGACTGAAGTCGGTGAGTGTTGAACGTCAGAAGGGTGACACAAAACGATCTACCCTCTTTCGTGTTCGCTGACTTAAATAACAAATCAATAATCAATCATATATA
Source organism: Tachystola acroxantha (assembly GCA_963506565.1). NCBI lineage: Eukaryota > Metazoa > Arthropoda > Insecta > Lepidoptera > Oecophoridae > Tachystola > Tachystola acroxantha. Next base: position 12,107,362 of record OY735884.1, on the reverse strand, counting down.
AGTACCTGTCTACTGTTTACATGTGAACCACTGCTCCATTTCACTTCACTGCTGCTTGGTTCCGCTTCCGAGCGCAAGGCCCCAACAGAATATCAGCGCTACACCCTCGGGTATAGCACATGCTGAGTTGGGACCTTTTTGGCGCTGCAGTACTACTTGTGCTACCTACTATTTTACCTCATGGTTGTAACTAAATTTAGTTTCTTTTTTAAAATATTATATTGTAAGTGTATGCATAGGTGCTGTTTGTCTGTCAAATAAACGATTATTCTATTCTAATAAATGTTTAACACGGTAATTCCCGTTTTATCTAATTAATAAGAATTTAGTCAATTACAAACCCTATTATTATAGCAACAACGTTCTCTGGCAACTTCAAACTACATGACAATGTTAGTAAACGTGAGCGTTGCTGTTAAGAAGCATGAGTGACGTGTATACATACTCTTCGAATGCGCAGGCGACAGTTTCGACAGTCTGGCCCCCGTACTGGCGCGTCGCGACCACTGCGCCTTCTTCGCGAAGTCCGTTCCATTGACCGCTTTGCACGACGAATGCGAAACGATTTTCTCTAAAACCGCGCGATCTACCTCGTCCCCCGTTAGCGGTGCGGACCGAGTTCGCTCGTGGACTATTTTTAATGGCTCTTGGAATAATGGGCAGCCGGTGGGCAGTGATACGGTTCGGTGATGCTTAATGATCCTCGGCGGCGGTTCCTTATCGGTTAGTGAGTTATTCGGCGGTTGATTTTCGGCTGTGAAAGACAATGATAAGCGACACGTAAAACAGATGGCACCACTCGATACCCGGTGCGATGTTAACATGGCAGGCGATGGCGCTTTCCTTTATAAATAAGTCTTATACTCAAAAATAAACAATGTAACTGTAAGTACATCTTTTTTTCTCTCCAATTTATATCTGCCATCGGCTCTTAAGCCATAATCAGATGTGTTCTGGGGTGGAATTCTATTTTGGGTGCAATTCCATTGAATAACACCGTCTACTATGGTCGAGAGGACTTAGTCTCTTTGGTCTAGTGCAAGTATATCTGGATAATAAATACGAATCAATTGGTTGATAAACTATAGCCAACTCGTTGATAACCATTAATCAGTTGGTTTATAAACGTTAATCAGTCGGTTTATAACTATCATTTTAAATTTGTTCGCCGAGCATGGCATAATGCATAAAACAATTTTGGTTTATAACCGTTAACCACTTTGTGATAAACGTTACTCAGTTGGTTGATAAACGTTACTCGGTTAATAAACGTTAATCGGTTGATAAACGTTAACAAAAAACGATTCTAAACACAGTATATTTTAGGTTTAAACTTTCAATTGAATGCATCTTTGTCGAATAATGGTTAGAATTAACAAATTCGGTTTATAACCGTTAACCACTTTGTGATAAACGTTACTCGGTTAATAAACGTTAATCGGTTGATAAACGTTAACAAAAAACGATTCTAAACACAGTATATTTTAGGTTTAAACTTTCAATTGAATGTATCTTTGCCGAATAATGATTAGAATTAATAAATCTAATGGTTATTATAGGTATTAATCAACCAGATGCTGTGACAAGAGAAAAAAGATATTAGTAAAAATCTTTAAATACATAAGAAGTCTCAGGAAGGCACCATCGCAATGTAATGGTTACAATTTCACAAAAACATGGCGGACAATGACAAAATGGCGCCCACACTTTGTATAGGTAATCATAGTGTCGTCTCACATGTCGGATTTCAGCGCCAAAAATCCATATATTCGCGCCAAAATCATAATGGTCGTCGTCACTATGCAATGTATGAATCACGGAGTATTGAATAGAGGAGCCGTAACTTACTTTCGATTTGTTCAAAGCACTAAGATCCCTGTCCAGTATGAGCTGCTGTAGTAAGTTCGCTCGCTAACGACTACGTAAACATTGTAGGTACAGTCGAAGACAGAGATAAGTATACAGGGACCTCAATAAGGTTGAGATTTTCTCAAAAACTACTGGACCGAATTTAATAAATATTTTACAGTTACATACTTTTAACTTTTATCTATGAAACAGTGAAAGACTTATTGCAATAGGTCAAGTAGTTTTTGAGAAAATCTCAACCTTAAAAACTCTACTGTAAGTGTACACCTTTCTCTGTGTTCCACCGTACAAGGCTTGTGAACAGTGAGATTTTAGTTAACAAAAATTCCACCAATGACAAGCCTCATAGCAACGTTGTTTACGCAGACGCTAGCGAGCGAAATTACTACGGCAACTCACGGTACTACTCGTAGTGAGCTCGCTAGCCACCGAGTATGTTACCTTCGTTACCATTGATCTCCTATAAACAACTAGATACACAAAGGTCTTACTAAAACAATTTAACAAACGTCCAATAAAGCAAATGAGGGACTCATCCGTTTGGACCTTATTTGCGCTCGGACATTTTTATAAGGCAGACTGTGTATCTAGTTGTTTATAGGAGATCAACCTACAACTTTTGTGGCATTTTATTTCACCATAGCCGCTAATAGCAGAACTAAAGTCCCTTCAATCACGAACGCAGTCCATAGTAACTATATAAATAGGAAATAATAGTAACCCAAGGTAATGTGGGTGCGGTAAAATTGTGGATGCTGCGTACTATTCAGTTGACGAGTTTCTTTAAACAGGCATAAATATTTTGTCACTGATACGCGTCTGGGCGCTTCACGATTATAGACATTACCTAAATGTTAGAATTCCTAAAATTGTAAAATAAAATAATTTATAATAATTGTAAATTAATTAAACTAAATATTATTGTTTAAGTATTGAAATTGTTAATTATAAAGACAATCTGTATGGTTTAATATCACCTATTTTGTTAAGAAAATGACTTGTAAATTTTTATTTATTAATAAATTACTGAACTGAACTGAATGTAATAAAACGAGGACAGAGTCTAGACACGCCTACTTTGCTGACGTTACGACTCAGTTGGGGCACTTCCTCATTCAATACTCCGTGGTATGGTAATGTTATGGACATAGCAACACTTGAGGCCAGCATAGCCAATTCCATCACCAATGCTTTCACCATGCACCGCCATATAATAGTTATTTAAGGGCCTTCCATGAGCCAACCAGCGCCGCCAATCTTTGAAAAATAATATCTTCAAATTTAATCAATTTTATTAAAAAAAGCTATGTACATAATGTTTATTACGACAAATACTATTTTTTAAATGCTTATTTATAACGTGATTCAATGTCGGTAAGTTGTAGTTCGCATAATCGCGAAAAACTGCCGTTTTTGGCACATTTGAGAACTACAACTTTGCTTGTCGCAATTATGCCATGTATTGTATATTAAAAAATAGTGTTTATCCTAATAACGATTGTGTGTGTTTTTTAATAAAAAAATAATAATTTGTTAGAAATTATTTTTTTAAGATTGGCGGCGCTAGTTGTCTCTTGGAAGGCTCTTAACCGATTTTACCTTTTTGAATCATATTGATATATCACCAGCGATAATTTCGAAACAACAAATTAATTAACCAACAACAGATATAGATCTAGGTCATGCAGAGCCTAATCATGCCTAGAACTTACAAATATAGATAGAAAGTAGCTCATAACTTATGTAAACCAGACTAAAAGACTAGTTCCCACAACACAGGGAATCCTAGTGTGGGAACTAGAGCTCACAACTAACTTACTAAACAAACAAACAAAAAATTGCTGATTTAATTTTATTAAGTACGCATGTATTTTAGATGTAACTGAACTTTTTTATTTAGATACCAAATAAAATTATTATTATTAAAAATAAAAAATAAAATTAATAAGTAGCTCAAATCAGCCCGCTATCTCACTCTAGCTTAAGCAGAATGTCAGAGATAGCTACAGACCACTTACACAATAGACATGAAATCTGTACAAAGCAAGCGAAAAATTCTGTCAAAGATGAGCGCATAGAGACGAAGCGGGGGACAGGGGTGCCGTATTATGCTTCGCGCACATTATGCCGGGCCGCAGCGCAGCACAAAATGCTTACTTAGCACATTATTGCCGGGCCGGGTCGCAGCGCATTGACGGATTTTGAGTACAGTGTACTGCCAGATATCGTAAAATGAACACGGGCGCGCGTGCACTCCAATCCGCTTGCTATAGCACACTGTGTCGGAGCGGGGCGGGCCGCATCGCACGGTCGCAAATCCGCCTCGCAATAATGCGACCCGCTGCGGCCGGACACAGTTCATATTTTCAAAAAAATTCTGACATATTCAAAAAATTTAAGTATGACCGTAATATTTTGTGTATAATCTTATGAAAGTTGTATTAATGTAGTATTGGGGAAAAGTAGACTCCCACTGTGAAAGTGTTGCATGCCAAACATTTGGCGAAACATGTACCTACAATGTTTACAACTGCCATCCTTTATACCGTGTTTCGAGCAAATAAACTCATTTCATTTCAATGTATACACTACTCTCGAACGAATAAACTAAATTCCAATTTCATTTATTTTGTCAAGCATACCAACCAATGGCAATTATGACATACGCAAATACGAATAGCTAAGTGTATTGCCACCATTACATTTATCGATAATTTCGCGTCCATTGGTTAATTCGTCCAAGCGTCTAGCTCTTAAGAGCCTTCCTAGAGCCAACTAGCGCCGCCAATCTTTAAAAAATCATATCTTCCAATATAGTCAATTTTATTAAAAAAGCTACGTTCACATTGTTTATTGCTATAAATATTATTTTTTAAATGCTTATTTGTGACGTGATTCAATGTAGGTAAGTTGTAGTTCACATAATTGCGAAAAACGGCCGTTTCTGGCACATTTGTGAACTACAACTTACCTACATTGAATCACGTCACAAATAAGCATTTAAAAAATAATATTTATAGCAAAAAACAATGTGAACGTAGCTTTTTTAATAAAATTGATTATATTGGAAGATATGATTTTTTTAAGATTGGCGGCGCTAGTTGGCTCATGTCAGCGCCTTAAATACAAAATACAGGCACTTATAACAAGATTACAACAACATACTTTCCTAATAAGCTTAAAAGCTGTTATCAAACGTCAATAAATTGCGGCGAAACTATTTATATCGACCCCAAACCGATATTTACCTCAAAGTGCATTCATTTCGGGAAATGACGTCATTGTTAACCTAACAAAAATTAGGTTAGGTGAATTACGCAAATTGACTGACAGAAGACATTTCCCGAGGGGGTTGGTAAATGTCGATTGGGACTGATGTAAAGCTTGAATAACTTGAATTCATATATAATGATTTCTAGATTATTCTACTCAAGAAGCGGTTTTGACAAGTCTACCCAAGAAGCAGTATAGACAAGTCTACCCAAACGGTTTAGACAAGTCTACCCAAGAAGCAGTATAGACAAGTCTAGCCAAACGGTTTAGACAAGTCTACCCAAAGGGTTTAGTCAAGTCTACCCAAAGGGTTTAGACAAGTCTACCCAAAGGGTTTAGACAAGTCTACCCAAACGGTTTAGACAAGTCTACCCAAACGGTTTAGACAAGTCTACCCAAACGGTTTAGACAAGTCTACCCAGACGGTTTAGATAAGTCGACCTCTACGGTTTAGACAAGTCTACCCGAGAAACGCTACATTGCCATTGCGAATATCTGTTAATTGCTGCGTTGAAATTATTTGTTATATTAGTCCGTACTGTACAGCAAATAATGTAAAGTAAAATACATGTAGGTACTTGGGTAGACTTGTTTTTGTTTACACCGCTTCTCGGGTAGACTCATCTAAACCGTTATTTCTACCCGAAAAACGGTTTAGACAAGTATACCATCGGTTAAATCGGGTTTGACAAGGGTTGACCAGCATATACGTCTTCTCGGGTAGACTTGTCTAGATCGCTTCTTGGGTAGACTTACCCAGATCTCATTTATCTGTGTACACAGACTTTTACCGGACACAAATAACATCTCTATTGTGTGACCTGTTCAGTAGAAGCAATTTACGCGCGAGTCGAGACGCGCGTAGCCAATCACGCTATTGTCGCGCGACGTGATTGGCTTAAATCTGATAGCCGCGACAAGATCACGAGTAAAACGCCTCATCTGAAGGTCAAAAGCTGCGTTCATAATGCAACATTCATAGCCTTTTAATTGGTACAATTTTCACGCCGGCTAATCAGAGGACGTGGATGTATCCTCTGATTAGGTAGTAAGCATTTTTTTTTATATAAATTGGTACAATTTTTATTTGGTATTATTATATTGGTATACTTAATTAACCTGGATTAATTTACCCGGGTGCATTAAGTACACTATTAGCAGACTTGATTCACTACTGTACGCTAATCTTACAAAAATTACATCTTCCAAATATAATCAATTTTATTAAAAAAAAAACTTAGCAAATGTTTATTAGGATAAATACCATTTTTAAATGCTTATTATCAACGTGATTCAAGTTCGCTAAGTTGTAGTTCGCATAATTGCGAAAAACGGCCGTTTTTAGCTTATTTGAGAACTACAACTTAGCTTGTCGCAATTATGATATGTATTGTATATTGAAAAATAATATTTATTCTAATAAAGGTTTTCTAAGTAGCTTTTTTAATAAAATTGATTATTAGAACATGATGAAAAAGTTATTGCCGTGAGCAGGACTTGAACCTGCGAACTTGTCACGGAATGACAAGGTCGCAGGTTCAAGTCCTGCCCACGGCAAGAAATTTTTCATCATGTTCTAATTTATTCACCGAGCATGGATAATTCGTAATTCAAATTCTGAAAATATTGGAAGATATATTTTTTTTAAGATTGGCGGCGCTAGTTGGCTCATGTCAGGCTAATATAGTACCCAGTAGACTTAAATCACTCAGGTGATATCGGGTGCATTAAGTACAGTCATGAGTAATAACATAGAAACATCCTTAAAATTCAAATTCATGTAACAACTTTAAATCGCAAAAATAAGTATGCTAAACTGTGGCCAATAATTATGTAAACGCTAAATTGTATCAAAATAAAGTACACACCCCTTGTACAACATTTGCTTGGTGGGGTGTGTACTTTATTTTGATACAATTTAGCGTTTACATAATTATTGGCCACAGTTTAGCATACTTATTTTTGCGATTTAAAGTTGTTACATGAATTTGAATTTTAAGGATGTTTCTATATTATTACTCATGACTGTACACCACTTTTTTTTTGTCTAACGTGAAAATTGCATCAACTTCGCAGTCTTTGTCAGCGGATGCAGGATTACATATACCATCTATCCGCGTAGTTCGTACCGTTATTGTGCGCTAGGGGCGCTAGCGGCGCTAGGGGCGCGACGCCCGCGGCCGACTCGTCCACCGAGCGCGTCGCGGAGCATACGCAGTGCCTTATGCACGAGCCCACGCACAAGCCCTTATTGTCTGCAATACAGTCGGCGGCTTTGAAACCAATTGGTGCGTGACACTTTTTGAATAACGACGAGACATTCCATCCGATACATAAACATAATTTATTCAAGAAAATATAACCTTGTTCTAAAGGGTATATGAAGCCGAAGGGAGGGTGTTCAGTATCGGCAACTGAACTACTTTTGTTCTACGACTCTTCGATTTGCGCGAATTTATTTTTTGACTTTTCATACTGTACCGGTCAGCTGATCGATTTGTATGAGACATTAATTTAGAACAAAAGTTGTTCAATTACCGATACTGAACACCCTCCCTTCGGCTTCATATATACGTTACACCCTGCATATAAACGGATATCACTCTTTTATATTGTTGAAGTCGGCAATTAGACAGACAGTTTCGGCGTCAGTGTCGGCGGGACAAGTCATTTCGGAACGCGCCCAGAGGGCCGCGGGCGCGCTCACCTTGAGAAAGATCGTGGAAATCGGTCGAAACTGTCGGTCTAATTGCCGACTTCAGCAATATAAGTGAGTGATATCCGTTTATATATATAATAATTTGTAGTAATGGCTAACTATAGTTTTATGAACTTTACTCTAAAACCTCGATCTTGGTTCAATAACGATGGTGATTCATGCCAGCCACAGACCACTTACCCCATAGATATGAAATCGGTACTTTGCAAGCGAAAAATTCTGTCAACGATGTCACAGGGGTCCCGTATTAAAGAGGTGCGTCCATGTCGATAATATCTCTAGGCACGTATCGCGAAGCAATTTTGCGCTCATGTGCGGGCAGACACGGGCCTGTTACAGGTCTATGGGGTAAGTGGTCTGTAATGCCAGCCCTACAGCTTATTCAATCCGATTAGAATAAATACAAATTCTGGCTAGCCAACAATGTAAACCAGAATAAAACCTAATTTATTTATTATATAATAAAACCAAATTTTACACCAGTCTATATGAACACCAGGTAAGCGTTTCACAGTGGTATGCTGCGGGGTTGCTATAGCAACCCAAACAGACAGAAGTCTGCGTCAGGGCTGGCTGCGGTTCACAATACAAGTGTCGAGAACAACCGTATATGAGTCGAGGCATATAGATTTTGGTTAAATTCAGGGTTGTGCTGAGTATTTTTTTACCTTTGTTTTATGTTTAATACTCAGTGTATATAAAATATATAAGTGTATCTATCCATCTATAACTTAACTGTATTTACTAAATTGTGTATTCATAAAATAGTTTAATAGATACATATTTCCATTCTATTCCATCGATGAATACGTAAATCGCCCAACATGACACAATGACATTACGCATACATTTTTAGTATGAAACTATTATACTATTATTCTACTATTAATTAAATTTGTAAACAATTATTATAAATTATGAAAATATGACAATGTAAAAATGAAATACCCATCTGATGTGTAAACTTGTTTTTTACCAATAAAGTATATCATATCATACTATAAAATAAACTTAATAAATGTGTGAATATATAAGGTAAGACATTATATAAATAGGTATGCAATTTTCAAAATATATGGATAAGTGTAATATCTGATTCTTGCTTTCTCGCAGAATGATCATTAACCAGTCAAATAATTAAACAAAAACTATATCACAATATCAATTCAAAGTCCACACAAGTGTTAGTCACAACTACGGTGTAGTAATTATTTAAAATCTACTAAATCACACATCTATACAAAATACAACAGAAGCAATAACTACGCCCTAAGCTTCGTTTAGATCTACAGACATTGAGCGTATCCCGCACGTGGCGTGGCAGACAAAATCATATCATTATATTCATCCCTCCGGCTTCATATTACCCTGTATTAGGGGCTCGTAGTCCAGTTGCGAGTACACGTTGAAAACGATCGTACAAGTTAAGCAACGTTGGGCGAGGTCAGGACCTGGATGGGTGACCGCTAGTGACACTTTCACCTGAGCCCATTCGTGCCTCGGAAAGCACGTTAAGCAGTTGGTCCCGGTTGTTGTCGCTTGACAGCAGTCGTTAGGCCACGTCAGAGGCCTACGGGCGGCCTGAGTAACTCTGACAAATAGGTTTGGTCACTAAACCCCACGAGAAAAGAAAAGACCCTGTATCAGAAACTAGCTATATCCGCGACTTTGTGGTTAATGGCAAAAAAATCAATCTCTCGGGACTCCTGACTATGTCCTTGTCCTATATACTTACCATTGGACAGACTGGAGCGGCCGCGGCTGTCGGGCAGGGTCTGCCGCCGCGCGGGCAGCGGGTTCGAGCCCACGTCGTAACTCTTCTGGATCACGTGGTCTCGCTCGTTCTCAGACCTTTTGGAGCAATTCTTCATTGCACTGAAAGAGACAAACGATCGGAATTTATAGCCTATTGCTACTGACTCATTTTCTTTATTGCATCCAATCTTGGTACTATATTAGTTAATTGAATTTGAGGGGGATTTGCTGTAGATAATGCAACCCTTACTCGATTCTATACATTTCATTTTTTACTACCTTTTATTATTGCAATAATAACTATAATTCATCTTTTATTTCTTCACCTCCTATAAACAACTAAACTGAAGCCCAAATCAAGTGTCTTATTTTGTAAACAAAAACTACCCTACTCTAGTAACATTTTAAGGTGCTCTGTGATTTTTGCATAGTTATTTTCACATTATTAGATCCGATCACTTTATTTTCACAATGATGAACGGGTTCGATCAATCAGTTTCTTCAGTGTTACATCACAACAGGTAATTAGACAATCATATTTGTTTACAAAATAAGACAATTGATTTGGGCTGCAGTATAGATACACAAAGGTCTTACTAAAACAATTTAAAAAAGAAGGCAGACTGTGTATCTAGTTGTTTATAGGAGATCAATGATTGCATCATCATTTTTACGGTTCCGTCAAAAGGAACCCTTATAGGATCACTTTGTTGTCCGTCTGTCTGTCTGTCAAGACCTATATCTCAGAAACGCGTGGACGTATCAAGTTGAAATTAATACCAAATACTCAAATACGAAGACGAGACAGGGCCATATTAAAGATGTCCGTCCATGTCGATAATATCTCTAGATTACACGGGCGTTGCGTTCCCACAACCTCGTTCCAAACGCGATGCGTGGAACACCTTGGGGTTTTAGTGGCTATAGGACCGTGTTATGGCGGGAGTCCCACATACTCACTGCGCGCCCCTCCTCATTGGCGCGGTGAGATGCGAAAAGCATTTCCCCAAGTAAAAATAAAAAAGGGGTTACACGTGTCGCGAAGTAATTTTGCGCTTATGTATGGGCAGACACGGGCGCCCTCCTGGTACAGGTCTATGGGGTAAATGGTCTGCGGTATTAGCACCGCTTTCTTATTTCCACATATGTATATTATAGTATCTTATTACCACATAGGTGACGCATGAATCACGCCCAAGATCTCGAAGCAAGTTTCCGCTCATGTGCGGGCAGACACGGGCGCCCTCATGTTACAGGTCTATGCGGTAAGTGGGCTAAATGGACCGACGGAAGATAAGCAAGGCAAGAACTCACTGTAACACTGTTGAGTGCATGCTCTGAGCTATGTTGGAGTCGTCTGATAGCATCCAGAGCTCGCCGGAGCCGGTCGTCGTCTGCCGACCCACCTCCATGTAGAAGAAACATTCTGAGTCGCCGCATCTACAACGATAAGTATTTATTTTATTAATCAATGTCATGTTACAGAATATTCAATATATCGTAGTCTTCTATCTTCCTCCAAAGGTGTCGCCGTAGCGTCGTAACTCTGGACGAAGCAGCTCGACAGTTACGTTCACTCCCGAGCTCGTAGTAGGACTCTTGATAATATATAATTAATTGATATTTATATTGATATTTTATTATTATAAAAAATGCATGAAACATTACAGATTATGCCTAAATCGTCACATACATTTAATTATTTAAGGTATAATACATTATGGTCATTTCATTTTTAATTATTATCTTATATCACAGTTATCACATATATATGTACTTATAGCTTTTATTTTATAATATCACATTTTACATCTCATTCACACACTCATACATCACATACACGTCGATTCCCTTGCACACACCCACTCGCAGAACTTTAAACACTCTCGCTCGATCGCCGGCCACCGGCTAATAGCTTGAAACTTCAGATCTTGCATGAGTTATCCAATAAATTCACCGTACGTATCATTCGCCAACATTTTCTGATTCAATTAACGTGATATTAAATACAAACTAACCGTAGACATTAAAATGAAAATTATCAAATAATTTCGCAACCGTCGTTTCCCGCCATTGTAAAAAAAAAGATAAGTACTTTTATAAATAACCTATAAAGCTTCGTTTACACCTAGACATTGAACGTGTTAGGCACGTGGCGTGGCAGATACCCACAGACACGTACAGACACGCACCGCGCAGACAAATCCGCGAATACTACGAATATACATGTGCCTTAAACTAGTCACCTTTTACACTGCTTTTCCTTTTTGAAAAATAACTTTTTCATAATAACCTCAAAACAAACACTTTTTTAATCACTAATTTCTATCAAAAAGTTTTATGTGTGCTAATATTGAATATTTACAGAATACTGAAATATTGCGGCGGATTTTCCTCAACAGATTGCATTGTTAATCGATTAACAAATTCAGAACTTAGTTGTTATTAAAAAAATATGGAATTTACCTAATTCAAATTGTTAAAGGAGATTGAGCAAACCAGCCCCCTTACCATGTACTCTTATAGCAGGATTACTTCAATAATACTTTATTATTTCGTACCATGACATCCTTAATAAGCTTACTTTAAGGTCGTCACGGTACGGTGGAACACAGAGAAAGGTGTACAGGAGAGTTTTTAAGGTTGAGATTTTCTCAAAAACTACTTGACCTTTTGCAAAAAAAAAATCAATGTTTGATAGATAAAAGTTAAAACTATGTAACTGTAAAATAATTTTTAAATCCGGTCCAGTAGTTTTTGAGAAAAACTCATCCTTATTTGAGGCCCCCTGTATACTTATCTCTGTCTTCGACTGTACGAAATAACAGCTGGCTGGCCCAGCCTGTATTAGCTGTAATGTTATTGAGACAATATTCAATATTCATCCCATAATTTTCTACCTCTGTTAGATAGAAATTGTACTGGGGAATTATACAATTCATATTTACAAATAAATTAGTAATTATATATGGACTTTTACTCCATTTTGAATCCGTCATTTCCTGATTAACTACTCACAAGAGCTCTTATCAATAAAACTATATATCGATGGCTTAACTTGACAGTCGCTAACGCTAAACCACCGATTTTGTATTTCGAAGTCGAAACACCTATGTCACAGCCTAACCTTTAAGTCACGTTGATCACAACGAGCCAAGAAGCATCTATACTGTGAACTCCTTGTATATGATTTCACAGTTTTATGCAAAGTCAAAGTCAATACTTGTCATAATATATTTTACCGTAAGGAGCAAACTCTTTGTTAGTATGTATTCCCTTTATTTTGGCGACTAATGTATAATCTGTGGCTAGAAATAATTTGTTGTGATAGGTAACCTAACGGGTTCTCTTGAAAATGGCGGGAAACGACGGTTGCAAAATTATTTGATAATTTTTATTATAATGTCTACAGTGGCTATTTTGTGTTTGATATCACGTTAAGTTAATCAGAAAATGTTCGCGAGTGACAGTATGGTGGTGAATTTATTGGATAATTTGAGCAAGATCTGAAGTTTCAAGCTTTTATCAAGAGTCCCGCTACAAGCTCGGGAGTGAACGTGACTGTCGAGCTGCTTCGTCCAGAGTGATGACGCTACGGCGTCTCCTCTGGATGAAGACATGAAGACGCGGCTACCCAGGGTGAAGACGCTACTGGGACGATAGAAGACTATTGAATATATTGAATTTTCTGTAACATGACATTGGCAAATGACGAACTGTCGAGTCCATTAATAAAAAAAGCAACGGTAACCTAACCTAAATCTTCAAAAAGAAAAACAAGTTTACAAGAACTCCATATGGATAAAAGGTTTATTTGTACAGCCTTTATAAGTACGATATCTCTCCCATTTAGTGTCTAATTTGAGCTATCTAAAAAAAATCATTTTACTGGAAACTGCGCTCTATGGCCCTTTGAACATCATCATCATCAACCCGTATCAGTCCACTGCTGGACGTAGGCCTCTCCCAAAGTGCGCCACTCAACCCTACTCTTGGCCCTCTGCATCCAGTCTCTCTAAAAAGACAGAAAATTAACTTCAGTTAACGTCTACTCACGTCCTGATATTCTTCAACGAATACTCGACCCGTTCCGGTATGCTGAGATCGCTGATGGTGTTGTTCTGCGTCTTGATCTTCACCAGGGTGAGGGTCTTATCGGTGAGGCACAGGTTGTACAGACCCTGGATGTTCCTCGTGGCTCCCAGACCCTTCTTCTGCACGTTCACTTGCCAGACATGCTCTGGAATCAGATGGGAGGTTTTATTAGCAACATGCTCATGTTTGGAATATACATACATTTACGCCACCTTGCATAGAAAAGTTAATGCAGTCTAGCTAGTATATATAGAAGAGTATTTAGGTTGCTGTTATTCATAAACCTAGTTAAACCTCACCTTTAAATCGTGTTGCTATCCCTTACACCAGGGCTTCCCAAACTTATTTTTACTGTGACGCCTTTGGGAATTTGCCATATTTTTACGACGCCCCACTCTCTGACTAAAAAGTACTTACCAAAGTCGTAGTTCAAGCCTAGTAACAAGTTATCAGAACAACTCGAAATAACCTCTATAATTTTCATTAGAAAATGAGAAAAAAAGCATAAGAACGAGAATAAATATTTTACTTTGCTGGCTGTCTTAATGAGACAGATGTGTTTGCTTTTCTGAGCATAGCTTCTCAAAACGGGACTCAAGTTTGGAAATGGCCATTGATGCAGACATCCAATCTATGTAGATCGCCTCGCCTGGGATAATGCCGCGGCGCCCCAGGGCGTCGCGACGCACAGTTTGGGAAGCCCTGCCTTACACAATACATACAGATCTTAATTATTATTAGATACCTATATTTTAATGTACATTAGAATTATGATAGCCGAACTAAACAATGATATATTTCTTTTCTATTGCATCACTATTCATCATTCTTGCGTGTCATGGTGCCTTATTAATTTCATTGATATGGATAGATGGTGTTTACTTAAACTACTTATAGGACAAGCTGCCATCGCGCGGGTCAACGACCCGACCTTGGCGGTTCGTATGTTTCCATAGATTTTATAGTTACGCTTTTCGATAACGTTTTATAGGTTTTGCATGGGAATTGTCGTTAATTCATTCATACAGTTCAATAGTTTAGCTAGTTTCTAAAAATAGCAGGAAAAACTCTTCCTTTAGAGCTGGTACAGTCGAAAACAGAGATAAGTATACAGGGGGCCTCAATAATGTTGAGATTTTCTCAAAAACTACTGGACCAAATTTAATAATTCTTTTACAGTACATAGTTTTAACTTTTATCTATCTAACAGTGAAAGAATTATTGTAATGGGTCAAGTAGTTTTTGAGAAAATCTCAACCTTAAAAACTCTCCTGTACACCTTTCTCTGTGTTCCACCGTACACAATAGGTGTTTTGAAGCGCGCGCTTAGGTACCGCATTTCAAGAACTAGTGTTTCTCAAAAAGTACTTGACAGATTTTTTAATACTCACACACAGCATGTTTGCTACAGGTGAATAATGTCAGCTATTCGAAGTGGACATATTATCATAACTTTTTATTGAAACCAATGAATTTATACGATGTTTGCTTTTAGTTATCATTTTGCCAAAGTTTTTAAATAGGTTTAACCTGTAAAACTGTTTTATTTTTTTATCTAATGTACCTAGGTTATAAGTTTTAATGTTATTCTGGCAATAAAGATATTTTAAATACAAAACAAACACAGTGTGTGACTCAGTGTTGCCAGACATCCCGATTTTGAAATTAAAATTAAATGCTCAGACCCGCATTTCGGAGTTTTAATTAATTCTTACTTAACTACCTATATTTTTAATTATTATTTTATGGTTATTACAGCAGTAGCTCAAGGCATGGGGAGAATGTCTATGTATGGGCATAGTATTTTACGAACGGCAAAGATAAGTTGGTCCCTGAATCTAGTTTATCTTTTCGTTACCGAAAAGTTACGGGGTTAAGTTGCGTTGCACGGAAGTGCAACTCGCACTTGACCGTTTTTTTTAATATGTCCCGCTTTCGACGAAAGAATCCCTCTTGTTTACTCCAAAAGTTACCTTCTCTAGTTAAATAATTCTTGTTTTATAAGCAAACTTGTTTTAGGCAGCAATCTATACATATAATAAGACTGTAAAAAAGTTGTGTCTGTATATTGGATATTTTTTGAAAATAATAAATGTAATGTGTTTTAAGATCATTACTGATGCCAAAACACTAATTTTTAGAATTTTTGTCTGTGACTTTGTGCAAGTATCACGCCATAACTAATGAAGGGATTTTGATGGGAGTTTCACTAGAAGATAGCTGAAATATCCGGACAGCTTATAGGCTATAAGCTATAGCGGTATGTGATGTGGAAACAAGGATAAAGAGAGGAAGATCTGCCTCCTGATCTTCTCCATCCTCCTCCTCTACGCAAACGAAGTTGCGGGGTACAGCTACTAGTTAGAAATAAAGGTATTTTCGCAATGCAAATGATACATACCATAAATATTAGATATAGGGAAATTACAATAGCCCAAGGAGTGGTATCTGAGGGTATTCATACAGTTTTGAGCATGGACTTAGGCTGATATGAAATGAAATGTTTCCAAAATAATCAATTTTATTAAAAAGCTATTTACGAAATGTTTATTACGATAAATACTATTTTTTAAATGCTTATTTTATAATGTGACTCAATGTCGGTAAGTGTTTTTGGCACATTAGTGAACTACAACTTAGCTTGTCGCAATTATGCCATGTATTGTATATTGAAAAATAGTATTTATCCTAATAAACATTTTGTAAATAGCTTTTTTAATCAAATTGATTAAATTGGAAGATATTATTTTTTCAAGATTGGCGGTGCTAGTTGGCTCATGATAGGCCTGTAACTTAGTAATCAGTGAAGCCCACACTAGGCTAAGCCTGTCCCGTGGGATTCTAGATGAATTACAAATACAGTTAAGGTAACAAGCTGTGATATCTAAAAGTTTCAATATAGATTGATCTCAAATGATTTAAATATATATATTCATAAACAGTTATGACCATGAACTCAGCATGACCTCGCACTTACAACTGTAAAAATTGTATGAAATCTGAGTTTTAAGACCAAACTCAAATTCATAGACAATTTTGAGCATGACCATTTTTAAAACATTGGCAGAATTCTACGATGAGACGCCATAACACAAATAATAACATTTAAAACCTCAACAACACAGTCATATCAACAACAGTTAGACATCAGTTTCAACACAAACGAATAAGAAATTACTTACGAATAGGATAAAGTAGCTCCTCGCTCCCATCCTCGTTCCGATGGTGCTTTAAAATGGCTGTTAGCCATCCATGGAGGTCTTGTTCGTTCTCAGCTACAATACAGAACTGTTCCTCACGAGTGAACAGCGCTATCACATGCTTCTGCTTCAAGTCCAGCCTCCTCGTGATGTTATAACAGCTTTTTAGAGGAAGTGTTCGCCGGGGAGCCGCTCCAGAACGAAATTTCTTCTCCGATTCGTAGTACTCCAACCGGGCAGAGGATTCTGGGGTTTCCGCTCGCAACACGAAGAACTTCTTCTTCATCGTCTTGAGCTTCCTCAGGTGTCCCTGGCGCACCACGGCGCCCGCGTGCGAGGCCACAGACATCCCTCAGAGCATCACCCTTCCTCGCAATGCCACATGTCCACCGGCCTTGAAGTTGTTTACGAATTCCGTGATGAAAGTCACCCGAGTACTGTCAACTGCCTAAAAATACGTACTGTTTAGCGCGTAAATCGAGCGATATCTCACACGATATCCACTATTTATCTATCACACGATTATCAAAACATACGAACACTTCAATCCATAATTTTGTGTTCGCTATTACACTCGGTCATTCACAGTCACTACGGTTTAGAAAGAGATAAAGTCATTCATAATAAACGTAATTATACCGCACGCCCTTTAGGTACGCAGGGCATGGGAGTCATGCCGTCCCCATGCGTTGCCACACCAAAACATTCAGCATCTCGAGCCGCCAGACGCAGCCGCGACACTTTATGCTTTTGCGAATTACGAGTATCGAATTACTCAACAATGTTTGTATGTCTAGCCACTCAATTTATAAAAACTCGTGTATTTGCGCGTCGTTTTTTATTGGTTCCTCGCTATTGCGTGTCATTTTTGTACAGCGAAAAAGTTTTTTTTAATTTCAGTTTTAGGGCTCTGGGTGCAAGTGTTTTGAGCCAATTCTACACATCTTGAAAAGTTTTCAATTTTCTCATTAAGAATCTTTGAAGAATTGTCAGAACTTGGCTGGGACTGTTGAATGGTGTTCTTGCGTATATTCTTTGGAGCAAAATATTTGCATCTAAAGGTATATTAACAACGATTTTTTTTGCCCTTAACCAAAGATAGAAACTTAACACCACTAGATACGACATATCTTGCTGCCTAGATGGTAGTATTTGTATTACAATATCTTTGTTCGTATAAAACCTCATAAACGGAATTTTAATTGATGGAAGTCCATCATCTTTACCAAACCCTACGGGAATGATTTGAAAGTGTCTGAACCACCGATTTTGGCGAAACCGTGTTTTTTTCACTTTCGTTTCGTTAAAAATGATAAGTTATAAACTTGAATTCAAACGATTTATTGCAGTCACAAAGTCCATAATAAGTGTTAGTAAGTAATTAAAAACTATGTTAGTGTTTACAGGAGGTGTATTACTATAACATGCGACTTAGATCCGACTCCTATCCCGTCCGTCCGTCCAGTTCTTTATAAACGTATGGAATATTTATACGGCCAACATCAATGGTAACACTTGCAGTATGATTTTAACTCTTACTTACGCCGCAGATAATAAGAACGGTCCAAAAGTCTAAAGTGTTACACGATCTGCTTTGATGTGTACCATGGATTAATGTTTAACCGCGGAAGTCACGAAATAGTCACGCTTATCGCTTAAAGCCCCAAAGCTAAATTGATAATCATGGACAATATCGCATCACGTTAATTACGACGTATCCAAATTACATAATATTGTGTATCCGAAATAATGATGTAATACTATGTATCCGAACATAGAAATATACGTCAAAAAAGAATTTTACTGGCAACACATTTCAATAGGGCTGGGAATGGTTACTATCGATAGATTACATTTAATTGAATAGTAAAAATCGATTAAATGCCTTGCTATATTTTGACAATTCATGTACAAATTCTCAACTTACATTTTGCTATTGGTCTAGTCTAAATTTATAGTAAAATATTTAATTGTTCATGTTGTTAAATATGTACAATTAATAAATAAATAACAATCCAATTGATCGATTTTCATAATCGATTGCCCTAAATGTCGATTGTCGTCATTGTCGATAGACAATTTCATGTCACTATTTCAATAATGTCCGTCGGTCCGTCAGTCATTTCATTTTGCTAAAAAAGGCATAGAAACGGGAATTGTTGGCAAATTAGTTGCGATTAATACGTGTTATCTTTTTGTTTTGCTTATATTCACGTTGTTTTAAGTAAATTCGTTATTAAATAGCCGCGAATTGTTTACCTGGAGGCATTTTGTTCATACACGGTATGTTTACATAGCGAAATTTCGTAAATGTTTCTCTTTATTGGTGCTGTGATGTGAATCTGTGAGGGAAAGGAGTTTTTTGTTGCGGTTTTTTGGGATTGTCGAGGGATTTTGAGGTTCCGCGTTGATGTTGAACGTGGCTTTGTAATGTTAACGAATCATAGTTTAAAGTTTATCGAATCATTTGTTTGTGTTAGTGGTTAATACATGGAAATTAGCAACGCCATAGCCTTTCCTCTGAGTAGTTGCAACAGCACTTGCGGCTCGGTTTTGCAACGGTCATTAGAGCGTAGTAATTGTGTCACACCACCCTTTCTGTTTTGAATACCTTTTATGTAAACGCCTAAGTTTATTTACTGTTTTCTAATTAGACTTGTTCTATTTTAGGTGATGAATGAGTGAGGACAATGGCATTTAGTTCCTAACTTCAGAGGTAAATAAGATTTTCTTTACTTTAACTAGGTTTTTAAATCTCTATATTAATTCATTTTTACACATGCAGACCATTACACAGTATCAGCTTATCTTATTTGTATAAACTAAGCCTAAAATAATATTAAACTTTTATATATTTAGATCCAGATAAACGTTTTTGTATTTTTTGTATTTGTGTAGAAGATAAAATTGAGATTTTCTCAAGAACTAATTGACTGAACTCAATAATTATTATACAGTTACATAGTTTTAACTTTTAACTATCAAACAGTGAAAGAATTCTTGCTTCTTCATTCTTAGGTCAAGTAGTTTTTGAGATAATCTCAACCTTAAAAACTCTTCTGTACACTTTTCTCCGTATTAGACCACACATTCAACTTTACTTGATGTTTCTGAAACAGAGAGATAATAATGTGATAAAAGATTGTATATTGAAATGCAGTAGATATACGTACATGTCTATTACCCGAGATAAGTATCCAGGGGGCCTCAATAAGGTTGCGATTTTCTCAAAAAGTACTTGACAGATTTTTAAAGTTATTAACAAATTACATAGGTGCATATTCGGTTCGGTTTAGGCTACCTGTCCCTTTCTATCTTAACCTTTTTTTATTGAAGTGTGAAAGGGATAGCAACACGATTTATGGGAATTGGGGTTTAACTAGGCTTATGAATAACAGCAATAGTGTATACTCTAACTAATTACCCACTTGAACCAATCACCTGCCTCATCTCTCCCATAACATAAGCATTTGTAGAAATGTGATTTGAGTTTAGGTATCCATGTTCTATCATAGAACATGGATACCTAAACTCATACTACATAGAACTTCTATGTATTAGTATTTTAAAATAAACATAGTTTATGTATCTTGTATATGCATGTCTGAAATATCTATGTATTTATATTATTATTATGTAATTAGTTGAGTCAGCTTAGTTCGTTCCTATGTAACATTGAGATTGGTAAGGGCATAGGCTAAACTTTTTAGTTAACTATAATTATCGAGTATTTTTTGTGTCTATTGTCTGTTTTTTCTCCAAATAAATAAATAAAAAATAAATAATTAACCGACTCGGCAGACACATGAACTCAAATAATAATAACAGTACTAGAAAAATATTTTTTACAATCTGTCAAGTAGTTCTTGATAAAATCTCAACCTTATTGAGGCCCACTGGATACATATCTCTGGTAAATAGTAATAGACTGTACAATATCATTCTATGATCTTGTTCCTACATAGTTTTGTGTGGTTGCAGATATATTATGGCATCTGGGGCATCATCTCTGGAGAGCAACGGCAGCAATGGTTAGTAGAATTACCTATCATTATACTACTATAGCTCGGTGGCTCAGTGGTTGGGTCAATGGACTTGCAATATGGAGGTTCCAGGTTCGATTCCCAGCTAGGGCAGCCATGTACCAATGAGTTATCCTCGGTTTTTCGACGGAAAAACTTACGTACATTTACCGAGTGCTCTCAAAACGGTGAAGGAAAACATCGTGATGAAACCTGCATGTCGTAGAAGAAGAAAAAAATCTAAGGCATGTGAAATCTGCCAAGCCGCACTGGGCCCGCGTGGTGGATTATGGCCCCAGCTCCCTCGATGTAATAAGGGAAGGTCTGTGCCCGAGCAAGTGGGGCAATATAAATAGACTGATGATGATGATACTACTATATCATTATACTACTATATCACTCCATCTTAGTCTCCCATTAAATAAATTAAAGTAGCCTTTATTCTTGTGTGTTTAAAAACAAACATTGTATAAACAATATTTTTTCTTCTTCTGGGTTTTATCCGCGATCAGTCTTTGGACCATAAGAGAATGCGGTGAGCGAAGATTGGCTTTCGATTCACAGCCTCCATTGAGACTGCAATCCTCTTAACTTGGGTCTCAGGATCGTTTGTCCAGCTCCATTATTGTGTGTCGCTTTAGACGCTTTTGGTAGGGGGCGTGCAACAATTCAACGGCAAGTGTATTTGGATGATTGAATAGTCGCTCCCTGTATTTGGTGACTGTGAGGCGAATCTCCTCCTTCACTGTGGTTATGCCCAGATGTTTGCGTATTTCAGCA
Organism: Tachystola acroxantha; assembly: GCA_963506565.1. Taxonomy (NCBI): domain Eukaryota; kingdom Metazoa; phylum Arthropoda; class Insecta; order Lepidoptera; family Oecophoridae; genus Tachystola; species Tachystola acroxantha. Next base: position 12,085,649 of record OY735884.1, on the reverse strand, counting down.
TTAGTTTAAGCAATATGTGTAGTGAATCATATGAACATTATAACAGTTCTTGAGTTGTGGTCTTTCTACGACATGGTCTTTGAAGGCCGAGGGAGTTGCGCGGGTTAAGGGCGACCAACCCTTCAAACTAGCATTCGTAAGCAATACAAGTCAGCAGTAATAAGTAGGACATACGTCACACTTCCTTGTATTGCAGAGTTTCTAATTTGTTTACTTTAATTTTAAGCATAGTAAATTAAGGCATTGTAATCTAGGCTTCGGTATAAGTTGGTTCATTGTAATTGAAATAAAACCTTTTTAAAACGTAAAAACGGGTTTCGGTCATTTAATTCGCGCGGTACTCACTCGGGGCTCTTTCTCGCGGGCACTTTACAGCCTCCTTACATGTGCTTGAGCAGTCCCTTTGTGCTGCACTGCAGTCTCCCACTGTAGGGGTACACGTCACAAGTACGCGGTTCGATGCCGGGCTGACATTTTGCTTGATTCAGCTCTGAAGCCTGCACCTCTTGCTGTGCCTGACGTGTGCGTATTCCCGAAATCGACTGTAGTTCGCCTCTGAGCTTACTGGACCGTTTCATATGAACATTAGACAATATTGATATCTACATTTTGTGACACATAGGCCCGTATTAATAAATCACTCTCAGCTCAAAAGTCAATCTTGAGAACAACCTCAAGGTGACGTTCCTATTAATAAACATAACTTAGGTGCGCGTTTAGGAATCGGGTATCATGTGAATAACGCCGTATTAATAAAGAAAACCCATTCTCAAGCTGTCAAACTCATACTTGAGAACGTATTTGCTGATTGCAGGCGAACAGCGACTTGAGAAAGGAATCACATGATACACCCTCAAGATTGGTTTATTAATAAATGACATACTTGAGATGGTTATCACGTCTGAGCCTTCCCTTGCGGCCAAAGTGCGAACGAGCCCAGTTTTCTAGATTTTAGATCACGTCTGAGACACGTGAGAGTGTATCAGCTGAATTCGCTTTTGAGGGCGGGTTTGAGCTCAGACTATTAATACGGGTCTATCTGTTTATTGCTAATTTGTTTTAAAAATGTATTGAAGCGATCTAACTTTAGAACATTGTTCCAGAATCCATAACCCACAACTATGTGAGCAGCGAACGGCATAATCCCCCCCAGATCCCGACAATCCCTATCCCCATAGAGTATGACGTCCTATCATCCAACCATTCCTACGACAAACCTAAGCCTAATTACACAGTGAAGGCTCATGGCTCCCATGCCATGAGTGGCCCGTACGAGGCCTTACAGTACGATGTCATGAACAAACAGACCAATGAGAGCTTGAAGCAACAATGCGAGAACGCGTATCATGAATTGAACCAGCTTCGGAGACAGAATTCTGAGACTTCGAGGCGGTGCGAACATGTTATGAAGGTAGGTGTAACACTGGGGTATTTTATTAATGGACTCGAAAGTTCGTCATTTACCAATGTCATGTTACAGAATATACAATATATCATAGTCTTCTATCTTAATCCAGAGGAGTCGCCGTAGCGTCGTCATTTTGGACTAAGCAGCTCGACAGTCACGTTTACTCCCGAGCTTGTAGCGGGACTCTTGATGAAAGCTTGAATTCTTATCTTGCACAAATTGTCCAATAAATTGACCATACTGTCATTCGCGAACATTTTCTGATTAATTTAACGTGATATTAAACACAAAATAAATATTATCAATTAATTTTGCAACAGTCGTTTCTCGCCATTTTCAAAAGCCTCCGTCGCAATGTATAAATACTCAGATTGCACGAGTGTCAAAATTTACAAATGTCAAATCTATCAACAGTGTTAGGACATAATTCTAGAACCTTAATAATTGGCCATTCTGACCAAAGCTCATTTGGTCATGAAAACATACTGACAATTGAATACTATAGCAATTTACCATTTTAACCACAGCTGATTTGGTCATAAATATATAGGTACTGCATATTGCAAATGTAAATTGCATTAAACAGTTTCCAGTGGGGTGACCGCAATTTGACACATGGACGCTAAACATTGCTGCTATGTTTTTGCAAGTTCTAACAAGCGACAACGAAACGCAGCAATGTATATCGTTCAAGTGTCAAAATAAAAACGATAACGAAAACGATTTTAAGTCGCGGTCACCCCCCAGTTCGCTATATTTGCTGTACTCGAGAGGTCGTGTATCCGAACGTGTATGTATGTAAGCAGTGTCGTGCACAGGAGCTGGAGTACGTCCGCGGGCAGCACCGCGCCGCCATGAGCCAGCTGGAGGCGTCTGCGCAGGAGGCCAGCAGTCTGCGCGGCAAGTACGGCGAGCTGCTCAGCGACACGCAGCGGTAACTAGGCTGAGTGTGGCAGTGTAGTGGGTATGAGTGTGGCAGTGTGGTGGGCATGAGTGTGGCAGTGTGGTGGGTATGAGTGTGGCAGTGTGGTGGGTATGAGTGTGGCAGTGTGGTGGGCATGAGTGTGGTAGTGTCGTGGGTATAAGTGTGGTAGTGTCATTGGTGAAGGACGTAGGAGCTGCTAAATTAAGATTATTGCACGTGAACTGTACAAAATAGTATTGAAAGTAATGTGAATCTATTTATACCATCTCAATAACCTCTACCCATCCCTGTCAAAGTGTAGTAGGTAAGTATGGCAGTGTAATGGATATAAGTATGGCAGTGTAATGGATATAAGTATGGCAGTGTAGTGGGCATAAGTATGACAGTATTAGCAGTTTATAGGGCTTGCGTGGTAGTGCAGTGGGCATAAGTGTAGCAGTGTAGTGGGCATAAGTATGGCAGTGTAGTTGATATAAGAATGGCAGTGTAGTGTGTATAAGTATGACAGTATTGACAGTTTATAGGGCTTAAGCGTGGTAGTGCAGTGGGCATAAGTGTAGCAGTGTAGTGGGCATAAGTATGGCAGTGTAGTGGATATAAGTATGGCAGTGTAGTGGGTATAAGTATGACAGTATTGGCAGTTTATAGGGTTTAAGCGTGGTAGTGCAGTGGGCATAAGTGTAGCAGTGTAGTGGGCATAAGTATGGCAGTGTAGCGGATATAAGTATGGCAGTGTAGTGGATATAAGAATGGCAGTGTAGTGGGTATAAGTATGACAGTATTGGCAGTTTAGTGGGCAAAAGTGTGGCAGTTTAGCGTATAAGTGTGATAGTGTCATTAACATAGGAGTCGGTTTAGGAGCTTCTTAAATACGATTATTGCACGGGAACAAATAATTTTTTTTTTCTTTTCTCGTGTGGTTTAGTGACCAAACCTATTTGTCAAAGTTATTCAGGCCGCCCGTAGGCCTTTGACGTGGCGGCCTAAACTTGTATCCCCAATTAACCTCTACCCAATCCTCCAAAACCGAGTCCAGGGTTGACCATCAGTCAGTCGGCATGTTGGCAGGCTGGAGCGCGAGGTGCAGCACATGCAGCAGGGCAGCAACCCTGACGGCAGCTCGGACGCACTGGTGCACACCCTAAGGAAATACGAGGCGCTGAAGGAGGAGTTTGAATGCTATCAGAAAAGGTGAGAGAATCCGTGTCAACAATGCAACTTTTTTTATTATATGAAAATTTTGACATGGTATTCCAACAGAACCACCGTGACTTCGTACCCTGGTCGTCGAATTTCTTCTCAATGTTCGCCTTAGGTACGGTGGCGGCATCTATCGAGTAATTGTGCAATTACTCAAATTCATGTCTAACCTCGCAGTTAGCAATTATTGCTGTTATTCATAAACCTGTTAAACCTCACTACCTTTAAATCGTGTTGCTATCCCTTTCACACTTCGTTAAAAAAGGTTAAGATAGAAAGGGTGGCTAAACGGTGGCATAACTTTCAATCACGTTTATGAAATGAAATGAAATGAAAAATTTATTGATAACAAATGTTACAGTTCGTGGTTTGGGTAAATTATACAATGTATTTAGGTACATAATTAAATTCATAACTCAGTAATTATTAAATAAAATTCAAATTGTTATAATTAATATAAGTGTCGAAAAAAATATGACTAACAGCCTATGTTTTTAATTGATGACGCGTTTATTTTTCATATATTTTGATGTTTATCTATTATTGTGTAGATACGAGGACCTAATTGAGAACCACAACACGACTCAGGAGAAGTTGCGAATAGTCCAGGATGAAAACAGTCGACTCAAGAGCCAGTGTCACGAGCTCACGCAGGAGAGGAATGCGGTGGTGAGTATTGTACTGAAACTACTGTACGGTCTAACGAGAAAGCATTGATCTCCTATAAACACGCGGTTCAGTGCGGCCTGCAAGTCATCGGATAGCTTCTCCATCTCCTTGTGAACGGTGTCTCTGCGACAAACATTTCAACACGTCAATACAATAGATTAGCTGATAATAGCAAGGGGTCACTAGTCGATGGCCCGGGGGGAGGGGGCAAGTTGATATAAAAAGGTCTTACTAAAACAATTTAAAAAACGTCCAAATAAGGGTCCATTGTTAACGTCCAAATAATGTCCAATAAAGCAAATGAAGGTCCATTCATCCGTTTGGACCTTCTTTGCGCTCGGACTTCTTTGCGAGTAAGATCTTTGTGTATCTAGTTGTTTATAGGAGATCAATGTGGATGTCGTGGTCAGATCGTTAAATTGAGCATTTCATGAAATGGTGGCATTTCACGAAATCGTCAAATGTCTATTGGGCATTTCATGAAATAGCTTGGCCAGATCAATGAATAGGAAGCGTTTTACGATATGCCCAACAAACGCACGGCTATTTCATGATATGACCAAACACAATTGACCATATCGTAGAAAAATAGCAATAACTACCGCTAGAGGCGCTGAGAGCGCGCTTTGTCATTGTTTATGTTTGTGTGCGTAAGTAAATAATGCGGATTCATGTTGAAAAGTAAAAATAAAAAAAGTAAAGTAACGACATGTACATGAGAGTTTTTAAGGTTGAGATTATCTCAAAAACTACTTGATCCATTGCAATATTTATTTCACTGTTATACAGGCTGTCTTTGAATTCATTCGACAAATTGAAATTGGGCGTTGTACTCATACATGTAAAATATTAAATTGGTAAGGTTTTTTAGTAAATCAAAACTGCAAAAAAAATTGCACTAACTACGTCACAAGTCACACAATGTCCTTAGAAATGATAATTAGGTCAGATTCGAGTGAAAAAAATTATTGCAAGAAGTTAAAACTACCTCACAATTAAAAAAACTCCAAAGCACAGTATTAATCAAGTTAATATTTTTTTTTGAGTTGAATTTATTGTAAATATTTTATGATTTTCCCCCGGATTTTTTAATTTACTTAAACGCTGTGCAGAATTAATGTATGTCACAACCCTAACCATCCACTTAATTTTGTCGAATGAATTCATAGCCTACATCATCATGTCTACAGTGGGTGTTTTGTGTTTAATATCACGTTAAATTAATCAGAAAATGTTCGCGAATGACAGTATGGTGAAGTTATTGGAGGATTCACGCAGGAACTGAAGTTTGGCGCTATAGTCGAGAGTCCCACTACGAGCTCGGGAGTGAACGTGACTACAATGATGACGCTACGGCGACTCCTCTGGATGAAGACAAGAAGACGCGGATACCCAGAGTGAAGACGCTACGGCGACTCCTCTGGATGAAGAGAAGACGACATGATATTTGGATATTCTATGTAACATGGCATTGACGAAGTGTCGAGTCCATTAATAAAATAAATAAATAAGCCATTAACAAGTTTTCGCGTATAAATAAACAAATTAGTTGATTTTATCTTAGCTACTGTTGTACTAATGGTTTATTAGAATTACCTACAAATCGAAAATGAAATTATCAAATTACACACAATGATAATACATAAATGTTATTTTCACTTAACTACTAGCCTTCCCGACGGATTTATGGTGTATGTTTTAATTCTTAATTGTATATTACAATATATTTGAATTTGATCACATGTTTGCAGACGCAACGTTACAAGCAAGTGGCAAGCGTTGTGAGACAGTGGGAGGGCGGCGTGCGCCACAGCGCGGACATCAAGCGGCTGACGGACGAGCGCAACGCGGCCATGACCGAGTACACGCTCATCATGAGCGAGAGGTGAGTGCGGGGTGGTAGGGGGGAGAGAGGGGAGAGTCGCGGGCGAGTTTGGGGGAGAGGGGGTGTGTGGGGGTAAGGGGGAAATATGTGGGGGGGGGGGGCAGTCAGCGCCGACATGAAGCGGCTGACCGCGCAACGCGGCGATGACCGATTATACGTTGATCATGAGCGAGAGGTGAGTGCTGGGGGGGGGGGGAGGAGAGGGGAGTGGCTGGCGAGTTGGGGGGAGTGTGGGGGTAAAGGGGGAGCGTGGGGGTAGAGGGGGAGTGTGGGGGTAGAGGGGGAGTGTGGGGGCGATGGGGGAGGAGAGGGGAGTTGCGGGCAAGTGTGGGGGTCAGTGGGATAAGTATAAACAAGTGTTACTATACATTGCAGTACTTTTTAGAGGATTATTTGAAATAGTACAATGTCGAGCTGCCTTCTCATATTACTGTGACCGACGGGGGCCACGTGTATTGTGAACTTTAACTTGTGTTTACCTACCTAATATGTGTGTGATATGCAATAAATGAATTATGATCTCCTATAAACAACTAGATACACAGTCTGCCTTCTAAAAATGTCCGAGCGCAAAGACGGTCCAAATGGATGAATGGACCCACATTTGCTTTATTGGACATTATTTGGACAATAACCCTTATTTGGACGTTTTTTTAAATTGTTTTAGTAAGACCTTTGTGTATATAGTTGTTTATAGATCAATGCTACATCCTTTTCCTGTCTTCCATTTATATCAACTTGCCCCCTCCCCCCGGGCCATCGGCTAGTGACCCCTTGCTATTATCAGCTAATCTATTGTATTGACGTATTGAAGTGTTTGTCGCAGAGACACCGTTCATAAGGAGATGGAGAAGCTAGCGGACGACCTTCAGGCCGCTCTAAACCGCGTGTCTGCACTCGAGACCGCGCTGCAGGCCTCGCGCGATGAGCAGCGAGCGGCCGCCCTGCAAGTAAGCGAACACACATTTTATTTATACCAAGGTCATCAAATATGCCATGATCGCTAGGTGTGCTATTGTATGCCAGGATCGCTACGTGTGCTATTGTATGCCAGGATATGTGTGCTATTGTATGCCAGGATCGCTACGTGTGCTATTGTATGCCAGGATCGCTATGTGTGCTATTGTATGCCAGGATATGTGTGCTATTGTATGCCAGGATCGCTACGTGTGCTATTGTATGCCAGGATCGCTATGTGTGCTATTGTATGCCAGGATATGTGTACTATTGTATGCCAGGATATGTGTGCTATTGTATGCCAGGATATGTGTACTATTGTATGCCAGGATCGCTACGTGTGCTATTTTATGCCAGGATCGCTATGTGTGCTATTGTATGCCAGGATCGCTATGTGTGCTATTGTATGCCACGATCGCTATGTGTGCTATTGTATGCCAGGATATGTGTGCTATTGTATGCCAGGATCGCTACGTGTGCTATTGTATGCCAGGATCGCTATGTGTGCTATTGTATGCCAGGATATGTGTGCTATTGTATGCCAGGATCGCTACGTGTGCTATTGTATGCCAGGATCGCTATGTGTGCTATTGTATGCCAGGATATGTGTGCTATTGTATGCCAGGATCGCTACGTGTGCTATTGTATGCCAGGATCGCTATGTGTGCTATTGTATGCCAGGATATGTGTACTATTGTATGCCAGGATATGTGTGCTATTGTATGCCAGGATATGTGTACTATTGTATGCCAGGATCGCTACGTGTGCTATTTTATGCCAGGATCGCTATGTGTGCTATTGTATGCCAGGATCGCTATGTGTGCTATTGTATGCCACGATCACTATGTGTGCTATTGCATGCCAGGATCGCTATGTGTGCTATTGCATGCCAGGATCGCTATGTGTGCTATTTTATGCCAGGATCGCCATGTGTGCCAGGATCGCTATATATTTTTTCTCCATTTTCCTTTCGTATAGTTGCAAGACAAACTCAAATCTATACATATAATAAGACTGTAAAAAAGGTGTGTCTGTACATTGGATATTTTTTGAAAAGAATAATTGTAATTGATACTTATGCCAAAACACCAATTTTTAGAATTTTTGTCTGTTTGTCGGTTTGTCTGTGACTATGTTCAAGTATCACGCCATAACTACTGAAGGGATTTGGATGGGAGTTTCTCTAGGAGATAGCTGAAATATCCGGACAGCTCATAGGCTATAAGCCATGGCGGTATGTGATCTGAGCATAGAACTTTTTCTACGCAAACGAAGTTGCTGGGTACAGCTAGTCGTAAATAAATATGTGTTATGTATAGGCGGAGAGCTTGCGTCGTGAGATCGAGTCAGCTCTGGCGGACCGCGATCGCGCGATAAAGGAATGCACGGACCTCAAGACGCCGCAGAACACGGCGTCGCTCGCCAAGGCCAGGTGACCACACTTACTTACATATTACGTGACTCTACAGGTTTCACGGGTTTAAGAAAACCCAGTCTCAGTGTAGAAAGTCGAAAGCACATCAAGTGTAACAGTCCAAAGGACTTTTTAATATCTTTTTTTTAAGGGCCTATAAAATTGATCGTAAGGAAGTTTACTTACGATTTATGGAGTTCCATAGAACCTCAAACCAAACTCTGCTAAGTGCTAAGTTTGTAAATACTTTCCAAATACGGTTTCGTAGGCGGCCAAAGAAAATGTGACAATTACTTGATCGAAACTAATTACGTACAAGTAAAAAAAAATACTTGATCGAAGCCAGTTACGTACAAGTACTACAAAAGCCTCGATCGAAGCCAGTTTCGAAATTCCGGTTTCGTAGACGGCCGAAGGGCATGAGCCAACTATCGCCGCCAATTAAAAAAAATATATTATTGTTTTCTTCTTCTACGGCATGCAGGATTCATCACGACGTGTTCCTTCATCGTTAAAAAAATAATATCTTCCAATATAATCAATTTTATTAAAAAAAGCTATTGTACACAATCTTGTAATCAAGACCGTGTCTCCTGGCGCCATTTCATACATGCCAAGACGGCACCTGCTGTTGATCCTCAGCACTGAGGCAACGATTAGGGAGGAGGACACAGTCTTTATTAGGATAAATACTATTTTTCAATAAACAATACATGGCATAATTGCGACAAGCTAAGTTGTAGTTCACAAATGTGCCAAAAACGGCCGTTTTTCGCAATTATGCGAACTACAATTTACCGAAATTGAATCACGTTATAAATAAGCATTTAAAAATAGTATTTATCGTAATAAACATTATGTAGGTACAGTCGACGACAGAAATAAGTATACAGGGGGCCTCAATAAGGTTGAGATTTTCTCAATAACTACTGGACCGAATTTAATAATTCTTTACAGTTACATAGTTTTCACTTTTATCTATCAAACAGTAAAAGAACTTTTGCAATAGGTGAAGTAGTTTTTGAGAAAATCTCAACCTTAAAAACTCTCCTGTACACCTTTCTCTGTGTTCCACCGTACATAGCTTTTTTAATTGATTAAATTGGAAGATATTATTTTTCAAAGATTGGCGGCGCTAGTTGGCCCATGGAAGGCCCTTAAATAAATAAATTAAGATAAGATAAGATAATTCTGTATTGTACAGAATTTAGGTACATTTTGCAGATGGATTTGCACAATATATAATTCGCTAAATCCTACCTGTCCAGGCGTATACAATATTATTGCTAAAATACTAATTAAAAATTATTCACTACAGTTTAAATTAAATATAACTACAAAACTACAATCAATTTCAATAAAATATAATTAGGTACATGTCAGATTAAAATTCAGTAATATGTCAGATTTTTAGATGAATATGTCATATTTTTTTTTTACATTTAGGTTCCCTTATTCATTTATAGTCTAGAAATTCTTTAACACTGTAAAATCACCTTTCCACTAGCCAGGCCTTGATTGATTTTCTAAAATTTGAAAGTTTCAATTCTTTATAGTGATCCGGTAAATTATTATATATTTTAATACCTTTGTGTTTTCACAGACAAGACAATGCCGGGTACCACCACTTGGGTCTCGCAAGCGGCGTGGGTACCGACGGGTTCCTCAACGGACAGTCAAACGACCCGTCCATGGACAAGCTGCAAGGTAAACAATATTTATTTATTTAAAATATACTAACACAGCATTACAGTTGTAAAAACTAACTATATAGCAGTACGATTTCAACTCTGACGCAAATGACAATGCCAGATCCTGCCCCACCATCAACCGCAAGTTGTACAAAATAACGAATAAATGTAAAAATATCTCAGTTTTTTATTAAAATTATTGGTTTAAAATAAAGTCTTGTACAAGTTGCGATTCGAAAATAACAGCTGAATTAAGAATTCAGAAAATGGTAAGAAATCGAAGCGAATTATTCATTGTTTTTGTTATTCTTCTATAGGAGTTGCGAGAGTAGTAGAAAATGATACTGATCATGATTATGCAATATGAAGCCTGTAATAAGTCCCCAACAAAATGATAGCTTAAATGGTCACGTAGTTTTGTAGGTGGGGCAAAGCTCCATTGAAATGTGGCAATGTCTTTTATTATAGATAGATGAAGCATTTATTCGTTTCTACATCACACAATACATATACACAGAAGAAATACGCAATTGGTAGATATAATAATATAGATAACTACAATAAAGAAGGTTACAATATACAAACAGTGTGATTGGAAATTCGATACATTCCTTGAAAGGGGTGATACTAGAGGTGGTTTGCAACAAATTAGGCGCTATTAACGAGGGCTCGAAAATGGGAAAAAAAAAAATTCAAACCACGTGATTTATGACCTTTTATTTTTGAGTTGAGGGGAATTTTAGGCATGCATTTTTTTTAAGGTAATCTCTACTTTATCAGCTTTTAGAAAAGTATTGTTTCAATGCTCGGAACAGTTTTGTAACATAATTTTTTTGTGAACCAGTAAATAAAATTAAAACTACCTTAACTCAGAAACCACTCATTTTCGACCCCTCGTTAATTTGTTGCAAACCACCTCTAGTATCACCCCTTTCAAGGAATATATCGAATTTCCAATCAACCTATTGTAGTAGTTGTAGAAATAAATAAAGGCTTGAAAATGGCGGGAAACGACGGTTGCGAAATTATTTGATAATTTTCCTTTTAATGTCTACAGGGACTATTTTGTGTTTAATATCACGTTAAATTAATCAGAAAATGTTCGCGAATGACAGTACGGTGAAGTTTTTGGATTATTTATGCAAGATCTGAAGTTTCAAGCTTTTATCAAGAGTTCCCGCTACAAGCTCGGGAGTGAACGTGACTGTCGAGCTGCTTCGTCCAGAGTGACGACGCTACGGCGACTCCTCTGGATGAAGACACGAAGACGCGGCTACCCAGGGTGAAGACGCTACTGCGACTCCCCTGGAGGAAGATAGAAGACTATTGAATATATTGAATTTTCTGTAACATGACATTGGCAAATGACGAACTGTCGAGTCCATTAATAAAATAAATAAATAAATGTATCTATCTATAATAAATCTGCGTTAGAGTTGAAATGATACAGCAAGTGTTACTATTGATCTGCTGTTCGTACATCTGTAACTGTGCTTGTTTGCAGGTCTCGTCGGTCTGGCCGTGGACGCGGTGGACAAGGAGCGCGTGGACGACCTGGAGCAGGCGAACCAGGACCTGGAGCGCCTGCGCAAGCAGACTGACCGCCTGCAGGCCGAGCTCGCGGACGCGCTGAGAGAGGCAGAGGTACGTGGTGTTGCTGGACGAAAGTGACACTTAATCTACTCGCAGTAGTGGTGTAAAAAAATACCAATTATTGTAATATGAATTATTATATATAAACGGATATCACTCACTTATATTGTTGAAGTCGGCAATTAGACCGACAGTTTCGACCGATATCCGTTTATATATAATAATTTGTAGTAATGGCTCATATAGTTTTAATTCTATATAGTTTAATATGCTAGTTGACCCCCAAAATGTTTTGGTCTTAAACAGTTAATAATTGTTATATTACACCGTACAAAAAATTACAGAATTTTTTGAGACCTTTAGAGCACCAAAAACTTAAATTTAAAATGCAACTTTCCAACCTCGATTGAAAACAGAGTCCGCCATGATTATCTGTGGCATGGCGTCATCGCGGCCCCGATAAAGTAGGGATGTTCGATGTTGAGAAAACACTATGTTAAAACATCGATTAGATTATCATCGTAATACCTGGGAAATGTATTCATATCCATTTATTTGGTAAATATTTTATTTACATGTCATTAAAATTTGAATTATTATTAATAATTCAATGTATCTACCAAAACCCACATAAGATCGATAAATCCAAAAAATCGAGCATCCCTAAAAATTCAGAGTGACGTCACGAATCTCGCGAACATGGCCGATTAGCGTTTTTGACGTGTGGGAAAATATTTTAATTTCAATTTCAAATTTTACAGCCATCTTCTACGATATATTTGGGATCCTGATGTGAAATACTATATGAAATAAACATTGTTTTATTGAATTTCGATATGAGTCAACTAGCCTATTGTGTATTTTTGCAGGTCTCCAAGAGACGACGTGACTGGGCATTCTCTGAGCGGGACAAGTTGCTGCAAGAGCGAGAGAGCGTCAAAGCGCTGTGCAACAGACTGAGAAAGGTATATTATATGTTTTATGAGCAAAACAAACACGCATGGAACAAACTGTCTGATGATGTGGTATCTGCAACGTCAGTGAACTCTTTTAAAAATCGCCTCGACATGTGGTTAAATAAAATCAAACATTATATAATTAAGCAATATGTGTAGTGAATCATATGAACATTAGACAACATAGACTGAACTTACTTACACTGTGGTATAGACACACCAGCATTGTGCTGCCTGTCTATCAATAGAATAATAATAATAATAATAATAAAGGAAAAAAAAAGAAAAAAAGGAAAAGGAAAAGCTAAGTAAATACTTAGACTTGACTCACGAGATTACCGCCATGTGGGATGTGGACTCAACCATAATTGTTCCGATAGTCGTAACCGTGAACGGGTTAATAGCGAAGAGTCTCGACCAACATCTTAAGAGACTCTCGCTAGACAGTTGGATCAAGAGCCGGATACAGAAGGCAGTGCTGCTGGACACGGCACGCATTGTGAGGAGGTTCCTCACTCTGGGATCCTAACCTCCGGCAGCGGGATGCGCATGCATCCCGCTGCCGGTGGGTGGCTATTTTTTATATTTATCTATTTGTTTTTGATATTGAAATGTATAAATATATTAAATAAGAGATAAATTAAATAAAGAGAATAATAATAATAAATCGTGTTATAAAAATATTCTTCAAATGCGACGACACTAAAATTATTTGTCCGACATTTTATTTTCTCTTTGTTTTCAAGTTTATAGGCAAAGGACTGGTCATTGGCACGTTAATAAATAATTAATCTTTGTTGTGTAGGAGCGCGACCAAATGGTGGGCGAGCTAGCTGAGGCCCGTCGCCATGGCAACAAGAAGGACGGGTCGCTCGAGCACGCGCACACGCTGTCGCGGCGCCGCGAGCGCACGCACGAGCGCGCCTTACCGCCGCCGCGCGCGCAACAGGTATGTGTGATCTGACCACGCATCATCATCATCATCAGTCTATTTATATGTCCCCACTGCTCGGACACAGACCTTCCCTTACATCTAGGGAGCTCGGGCCATGAACCACCACGCAGGCCCAGTACGGATTACGAAATTATTTCATAAAATCCATCCAAGGCGTGCCAAAGAATTAGACATACATACTCGAAAAACATACCCTCTTTGCGCAGTCGGTTAAAACCCAAAAGCCAACTGCACTGCACTGCTTTTTGGGTTACTCCCACAATCAAGATGAATCCAACGACATCTCATATTAGGTTAGCATCCATCAAGCTAAACGGCTTGATGATGATGGATGGAGGCTTGCCAAAGAATTAGACATACGTACTGTCATACACACTTGGAAAACACAACCCTTTTCATTTATGAGCCATATATTCCATGAGCCAACTAGCGCCGCCAATCTTTGAAAAATAATATCTTCCAATTTAATCAATTTTATTAAAAAAGCTATGTACATAATGTTTATTACGATAAATACTATTTATTAAATGCTTATTTATAACGTGATTCAATGTCGGTAAGTTGTAGTTCTCATAATTGCGAAAAACGGCCGTTTTTGGCCCATTTGAGAACTACATATATCATCCATTTAACCAAAGGATTTAGATTTAAGATTAAAGGATGAAGGAAGTCCATTCATCCGTTTGGACCTTCTTTGCGCTCGGACATTTTTAGAAGGCAGACTGTGTATCTAGTTGTTTATAGGTGATCAATGGTAATTGATATGCTATTAATATTGACCAGGACTTCGAATGGGACATAATCGACGTGGAGCTGAACGGGCTGGGCAAGGACGGCGACCTCGGCTTCGAGCTGTCCGGCGGGCGCGACGAGCCGTGCTACCCGGGCGACTGCGGCATATACGTCACCGCCGTGAAGCGAGGCTCCGTCGCTGAGGGGAAGATCAAGTGAGTGAACAAAGTCAAAGTCAAATTTCTTTATTGCAAGTAAGCACGTTGAGTACATTTTTGCACGTCAAAAGGTGCCAACGCTGAGGAGAAAAAGTGGCAAAAAACTCTCAGCAACACATCCCTTTGGCTGCGGCCTGCGATATAGTCGCGGTGAAGCATTTAAACAGACGCGGTGCATCATTGCTATATACGCGGTGCATGAGCGCTATAGATGCGGTGTAGTATCTATACAGTTGCGGTGCAGCATTTAAAAAGTCCCGGCGTATCATTTAAACAAGCGCGATGGAACAGACGCGGTGCATCATTGCTACATGCGCGGTGCATCATCGATATATGCGGTGCATCATTGCTATAGACGCGGTGCATCATCACTATATATGCGGTGCATAATCGTTAAGTACGCGGTGCATCATCGCTAAAGACGCAGTGAAACATATATACAGACGCGGTGCAACGTATATACTGATTGCCGTTAACTTCGTCCTACCTGTAACTGTAGCTCATTGTCCTAGCCACCTCTCTCTTAAGCCGTGTTTATGTTTAGGGTGTTGGACCGCGTGACGGAGGCGTGCGGCGTGTCCGTGTGGGCGAGCGGGCCCCTGCTGTGCTCCGCCCTGCGCGCCGCCCTGCAGCACGGCGCCGCCTCGCTGCGGCTCCAGCGGGCCAAGGCGGCGCGCGCGGCGCTGCGCCTCAGGGACGCCAGGGGGATCGCCCTGCAGCACGGTATGTGGAGACCCTTAGTGCACGTCAGGAATGTTTGCGGAAGCCGGCGTGGACGGATTCCATGCGACGGGTTCGCGACAGCCCTAACAGCATCCTGAAGGGCATTGCGGATACCAGGGACAGGCCTCTGAGCCACTGGGTACACTGACATGTCCCGGGGTCTCAGAGTCGGGCCTAAGTCGCATGCCATAGCGCGTAATACACCTCATGTAAACTCTAACATAGTTTTAAGTACTTGCTAACACTTATATGGTCTTTGTGACTGCAATAAATCATTTGAATTAAGGACACCGCCTCCAGAAGGAATCAAGCGACGTATGGCCAAGTCAAGTCAAATTTCTGTATTGCAAGTAAGCACGTTGAGTACATTTTTGCACGTCAATATATTTTTTGAATTTACATTTACACCACTTTGCAAGGAAAAGGTGCCAACGCTGAGGAGAAAAAGTGGCAAAAAACTCTCAGCAGCGCGTCTTTTAAAATAACGATACCAGGCTAACGGGCGTACTCCGCACAACTACAAAATCAACGCATCCCAAGCGGGTTCCATCACTCAATGCGACTATTAATGTACACAGAAAGACTTTATATTCATAAGTATAAATGTATTTAGTATAATGGCAGTTGCAGCACCGGCGAGTAACTATCGGCTAAAGAAACGTGCAATAGAATACATTCCGTGTAAACAAAAGAGACGCACATAGCGACTATCGCTGCGTCTCTTTTGTTTACACGGAATGTATAATATCTATTGTACGTTTCTTTAGCTAGAAAATAGCCGATAGTTTCTCGCTTACAAGTATTTGAAAATCTCCGAATATAATAACATATACCTAAGCCCAAATCAAGTGTCTTATTTTTTGTAAACTAAAACTACCCGACCCTACTAACACTTTAAGCTGTTCTGTGATTATTGCATAGTTATTTTCACATTATTAGATCGGATCACCTTATTTTCACAATGATGAACAGGTTCACAACGTAGGGTCCTAAAGAGCTCAGTGGCTCAGTGGTTGGGTCAATGGACTTGCAATATGGAGGTCCCAGGTTCGATTCCCAGCTAGGGCAGCCATGTACCAATGAGTTATCCTCGGTTTTTTCGACGGAAAAACTTACGTACATTTACCGAGTGCTCTCAAAAACGGTGAAGGAAAACATCGTGATGAAACCTGCATGTCGTAGAAAAAAAAAATCTAAGGCATGTGAAATCCGCCAACCCGCACTGGGCCCGCGTGGTGGATTATGGCCCGAGCTCCCTCGATGTTAGGGAAGGTCTGTGCCCGAGCAGTGGGGCAATATAAATAGACTGATGATGATGATGATGAACAGGTTCAATCAATCAGTTCCTTCAGTGTTACATCACAACAGGTAATTAGACGATCGTATTTGATTAGAACATAAGACACTTGATTTGGGCTGCGGTATAAGAGAAATCACGCGATTGGCTAAGCGTATTTTGACATCAGAAATATATAATAGGGTTATATGAACGGCTTGTAACTGTGGATGTTTGGTTTGCAGGTATTTTCATCAGCAAAATCGCGTGCGGTAGCGCGGCCTCTAAGGAAGGGAACATCTACGTCGGCGATCGACTCGTTAGCGTGAGTAAATACACCTTGAATCAAGGAATCCGTTATTCTGAATACCGGCTGGATTTAAGAATTTAAGATTCTCAAAACTGCTGTTTTTTAGTATAGTAGATTTTCAAAATAAAAAGATTCTTTATATAACAAATGTACAGTCAACTAAATTGTAAAACATTGACAAGGCCTCTTTACAGCCGCTATGAGATCATTTTGTTATATCCCGTGGGTCGGTTCTTTGCCCTGTTTCTCTGTTCGTGCATCCAGCCGTAACCTACTTTGTATTATGTATAAGAAAAATGTATGTAACATGTGTATACTGGTATATAATGCGTTACCCGAGGAAATAAAGATAATACATGACATTCAATTATTTAAATCTAAATTGTACAATTGGTTATTAGATCGCTGTTACTATACCGTTACCGAATATTTAAATTCCTCTCACTGACATTTTTACTACATGACATTTACATTAATTATTTTAATTTCTTCTGACATTTTTATTGCTTATGTAACTGAAAACGTTGCACGCCTGTATACAAGTAGAATACTGTACTGGACAATGCAATTTACCATCCTGAGATTTCATGTATTCTGGCAAATAAATGATTTGATTTGATATTCTGTACCTTATATTATAAATTATTACATTATGTATGACATAACCAAGTGTTCAGATTGGATAAAAATTGCTACTATACCATTCTGTTTTAAATTTCCAATCTGAACGTTGTCTCTTTCAGATCAACAACCGTTCGCTGGAAGGTGTGAAGAGTGTGTCCGAGGCGATGGTGCTGCTGAACGACTGCCAATACGACTCCGTGACGCTGGGGGTGCTGCGGGCCCTGTACCCGCCCGGCGACACCAGGGACCGGTCAGTGACTGGGGACTGCTTCAGGCAGGCAGGGTAGCAACGACCGGTCTGGTCCGGTACTCGCAAAACTTTTCATCGCAAGCGATGAAATTGCCACGAAAGGAGTTGAGGATACTTATACGAGCCTTAAATGGACACTGCAGGCTGAATAAACTTCTGAACAGAATGGTCCTGGCCGACACCACTGCCTGTAGATTCTGCTGCGAAGCCGAGGAAACCCCCATGCATGTCCTCTGTGAGTGTGAAGCGCTCATTCGCAGCAGAAGCCGGGCCTTAGGTGGACACATGGTGCCACCCGAGGTTATCAAGACTCTCTCAGCTCACCCAAGTGCATTTTACGGTTCCTGAGGGACGTTGGACTTGGGAGCGAGATATAAGAACTCGGTGCGCGGCGACAATAGACCTTTGAGGTCGCAGTGACCCCTGGGCGTGTACCAACACCGTGATATCAAATAATAATAATAACAACCGGTCGCTGCAAGGTGTGCAGGGGCCGGTCAGTGACTGGGGACTGCTTCAAGCAGGCAGTGTAGCAACAACCGGTCGCTGCAAGGTGTGAAGCGACCGGTCAGTGACTGGGGACTGCTTCAGGCAGGCAGGGTAGCAACGACCGGTCGCTGCAAGGTGTGCAGGGACCGGTCAGTGACTGGGGACTGCTTCAAGCAGGCAGTGTAGCAACAACCGGTCGCTGCAAGGTGTGAAGCGACCGGTCAGTGACTGGGGACTGCTTCAGGCAGGCAGGGTAGCAACGACCGGTCGCTGCAAGGTGTGCAGGGACCGGTCAGTGGCTGGGGACTGCTTCAGGCAGGCAGGGTAGCAACGACCGGTCGCTGCAAGGTGTGCAGGGGCCGGTCAGTGACTGAGGACTGCTTCAGGCAGGCAGGGTAGCAACGACCGGTCGCTGCAACGTGTGAAGCGACCGGTCAGAGACTGGGGACTGCTTCAGGCAGGCAGGGTAGCAACAACCGGTCGCTGCAAGGCGTGCAGGGACCGGTCAGTGGCTGGGGACTGCTTCAGGCAGGCAGGGTAGCAACGACCGGTCGCTGCAAGGTGTGCAGGGACCGGTCAGTGACTGGGGACTGCTTCAGGCAGGCAGTGGCGTAGCGTGGACTAATTTAGACGTGGGCGAAGGTGCATCAGCGAGGCCCTTTTCTAATTTCTTTCATTGCATTATCATTTGAAAAAACGATAAGTTTTCACCAGGAAGAAGCCCAGGCTGTATTAATGAAAATGTAATATAATTATTAATTACGGGATAAATATTTAAATAAAGTCATATTAAAATGGATGTAGGTAGGTATGGAACGACGGAATGCAAAACCCGAACGAAAATCGGGGAATCCCCAAAGACATAGACAACAATAATAGATTTTTTCAAGGTTACTAGAAAGGAAGATTGGGACAAGTTTTGTGTCGCTGGTCTCTTTTTTGTCGCAGGTCATTTTTTTTTATGAGAATACTGGCATAACATTGCTTACTTAGATGATAACTCTGATCTTTTGCCAGTTATTTAGTAATTTTTAATACCGATCATACCGAAGAATATTTTCATTTTTTGAAACCTGTAAGATGGCGTGACTGCATTATTTAAAACTGTAATTTTTGAAAGAAAATATCAGCAAGGCTTACGTTGAAATCATGTTTGTAAAAAGAGTGTATGACACTATGTATTCTTAGTACATAGACTCATTTACACATACTTTCCTGGTTTGCAGTATTTACAAAATTGTATATACTTTTCAGTATATACTTACTAAAAGCATTATAGTAAGTATGCATACTAAAAGTATTATAAAAAAAAATTTCGATAGCTTTATTTGAGTTTTTAATTTTTTCATGTAATGTTTTTTAGACATAGACATAGACATCTTTATTGGTAATATTAATTACACGTCATTATAAATTTACAATTTCGTTATTGCTACATACATAATGTATGTTAGTTGTTAATTTATATTAGGTATAGTATAATATATTAGTATTTCAATTATAATTATTCATTGTATTATCAGCAATTTCATATAATATTTGTATTTCATTCATTGGTTTCATTTATAAATTCGTTGTAACTGTAGAACGACCGCTCAACGAGCCATTTTTTTAGTTTGAATTTGAAACTATTTATACCAGCGCAGTCCGCGACGTCGCTGGGCAACCGATTGTATACATGCGGCGCCATGGCGCGTATTGTGCGCGTGGCCTTCGTCAATGTATGAAATTCACCATGGAGACGGTTTGGGTGGCGAAAATTGTATCTCTGGTTGTCGCTCCTCCTCGAGAATTCGCTCAAATGTTCACGCGCATACATGGCTACTTGAAGTATTAACAGACATGGAAGTGTTAACACTTCAAGCGTCATAAACAGCGGTTTAGCTGGTTCATCCGCTGGTACCCGTGCAATCGCTCGCACAGCACGTTTTTGCATTCTGAAGACGCGCTCCCATTCGGCTGCGCGTCCCCAGAACTCCAGTCCGTACTGCAGGAGCGACTGCACGGTGGCGAAGTAGCAAGTTCGTACTGCTTCCTTTGAGAGCGTCGAGGCGAGGCGACCCAGAGCGAAACAGGCTCTACCAAGCTTTCCACAAAGATTGTCGATGTGCGTTTCCCACGTTAACGTTTCGTCCAACTGAAAGCCCAGGAAGGCGGCCGCATCTCTCCGCCTGATCACTATTCCCCCCACGTCCACAACCATCGGACGGCAGCTCCGGCCCGACAGATCGAAGCGGACGTACTGGGTTTTCGTGAGGTTTAGAATTAGCCCGTTCAAGCGAAACCATTCTGATAGTTGATGAGCAACAGAATTCAATCGCCGTTCCAGGTCATCTAGCGTTGGTGCTGTAATCACGGCCGCTACGTCATCCGCAAACATGAATATTTCTCCTTCACGTATGCTTTGCGGAAGATCGTTCAGCAGTAGTGAAAAAGCCAGGTTTGATAGTGACGATCCTTGAGGCACGCCTATTTGCGATGTGAGACCAGTCGATTTTAAATCTCCTCCTCGGCCAACGACGTATTGAACTCTGTTACTCATGAAATTTATCATTAGGTTTAGGGCGTTGCCACGAACACCATAGTGACGAAATTTCATCTCCAGTACACCGTGATCCGCCACGTCGAAAGCTTTGGAAAGATCACAACACAATACGGCTACCTCCTGTTTGCTCTCTCGTGCTTCAAGAATACGCCTCACCACTTCTCGAGTCAGCATAGTGGTTGAATGCTCCGCGCGGTACGCGAACTGTCGCTGCGACACGGCATCAGTTGCTGCTAGGAAGTCTGTGAGGCGAGTTGTGATACCATTTTCCAGAATCTTTGCTATGGCAGGTATTATTGAAATTGGCCGGTAGCAACTTGGGTCCGATTTTTTCCCCTTACCTTTATACAAGGGGCACACCTTCACCTCCTTAAAAGCTTTTGGATACATACCATCTTTAAGACATTTGTTGAATAGAACGGCTAGTGGACCAGCAATTGTGACTGCGATTGTAATTAGTAGCTCTACAGAGACGCCATAGATGTCTTTTGCTGGCTTCTTCGCTATTTTTCTTGTTAGGATGGCATATATCTCGTAGGGGGTGAAAGGACGCAGCCTCAATGACCGATCGGCAGGAGGACGAGCACGGGCAAGCATTGCTCTCGCATCTTCCAGTGTGGCTTGAGGAGCCCCGCACTGTGCAGCTGCACTAGTAAATTGTATATTTAAATTATTGACCAGGTCGTCCTCTGAGGGAAACTTGGTACCATCGGGCTTCCTTACTACATCCGTATAATCTGTACGTGTTTTCCTATTCTTGCCTGTCTCAGTATTTACTATATGCCACATGGTCTTTACAGTATTACTACTTTCCTGAATCATATTTACAAAGTGTCGTGTTCTTTCTGATTGTAGTAATTTGTTATATGAAATAGATATGTCATCAATTTTTATTTGAAGTTCACTTTCATATGGAAATTTATTTTTAATATTTATAATATCAAATAGCAATGCTTTCATGTTTAGTATATTTTGTGTAATCCACGATTTATCGTTTGTTTTTATCGATTTTAACTTAAGAGGGAAGCATATGTCAATTTTATCGGTTATAATGTTAATAATAGTTTGCGCCAGATTATCCGTAGTTACGGTTTTGGTACAGACTTGCATCCAGTCGACGCTTTCAACGGCACCAACAAATGCGTCACGAGTCGCCTTAGTGTAATTTCGCATTAGTTGTGTGGGCGGCGGGGATGCACCAGGCAGCTCGCACTGCAGTACGCTACAAACAGCCAAATGGTCACTTAAATTAGTCGTCACCGCTGTGACTGACTCAAACGTCAACGGTACATTGGTATATACGTGATCCAATGATGTTGCCGAAGAGACGGTTACGCGAGTGGGAAACGTCACAAGGTTCTGAAAGTTGTGGGTGCTCAGTGAATCACTAAGAGTTTTTTGTCCCGGACCTGACTCCAGCCAATTTATATTTGCATCGCCAACAATTACACAGTCAAGCCCGGTCTCGACGATCCCGCTGAGCAGTCGTTCCAACACAGCTACAAAGTCAAAGTCCTTAACTGTATAAAAATTCGATCTATAAAAGCAAACTACCAATAATTTAACATCTATTAACTCAACAGCCGATATCTCGCAACATCTTTCAACCGACAATTTACAGAGTTCTTTGTGTTCGATAGTTTTTAAATCTGATCTTACAAATAAACACGATCCTCCGTGTTTTATATTCGATCGACAGTAACTAGAGGTCAACGTATAGTTTGGCAGGTAAATGCATTCTAATTCCTTGTCACTAAGCCAGTGTTCAGTTAGTGCCAGTACATGGCACTTCAGTTCGTCACGAAGTAAAACTTCAAGTCGTTTTGTTTTGTTGTTTATAGACTGCATATTTTGTAGGCAGATAGCAATGTTAGTCGTGTTGATGTTCGCACTACTTAGCGGAAGGTGTCGCTGTCGTATCGGCGGCGGCCGGCCGCTCGCGCCTGGAGCTGATTGCTGCATGTGTATGGGCGCGGTGTGAGGTGCGCGGGGCGGGGCGCGCTGCTCGCGCGCCGCCGCTGTGGCGAAACCACTCGCTAATCTCAGTCTGCGGCGGCCAGTGCTCGGCGCACATAAAGAAATCGAACTTACTACTCGGTACGGAGATAACAAAGGATGCGTAGTGATTATGTTTTAATTTTAGTTTCTCAGCATGATAATCGTCCGATGGATTCTTTTTCTTCATGTATGCCGTCAGGGATTCTTCGCTAGTCTCCGGCTTGAAGAAACACGCATGGATTTTCTTAATGCGCTCAACTGTAAGCAATTCTGTGTCTGTAGATCCAGATCCCTTTATAACAGTTCGGGAATGGTTGCGTTTGCGTTTACTCACCGTATGCCAGGGTGAACTGTCTAAATCTAGTGCATCATCGTGGGTATACGAATCGAGAGGGGTACTCCGTGATACGTCTTGACTACAATGTGTGTTTTGATGGTTTATGTTTGGAGTCGACAATGACTTCATAGGCGAGACCGTGGCAGCTGGGTTTGATGACGCGTTAGCAATTTGAGAGGTATTTACTGCTGCCTGCACCGGCGGCGCACCGCTTGCCGCGCGCAGCTTCCTTGCGTCCGCCCGCTGGCCGCGCTCGCTGACCGCCTGCACAGCTGTTGACGTACCTTTCGCGCTGCTACTGGCCAGCGATGTTCGCGTTCCGGCCAAGTTCGGATCTTGTTTACCTCGTCGTTCGATGGTTTTTGGCTGCTGTTGAGCTGTCATGTCTGCTCGTGAATCCTTGTTGTTTTGTTTGAAGCAATCTATTTTCAGTTCTAGTCTTTCGACAGTCAATGCTAGTGATGTTATTCTTTGTTCTATGGGTTCGAGACACTTTTGTATTATCTTTTCTATGCTTTGCATGGTAATTTTCGCCATATTTGCGTTAAAAATAATTTAAAAATACCAGAGCTAAGTAAGTTCAACCTCTTGCCTCGCGGGGCGAGGGTATATATATATTTAATAGGTACTCGTAGTATTCTTATTGCTCTGTTGGTAGTAGTTGGTAGTTGGGCACACGAACTTTCGAGCGCGAGGCCGTGGGCGACCGCCCGCTTCGCCCACGCCTAGCTACGCCACTGCAGGCAGGCAGGGTAGCAACGACCGGTCGTTGCAAGGTGTGCAGGGGCCGGTCAGTGACTGGGGACTGCTTCAGGCAGGCAGGGTAGCAACGACCGGTCGCTGCAAGGTGTGCAGGGGCCGGTCAGTGACTGAGGACTGCTTTAAGCAGGCAGGGTAGCAACGACCGGTCGCTGCAAGGTGTGCAGGGACCGGTCAGGGACTGGGGACTGCTTCAGGCAGGCAGGGTAGCAACGACCGGTCGCTGCAACGTGTGAAGCGACCGGTCAGAGACTGGGGACTGCTTCAGGCAGGCAGGGTAGCAACAACCGGTCGCTGCAAGGCGTGCAGGGACCGGTCAGTGGCTGGGGACTGCTTCAGGCAGGCAGGGTAGCAACGACCGGTCGCTGCAAGGTGTGCAGGGACCGGTCAGTGACTGGGACTGCTTCAGGCAGGCAGGGTAGCAACGACCGGTCGTTGCAAGGTGTGCAGGGGCCGGTCAGTGACTGGGGACTGCTTCAGGCAGGCAGGGTAGCAACGACCGGTCGCTGCAAGGTGTGCAGGGGCCGGTCAGTGACTGAGGACTGCTTTAAGCAGGCAGGGTAGCAACGACCGGTCGCTGCAAGGTGTGCAGGGACCGGTCAGGGACTGGGGACTGCTTCAGGCAGGCAGGGTAGCAACGACCGGTCGCTGCAAGGCGTGCAGGGACCGGTCAGTGGCTGGGGACTGCTTCAGGCAGGCAGGGTAGCAACGACCGGTTGCTGCAATGTGTGCAGGGGCCGGTCAGTGGCTGGGGACTGCTTCAGGCAGGCAGGGTAGCAACGACCGGTCGCTGCAAGTGTGTCCGACGAAAATGCGTGTGGCGTTATTTGATTGTTCGCTGTGTGTTGGCAGGTTGTCGTTGTACGAGCACCCGTGCGACCACAAGATGGTGAACATCTGCTCGCAGACGGACGAGTCGTACGGACAATACGCGCCGCAGACAACAGACTCTAAGGTAACATCATCATCGTCAGTCTATTTATTTATTTATTTTTCGTATGGTCACGGCGACGTGACAGGAGATATCAGTCTATTTATATTGCCCCACTGCTCGGGCACAGACCTTCCCTTACATCGAGGGAGCTGGGGCCATAATCCACCACGCGGGCCCAGTGCGGGTTGGCGGATTTCACATGCCTTAGATTTTTTTTCTTCTACGACATGCAGGTTTCATCACAATGTTTTCATTCACCGTTTTGAGAGCACTCGGTAAATGTACGTAAGTTTGTCCGTCGAAAAAACCGAGGATAACTCATTGCTACCTGGCTGGGAATCGAACCTGGGACCTCCGTATTGCAAGTCCATTGACCCAACCACTGAGCCACCGAGCTCTCGGTGCTAAGGTAACATATTATCTATTTCAAATATAAGAAAACTAAAATATTCGTCTAAAATTAATTTTACATTACATTATTAGACAATATCGCCGTCATTTATTCTCCTTAAAATTGTTAAAGCATCGGACATTTTTTTTATAAAAAAAAATTAATGTAGGGGGAAACCATAAGGTTTGTGTTAATTCTGATAAATACCATTAAAGAGCTTGAAATTCTATGAAACTTTGCCATAAACGTTTTTTTAGTAACAAATACATTTATTTACCAAAAAGATTATTACAATTTACAAAAATATAAATGTAAGTCCTCGTACTGGTTCGTCAAGAAACTCCTTCACTGAATACAGTGTTCGATTCAGTAAGTGCTTCGTTAGTGAAGATTTAAATGCGTTGCATTTCTTTTCAGCTTGTAGGTCCACCGGGAGACTGTTGAACAGTCTGACACCAATGAACAATAACATTTGTAATATGTTTTGATATTTTCTTGCATACGCGCTATGCGAAACGAAAATCTAAATGATAAATGGAGAATTTTTTTTTCATCACGACCGGGATTCGAACCCGGGACCTCGCCATTCCGTGGCACGCTCTATTCCAACAGAGCCATCGTGATTCGTATCCTGTGATATTATGTGAATAAATATAATTAACATTTGTAATAAAAACAATATTACAGTTTTTCTGAAATAAAAATCGTTTTTTGGCTCTCCTGAAAAATAGCCATTTCTGGTGACGATATATTATATTGTTCGTTGTGCCAGGTGGCCAGCGACCATGCGGTGTCGGACTTCGAGCGTCGTTACGTGTACCACGTGGCAGCCGGCAGCCAGGGCAAGATACACCAGGAGAGAGGTCAGTGCACACTCTCATTTCACTTCATACTTCTTCTGCCTCGCCTTTTCACATTTATTTCGGGTCGGTCCTTACTTAACTTCGTACCAGTTTTTACCCGACTGCGCAAGATGGAGGGTTATGTTTTTTCTAGTATGTATGTATGTATGTATGTATGTGAGTTTGTATGTCTAATTCTTTGGCACGCCTAAACGGCTTGATGGATTTTAACATATGAGGTGTCGTTAGATTCGTCTTGATTATAGGAGTGACATAGGCTATACAAATTTAATTCAAGCCTGTTTATCGTGACTATAGATAAAAAGATGGATTTCCATCTGCTGCGATCTTGGCACATAATTCTCGCTTCATACACAGTCACCCAACATCATGTATGCTCGATTTTTTGATAATAATTAATATAATTTATTATTTTTCTATTCTATTTTTAATCCATTCTATTTTTTTCTTAAACTTAGTACAATGGGGTATAATTAAAAATCAATAACAATAAAATATAAAAATCAAATAATCCTCATCTGAACGTTCCCGATGCAAAGGTGAATAAATATAATATAATATTTATTATCTCGTCGCTCGTAGTCCAGTTGCGAGTAAACGTTGAAAACGATCGTACAAGTTAAATAACGCTGAGCGTGGTTAGTACCTGGATGGGTGACCGCTAGTGACACTTTCATCTGAGCCCCTCCGTGCCTCGGGGCGTACGTCAAGCAGTTGGGCCCGGTTGCTGTCGCTCGACATCAGTCGTTAGGCCACGTCAGAGGCCTACGGGCGGCCTAAATAACTGTGACTTTAGTTTTGGTCACTAAACCACACGAGAATAGAAAAAGAAAATTATACCAGTACAAAATTTAAATTAAACCTATAGAATGATAAATGGAGAAAAAATTTAATCACGACCGGAATTCGAATCGGGGACCTCGCCATTCCGTGGCACGCTCTATTCCAACAGAGCCACCGTGATATCGTACCCAGGTGGTGAATATTGTCTCCATATTCGTCTTAGGGACGGTAGCGACATCTATCCAGTAATTGTGCAACTAAAAATTCATGTCAAACATTGCAGTTAGAAATCATGTTTTTAAATGATCGCGCGTTCCTTTTTCACGTGATTTCATTCAATGAAAGAAAATCTCAAAACAAAACCTATAGAAGTTAGTTCTTCTTCAGCTACTTTTGACGTTGATAGTACTTGGAAGTTTCAGCCGAGTAGCTTATATTTACACTACTTTTCATACGCTGATAATAGCGAATTGAATTCGTGTCACCTAGTTCCGTGTTACGACGCAGCCATCATTTTATCTGCGAAGATAAATTGATTGGTATGTAGACGTGCATTCTTCCTGTCGATAGAGAAACAACATTCCTCAAAAATCTGATAGGATGATAGTATACTCTGTACATTCGACAATATGTATTCGATAGATAAAATCGGTCAGAATAGATGACTATAAACGGATATCACTCACTTATATTGTTAAAGTCGGCAATTAGACCGACAGTTTCGACCGATTTCGTCGAGTGCGCGAAGAAACGTCAACGGCGACGCGGGCGTGGCGCGCTCACATTGAAAAAGACCGTCGAAATCGGTCGAAACTGTCGGTCTAATTGCCGACTTTAACAATATAAGTGAGTGATATCCGTTTATATATAATAATTTGTAGTTATGGCTCACTATAGTTTTAATTCTAGACTATTTAAACGATGAACATGCATGGTGTGTGTCGCCGGTTCCGCATGGCATGATGGTTCAAGTTTAGCAAATAATAAGGAATAGATATAGAATAGAAAATATGTTTATTTCCATACACCGTTGTTACTTCTGTGGGGCCGTGGGCTTAAATTATATCAATTAATAAACAAACTCCGTTCATTGTAACGTAAGTTTTTAAATTCACCCAATAAGCGCACTTTAGCGCACGCATTCGTAAAACATACTATATGCAAACGTTTCAATACACGCATCAACCGTACTTGCGTGAACTGAAACAGTGTAGGTACGGTGGAAGACAGAGAAAGGTGTACAGGAGAGTTTTTAAGGTTGAGATTTTATCAAAAACTGCTTGACCTATTGCAAAATTTATTTCACTGTTTGATAGATAAAAGTTAAAACTATGTAACTGTAAAAGAATTATTATATTCGGTCCAGTAGTTTTTGAGAAAATCTCAACCTTATTGAGGCCCCCTGTATACTATCTATGTCTTCGACTGTACCCACACTATGAAAAATGCGAGTAACGGAATGCATTCGTGTGTAACGTTTCGTTACTTCGTGCTAGATGGCGCGCACAGCTCTAGTTGCGTCGACGCTGCGCGGACGCTGGCAAGAACCGCTCGAAACACCTAGCGTAGGGGGTCTCTAAATCTTTGCATCAGCATTTGATCTCTCGCACAACCGCTAGAGATCGATCAATCGCTTCGATAGCGATAAGATACGGCTATCGCCTCGTATCGCCGCTATCGTGCGATAAGTCCATTCAGCCGGCGCTCGCCGCTTGTTGCAGGCACCTGGGACATGATACGCGGGAAGATTGAGGCGGTCACAGGACGAGCCAAGTCGAAAGATAAACAAAATAAGGTATGCTGATTTTAATATGGTTTTTTATTTTATGTTATTAAAACTCACTATAAACAACTAGATACACAGTCTACCTTCTAAAAATGTCCGAGCGCAAAATAAAGCAAATGAGGGTCCATTCATCCGTTTGGATCTTCAAACGGATGAATGGACCCTTATTTGCTTTATTGGACATTAACAATGGACCCTTATTTGGACGTATTTTAACCATTAAACATTTTTTTTGTAAACCTATAAATTGACCTACTGCTGGGCAAAGGTCTCCCCCTTCTCTTCCATCCATCCCTGTCCTGAGCCTCTTCCAGCCACCCAGCGCTGTATCTAACGATATCGTCCCTCCACCTACATAACACAAACATATATATTTTTTTATTTAAATTCATAGACATGGAAACACTATATAAACCAAAGCACTCGACATAAAATATAGATTTTGGCGAGTAATTATAGCAGCCCAAATAGGCCGGAGCCTGTGCCCGGGCTGACTACTCACTAATAGGCGTCCTATGCGCAGTCCGGCAGGCATTGGACAGGACGACTGGAGCATTTATACTTGAGAAATTATTTTCTTCAGTACGTATTATTTAAATTAACCTTCGTATCACTATAAACTCGACTTATATTCATCACAACATGCAGAAAAAAAGTAATATATTACATAACATAACTGAGTTACGTTAAATAACATTGATAAAAAAAATCGTGATTTATTTTTGAATTAATGGGAATTTTAGGCATGCATTTTATAATTTTTTTTTTTTTTTACGAAAATAAATCTTTATTAAAATAAAACTAACTAGGTACTATCTAAAAATACATTACTTATAAAATAAATAAAAAAACTAAATACTAAAGGACGAACACGTCGTCAAGATCCCCGTTTTGTGGAATGCTGCCCAGGACGCTGGCAGCATTTCCTCGCTGTATCGCAATGCTTAGTCGCTGAGCGAGGTAGCTGCCAGCCCGGGGATCGCCCGAGACATGGACCAATCGGGTAGACAGCTCGTGGATCAGATGTTTAGAGTCTGTCGACCATGGGCCCATTGTTTCTACCGCAAGCGCCGCAAAATAATTTATAAAGTAATTTCTACTTTATCAGCTTTTAGAAAAGTATTATTTTAATGCTCTGCTAGTAGAGCAGTTTTTGAACGTCAATTTTTTTTGGTGAACAAGTCAGAAAATTACTAAATACCGTAACTCAGAAACCTCTCATTTTCGGTCCCTCGTTAATAGGGCCTAATTTGTTGCAAACCACCTCTAGTATCACCCCTTTCAAGGAATGTATCGAATTTCCAATCACCCTGCCTACATTACATACATATACATATGTTATAATATTATTTATTTCATAATAATTTATTGAGATAAAAACGGGAATTACCGTGTTAAACATTTTCAAATGAATTCTCGATATTTAGCTAGTATTTTGATAATTGTGGTTATTTATCAATGTACCTAGTTATTTATTTAAATCGGTGTGTGTATCAACATTTATTGGTGTGATTTGGTCACTAGTAACGATTGGAGATAACATTGTTGATGATTTAGATAAATACATGTACTGGATTCCGCTCGGGATGAGCTCATACGGGAGTTATGTGATACGTAGATTATCACAGGTGGATTGATCGATACATATTGTTGTCGTCAATGAGTAATATAACGCCAATATTTTGGCCAGAGATTTTATAGAACCAGGTGGAAACATAAGACGATTAAGACTTTTACAGTCCCGGTCTCCAAGGTTAGGGGTGAAAAGATCCGGTCGTCGTCGCACAGGTCAGGGAACCAAATACAGGGTGTCCTTGAATTCATTCGACGAATTGAAACTGGGGGTTGTACTCATCATAAATATTGAGTTGCCAAGTTTTTTTTTATAAATCAAGACTGATTGAACTAATTACGTTCCTATGGCTCGGCAACAATGACACGAAGTTTAGTCGGTATTCCACCCCTTCAGGGCGGCGAACCCGACATATTCAACGCGCTCCCCCGGGCGTTGTGGTACACGTAATAGTGTTTTACCTAAACCCCAGGTGTTCAACGCATCGCGTTTGGAACGAGGTTGTGGGAACGCAGCGCCTAATACCACAACCTCTTCCGCGGCCGCCCTCGTGTGCCTTTCTGGGACAAAAAAGGCATTTACATCTGAAAAAAGTGTACAAATGTAAATATGATTGTTGCATTTCAGGTGCCGGAGACAGACGCTATCGCCGAGCTGGATTCAGTCATTGACAGCTACCATGGCAAGACAAGTAAGTGCTGGTATATCTTCATACTTACCCTTTTTTATTATTACTTGGGGAAATGCTTTTCGCATCTCACCGCGCCAATGAGGAGGGGCGCGCGGTGAGTATGTGGGACTCCCGCCATAATACGGTCCTATACCCACTAAAACCCCAAGGTAACCTTTACAGCGCACAGACAGAAAAGCTAACCAAAATTAACTTTCAAAGGACATTGTTTCCTCGATCCTTGGAGCTTTCAAAACTGGACACTGGCAGTAATGTGCTAACAATTGCCAAATTAAAAAATAAAATAAAAAAAAACCCAAGGTGTTCAACGCATCGCGTTTGGAACGAGGTTGTGGGAACGCAGCGCCTAATACCACAACCTCGTCCACGGCCGCCCCCGTGGGCCCTTCTCGGGGGTCTACCCCTATACCTCCGCTTACTTACCCTGTAAACAATCAATGTAGGTAGGTATACTGAAGCCCAAATCCAGATTCAGATTCCTTGAAAAGCGCGCGAAACGACATTAGCTACTTTTTTTGTAAAAATTCTAATTAAATAGTTTCCGTGGTATTTAGTGATTAATGATCACGTTAGAATCAGAATCGTTTATTGACACTGTAAGGTATAATTAAGTAGCAGTTACAGTTGCTTAGGTAGTACAGAAACACTTGCAGTGTACCCAGATCGGGCATTCAATAAATTATATAAACAATAAAAACATGTAGTCATTTGTGAATAGGTACTACATACAATATACGTTCCACAATCAAGTTCCACAATTACACATATTCAAATATACGTCAACAGTCATGTCAGGGACTCACACTTTGTCACACGTTAAGTTAATCAGTAGATGTCCGTTTTTGGAGTGCTCGAAAGAAGTCGTGTTTGTGAAGTTTTGTGCTCTTAGCAAGGTTTCATTGCATAATTCAATGATTGCGTGGATCGTCGAGTAATTTCGTTTAGGGGTTTGGGAGGGTTGTGCGTAGGTTTAGGTTAGGTTATCTTCGTATATGTGTATGTATTTAGAAGAATTCAGACATTCTATTGACATCATACCAGAATGTATGCCCTAGTTGGCTTTGCCTTTCACTCTGGGAAGAATTTTACAAAAAAATCAAGTGTCTTATTTTGTAAACAAAAATTACCCTACCCTTCAAACATTTTCAGCTGTTCTGTGATTATTGCATAGTTATTTTCACGTTATTAGATCGGATTACTTTATTTTCACAATGATGAACAGGTTCGATCAATCAGTTCCTTCAGTGTTACATCACAATAGGTAATTAGACGATCATATTTGTTTACTAAATAAGACTCTTGATTTGGGCTGCGGTATAGGTAGGAATAGTTTTTATGTCAATCGCTTATGTCATTTTTAATTTGTGTATTTGTAATATTGGCAATAAAGATATACGTCGTAAAGATCCGGCGGAGTTATTGGTTATTATCGTGTCCTTTGATTCTGAGGCGCCCTTATTGTCTGCGACATTACATGTGAAATCGTATATCAATCCTCTAATTGTTGTGTTGTCAGGTGTACTTTTATACATCAATCTTTTGTAGATTAAATACGGCCTTGGCGGTTAATAACTAATAAAAGTTATTATTAATACAAATCCATGTTTTCTCCCAGCCAAATATATAAATATGTATATTTGATATCATTTTTATTTACGTATTTTTTTTGTATTTACGAATTTTTACCCTACAAAAGGAGGGTAATGTTTTTCGGGTGTATGTAAATATGTCCATTCTTCCTGCTATCCTGTAGGCTAAACGGCGTAATGGATTTTGGTGTATGAGGTATCGTTAGATTCGTCTTGATTACGGGAGTGTCATAGGGTTAAAAAATTTATCAAAAGGGGATATTTTTTTTTGCAGTCGTGTTTTTTAAAATATTGCTTGTCCTATGAGTAGTTTCATTGTTTGCGTAAATAATTTTTGGATTTAATTATAGCAAATTATGTCATATTTTACTGATCATACTGAATACCAATGCAAACGGTCAATTGAAGTATTGAGTTACATCCGGTATATTATCAAAGATTTCACCTGCATTTCACCTTTGGGAGAATTGAATATGTTGGATACGGCTCTGTTGGAACATAATCATATTGAATAGGTCGTAGGATTAAATCCAGTTTCTGATCAAAGTAACATAGCATTAAAACCCTGAAATGTATCTCTGTTACAGTCAAAGAAACCAGCAGCGTGCTGAAACGTTCTCGACGGAAGAAAGACTCACAAAATGACTCCAAAAACGGTGGCACATGGCCAAAAGCAAGAGCCAACTTCATCCTAGAAGAAAA
Source organism: Tachystola acroxantha (assembly GCA_963506565.1). Taxonomy (NCBI): domain Eukaryota; kingdom Metazoa; phylum Arthropoda; class Insecta; order Lepidoptera; family Oecophoridae; genus Tachystola; species Tachystola acroxantha. Next base: position 12,052,423 of record OY735884.1, on the reverse strand, counting down.
CTCTACTGGAACCATCGTCCAGCCTAGATCTAGGAAGGAACGGCCTCCTCTATCTATCCTCCTAAGTCCTCCAACTAAACTGCCTCCAGAACCTCAGAGGTCGAATACTAATCGCAATTCGAACCCTATACCTTTAGGTCACGCTCCGTTAACTCAAGCGACCGCACCGGCGAGACATTCCGTCTACAAATCAATTGAATCTTCCCCAGCTATAGAACACTTCCCAAAACCCGCCCCATTAGCCATTCACAATCCTTTCGCGTCTCCAAGCAACTTCGATAAAATTCGGACATTGGAAAAGGACAAAATGTCTATCAGCGATTACTCGGACCACGATATTACTCCGAACCGACTGAGTCTAGTACTGAATCCTTCAGACGATTCATTAGATTACCAACCGGTGACCAGAAATCGAACTAAAAGTCCTCATTCACTAGATTTTATAGTGAACAAGGGACCGAGCTCCTTAGACTTTGTCACCAGAAAATCGCCAAGTTCTCTAGAGCATTCGATCAAAAATCATCCAGGAAAAGATATTTTGGAGCAGTATTATTCGTCGAAGAAGTCCTCGTCTCCAAAAACAGTAACCACAGTGAATAAGTATCCTTCAGACAGCGACAGCTTCGGACCTGATAGCTTAAACAGCAACGTAACCTTTCCTATGACAGGAACTCTGCCATCGCAATCTAGACTCCAATCTCAGTACTACAGAGGTCCTTTTGTGAACTCAAACCCTCACACTTCAAGGTACCCTCATTTGGCGAGTCCCACTAACATTACTCAAAGTCAATCCGGTGAAAGTATCGGAACTAGTTACGAAATGCATTCATTCCCATCTCATACTCATAATATGTCAGACTTGCAACCAGTTCCACGGGCCAATAGGAACGAGTTTCATCATACTTACGAAGGCGGGACGTTTCCTCGCAAAAAAGAGAATCCACGATTTCGTATCCCATCAAACCCTAGTGTAACTTCAAAGAACTCAGCCGGCAAACTCAGTACTGGGTCGATAGAGAGAAGTTCTGAACGCAATTCCCCGATGCCGACATTTCACGTCGAAGTGTTGAGCCCTGGGCATGGCGCCAAGCAAATCCATAAAGGAACGCGGAATTCGATGCCAGAATATTGCGGGTTGAGCTGGAACAAGCCTTTACCTGGTGAATTGCGAAGAGTTCACATAGACAAGAGTCAGCAGCCTCTTGGGATACAGATATACTGTCCGCCAAGTAGCGGAGGCGTATTTGTATCGACGGTTTACGAAAACTCCTTAGCGAGTCAAGTAGGTCTTCAAATTGGAGATCAATTACTAGAAGTTTGTGGAATTAATATGCGATCAGCGACTTACACTTTAGCTGCAAGCGTTCTAAGACAGATCGGAAATTCTATAACAATGCTAGTGCAATACAGTCCTGAGAAATACAAAGACGAGGTCGAAGTCCCAGGAAGCTCATCTTCAGGGGAAAGTTCTCATGATGAAGAGGTTTCGTTGTCAGGTTCGCCGACTCCAAGAAACTCTCCCGGTCCTCAGCAATCTTTGAGAATGGAGGCGCCTTCTAATGAGCAGTCAATGAATACTTTGAGTCGGCAAACGCAGAATAAGGATCTTCCTAGGTTTCTGTTGATTGAAATGAGGAATTGCTCCGACCTTGGGATCAGTTTAGTTGGTGGTAACGCAGTGGGTATCTACGTGCATAGTGTTCAAATGGACTCGGCTGCTTACATAGCTGGGTTGAGGACTGGCGATCAGATATTGGAGTATAACAATGTGGACTTGAGGCGAGCTACTGCGGAACAAGCCGCCTTGGAGCTGGCCAAGCCAGCTGACAAGGTAAGATACACTTAAGGGCCTCCATGAGCCAACTAGCGCCGCCAATCTTAATAAAATAATATCTTCCAATATAATCAATTTTATTAAAAAAGCTATTTACGAAATGTTTATTGCGATAAATACTATTTTTTAAATGCTTATTTATAACGTGATTCAATGTCGGTAAGTTATAGTTCGCATAATTACGAAAAACGGCCGTTTTTGGCACATTTGTGAACTACAACTTAGCTTGTCGCAATTATGCCATGTATTGTATATTGAAAAATAGTATTTATCGTAATAAACATTTTGTAAATAGCTTTTTTAATAAAATTGATTATAATACTTTGTATCTGAAATAATCGTTCATTTTCAGGTGAGCGTATTGGTCCGTCACGACCTGCAGCAGTACCACGACACCAAGGACAAGCCCGGCGACGCGTTCTACATACGGGCGGGATTCGACAGATGCGCTAAGATCACGTCAATAGGTAAAATTAACATATTGAGCATAATTTGACTATTTTTTTGCATTCAATATACTTTTTTCTTCATGGATTTAGCAGTATCAAATGTAATCATCTGTTCCGAATTCGGTCCGCCATTTTGCTAATTAAGCATTTAAACAACCCACGACGTTCTTTAAACTGACAGCTACTTATTCGGTTCTTCAGGAGTTGATTAACTTTAAATAGCGTTTATCATCATCATCATCAGTCTATTTATATTGCCCCACTGCTCGGGCACATACCTTCCCTTACATCGAGGGAGCTGGGGCCATAACCCACCACGCGGGCCCAGTGCGGGTTGGCGGATTTCACATGCCTTAGATTTTTTTCATCTTCTACGACATGCAGGTTTCATCACGATGTTTTCCTTCACCGTTTTGAGAGCACTCGGTAAATGTACGTAAGTTTTTCCGTCGAAAAAACCGAGGACAACTCATTGGTACATGGCTGCCCTAGCTGGGAATCGAACCTGGGACCTCCATATTGCAAGTCTATTGACCCAACCACTGAGCCACCGAGGTCTCGTATAGCGTTTATAAGTAAACATTTTTTAAAAACAATTGTTGAACAACGTATTAATTTTAATCATCGATTATAAGTAAGGCTGTATATATCCATAATCATTTCACTTCCACAGGCATGGACGCCATAGACGAGTATTCTCTATGGTTCCGTAAGGACGAGGTGTTGTTTGTGGACAACACGCTGTTCAATGGGGCGCCTGGCCTGTGGCGCGCCTGGCAGCTCGACAGCAAGGGGGTCAAGAGACACTGGGGCACCATTCCTAGCAAGTTCAAGTGAGTACACGAAGCATAGAGTATATTAATTAGATAAAACGGGAATTACCGTGTTAAACATTTATTATTGATGTCTCGATATTTCGACAGCATTGCAGCCATCATGGTCACGAGTAGACTGTTGTGCATAGAGTATTCTCTATGGTTGCGCATGGACGAGGCGCACTGGCTCACTTCTAGTTATAGTCGAGTTGACTATAAGTCAACTCATGATATCAAAATGACAATGCCAGATTCTGCCCCACCATCAACCGCATGATGAACAAGATAACGAATAAATGTAAAAAAACTCCGTTTTTTATTAAAATTATTGGTTTAAAATAAAGTTTTGTACAACATGCGAGTCGAAAAACAGCTTATTTAAGAATTCACAAAATAGTAAGAAATCGAAGCGAATTATTCATTGTCTTTGTTACCGTTTTCTACTACTCTCGCTCCTACTGATTATGATTATGCAATATGAAACCTGGAAGAAGTCCCCAACAAAATGATATATGAGCTTCAATGGTCACGTAGGTGACCAAAGATGGGGCAAAGCTCCATTGAAATTATTTGTCTCTATTATGTTTTGCCACTTTCTCTCCTCAGCGTTGGCACCTTTTCCTTGTAAAGTAAATGTAAATTCAAAAAATATGTTGACGTGCAGAAGTGTACAAAACGTGCTTACTTGCAATAAAGAAATTTGACTTTGATATTTGCTGAGTCGAATTTACGTGTATCGACCTCGCCAACCTATTCGAGCCAACGAAATTCGACCCTAAGAATATTCGAGCCATTTTATTTATGTATAGAATAAAATTAGAAATTAAGACAACCAATCACGCATTCATACTCTCTCAAAACATTACAATTTCCCGACAAACGCTCCACCAGTCAACGAACACATCATATGTTCGTTGACTGGTGGTGATGCCACTCCACTCCCAGATGTTAGGCAGCCACGACATTTCCTGCGGCCAATTAATCTTTTTCCGACGACTTCTCCCATAATTTCAAGTTGCATAAACGTCGTTCCTAATAAGATTAATAAGTACGTACGTCTTTCTAGAGTGGAAGAGATTCTCCGAAGATCAATGGGCACCTTAGAGAGTGAGGCGCAGCGGCGGGCGTCGACGACCGCTCGGCGCTCGTTCTTCCGCCGCAAGAAGCACCGCGACAGCAAGGAGCTGGCGTCCTTCAGCAACACGGAGCTGGGCTGCTGGAGCGATTCCGGCACCCTGGCGGACGACGCCACGCTGCTGTCGTACCAGCGGGTCGAGAGGCTGCACTGTGAGTAGACATCTTCTTCTCAAGGTGCCTTCCTACGAAGGTTGGCAGTCTTCTTACGAAGGTTGGCGGTCTTCCTTAGAAGGGCGGCGATCTTCCTTAGAAGGGCGGCGAGCTTCCTTAAAAGGGCGGCGATCTTCCTACGAAGGTTGGCAATCTTCCTTAGAAGGGCGGCGATCTTCCTTAGAAGGGCGGCGATCTTCCTTAGAAGGGCGGCGATCTTCCTACGAAGATTGGCGATCTTCCTACGAAGGTTGCCGGTCTTCCTACGAAGGTTGGCGATCTTCCTACGAAGGTTGGCGGTCTTCTTACGAAGGTTGGCGATCTCCCTACGATGATTGACGATCTTCCTACTAAGGTTGGCGGTCGGCGGCAACAGCGCACGGGATGGCAACGGTGCCAGTTTTGCCTATTTTCTCATACAAATCTGTTGTTTCACTTAACGCACTGCGGCGAATTATCTCTTTCGCACTTATTGAATTCAGTATTTAACTTTGTAAACAACTTCGATTTATTAGGAGCGCATCCCTGAGTGCTCCACGTCCGCTCACAATGAAATGATTCAACAGATTCAATGTAACTGATGCTGATATAAAAGTGAATGAATAGTTCATATAAAAATAAATAAACTGTACCTAACGAAGTTAGGCGGTAATCCGCCCCCTCAGGGCGGCGAGCTCGACATAATCAACACGCTTCCCCGGGCGTGGTGGTGCACGTAAACGTGTTTTACCTCGGGGGGGAAAAGGTCGGGTCTGCAACTCTAGTTTTAATTTACTCTTGAGTAAAAAACGGCCACAATAGACCTTTGAGGTCGCAGTGATCCTTGGGTTTGTAATGAGTAAAAAAAATATAATGCGGCAATATATGAATTTATTATTTATATTATCTATGAAACCTAAAATAATCTATTGTTCCCAGACGGCAACCATCGTCCAGTCGTGGTCCTCGGTCCGCTGTGGGAGTGCGTGGCCACCAAGCTGGTGTCCGACTGGCCGTACGTGTTCGGGCGCGCGCGCAGCGAGCCCGTGTCCGTGAGCGGCGCCGCGCCGGCCCTGGAGCGCGGCACGCACCTGGAGCCGCGCCCGCGCAGGGACAACACGCACCTGGACTGCATACCGCTGCAAGCCATCAGGGAGATGGCGGAGAAGGTATGCTGGCTTTAGATTAGGGTATTTGATGCGCTATAGATGGCAAGAGATGTCGGAGAAGGTTAAGTGTCTTTGGAATAGGGTGTTTGATTCGCCATAGATGGCAGAGTAGGCAAGTTGTCTTTGGAAGAGGGTGTTTGATGCGATATAGATGACAAGAGATGGCAGAAAACGTAAAGTGTCTTTGGAATAGGGTTTCTTATAATGTTGGAGACGTTGTGTGGAGAAGGAACTTTGTTCAGTCGAACGCTGCTCATTTTTTTTCTGCTAAACTTGCTCCTAAATTTGTTAAATGTAAAGTTATTGACAAGATTTCAAATAGTGTCTATTTGTTGAAGGACTTAGCTAAAAATACATCTGGTAGATTTCATATTAAAGATATACTTAAATCGGAGTAGTTTTGAACGTTTCTAGTATTTTCTAAAGTTTAAGGGTTAATTTTCCCTGTTTTGTTTCATTTGAGTAATAGGTAAAATGGCATTTTGTATGGTGAAGTATGAGGTTTTTGAATTGTATGCCGTGTAAGATGAAGTATGAAAGGTTACCTTGTGGACCAATAGAAACAAATCTGGCATGATTTCCCAATTGTTCTTCATGTTTTCGGATTTCTAAATTAGTCAGAGAATTAGTGTTCCGCCTCGATTTCAGCCAATGTTATAAGGAATATAATATATTTATTTGTTTATATATGTATGTAGTTATGATGGTATAGTTACTATCATCATAAATACGTATGGTGTTCGATGCGCTATAGATGGCAAGAGATGCCGGAGAAGGTAAAGTGTCTTTGGAACAGGGTGAGTTGCGCTATAGGATGACCTAGATATTGCAGAGACGGTGCTCTGTCTTGTACATGATAGGATATTTGATGCGCTATAGCTGGCAAGAGATGGCGGAGAAGGTACGCCCTGATTGGCCGAATGAGGCTCTTGTATCTATTTAATGTTTTTGCCCCCAATGTCTTACCGAAGCGTTATTTCAGGGCATCCACTGCATCCTGGACATCAGCGTGGCGACGGTGGAGAAGCTGCACAAGCAGCAGGTGTACCCCATCGTGCTGCTCATCAAGTTCAAGTCCTTCAAGCAGATCAAGGAGGTCAAGGACACGCGATACCCAGCGGACAAGGTGTCCGCGAAGGCCGCCAAGGAGATGTACGAGCACGGACTGAAGGTCGAGAATGAATATAGGAATTATATCTCGGGTAAGTACTCTCGAATACATATTTTTTTTACATATATACCTCTCAGAGCTGTCTTAAAAGTAATGACGCGTAAACCCATTAGATTCCCTACCAAAGAACTGTATAGTGACACCAAAGTTCTCACAGTGAGACAGCTTTTCGTACTCCGCATCATCATACGAAAACATGCTGTGCTCCCTTTCGTGCACCAATCAGACAACCACAGACGAAGAAAGAGACCGTGTGCTGAAGTCAAATGTAGAACGGCATTTGCTAGACAGCAACATGGTATGCTGAGTTCGTGGCTATATAATATAATAGATACTCAATTAGACATATACTCCCTCAATAAGAACGAGTGTAAAAATAAAACAATAACCTGGCTACTTACCTTGGATTATGAGAAAACTGAGCAGCTGTTGGTTAGAGTCTAACCAATAGCTGCTCATGATCCATGATTGTGGTCTGACGGTTGGACCACTGGGTCTAGCCGTTAGATCATAGTCTTGGTTACTAAAACACATAGATATCATGGACGTACACATACCAATTCACAAAAATTGCTCACTCTCCACTTCATTCACTATCATCACTATTATTATTAATATATAATATATATCTCTCATTCTCCAAACCCAACTTATGAACAAATCAAACCTTTTGAAATCATAGATTCGCATACTAAATTCTCCATCCCTTTGCAGCCGAAATCCCAGCTGGCGTCAATATCGCGTACATGTGTACTCAAATCAAGGAGGCCGTCGAAGAGGAGCAAAACAAGACGCTATGGGTACCCTCAGTGCAGGCCTGACCCCTGCCCCCCACGCCACCGCGACACGCCCCCAAGACCGTCACATTCTGCAACTGTAAGTACGACAAACCACCATACAACTCAGACATAGATGTCCGATACTACTCAGATCCGGGAAGAGAGTTCAAGCTAAGACCTAAGAAAAAAGACCAGAGCGACTCAACAGACAGCGATATGAAATATTACTCAGAGCCTGACGCTAATAACTACTTCGAAATTGACTACGAATTCTTGAAAGAATTGCGTCGTATTGCTCGGAATAATTGCCCGAAATGTCGACGTAAGCGAACTAGAAAGGCCGATAAAAATACGAGGAAAGATTCGAAAGAGAAACAAGTTAAATATAAAACAAAACCTATTAGAAGTGTCAGATTGAAGGAGAATTATGTTTTCTGCAATGGAAGATACCATAGCGATAAAGAGCATTGTCAATTGTGCTGTCGTATTTGCAATAAGTCGACAGAAACTCTAGATTCGATTGACGATGAATCTTTAGCTAAGAGTTACTCTAAAACAGTGAATATTCGATCAAAAGGCGAGAAAACGCCTCGAGAGCGAAAAAATTCGACTCAATCGATAAAATCGGTTTCGTTTCTCGAATCAAGCAACGATGAGTCGAAAGATGAACCTAATTATACGGCCAAAAGTTTCACGAATGATCTAAAGAAGTTTTTACTCAAACCGTCTGCTCCGAGACTGAGTTTTCGAGACAAATTCATGATTAGTTTCAAACAAGAATTGGAAGCTACAAGGAAGTCTCCGAAACTCAGAGCTATAAAGGGTTTGTGGAAGTCTTATTAAGAGCCTTCCATGAGCCAACTAGCGCCGCCAAACTTAAAAAAATCATATCTTCCAATATAATCAATTTTATTAAAAAAGCTACGTTCACATTGTTTATTGCTATAAATATTATTTTTTAAATGCTTATTTGTAACGTGATTCAATGTAGGTAAGTTGTAGTTCACATAATTACGAAAAACGGCCGTTTCTGGCACATTTGTGAACTACAACTTACCTACATTGCATCACGTTACAAATAAGCATTTAAAAAATAATATTTATAGCAATAAACAATGTGAATGTAGCTTTTTTAATAAAATTGATTATATTGGAAGATATGATTTTTTTAAGATTGGCGGCGCTAGTTGGCTCTAGGAAGGCTCTTAAGTGTATTGGTTATTTATTTGCCTAAAATATTATACATCGAAAATCTAAGCAATCCTGTCGAGTTGAATTTAATAAAATGCTTTTATATCATAAGGCGATTCATCAATTTACATTTGTCATACAAATAATAACTTTTAACTAACTAGGCTATAATTTGATTATTATCAAATAAAATCGGTATTATACACTTGCAATGCTAGTAGAATTTCCTAAAATATTTTTTTGGGTTTAGGAACATGCAAATATCACTTTTTAAACTTTCACGGTTTGTATACATATTAATTAGATAAAACGGGAATTACCGTGTTAAACATTTATTATTGATGTCTCGATATTTCGACAGCATTGCAGCCATCATGGTCACGAGTAGACTACTCATACTAGTACTCGTGACCATGATGGCTGCAATGCTGTCGAAATGTCGAGACATCAATAATAAATGTTTAACACGGTAATTCCCTTTTATCTAATTAATATTATGTAAATACTACTAAGTCTTCCGCGATCTTAGATTAAAGATATTTGGAAATTAGTAGATTAGAGGTTGAATTCTAGTTCACTATTAAAAATTTGTATGAAATAAAATAAATAAATGAATCCTCTTAATTTCTATTTATTGCGTAATATGTTATTTTTGGTGCTGCAAATTTTGTATAAACAAAGCATTTAAATCAACGTAAGTGTTCAGAGTTGTTCTAAAAGTATTTAGAAGCCAAGTTTTTCGTGCTATTTTTAAGCTGAGAGCATATGCAAGCTAAAACTATGACATTGTACCTTATTATAATACAGTAATTAACTAAATAAACTCCCGTGACATGCTGAGCATAAATCTGAAATTAGTTTTGCGATATTCCAATTAAAACCAAGGATATCGATGTAAAAGTTGGCCTTCATCCTTTTTTGATAAATCGAACTTATGTTTTGATCTATCTAAATGATAAATGGAGATTTTGTTTAATGAGTAATTGCATAATTACTGGATAGATGTCGCTACTGTCCCTAAGACTAGAATATGGAGACAAAATCGACATGGGTGAATTATCACGGTGGCTCTGTTGGGCGTTGAGCGGAATGGCGAGGTCCCTGGTTCAAATCCCGGTCATAATATTTTTTTTTTCTCCATTTATCATTTAAATCGAACTTAGTATGGAATTAGTAAGACGTGACGTCACTTCTTACTATCTGATTTTCAAATATCTGTGTCATTATTAAATTGAACTGATTTTAGTTTGTTTCCACAGTTAACCAACCAATTTACGTCTATTTTATAATTAACGAAAATACTTTGATTTTCAATTCTTTACAACTACCATAGGTATTTGTACTCATATCAAAAATCACAGCTAAAATTGAAGTTCTTGGAAGGTATTTAATATCAGTTATTGCAAGTGAAAACAAATACGTTTGCTCGTCAATATTTTTTAGAATTTACATTTGCGACACTTTGCAAGGAAAATGTGCCAACATTTTTGTAAGCTAAAAGACATTGCCACAATTCAATGGAGCTTTGCCCCACCTACAAAACTACGTGATCATTTAAGCTGTACCTATCATTTTGTTGGGGACTTATTACAGGTTTCATTTTGCATAATCATAATCAGTATCATTTTCTACTACTCTCGCAACTCCTATAGAAGAATGACAAAAACAATGAATAATTCGCTTCGATTTCTTACTATTTTCTGAATTCTTAATTAAGCTGTTTTTTTCGACTCGCAACTTGTACATAACTTTAATTTAAACCAATAATTTTAATAAAAAACGGAGATACTTTTACATTTATTCGTTATCTTGTACAACTTGCGGTTGATGGTGGGACAGAATTGCATTGTCATTTTAATTTTTTCATAAATACTGATCTAACCTAAATGTTTCTTATAAACCTGTATTATCTAATATGGTATAACATGTTGTTTAGTGTTGCCACGAATTTCAGCTATGGTAGATTTCCCATATGGCCTAAAAATCTAGAAGTAGTGTTAGTTAAAAAAAGTATTCTATGCTAGTGTAACATTGACCTACCAACAAAATGTCGCGTCTATCAAGTCTTCGAACCAAAAAAAAAACCGCAAAAAAAACAATCATTGCTACATTTTTTTAATACCCCTGTAACGTAAAGATTATATGAAGCCGAAGGGAGGGTGTTCAGTATCGACAACTGAACAACTTTGGTCCCATGACTTTTCAATTTTCGCGAATTTATTTTTTGACATTTCATACATTTCGTACCGGTCAGCTGATCGATTTGTATGAGCCATTAATTTATTTTTATTTTTTATTCGAAAAATCGTAGAACAAAAGTTGTTCAGTTACCGATACTGAACACTCTCCCTTCGGCTTCATATACCCTCAACGTTACACCCTGTATAATTTGTTTGTAGGTCAAAGTAGTACATTCGAAAACAGAGAAAAGCCTGGATGCCTTACTAAGGTTCAGATTTTCTCAAGTTACTACTTGACCGATTTGAAAGAATTTAAGTCAGTCAAGTAATTTTTGAGAAAATCTCAACCTTAATATCATTTTTCTCTATGTTAGATCGTACCTATATTTGTAAATGAAGCCGTCTTAGAAATAACGACTTATTGAACTACGCTTTATAGATTTGAGAATATTAAGATACCTATTACTATCTTTGCAAATAGTGCTATGAAACGTAGAAGTATTAGTTACTATTACTTCTTGTAGGGCTGGCAATACCATCGCTTTCGAATCGAGATTTATCGATGCTATACAATTTGTATGAGAATGTTAGTTGTCAGCGCCCTCTACGAGTTTTGGAACTAAAAAGTAGCATATTCACTCATCATCAGTCTATTTATATTGCCCCACTGCTCGGGCACAGACCTTCCCTTACATCGAGGGAGCTGGGGCCATGATTCACCACGCGGGTCCAGTAGCGTAATCTTCTTCTTGAAGTGCCTCTCCGCTAGCGGAGGTTGGCTGTCAGCTCCGCGTACTTGTCCCTGTCTTGAGCGAGCCGGAACAGCTTTCCGACGCCCGCTATTTTGCCCATCATAATCAGTTGGAGAAGTTGGTATCTAGTTGGTTAGTAGCGTAATACAAGTCGTAAATGCATTCAGAACTATTTAATTTATTTTCTATTCTGTTTTTCTTTCTTTTTAATTCTGTGCTGCCATCTATCGGTTTTGTTGGATGTCTTAACATTTTTTTGTTTATTTCGTTTGACCGTGCATTTTCTCAATTCGTTCATCACCTAAGTACTTGACACTGGCAAAATTACTGTGCTACAAGCCATATTTTAAAAAGTGAAGTGACATTTCCATACAAATTGTATGCCCTACATTTCACAGTCTGGCCACAAAATAAAGAATGACGTACTAATACTAAGTACAGAAGGTAGGCTCCATATAATTGTGCGAGAAACACCTCACGCATACATCGAGACTACGTACAGGCAATCTCAGACTGTTTTAGCATGAATTTGTATTAAGACCGTCTTCATACGTTATTTTTTATATATATATTAACTAGCTGTACCCCGCAACTTCGTTTCCGTAGAGGAGGAGGATGGAATAGATCAGGAGGCAGATCTTCAGCTCTTGATCCTTGTTTCCACATCACATACCGCCATGGCTTAGCCTATGAGCTGTCCGGATATTTCAGCTATCTCCTAGTGAAACTCCCATCAAAATCCCTTCAGTAGTTATGGCGTGATACTTGCACAAAGTCACAGACAAACAGACAAAAATTCTAAAAATTAGTGTTTTGGCATCAGTATCGATCCTAAAACACATTACAATTATTCTTTTCAAAAAATATCCAATGTATAGACACAACTTTTTTAGTCTTATTATATGTATAGATTATGATCGCGAGTGACAGCCAACCACTATTACCCGTCAGGGTAATAGTGTTCTGTGCAGCCAACGCTCTTAATTTTTTTATTAATGTCATTTCTGGTGCAATATTATTAAACTCAGAAATGCGGCAGCCCTAGCGCTACAACCGTAGGTAATTTAGATCAAGTCTCTGTCAGTCTTCTGTCGCTTCCTTATTTTGTGGTCGGATTGATTTAAAGAGAGAATTTTTGCCAAATTATGGTCTAGGAAGACTTAAGATAATTTAGATTGTAAGCTTTGCAATGTCATTGAAAGTAATTAACAGAAAAAATAGCGAATTACATGATAATGGTAAACTATTGAAATAATTTGCGTTTGACGAGATGTTTCTAAAGAAGCAACTTTCTTAGACTAGGTCTGTCTAGACTAGACTAGAAATAGGATTGAGGTTTATAACTGTTTATACATTGAACAGTTTTCTGGGTTAACCGGGATCTTACGAAATCGACTTCCATATAAATTATTTTGTACATAATTTAGTATTGAACTCGTATAGTTCTGACGCCAAAACAAATGAAAAGTCAATATTTTCCGGAATCGTACGATTTATTAAATATCAGACAAAGCGCAAAATAGACACGTTTTAAAATTCGTATGAAATATTAAAATCCTAAATTAACAGGACTTTGGGTCCGGAGAATATTGGCCGTCAACTGTAAATGTGACTTAAAGTTTACCCCCGTTTAACAGTTTTTATAACAACCAGCCAATGATTTTACATTTTGAACCGGGCGTTGGAATCCGTACAAATTCACTATTAAAAAAGTTATTTATTGTTTCTTCATTAAGTTATGTCCTTAATAATTTTGTATAAGAAATGCAAATGGAGGATACGCCTCAAAACGTTAAAATGCTTTCGCCTCTAACGAAGTAATGGTTTTTGGACAATTAGTGAGTGACTAGACTATTTAAAGCATGTTATAATACGAACTCGGATATACACAATTTATTATAATGATTTGTTGTAATATTTATTGAAGATAATTGTATTTTTTACTAACATCGATTTTGTAGAACATCAATTTATTATTCAATTTACTTTACTTTTTTGCAGAATTTGTACCAATTATTTAGACTTTCCTTAATTCTAAAATCTTTTACATTTCGGAGTAACAGTAAACGCGATTTACGATCTCATTGATATTATAACATGTGATGAGGCTTTATGATGACTAGATACCGGATTATATGCAACATGATAGTGTCAAAATATTCATGGAAGTGTCAAAATATGCATGAAAATGTAAAGTTTCAAAATATAAAGGATATCCTTTGAATTCATTCTACAAATTGAAATTGGGGGTTGTACTCATGATAAATATTAAATTGGTAAGGTTTTTTGGAAATCAAAACTGCCAAAAAAATTAAACTAAGTACGTCACAAGCCACGCAATGATCTTAGAAACTAAATCTAAGTGAAATATACTAAATATGCAATTGCATTATAATCCGGTCTCCAGTGATGACTTTTTTGAATTTTGAACACATTTTACGCATACCGCAGCCCAAAGTGTCTTCTTTTGTAAACAAATATGATCATCTAATTATCTACTGATGTAACACTGAAGGAACTGATTGATCGAACCTGTTCCTCATTGTGAAAATAATCTGATCTAATAATGTGAAAATGACTATGCAATAATATCGTTGTATATACCAGGTAGAAATCTACGTAATAACAATTTACTCCATGTCCCATCAGTGCACTCCAACTATAGGAAAAATAGCTATCTACTAGCTACTAGCTAGCGTTCAATCGACTGAGTGAGCATAGTGTTGATCTCTTTTGCAGTGGGCCTAATCGCGTCAGGAAGGTATGCACGGATATTAAAATCAACAAACACTAATCACGTTCATGGACAGTGGCGGCATATGCCGTACTTTGAGTATTCGGAAAATGACAGTACGGCGTATGACGTAGTATTTTGATGCATTTAAAAAGACACAACGGCATCTCCCGCGGCGTTCGTAGGCGGTTTTCTTTGTGGAGCGGTCCCACTGTCATTCTGTGTAGAAAATAGGTATGTGTACTGTCAAAATAAAGGTTGTAGGTACATTTTTGTCGGTCTTGACACGCACATACTTAGAATCCCCCACGGTTATGACAGTAGTTGAGAATTTTCACTGTCATTTCGTAATTTCTACTGTCCATGAACGTAAGATATAAATACTTATTTGAATGTTATATGTGGAAACTTATAATTGGCATGTAGGTATTATTACTAAGTTCATATTGTAACATACGCTGTAAGTTCCCCGAACAAAATAAAATAAAAATAAAATAATCACAGAACAGCTTAAAATAGGGTAGGTTTTGTTTACAAAATAAGACACTTGATTTGGTCGGTTTAGTCTTTAAGTTTATTTGTACAGAGATACGAGTTTACGTTACGTTTGACGCTAAGATGCTTTCGTGGTTCTATTATTATCTTGGTAGTACGCTTACGATTAGTTTTACGTAAATTATACTGTTAAGGCGCGTTCCCACTATGTCGTAACGACATATAGTCGTGTATCGTGGCTTGTATATTTAAATGGAGTTATTCACACACATAACGACACGATAACTCTGTCGTCCATGATATGACGACAGAAATAATATAGATGTCGTATTAATGGGAATAGCTAGAAACGACAGTTTATCAACGGTAAAAAAACGTTAAAACATAATGGGAACGCGCCCTTTCACTTTCGGTTTTTTTTTGGAGGTAATAGGGCCGTGGAGCATATATTAAGAAAGTGGGCCGTTTAATGTGCGATCGCTGCTTAGAAGCGTTTTACGAGAGTTGGATACACATTGTAAAGTCGTATAATGCTTTAATATTTATACTAAATCATCAGTCTATTTATATTGCCCCACTGCTCGGGCACAGACCTTCCCTTACATCGAGGGAGCTAGGCCCATAATCCACCACGCGGGCCCACTGCAGATTGCAGGATTTCACATGCCTTAGATTTTTTCATCTTCTACGGCATGCAGGTTTCATCACGATGTTTTCCTTCATCGTTTTGAGAGCACTCGGTAAATGTATGTAAGTTTTTCCGTGGATAACTCATTTTTGGTTGGTACAAGGCTACCCTGGTTGGGTATCGAACCTGGGACCTGTGTAGAATTGGTGACCAATAGGTAATTATTATTGCATTAATTAGGGTAGGTAGTTATTAATGTTGGTTAAAAAAAATACACACTGAAATAGAAAAAAAAACTTAGTTTCATTGCATTTTTCCAGCATATTTAATTTATACTATAAGGTATATAGGGGTTTAAATGAAAACGAATTAAGTATTTAACACATCCGCAAAAAACTCGACTACCCGATTGTTAAAATTTCTTTTCAATACTTATATTCAAGGTCAACAAGATTCAATGGCATTTTTCTATCAAAATATTTTTATCTGTATCCAACTCTTTTTAAAGGTTAATTCACAATCGGTCACAACATTGTCGTATCTTGCATGATTTGCGTAAAACATCGACAATACCGTTCTCTTATTGGTTGAACGCAAAAGTTGCTATACCATTGCTGTTTTGTCTGGTTAGAACATTGATCTCCTATAAACAACTAGATACACAGTCTGCCTTCTAAAAATGTCCGAGCGCAAAGAAGGTCCAAACGGATGAATGGTCATTTGCTTTATTGGACATTATTTGGACGTTAACAATGGACCCTTATTTTGGCGTTTCAAAAATTGCTTTAGTAAGACCTTTGTGTATCTCATACTCATTTATTAAGATCGTAGGAACACTTCGGTACACTTGATCACGTCAGTAAACTAACATTATACTTAAGCATACAAATAAACATCCTGTAACAGCAATGCGAAACGTGGCCGGAGAATGGTCCATGTGAGGCGATGCGGCAGGCATCACCAGGACAAACCAGACATTAGGCACATTACATTATAAACCCTTCATAAATTGAAATTAAATTATTTATTATCTAGTTGTTTATAGGGATCTATGGGTTATAACAATAGTTTAAGTCGTAATTTCTGCGGTCACACTGCCTTAATACATTTACATAGCCGTTCGCTTGACATTCATCTTAAATTATATAATACTGTAAAAGTGAAGACATAGTTACCATATTGTAATTTTTGAGGCATTTGCATAAATCAGTTCAACAGTTTTAGCCAGAGTTTAGTTAAGTTTACGAGTTAATTTGATCTGATATTAATTATTAAGTTTAACTAATTTAGTTGGTTGCTAATCATTGTTTAGCGATACTCCATGGGGTCGAAATTCATTCTGTCGATGAGAGCCGGCTCGAATATTCGTTCAGTCGAAAGAATCGCAATCATAAATCTCTGTATTGCAAGTAAATTCGTATATTTTTTAATTTACAAGGAAAATGTGCCAAACTTTCAGCAGTACATCTTTAAAAAATACCAATTACATTTACCGTTAAATAGCTACATTAATCATTTATCCTGTAAAACATTTTTAAAATAACAGTCGAAATCGATTTCGACATTCGATCCCACGAATATTCGAGCCAGGGCCCATTAGTCATAATTAATTTCGACCCCATAGGCTACAATCGTATCCATATTAATTAATATTAATAATGTAATATAAACCTTATAAATATGTATGTAGGATCGTTATTTAAAATTCGACAATAAAACAGTATTTAAATTATTGAAACTTTTACAAGTTGACTTCGATTTCTTGTTTTTATTTTCTTTTGGAAATATATTTGTCTGTTAAAGTTTGACTGTATTTTCTTGTATTTGTATCTTGGTATTATTTTATATGTAGATTGTTAATTTTTAGGTTATGTATAGAGATCTATGGACGAGTGCACGTGTGATTATTATTGGCTATGGACCCTCAATCTCCTATAAACAACTAGATACACAGTCTGCCTTCTAAAAATGTCCGAGCGCAAAGAAGGTCCATACGGATGAATGCACCTTCATTTGCTTTATTGGACATTATTTGGACGTTAACAATGGACCCTTAATTGGACGTTTTTTAAATTGTTTTAGTAAGACCATTGTGTATCTAGTTGTTTATAGGAGATCAATGACTAAAAATAAAGGTACTAAAATATATCTAAAGTAAAGTGAAAGTATATATGTACAAAATAGGTCGGTTGAACTATCTGAATGGCTTGCATTACAGATAGTTCAACCGATCCCCGTTGTCCGGCAACGTGCCGAATAGTTGCGATTTAGTAGTGTGGTTTAGTGACCCCCACTTACAATACAGGTGTCCTTGAACTCATTCGACAAATTGAAATTGGACGTTGTATTCATGATAAATATTAAATTGGTAAGGTTTTTTAATAAATCAAAACTGCAATTTTACTGCGTACGTCACATTCTTAGAAATGATAATAATTACCATTAGGTCAAATTCCAGTTAAAGAAATCATTGCAAAAAATTAAAACTTACCTTAATATATATATATATATATATAAAACTCCAATGCACAGTAACGATGCACATCAATTGAAGAATTTTTTATACTTAGTTGAATTTATTGTAAATATATTTTTTATTTTTCCCCGAATTGTTTAATTTACTTAATCGGTGTGCAGAATTAATGTACAGTCGAAGACAGAGATAAGTATACAGGGGGCCTCAACAAGGTTGAGATTTTCTCAAAAACTACTGGACCGAATTTAATAATTCTTTTACAGTTACATAGTTTTAGCTTTTATCTATCAAACAGTGAAAAAATTTCTGCTATAGGTCAAGCTGTTTTTGAGAAAATTTCAACCTTAAAAACTCTCCTGTACACCTTTCTCTGTATTCCATCGTACGTCACAACCCTAACCATTCACTTAATTTTGTCGAATGAATTCAAGGCTGTATAAGGTAAATCTAGAG
Source organism: Tachystola acroxantha (assembly GCA_963506565.1). Taxonomy (NCBI): domain Eukaryota; kingdom Metazoa; phylum Arthropoda; class Insecta; order Lepidoptera; family Oecophoridae; genus Tachystola; species Tachystola acroxantha. The sequence continues at coordinate 12,034,031 of OY735884.1, read as the reverse complement.
TTCGCGACTTAACCCAAGGTTCCCGGGTTCGAATCCCGGTCGTGATTATAGTTTTTCTCCATTTATCATTTAGATTTTCGTTTCGCATAACGCATATGCAAGAAAATATCAAAAGCGCGACTCCATAGCGATTATTAATCACAGTGCATGATAGTGAAAACTATGTTTATCAACGAATTGTTTATAATATAGAATGAAGCAATAATAAAGCGATAATGAAATTATAGAAATCGGTGTTTCATTTTAATGTAAGTTGTATTGCGAGAGAAAAGTATGAGAAATTGATTTAATATACGAGTTGATGAGAAAATAAACGCATAGACTTCAAGTACACTGTAAGCGATACTGAAAAGCGTAAAACCTGCCTCAATGTTGTCAACTGGTAGAGAATGCCGCAAGGCGTTAAGTTCGCCTTTATACATGTCTTGTGGAAGAAGTTTAAATAAAAAAAATATAAACGGATATCACTCACTTATATTGTTGAAGTCGGCAATTAGACCGCAGTTTTGACCGATTTCGACGGTCTTTTTCAAGGTGAGCGCGCCACGCCCGCGTCGCCGTTGACGTTTCTTCGCCCACTGAAGTGCTAATTTGTAGTAATGGCTCACTATAGTTTTAGTTCTAAAAAAAGTACTGTCACACCCTATCATAATGATATGACAAGAAGCGAAGCAGCTTTTACGAAGCTATAAGAATTTGTATCGCTTCGTAAAATCTTCGCTTAGCTATGTAGCCACAGGTTACCTAATTGTAAGTTCCAATGCGTACGTAACTCGACGACATAAATACTTATTCGATTTCCCACGCGGAGCACATCTAATACGCTTGGCGCGCTCCACAAACACATCCTGCTTTAGACTGAGCGCTCATCGCAGATAAATGTCTCATTGAGTACCTCTGAGGATATTATGAGGCGATAAAGGAAATCGAAATCGTTAGACAAAGTCTTTTTCGTTAGATATAGTATTAGCACTAGTTTGAATCATTTTTATTTATAATGTCAAAGTGAACACAGGTTACAAATGATACTTAAATGTATAATAACCATACTCTTAAAAATTTGTATGGCATTAGTAACGCTAATAGGATTTTTTTATGTAGTTTCTCGAGATCGGGAAGGGCCTGTACCAAGTTAAGCTTACTTTGTTACAGCCATCAAAATCTTATTACTTTTATGGTGACACTTCACTTGGCTATGCGTATTCGCTATTGGATGTTTGTCAAATACTTGACGTAATAATAATAATAATAAAAAGTCACGACACACACAATACAGTTATAAATTCAACAATACAGAAATAAACCTGTTACACACATATGAGATTATGTGTGGGTGAATGGGCGGGATCTCAGCACAGATGCTGTTTTTTTACGTACATTGAAACAAGACGAATATTTTGTCAAGAATACCAACCACACATGGCAATTATGACAAATACGCAAATACGAATAGCCAAGTGAAGTGCCACCATTAAACTACTGGTCCACAAATTCTCTAGTCTTTTGCGACAAAGAGTAGTCAGAATTTGATTCCATTGTGGCGGCTGTGCCAAGAGGCACTTAACTTATTTTTTTATGTCGCTTTCTATACTACGTGGTTGAGGGATGGTAGTAGGTAAGTAGGTACCTAATTTTGACATGTACAAATTAGGGATGTTACGGAGGTGATTTTATCGAAACAGAAGTCTCTAATTTATTTGTAGAACAACAGCAGATTATTGGTAACACTTGCAGTACGATTTTAAATCTTACGACGTAGATAATAAGAAAGGTCCAAAGTACAAAGTGTTACACTTGATCTGCTGTTAGCTGTACTATAAATAATTGAGGGAAATGGACCTTATGAGATCCTAAAACTAATTGTAACTAGCTAGCCAGATAATAAATGTCATGAGACTTCTATCACTCATGGTGGTGGTACTCGATGGGCTAGGTATTTACTGTAGGCGCTCAGACTATAACGTACGCGAGACGCTAAACTAATTAGAGAAAGCAGTACTACCCGCTGCATGCAACGGATTGGTTGTGACCAAAATAAGAGCAAACTCACTACATTTTAATGACTCTTGGGTTTTTTACGTGTTGTGGCGTAGATTAGGGACTATCCATACAATACGTCGCACGGGGGTGAGCCGGCCGTTAAATGACGTTAGATGCGAGACACGATATGTCATCATGACGTCGTCGTCATCGCGCACTAGATAGGTACGGCGGAAGACAGAGAAAGGTGTATAGGAGAGTTTTTAAAGTTGAGATTTTCTCAAAAACTACTTGAACTATTGCAAAATTTCTTTTACTGTTTGATCGATAAAAGTTAAAACTATGTAACCGTAAAATACTTATTAAATTCGGTCCAGTAGTTTTTGAGAAAATCTCAACCATATTGAGGCCCCCTGTATACTTATCTGTCTTCGACTGTACTTTAGCCGGTCGATGCTTTCGCTTTGATCGGTATCGTTCGTCGATACATTTTAAATGATTTTATTTTAGTCGGTAAATTAAAACCTTCATACTGAATTGGCTGACCAATCAACCTATAGACCGGCTTGTAGTCTAATGCGCCATGGGTCTGAAAATATAATTTTGATTTTGTGTAAGTCAATAAATAAATTCTTTAGAATTAAAACTATAGTGAGCCATTACTACAAATTATTATATATAAACGGATATCACTCACTTATATTGTTAAAGTCGGCAATTAGACCGCAGTGCGCAGTGCGCGAAGAAACGTCAACGGCGACGCGGGCGTGGCGCGCTCACCTTGAAAAAGACCGTCGAAATCGGTCGAAACTGTCGGTCTAATTGCCGACTTTAACAATATAAGTGAGTGATATCCGTTTATATATAATAAATAAATTCTTAACTAAATATAAAACTACACACAATGTACTTAAATTACATAAACACAAAAACACCGAGTTAAAATGACTAAAATAGTATCCTAATTCCTAGTAAATCCGATTATCAAGACGATAGCTCTTAGATCGAAATCTAGGCTACATGCAGCCAAAGGATATTGACGACAGACATACAAACATCTCCATTCAGCTTACCTTGGTTTTGTACCAAATTCATAATCGCCGAGGTAGGTGCGGGTCAAAGAACCATGCAATTATGTGACGCAATTTATGGCAGACCCCTCTCGGCCGGTGGCATTGGCATTGCGCGCGAATCAAAACACTTGTCCGTCCGCACGTATGCGCACGCGCCGGTCAAAAATGGCCGCCTCCGAATTAACGCGGGAACTACAACTTTTATTTATTTTTAATAGTTAAATTACTTTTTTAAAGACTTTTAGTTTTCAAAATTTTTGCCAAAGAGTTTCTGCTCACTTATAATTATGAAACGACTAAAATGTGTACAAAATCGATGTTAATAAAATGTTTAGTGGTTACCGTAGTGATGTTAGTACAAATGTGTGATTGTAGGACGAAGTTGACAAGGAAAGTTGGTATTAGTGATTTAGGAAGTAATTATTTTCCGGACAGAGGGAAGAATACTACAAAAGAACAAGGAAGAGGATTTGGTAAGTTTGTTAACTATTCTACTTACGTTCTTTCTTAGAAAATAAGGATTTATGATAAAAAATATTTCGCGAATTCATTACTAGGTCATAATTCCTAACACTAATGAAATGAGAGACTTGGTCGTAATACACGATAGTAAGCTCCTATTCGATAGGTACATAGATCACATTGTAACACATAGAGCACATAGTCGTTATCTATATTAGTATGAAATAGCTGTAAATCTTCCTAAGAATAAATAAATAAACAAAATAATATTTCGCGACTTCCTGTTATGTGTCGACAAGACTATCTGCTTGGCGTTGATATAGGTACAGTCGACGACAGAGATAAGTATACAGGGGGCCTAAATAAGGTTGAGATTTTCTCAAAAACTGCTGGACCGAATTTAATAATTCTTTTACAGTATATACTTTTAAGTTTTATCTATCAAACAGTGAAATAATTTTTGCAATAGGTCAAGTAGTTTATGAGAAAATCTCAACCTTAAAAACTCTCCTGTACACCTTTCTTTGTGTTCCACCGTACTTTGGCATACTAATTATGGAATTATAAACTTGTTTGCTACTGTTTTTAGTTACAAAGCTCCTCATAAAACAAATTACTTATTTATATTAAGTATTTATTATGTTATCTGTATTTCATACAAATATATATCAAATAAGAGAGCTCGGTGGCTCAGTGGTTGGGTCAATGGACTTGCAATATGGAGGTCCCAGGTTCGATTCCCAGCTAGGGCAGCCAATGAGTTATCCTCGGTTTTTTCGACGGAAAAACTTACGTACATTTACCGAGTGCTCTCAAAAACGGTGAAGGAAAACATCGTGATGAAACCTGTATGTCGTAGAAGAAAAAAAATCTAAGGCATGTGAAATCCGCCAATCCGCAGTGGGCCCGCGTGGTGGATTATGGCCCGAGCTCCCTCGATGTATAAAAGGTCTGTGCCCGAGCAGTGGGGCAATATAAATAGACTGATGATGAGTATTTCATACAAATATATATCAAATAATTAAAATGTATATTGTATGTTAGGCAATACTGTAATATTCAATCATGTCATGTGTTTAAGTGTAACCTTTAACAATTTTTGAAATTAATGTTCATTGTCATTTAGTTTATATAAGGTGTACGGTGGAACACAGAGAAAGGTGTACAGGGGAGTTTTTAAGGTTGAGATTTTCTCAAAAACTACTTGACCTATTGCAAAAATGCTTTCACTGTTTGATAGATAAAAGTTAAAACTATGTAACTGTAAAATAATTATTAAATTCTGTCCAGTAGTTTTTGAGAAAATCTCAACCTTATTGAGGTCCACTGTATACTTATCTCTGTCTTCGTGTGTACCATCTATTGGAAACCCTAAATCAATAAATAAAAACGAAATAAAATGAACGCCGCTAACCACTGATATTCTGTTACGAATTGCATAATATATCGAGCTTAAACACGATTCGATTTATGTAAGCATGATAATATGCTTCTATAGAAACATGAATAGACCCAGTCAAGGTTGGCATCAAACCAGCAACCTATCCAGGTGGCTATAGGCCACGATTACCACTATCAGGTGGATCGTCTACTTATCTGTTCCCTTTTCTAATAATAATAAACAAGTAGGAATTTATTGAAATTACATTAAAACCACTTTGCATGGAAAAGGTGCAAATTCTTGAGGAGAAAAAGTAGCAAAAAACTTTTAGCAGCACATCTTTTAAAATAATATCAATTAAATTGGGTGTAGGTGACATATATTATTTTTTTATTAAAAAAGCTATGTACACAATCTTTATTAGGATAAACACTATTTTTTAATATACAATACATGGCATAATTGCGACAAGCAAAGTTGTAGCTCTCAAATGTGCCAAAAACGGCCGTTTTTCGCAATTATGCGAACTACAACTCAGCGAAATTGAATCACGTTATAAATAAGCATTTAAAAAATAGTATTTATCGTAATAAACATTATGTACATAGCTTTCTTAATAAAATTGATTAAATTGGAAGATAGTATTTTTCAAAGATTGGCGGCGCTAGTTGCCTCATGGAAGGCACTGGAATTACATTTTTATGCCCTAGAAGCTATCGGTTTTTTGTAATAGGTCATTTACAGTTTTAATCTAAGGTCGTAGGTCTAACGAGACAATTATCTAAAGGTTAACTAAACGCTAACCATTAAATAACTTAGCGATCCCGTCTAGACGGGTTGGCGAAGTGGGTTACCTAGTGGCGTTATTCGCACGGTGTTTTTATGGCACAGTCTGTAGTGCCTTCTATGCAGTTTGATTCCCGACTGGGAAATTGCTTGTAGAGATCCAAAGCGGGATAGAAAGGTATCACTTTTTATAATCAATTGTACATCATCAGTCTAGTTTTATGTCCCCACTAGCTCGGACCATGATCCATCACGCTGGCCCAGTGGGGATTTACATATGCCTTGAGATTCGTCTACGTAGTGGCTCATTGTACACATCAAAGCACATCAGTGTAACACTTTGGACCGTTCTTATTATCTGCGTCGTAAGATTTAAAATCGTACTGCAGGTGTTACCATTGATCTGCTATTATCCGTACTTACAAAAAGTCCCAAACGATAAAAAAATAAGATCGAAAGTACGCGCCAGTGTTCATTGTTTTTTTTGGTGCAACGGGAAAGGAAAAATAAAACATGCGCGGGCGCAGATTGAGGTTTCTGGGACCAGTGTCATTACTTGCAGTTTTATTCGCGAAACCAACCTGTTACACCCACGTGGTAAATTATTTATTACTTTTGCGACTAAAAGATGAGAGCTTAACTTTAAATGACAATGCCAGATTCTGCCCCACCATCCACCGCAAGTTGTACAAGATAACAAATAAATGTAAAAATATCTCCGTTTTTTTATTAAAATTATTGGTTTAAAATAAAGTTTTGTACAAGTTGCGATTCGAAAAAAAAACAGCTTATTTTAAGAATTCAGAAATTAGTAAGAAATCGAAGCGATTTATTCATTGTTTTTGTCACGGGCGAACGAATTTTGATCTTAGTTAACTTATTCTTACTCTTTAAACTTTCACGGTTTGTATACATATTAATTTGATAAAATGGGAATTGCCGTGTTAAACATTCTACTCGTGACCATGATGGCTGCAATGCTGTCGAAATATCGAGACATCAATAATAAATGTTTAACACGGCAATTCCCGTTTTATCAAATTAATTACTCTTACTCTGGAATCGACACAGAACCGATGCTTATTTTGACGATAAAATCACGTAATAGATATTGACAATCGACCTTGAGTAGCCTGATACTCATTTTGTATCAATAAATTGGATTTATTTCCACAAGATTGAACATTTTCTCACGTTAATACGGCATCCAGTGCCTGTGGACCTACCTGATTTTACCGAGGATAAACCACAAAGTTCAGTATTAGATAGTCATGCTAATCTAGCAAGAAAGCAATATTTTAATATCCTCTGGCGTATTTCAGTAGGTAGTTGAACACCTATAGTGAAACTTGAGACATTTATGTTATAATTGTGGACGCATCCTATTACCTCTCATCATCATCATCAGCCCGTATCAGTCCACTGCTGGACGTAGGCCTCTCCCAAAGCGCGCCACTCAACCCTACTCTCGGCCCTCTGCATCCAGTCCTTGCCAGCCTCCATCTGGTCGGAGGGCGTCCAACACTACGTTTACCCGTTCGTGGCCTCCATTCAAGAACTCGTCTCCCACATCGGTTATCGGTTCTACGACAGATATGACCAGCCCACTGACACTTCAGTTTACTGATTCTATGAGCAATGTCAACCACTTTTGTCTGCTGGCGGATATACTCGTGTCTTATTCTATCTAACAGAGAAATGCCAAACATAGCTCTTTCCATACATTTTACCTCTCATAATACTCATTTATCATACCTTAGGTAGGTATCCTATGGAACTCTTGGTTACGTCAATATTATCAAGAAATTAATGTAATTTATTACATTACTTACTTCAAGAAACAAATGCTAGTTGGATACACAGAGGCATAGGGACAAAAAGCAGACCATCGTATCAAATTATGGGAATTTAAACTGAAATTAAACTTTATCGACTGACGGTTACAGATATTTTTAGGTATTTACTTTTCCAACACTTTAAATGCACAATATCAGTATTCTCCATATATCTTATCGGGTAACCCAAAACGCAGCCGGCTCCCCGTCTAATCGGATCACGCGTAGGCGTTTCGCCCAATCTGTCACAAGATATATGACGGCTCGTATCGGGGCCAGTCCCTCCATATTGTCACGATATAGCCCTCCACGGGCGTGCTATAAACACCCATAAATGCAAATGTCCTGTGCGGCCCTAAATTAACAATACTATAGATGCGATGCCGTTGAAAATTGGAGTAAAATATCAAATTGAGTTCGCCCTTAATCATCGTGTCAAATCAAAGTGTTAAAAAGCTGTAGAGCCCTCCTATTCTAGAATAATATTTTCATCATTTAATTTGTTCGCAGAGCATGAATGAATAATGCTTAATAAAATCAGGCTGTAGAGCAAAGTTCAGAATGCCTTAGAGCCTAATCGAATGAAAAGTGATTTTTACTACTTGCCAAAAATCGTTCGACACTCAAGGACTGCAATCCAAAACGGAGAAAAGTGACAGGGTCTTAGTAAGGTTGAGATTTTCTCAGGAACTACTTGACCGATTGTAAAAAAATATTTTACTTACTAATAGATATCGAGTAAACACTATGTAATTATATATTTTTTTTAATCAGTCAAGATTCTCCTATATACCTACTTATCACTTAGATCGTTAACATTCACAATATTATTTTATTTTTGTTGGGAATTTATAGAGATATACGTAAACTAGGTGTTGCATGGTGCGCGGGCCGCGCGCGGCCCGCGAGACTGCTTTGTTTTCGTGTTGTAGGCGCCGCAACTAAATAAACATTATCGTAGTAGTAGCGTGGGGACGCTCCGGGCTTCGCCCTACGCGGAGCTCGGCCTATGGCCTCACAGCCCGGCTCGGCCTTCGGCCTCGCAAAAGTTACTTGGAAGGTAGGTAGTTTTTTCTACTTGGCAAGGGGACGCTTCGGGCTTCGCCCTACGCGGAGCTCGGCCTATGGCCTCGCAGGCCGGCTCGGCCTTCGGCCTCGCAAAAGTTACTTGGAAGGTGGGGAGTTGTTTCTGCTTGGCAAGGGGACGCTTCGGGCTTCGCCCTACGCGGAGCTCGGCCTATGGCCTCGCAGGCCGGCTCGGCCTTCGGCCTCGCAAAAGTTACTTGGAAGGTGGGGAGTTGTTTCTGCTTGGCAAGGGGACGCTTCGGGCTTCGCCCTACGCGGAGCTCGGCCTACGGCCTCGCGGTGTTCTATCGCTTCGGGCTTCGCCCTACGCGGAGCTCGGCCTGCGGCCTCGCTGGAGGGTGCTCGGCCTTCGGCCTCGCTGGAGGGTGCTCGGCCTTCGGCCTCGCTATAGTTACTGATAGATATTTACCGCACGCCAGTAATCCTTTCGTTTCGTATAGGAAAATATATGGAGAAAATATTATGGTTTGCTGCTCGTCCGCCATTTTGTTTTTCCAAAAAAGGACAATTTTCTGGTATACTACATCATATATGCTACGAAGTGGAATTGGTTGGATATTCCTCATGCGCTCGTGCTAGGCCAGCTAATTCGTCAAAGTTTGGTCTGAAATGTCCAAATTTTCAATCGGCTATATTTCCGCCGCCATTTTGTTTTTCTTCTGTTTTTCAATTTCATCACAAATTATTATGTTGACTACGTGACACGTGTTCCAAATTTGAACGAAATCGGTTGGAAAATGGCAGAGATGGCATCACGTGACCCGCCGCCATTTTGTTTTTTTCACTTCCCTATAGTTTTCCTCTGGTCCAATCACTAAACTATACAACTCCCCCCTACATCACTTTCACCTCCGGGGACTCCTTCAGACTAAACGGGACGGTCAATCAGTGAGTGAGTGAGTGGTAATCGAGCTATATATATTAGTAACTAGGTGTTGCATGGTGCGCGGGCCGCGCGCGGCCCGCGAGACTGCTTTGTTTTCGTGTTGTAGGCGCCGCAACTAAATAAACATTATCGTAGTAGTAGCGTGGGGACGCTCCGGGCTTCGCCCTACGCGGAGCTCGGCCTATGGCCTCGCAGCCCGGCTCGGCCTTCGGCCTCGCAAAAGTTACTTGGAAGGTAGGTAGTTTTTTTCTGCTTGGCAAGGGGACGCTTCGGGCTTCGCCCTACGCGGAGCTCGGCCTATGGCCTCGCAGGCCGGCTCGGCCTCCGGCCTCGCAAAAATTACTTGGAAGGTGGGGAGTTGTTTCTGCTTGGCAAGGGGACGCTTCGGGCTTCGCCCTACGCGGAGCTCGGCCTATGGCCTCGCAGGCCGGCTCGGCCTTCGGCCTCGCAAAAGTTACTTGGAAGGTGGGGAGTTGTTTCTGCTTGGCAAGGGGACGCTTCGGGCTTCGCCCTACGCGGAGCTCGGCCTACGGCCTCGCGGTGTTCTATCGCTTCGGGCTTCGCCCTACGCGGAGCTCGGCCTATGGCCTCGCAGCCCGGCTCGGCCTTCGGCCTCGCAAAAGTTACTTGGAAGGTAGGTAGTTTTTTTCTGCTTGGCAAGGGGACGCTTCGGGCTTCGCCCTACGCGGAGCTCGGCCTATGGCCTCGCAGGCGGGCTCGGCCTTCGGCCTCGCAAAAGTTACTTGGAAGGTGGGGAGTTGTTTCTGCTTGGCAAGGGGACGCTTCGGGCTTCGCCCTACGCGGAGCTCGGCCTACGGCCTCGCGGTGTTCTATCGCTTCGGGCTTCGCCCTACGCGGAGCTCGGCCTTCGGCCTCGCGGGAGGGTGCTCGGCCTTCGGCCTCGCTATAATTACTGATAGATATTTACCGCACGCCAGTAATCCTTTCGTTTCGTATAGGAAAATTTATGGAGAAAATATTATGGTTTACTGCTCGTCCGCCATTTTGTTTTTCCCAAAAATGACAATTTTCTGGTATACTACATCATATATGCTACGAAGTGGAATTGGTTGGATATTCCTCATGCGCTCGTGCTAGGCCAGCTAATTCGTCAAAGTTTGGTCTGAAATGTCCAAATTTTCAATCGGCTATATTTCCGCCGCCATTTTGTTTTTCTTCTGTTTTTCAATTTCATCACAAATTATTATGTTGACTACGTGACACGTGTTCCAAATTTGAACGAAATCGGTTGGAAAATGGCAGAGATGGCATCACGTGACCCGCCGCCATTTTGTTTTTTTCACTTCCCTATAGTTTTCCTCTGGTCCAATCACTAAACTATACAACTCCCCCCTACATCACTTTCACCTCCGGGAACTCCTTCAGACTAAACGGGCGTGTCAATCAGTGAGTCAGTGAGTCAGTGAGTGAGTGGTAGTCGAGCTATATATATTATTAACTAGGTGTTGCATGGTGCGCGGGCCGCGCGCGGCCCGCGAGACGGCTTTGTTTTCGTGTTGTAGGCGCCGCAACTAAATAAACATTATCCGGATTGTTCGCTGTGCAAATAATTCGTGCAAGCCATCCACTAATTATATCAAGCACCGCCCGAAAGTTGCAAGTTAAAAACTCTGTGAAAAACATATTTTATTTCGAAAAGAGTTTGCTCATTTAAAGTAGGTTATTGTTGTGATTTTTAAATCAAGCAACGCTCGAAATGCCCATATGCCAGAAACTTTTAAAAAAGTTTTCAAAAGCCAAACGTTGCTAGCTGTACACAATTTCCATAACTTTGTTCATAATTCGAAAGGCAAGGGCATCTTTTTCTTTGGTAGCGTGGGGACGCTCCGGGCTTCGCCCTACGCGGAGCTCGGCCTATGGCCTCGCAGCCCGGCTCGGCCTTCGGCCTCGCAAAAGTTACTTGGAAGGTAGGGAGTTTTTTCTGCTTGGCAAGGGGACGCTTCGGGCTTCGCCCTACGCGGAGCTCGGCCTATGGCCTCGCAAAAGTTACTTGGGAGGTGGGGAGTTGTTTCTGCTTGGCAAGGGGACGCTTCGGGCTTCGCCCTACGCGGAGCTCGGCCTATGGCCTCGCAGGCCGGCTCGGCCTTCGGCCTCGCAAAAGTTACTTGGAAGGTGGGGAGTTGTTTCTGCTTGACAAGGGGACGCTTCGGGCTTCGCCCTACGCGGAGCTCGGCCTATGGCCTCGCAGGCGGGCTCGGCCTTCGGCCTCGCAAAAATTACTTGGAAGGTGGGGAGTTGTTTCTGCTTGACAAGGGGACGCTTCGGGCTTCGCCCTACGCGGAGCTCGGCCTATGGCCTCGCAGGCGGGCTCGGCCTTCGGCCTCGCAAAAATTACTTGGAAGGTGGGGAGTTGTTTCTGCTTGGCAAGGAGACGCTTCGGGCTTCGCCCTACGCGGAGCTCGGCCTATGGCCTCGCAAAAGTTACTTGGAAGGTGAGGAATGTTTCTGCTTGACAAGGGGACGCTTCGGGCTTCGCCCTACGCGGAGCTCGGCCTACGGCCTCGCGGTGTTCTATCGCTTCGGGCTTCGCCCTACGCGGAGCTCGGCCTTCGGCCTCGCGGGAGGGTGCTCGGCCTTCGGCCTCGCTATAGTTACTGATAGATATTTACCGCACGCCAGTAATCCTTTCGTTTCGTATAGGAAAATATATGGAAAAAATATTATGGTTTACTGCTCGTCCGCCATTTTGTTTTTCCCAAAAATGACAATTTTCTGGTATACTGCATCATATGTGCTACGAAGTGGAATTGGTTGGATATTCCTCATGCGCTCGTGCTAGGCCAGCTAATTCGTCAAAGTTTGGTCTGAAATGTCCAAATTTTCAATCGGCTATATTTCCGCCGCCATTTTGTTTTTCTTTTGTTTTTCAATTTCATCACAAAGTAGGTCGACCATGTGACGCGTGTTCCAAATTTGAACGAAATCGGTTGGAAAATGGCGGAGATGGCATCACGTGACCCGCCGCCATCTTGTTTTTTTCACTTCCCTATAGTTTTCCTCTGGTCCAATCACTAAACTATACAACTCCCCCCTACATGACTTTCACCTCCGGGAACTCCTTCAGACTAAACGGGACGGTCAATCAGTGAGTCAGTCAGTGAGTGAGTGAGTGAGCGGTAGTCGAGCTATATATATTAGTAATAAAAGAGAAAAATAGTGTATACTGATGAAGATAATTTATTGAAGTGACAAGAATGGAGATGAAACAATGTAATAATGACAGTCAGATAGAAATTGTAAAAAGAACTACAAAATATCTATAAAATACATGCCAGTATTACAACAATTTTTCTTGTGTGTTTTTAGTTAGTACTGTAGCATCAATATTTTTCTTTCTGAGGACTTAAAGCGATTGCACTGTTTGTTCCTAGTGCAATTATCGTTGTGCTATTTAAAGAGACTGACCTTACATCTATAGCATTTTTGAGATAAGTGTACACTTGCACAGCCGCGGCTGTAAAATAAAATGGTTACGCGTAAACTTTTATGAATTTATGCACATTTTGTGCGGACGTGATATTAGCATCTAATGCCTTGCGTGATATAATATAACACGTCTGTCACGTTACATAATAAGTATAAAAACGTTTTTTTTTAAACTGGCGGGAAACGACGGTTGCAAAAGCTCACGCCTATTTTCCGCAGGAGGCAGAGATTTTTTATTTATTTATTTATTTGGGTATTTCTTGTATAATGAGACCCAATTTTACACCAGTCTATATGAACAAGTGAGCCAGGTAAGCGTTTCACAGTGGTATGCTGCGTTGGGGTAAGTGGTCTGTGGCTGCGGGGTTGCCATAGCAACCCAAACAGACAGAAGTCTGCGTCAGGGCTAGCTGCGGTTCACAATACAAGTGTCGGTTCTCTTGAAAATGGCGGGAGACGACGGTTGCAAAATTATTTGATAATTATTGTTTTATTGTCTACAGTGGTTATTTGGAGATTAATAACACGTTAAATTAATCAGAAAATGTTCGCGAGTGACAGTATGGTGAATTTGTTGGATAATTTGAGCAAGATCAGGGGTTTCAAGCTTTTATCAAGAGTTCCCGCTACAAGCTCTTCTGTAGTCTGACTGTCGAGCTGCTTCCTCCAAAGTGATGACGCTACGGCGTCTCCTCTGGATGAAGACAAGAAGACGCGGCTACCCAGGGTGAAGACGCTATTGCGACACCCCTGGAGGATAGAAGACTATTATATATTGAATTTTCTGTAACATGACATTGGCTAATGACGAAATGTCGATACCATTAATAAAATAAAATAAATAACGACCGGACACGAGGCTTTTGAAAATGGCGGGAAACGACGGTTCCGAAATTATTTGATAATTTTCAGTTTAATGTCTACAGTGGGTGTTTTGTGTTTAATATCACGTTAAATTAATCAGAAAATGTTCGAATGACAGCATGGTGAATTTATTGGATAATTTAAGCAAGATCTGAAGTTTCAAACTTTTATTAAAAGTCCGTGTCCTTATAACGACAAGCTCGGGAGTGAAGCTGCTTCGTCCAGAGTGACGACGCTACGGCGAATCCTCTGGAGGAAGAAATATTTTTGTTACAAACATGGAGAGCTCGATATTAATGAGAGTGAATACTTACTTAAAATAACATCAAGTAGATTTAGAAACGAGTTTAAAACGTTCGTGTAGTTAACGAGGGTTTAACTTTCCTCGCTAACAGCATGTTATCCGTAACAATTGTAAGATAGACGAGATTATTGCGGTGCGAGTTCTGATGCGTAAAACACTCTTACTTGTGTAGATCTGATCTGATAAAAGGGAGGTTTGCACTTTTCAAACATTCTTGCGTGCAAGCGTGAATCTATTATTATTAGTATGTACTAACATAGTTATTTAAGTATTTACTAACAAAATATGGATGTTAAAAAGTCTGAAATAAAAATATTTTATTTATTTATTCCCACAGCGCACTTACCCAATAGACATGAAATCGGTGCAAATGACATTGCCACAATTCAATGGAGCTTTGCCCCACCTTCAAAACTATGTGAAAATTCAAGCTGGCTATCATTTTGTTGGAGACTTATTACAGGTTTCATATTGCATAATCATAATCAGTAGGAGTTGCGAGAGTAGTAGAAAATGATAACAAAAACAATGAATAATTCGCTTCGATTTCTTACTATTTTCTGAGTTCTTAATATTAAGCTGTTTTTTTCGACTCGCTAGATGTACAAGACTTTATTTTAAACCAATAATTTTAATAAAATACAGAGATATTTTTACATTTATTCGTTATCTTGTACATCTAGCGATTGATGGTGGGGCAGAATCTGGCATTGTCATTTGCAAGCTAAAAATTCTGTCAACGATGAGCGTATAGAGACGAAGCGGGGGACAGGGGTGCCTTAATAAAGAGATGTCGATAATATCTCTAGGTGCCACGTGTCGCGAAACAATGTTGCGCTCATGTGCGGGCAGACGCGGGCGCCCTCCTGGTACAGGTCTATGGGGTAAGTGCTCTGTGGTATTAGCACGGTATTATAAAGTGTCACGACGTTGACAGAGAGGAAATTTAAAAATTTCATTAAAGGAACACTTGTTAAGAAGGCGTATTACAGGATAGATGACTATTTAAACGATGAACATGCATGGTGTGTGTCGCCGGTTCCGCATGAGGGATAAACTTACTAACAATAGTAATAGTTACCTACTGTATAGTTATTAAGTAATAATTGTATTATCATTGTTTTAAAAGATGTGTTGCTGAGAGTTTTTTGCCACTTCTTCTCCTCAGCGTTGGCACATCCTTGCAAAGTGGTGTAAATGTAAATTCAAAAAATTGATTGACGTGCAAAAATGTACTCAACGTGCTTACTTGCAATAAAGAAATTTGACTTTGACTTTGACTTTTGCACTGCTTTCTTATTTCCTCTACCGACATTGACACGGTATGACGCATGAATCACGCCCAAGATCTCGGAACTGGTTAAGCAGGTTTTTTGATACAGTTTCCGTGACCAGAGCACGCGATTAATAATATTCCGGTTTATGTAGAAGTAGCTCGGTGGCTCAGTGGTTGGGTCAATGGACTTGCGATACGGAGGTCCTAGGTTCGATTCCCAGCCAGGGCAGCCTCGGTTTTTTCGACGGAAAAACTTACGTACATTTACGTAGTGCTCTCAAAATGGTGAAGGAAAAACATCGTGATAAAACCTGCATGCCGTAGAAGAAACAAAAAAATCTAAGGCATGTGAAGTCCGCCAATCCGCACTGGGTCCGCGTGGTGGATCATGGCCCCAGCTCTCTCGATGTAAGGGAAGGTCTGTGCCCGAGCAGTGGGGCAATATAAATAGACTGATGATGATGTAGAAGTAGTTACCTGCTGGTTGCGATATAAAATGTACGTGATGGGATGCGAGATACGATGAGTTTGAAGCTGTGTCAGGATCGGATCAGTTGGAATTCCGTCGTCTCCTACGGCTTAGGGCTAGCGTACAACAGAACGGCGCCGGCGGACGACGCTGTGGACAGCGGACGGTGCCGGCCACCGTCGGACAGCGCCGGTTAACGGCGGACGGCGCCGGTGGACGGCACGGTACGGCGCCGTCCCGTCGCATGACTTGGCGTGTCACGGCGTCTGCCGGCCCCGTCTACCGGTGCACGATGTCGGCGTCGGTCACAGGCGGACAGCATTCGTGCCGGCGGACGGCGCCGTCCACTGGCGCGGTACACGGCGGTGTCCGCCGGCGCCGTTCTGTTGTACGCTAGCCCTTACCCCTATGGGAGACGGGGGCGTGAGTTTAGTATGTATCTACACTGAAAAAAAAACAGTATTTCCTGTAGCAGCTTTTACTTAGCTGTTGTTTTTTAGCTAAAACAACTACGGTTAGAGCAAATAATTGTAAACCAATCAAACAAATAGCAAAAACAACAAAAATATTATATATAAACGGATATCACTCACTTAGATTGTTGAAGTCGGTGGTTGACTTCAACAATATAAGTGAGTGATATCCGTTTATATATAATAATTTGTAGTAATGGCTCACTATAGTTTTAATTCTAAAACAACAAAACACTTGGCTGTCTCTAGTTTGTAACGGTTTTACCTGCATTACCCGACTGCGCGAGAAGGAAGTTTATGTTTTTCGAACGTATGTATGTATGTATTTAAATATATGTATAATTCTTTGGCATGCCCTACAGTCTAAACCGCTTGCTGGATTTTAACATATGAGGTATCGTTAGATTTGTCTTTATTGTAGAAGTGACAAAAGGCTTTAAAAATGACAATGTCAGATTCTGCCCCACCATCAACCGCAAGTTGTACAACATAACGAATAAATGTAAAAGTATCTCCGTTTTTTATTAAAATTATTGGTTTAAATTAAAGTTATGTAAGTACAAGTTGCGAGTCGAAAAAAAAACAGCTTAATTAAGAATTCAGAAAATAGTAAGAAATCGAAGCGAATTATTCATTGTTTTTGTTATTCTTCTATAGGAGTTGCGAGAGTAGTAGAAAATGATACTGATTATGATTATGCAATATGAAACCTGTAATAAGTCCCCAACAAAATGATAGGGTACAGCTTCAATGGTCACGTAGTTTTGTAGGTGGGGCAAAGCTCCATTGAAATATGGCAATGTCATTTAATCAAAGCGGCTGATATTTTTGGCAGTCGCTTTTTTCAATTAATTATCTGTGTTGTGCAATGAAACCACTACAATTGCTTCATGACCACAGCTAATCTTTTCTTTCCGTGTAAGTTTTATCAAAAACCCAAATATGTTTATAAAAATAACTCTCGATTACCGCAATCAGAGCAGCAAGATGCGAACTAGTTCCGGCGTAACGCTGCGTATGCGCATACATAGTTAGAAAGTTAATTGTCACTATTAATTTCGTCTACCCGTGACATGTTGTCACTAGAATTAACAGCTGGGTCATCTCACCTGTAATGTGACAATTTTTTGTGACCTGCATTCCATCGCTATCTTCTACAAGAAAATAGTTATCCGTTTTAACAAGGCATTTATTCATAAAACAACAATAAAAATCAAAAATTTACTTAACCTAAATAAATATAAACTAAGCTAAAAACGAATTCTTACAATACTAATCTAAAAATAAAAGTACTTACTAAAATAGAACTAAAATAAAATAAAACTATATGTACAAAATAGGTCGGTTGAACTATCTGAATGGCTTGCATTACAGATAGTTCAACCGATCCCCGTTGTCCGGCAGCGTGCCCAAAATGCTGGCGGCATTTCCCCTCTGAATAGCCAAGCTAATTCTTTGGGCGAAATACAGGCCAGCATTTTGGTCACTAAAAACTGTACGTACAATAGGTCGGTTGAACTATTTATTACTATTTATTTTATTAATAGACTCGACAGTTCGTTATTTGCAAATGTCATGTTACAGAATATTCAAAATATCATATATCGTCTTCTCTTCATCCAGGCGAGTCGCCGTAGCATCATCCCCCTGAGTATCCGCGTCTTCTTGTCTTCAACCAGAGGAGACGCCGTAGCGTCATCACTCTGGACGAAGCAGCTCGACAGTCACGTTCACTCCCGAGCTCGTAGCGGGACTCTTGACCATAGGGCCAAACTTCAGATCCTGCATGAATCCTCCAATAACTTCTAATTAACTTATATTTCACGCCTCATTCGTACATGAAAAACCTTGCATGCTATCAACGTCGTTACCCGTTAGACTATACTGAAATTAAATCTAGTAGTAAAATAAACTCTAAAGTAGGACGCTGTCTGGTGGATGAAACGGGAAACGCGGTAAGTACTTACCTACTAGGTATTTTTCCTCAACGAGTTGTCAATTAGAAAGTCAATGATTTCAAATGCAAGGAAGCGTCGGCACCAGACGCGCATAAAAACGAGGAGCACTTACTTTGTGGCACAGGTCCGGAGCGAGGCGGCATTCGGCGCCCTCGAATATGTGAATCATTAATTCAAATTTTATGTTTCGCCCTCCGACATGATGGTCAAAGTGTCAAGATAGTCACATTGCAAATGGTGTACCTAAATGTAAATTCAAAAAAATATGTTTACGTGCAAAAATGTACACAACGTGCTTACTTGCAATAAAGAGATTTGATTTTGACATTGAACGGCTTTTTTCAGCGTTCACAGCCTTTTGAACCATTCCCTATTTTGTTACTACGTCGCAGGCGGCCAAAGAATACTAAATATAACGTGGTTTACTTGGGCATGATAGCGACGACCCTAGGGAAGCTGCAATGGCCGCGCGCTGCCGCGTTGGGAGATTCTGTGAGGTGCACACTCCTACCGGGACCTTTGGTTAGTGCTAGGGTATGGGGCGTTCCGTAGGAGACGCCGGAGCCCTCCGAAAAGCACGAGGTCCGCTATCTAGGGGGTTATAGTGGGTAAAAATCCCACAAAACCCGTCCTACTCCAGGAAGCCGCGTGTTTTAGAATATTTATAGAGAATTAGGAGTACTTCACCGATGACAAAAAAAATGATGACTGTCTGTACACTAGCTAACTTTGGTTTTATATGTAACTGATGTATTTTCATTTGTGTGCAAATAAAGTATATTTGATTGATTTGATTGATTGATTGACAAAAATAAGTTAGTATTGGGTTAATAATAGATGCCAAATCCCATGCATTTTGGTTCACGCAGCTGCACTCGTTATGACGCGCAGGCGAGGTTTTTTCGTTGTTGTTTATTTTCTATTTAATAAACGTCACAGTAAAGGTACTTTGGTCATTCTTTATATCTCTATTGAATAGATAATGAATATTTAGTAGGCGAAGTGGTTAGCTGCAACGTTTTTTATCCATATCATATCAATGG
Organism: Tachystola acroxantha; assembly: GCA_963506565.1. Taxonomy (NCBI): domain Eukaryota; kingdom Metazoa; phylum Arthropoda; class Insecta; order Lepidoptera; family Oecophoridae; genus Tachystola; species Tachystola acroxantha. The sequence goes on along the minus strand of OY735884.1, from coordinate 12,014,708 downwards.
CGCTCAAGTCCTGTCAAAATCAGATTATTGGCGGAAAATAATCCAAAGAAATCGTTCCCTTGACAGGACTAAAGGGCCTAAAAAGTCCCCTGACAGCCCTCAGCCCTTGTAGCACGAGTCAGCTATAGCTATGGACACAACGCCGCGGAGCTGTCAAAGTGACATTATAACAAGGCGTTTGACAGCTCCGCGGCGTTGCGTCGATCGTTATCGCGACTCGTGCTAGCCCCGCTGAGCCTTCATTGCGTCTTACATTATTTAGGTCTACCGCCCCGTACGGAGTGCCTCCAGCCGGCAATGTCCCGCGTACTCCGGCCCACGGTTATGGGCACGGCGCGGCATTCCTGCCGCATTATTATTCCAAAGACAGGTTCTTCGCGTATTACTCACCCCGTGGTATACTTCGCAAGATGAATCCGCCTGCAGATAAATCGCTGTACAGTCTGTTTTTCTCCTCAGCGTTGGCACCTTTTCCTTGCAAAGTGGTGTAAATGTAAATTCAAAAATATTTTGACGTGCAAAAATGTACACAACGTGCTTACTTGCAATAAAGAAATTTGACTTTGACTTTGAGTTTGAGTCGAAGACAGAGATATGTTGGTCTCTTTAGGGTTGAGATTTTCTGAAGTGAAACCATTGTAAAAAATATTTTATTAGTAAATAATAACAAATTAGGCATTTTAAAATACGACGACAGGTTTTTGAGGGGCGGATGCGATAAAATTTATATCAGAAATTGGCCGTCGCCTTAGAGAGAGGGGTTATGACTCTCGCTCCGGGTCCTACCTGGTGCAAAGGTTGGCCATAGCTATACAGCGCGGCAATGCCGCGAGCGTTATGGGCACCTTTGCACCGGGTACGTCAAGGGGCGGGTTATTTAATTAATTTAGGTATTAGTTTTTAAAATAAGCCTTAACGTTATAACTTATATGTCATAATTATTAACAGTCGAAGACAGAGGTAAGACAGGGGGCCTTAATAAGGTTGAGATTTTCTCAAAAACTACTGGACCGAATTTAATAATTCTTTTACAGTTACATAGTTTTCACTTTTATCTATCAAACAGTGAAATAATTTTTGCAATAAGTCAACTAGTTTTTGAGAAAATCTCAACCTTAAAAACTCTCCTGTACCTTTCTCTGTGTTCCACCGTACAAAGAATTACATTTGCACATAGTACATTACATGTTATATTATGGTACTGATCGCTCAGAGCGATCAGTGCAGGTTTTATCACCATGTTTTCCTTCACTGTTTTGAGACCATTCGGAAATGTGAATCATTTGTTACATTTATATATTTACTAAGGTCTGCTCTTTGCCAATAGATTGTCTAACATAAGTTTAGAATATTAGTACCTAGTGTTCCTAAACCGTACACTTACCTATTTAATATTACTATGGATCAAAAATACCCCTACCATGACCTACCCCTAGACTTAACGTACCCATTATGATGGCTACTGCATCGCTGGATGACGAAAATAGTTTTATTAAACCTTTCTCAATAATTATTTAAGCGATAAGACCGCCAATTGTGATACTAACTGTATTAGCATATTTCTTTTGTGTAATTCCTTTTACTTTGCAATAAAGAATATTTATCTTATCTTATCTTATCTTATTTATCCAAACACAATACAAACTACTTATATCCAATTTTGTCCAGCTAGTAGCGAGTTAGAAGCGTAATGGAAATCATGCTGATTCATGATCATGATTGATTACAGTTTGGGTCGCTTGAAACTGTTTCAAGTCCAGAGTTTGACTCCTATAAGACCGAATACTTGGCAACAAAGTTGTATCGACAGTCTGGAGTGTTACTTATTGTCTGATGAGTGTTATTATGGGAGGTTCTCTTGAAAATGGCGGGAAATAAGGGCGTCGCCAGCAGATGCCCCCCAGGGGGGGGGGGGGGCGATATAATGACACACCTGACTAGATCTTTGCTCCGATTCCGAGTCTAGGCTCCCGGCCTCAGCCGCTCGGTATCTTGAGTCTACCGCACCATCGAGCTCGATACGGATCTAAAGCGTTTACCGTATTATTTATTTGTGTTGTCGAATATGCATAGTGTAAGCATCATATATGTATGTAATTAGTACTTATAAATTGACATGTAACGCACGTTTGGTTTAACTGTAAGTGTTGTTATGAAAATAAATAGACGCGGCAGCGTGGACGTAGTACTCTCCTCTCCCCGCTCGCTCTCGCCTCATCGCCTCATTCCCAGTGCCTGACTAAGGACTTTGGGGACTTTGCATTTGATTTTTCTAATCTCTATGGCGGGGCAGCTGCCCCTACCTGCCCCCCCCCCCCCCCCCCCCCTTGGCAGGAAATGACAATCCCCAGTTTCAATTTGTCGAATGAATTAGCGGACACCCTGTAATATTTCTAAGAAACTATGGACTAATTGTGGAGAGCAGATTCGGACTGAACAGGGAGGGCCCGGAACTGGATAATGGTAGATGGAATACTATTGGAAAATAAAGAAGTAAGTATACAAATACAACCATTTTTCGTATATGTCTATTTCATTTCTCTCTAATTACTACTCTTTGTGACTCTCGCTCCGGGTCCTACCTGGTGCAAAGGTTAGCCATAGCTATACAGCGCGGTAACGCCGCAAGCGTTATGGGTACCTTTGCACCGGGTATGACAAGGGGCGGGTTATTTGACTGACGAAGGTTTACTGGATATTTTAGTTTTAAGTTTGACATTGTATTTTAAGGCTAATAAAATAAGTATATTTCTAAACTTATAAAGACTACTACTATCTGATCTAGTTTACATTTAGGTCGCAAGACACTTGTCGCAAGGAGCTTACCGCAAGACAGGCGGTAGGGTAGGGGCCCACGCATGCTGGCAAATGCCAACTCGACTATATGGCCAGATCGACGCTGGAGGAGAGGGATATATGTGGATAGGAATAGTTGTGGATAGGAATGAACAGATCCCGCACGGCACTATATATATATGCTGCATATTATGCTGAATTGTAAATAATTGTAACTAAGGTTAGTGCGTGATCTTTGGACTTCTTTATGTCTGTACCATGCCGGTACAGCCTACAATAAAAGAAAATTATATATTTGTAAGTCGTAAAGTCGATTAATTCAGCTGAAATGAACTCGAAACATTTCCCGAGACTTTGAAACAAAAACATTTTAGCCAACTTTTGTTTCTGACGAATTAGACATCTGGAAAACTGTCTTGTGTCAAGTTGTGACAGTCTTATTCTGGACAAGGCATGATCTTTACAATTTCGTATATTTACAAACAGCAGCAGATCAATGGTAACACTTGCAGGACGATTTCAACTCTTACGACGCTGATAATGAGAACGGTCCAAAGTGTTTCACTTGATCTGTTGTTAGCTGTACATCATTTAAGAAATTGTAAAGATCACGATAAGACTGGCACATCTTGACACAAGACATGCCATTATGGTAAACATGAAAAAATAAATAAAATATAAATAAATTTATAGCTCTAAATGTTAAAAATAATATAATTAATAAAAAAATAATATTTAGTAAAAAAAAATTAACATAAAATTTATTTTTTAATAAATTTTCTCTTGCTATTAATATTAAAATTCTAATTCAAATTCTTAACCAGATGTCTAATTCGTCAGACACAAAAGTTGGCCAAAATGTTTTGTGTTTCAAAGTTTCGGGAAATGTTTCGAGTTCGTTTCAACTTTACAAGTAGGAAAATAAGCAAAAGTTAGGTGTTTGTTTTAATTAGTTTATTAATGAAATCGGTAGAAAAGTTTGTCAAAATTCTGTTACAGAGTTTCATATTATTGCATCGTATTCTTCTTTCTTCCTTCCTCCAGAGAAGTCGCGTAGCGTCATCATCCTGGACGAAGCAGTTCGCAGTCACGTTCACTCCCGAGCTCGTAGCGGGACTCTTGAATGTAACCCAGAATGATTCCCAGACAGGGCAGCCATGTACCAATGAGTTATCGTCGGTTTTTTCGACGGAAAAACTTACGTACATTTACCGAGTGCTCTCAAAACGGTGAAGGAAACCATCGCGATGAAACCTACATGCCGTAGAAGATGAAAAAAATCTAAGAAATCTAAGGCATATGAAATCCGCCAACCCGCACTGGGCCCGCATGGTGGATCATGGCCCCAGCTCCCTCGATGTAAGGGAAAGGTCTGTGCCCAAGCAGTGGGGCAATATAAATAGACTGATGAGTACAAAAATTTGAGACAATGACAGACTTGAGCTCCTAAAACCACCCAACATTCGTGACTGTCAAACAATTTCTCTCTTCAAAAAACTACTCAAAGAACACTATCTCTCTAATCCTTAATTATTTAGTATTTCATCCATTAGTATTTATTTATATATTTAGGTATAGTTTATATGTAACTGTATCATATGTATGTTTTTAAAGTATATTTATATTAAGTATGTAATATGTATATATATTTATTTAGGTATTTTATTATAGGTTGTATTGATAAATATTGCTTATATTATATATATTTGTTTAGATTTTGTACACCACGACGACTACCACTTACAACACTGCTCTCTCTTTCGCGGGTTTGCTGGTAGAAATCTCTTTTGAGATAAGCTCGCCCTTTGTGCCAATATGTTTTTCTTGTAATTTTATTTATATATTTGTGTTGTACAATAAAGTGTTAAAACAAACAAACAAATAAAAAGCTAGATTGCCCTGCTGTCAATTTATTCGCTCCTGACTGTCCCAGAATCCGGTGTTTGGTGTTTGTCCCTGTTCCCACAACAAGGATGTTTCAACTTGCCACTCCGAGTAATTATGTTTTTTGTACGCTGTTTGTTCTGAGTTCTGTCGCGAGGCTAATATTTATTGTCGGAGAAACTTTTGGGATTTCGGGATGACCAGAGGTTTACATAAACGAAGATATTGCGTTAGAATCTAACCAGTGGTGACGCAAGATTAAATGATAATGCATGATTCTGCCCCACCATCAACCGCAAGATGTACAAGATAACGAATAAATGTAAAAATGTCTCCGTTTTTTATTAAAATTATTGGTTTAAAATAAAGTTTTGTACAAGTTGCGATTCGAAAAAAACAGCTCAATTAAGAATTCAGAAAATAGTAAGAAATCGAAGCGATTTCTGATTTTTTTGGTTATGCTTCTATAGGAGTTGTGAGAGTAGTAGAAAATGATACTGATTATAATTTTGCAATATGAAACCTGTAATAAGTCCCCAACAAAATTATAGGTACAGCTTAAATGGTCACGTAGTTTTGTAGGTGGGGCAAAGCTCCATTGAAATGTGGCAATGTCTTTTTTTGTAGGCAAGATACGTTTGGCGAGTCCCTCTGATGCGCATAAGACTGATTTTAAGAATCTATCATAAGAAGAGATTCTAATTCTACTTCCAACTGTCGTTGGCTACAGCTGACAGCAGATCAAGTGTAACACTTTGAACAGTTCTTATTATCTGCGTCGTAAGAGTTGAAATCACCTATCTGTCTGTCTGTCTGTCTGTCTGGACCTATTGCAGCGGAATCGATTGGTTGGACGCTCTTATAAGTATTTAGTTGGCTTAATGAGCAGATGAATAATTGCCAGGAGGTGAAAGTCCGAATTGAAATAGCTCGGAGTGCTTTCTTCAAGATGAGCAAGGTCCTAACAAGCAAAACGTTGCGACTCGTTCGTTGCTACGTATGGTCTGTTCTCTTGTATGGTGTCGAAACGTGGACTCTCACGCAGGCGAGCATGAGGAAAATCGAGGCTTTTGAGATGTGGATATATCGTAGACTCCTGAAGATATCGTGGCGGGACAAGGTGACAAATGTTGAGGTGTTGAACCGTATGGATAAAAAGTTGGAACTTTTAAAGGAGGTCAAGCGACGGAAGCTCCAATATTTCGGTCATATTATGCGGATATAACCTGCTATAACCTGCTGCAATTAATCATCCAGGGCAAAATTTAGAGAAGCGTTGGCAGGAGATGACACTCTTGGCTGAAGAATTTACGTGATTGGTTCGGCTGCAGCTCCGGCTCCTGGTTCCGGGCAGCCGGACAGAGGGTGAAAATTGCCATGATGTTGTCCAACCTTCGATGAGAAGAGGAACGTTGAGAAGAAGATAAGTATTAAGTAATTAAATGTAACATTTCCGAATGTTAAAACAGTGAAGAAAAACATGTTGATGTAACCTGCATACCTCAGAACAATACCTACCTTATCTAAGAGAAGATAAACGCGAATTTTCCGGCATTACAGCAAAAACATTCCTCTAGGTATTCCGTCCTGCTAACCTTTGTGAACTACTCAGCTAATCAGAAAACAAGATAAGGCAGAGGCCGCTATTTGCCTGCAAATAAAACTTTACTCGGGAATTTGATCCCAGGCTAGGGACTATCAAAGGCACGATTTGAGCTGACCTTTTGAGATATAGGACATGATTGTATGCAAGGACGTAGTATTACATTCTCCTTTAGGTATTTGTAGTGATTCCTAGATTAATATAATTTTTAAAATTTTATTTGTGAGACTTAAAATATTAATTCAAATTCAATCTTTATTACATTTCGTATGTTATAAAACTAAAATTAGAAGATTATTAATAAATAGACAGTAAATATGAACCTATATGAATATAAAAACTATAATTAAAAATATAAAATGTGTACTTAATCATTATTAAATTCGCGGAAAAAAAACTTATCTCATAAGTTTGATTTATTATATACAGGGTGTAACGAAAAGCGTATATGAAACCGAAGGTATCAGTATTCAGTATCAGTATCTGAACAACTTTTGTTCTACGACTTTTCGAATAAAAAATGAAAATAAATTAATGTCCCATACAAATCGGTCAGCTACCGGTACGTAGGTAATGTACCTATGTAATAAAAATAAATTCGCGAAAATCGAAAAGTCGTAGAACAAAAGTTGTTCAGATACTGATACTGAATACTGATACTAAAATAAACTAATAATAAATAATTCAAAATGGATATACTAGTATATCCCCATCCGAGAAAAAAAAATATTGACTAGTGTTTCTAGTAAGGTTTTTTTTTCCAAAAAAATGTGTTACTATATAAATACGATTGCCATTTGCGTTATCGTTGGCTAATACCAATCCTATACATTTTCCTTTCTATTCTACTGGCGTTAACGAAACTCAATGCGACCTAGCTAAGAGTCGCTCATCCGTCTCGTTGGATATGCTAATGATATACGCTTCATCAATCATGTTATCCCGAGACGCAGGTAATGACATAAGCTGTCAATATGCAAATATACTCATTCGTTTTGCTGGAAATAATATATTGGATGGGTTTGCTATTAATAACTTTAAATGACTGATTAGCGAGTATGTGTAGCATGTCAATGTGAGTCATTGATCTCCTACTCAGAGAAATAAGATCTCCTATATACAAATGTCTTACTAAAACAATTTAAAAAACGTCCAAATAAGGGTCCATTGTTAACCCTCAAATAATGTCCAATAAAGCAAATGAGGCATTCATCCGTTTGGACCTTCTTTGCGGTCGGACATTTTTAGAAGGCAGACTGTGTATCTAGTACTCATTTACTCATACTCATACTCATTTATTCTAACCTTAGGTACACAGGGAACACTTGGTTACGTCATACATTGTACAATATTGTGATCATACATTTTTAATAATGTATGATTACATGGCTCGATAGACAAAGAGGCAGAAGGGCATAGTTATTCATAGGAGATCAATGATGTGAGTAAATAAATCGGATACGTCTAAAAATACTGCATCCCTGTCCTACAAGTTATAATGAGGATGGCACTACTTTAAGAACTGTCATAGGTATTTAAGACCCTTCATAGAGCCAACTAGCGCCGCCAATCTTGAATAAATAATATCTTCCAATATAATCCATTTTATTAAAAAAGCTATTTACAAAATGTTTATTACGATAAATTCTATTTTTCAATATTACATGGCATAATTGCAAGCTAAGATGTAGTTCACAAATGTGCCAAAAACGGCCGTTTTTCGCAAATATGCGAACTACAACTTACCGACATTGAATCACGTTATAAATAAGCATTTAAAAAATAGTATTTATCGTAATAAACATTTCGTATATAGCTTTTTTAATAAAATGGATTATATTGGAAGATCTTATTTATTCAAGATTGGCGGCGCTAGTTAGCTCATATCAGGTCCTTAAGTAAGAGTTGAAGCCATTCAAATAAGAATACAATAGAAGTTATGTGTAGAGTCATTGCTGGGATCGTCTTCAAAATAAATTGCATGCATTACGAACAACCCTGTCAAAAGCCTTTGCGAGGTCAAAATCGCAACGCAACGGGTTTCCCCGAAGAAATCACCACAAATCGACGTTCCATAATAAATTACAGAATGGTTCGGTGAAAGTATGAAATATGAAGCCTTAGTGGCTTACGAGGAAACTCTCAAGTATTAACCAACATATTTTATGGACGTAAAAATAGGTTGTAATAAGAAGGACATGCGAAGATGGCCACGTTGTCCCGTTAGTCAGGCCCATTGTGTGCGCTGTACAGCATGTGTTACACGTATTGCTACAGGGTGTAAACTAAAGTTTATTTGACAGCGAATCAGCACTAGTTGGATCTCGACTTTATTAATTTCTAAAGCAGTGCAGCCTTGTTTCGTGAATCGTAGAGAAATATTCTAACTTTATGCATAGAATATAGTACAGTATAGTATGTACGTACCTACTGCGAACGAGAAAAAAAATCAAATGCACTTCATTAGGGACTCTATTACTTGGTGGTATCATGTTATAAAAATAATCCCCATGGTACCACCGGTGGTGCCATTGGGTGGTGTCACGGGTCCGCCACGCATTAGAGCTGTGAAAGAAAGAAAAGAAAGAAAATACATTTATTCCGACAACACACCATACAAACACAAAAACTATAATTATACATGTATACTTAAAACTAGTGTTGGTGTGCAACGCCGGAATAGGCATGCTGCCTCAGCATGATGTCCCAGCCGTGCCGGGCACGACTGGGACGCTGGTTTTCAGGCAGTGCCTGTCCAGACAGACAGGGGGCTGCCAGCGCGACGCTCACTTAAGTAGGAAGAAGATTTAGAAAGAATATAATATAATAATAGAGTATATAGTACGACACTGTGTTAGGTAATAATCATATTATAATATATGATATATTTCATAAATACATATTGTAATCACTGCAAAATAGAAAATAAACTATACAAGTATCATAAACTACAATAATATACAAATACATTTAAGTATAAATAAGTATGAAATAATAGATACCTACCAATTATAATATTATATATTAAAGTAACGAACAATTGTATCCCCGTAAGTATTCGTTACTATCGTTAGGTACTAATCCAAAATGTCCAAAGGAGGAGGGGCAAAAATGTATGGAAGGTGGTATACCTTGCAATAACAATGAGTCATATATCTATGGAAAGGTAATTTTATGGGTTTTCATATGCACTATGTGGCATGTTTGTAAGAGTTGTCCGGTCCGAGATATACTACTTTGAAAAATTTGGCGAAAAATTGTCGGAATCCCAAAATGTTTAAGGCCCAAAATGTCTAATACCCGTATTAATAAATCACTCTCAGCTCAAAAGTCAATCTTGAGAACGACCTCAGGATGGCGTTCCAAACGTAACTTAGGTGCGTGTTTAGGAATCGGGTATCACGTGAGTAACGTCGTTAATAAACAAAACTCGTGCTCAAGAGAACTGTCAAACTCACACTTGAGAACGTATTTGCTGGTCGTCTGCAAACCGCGACTTGAGAAATACATCACGTGATACGCCCTCAAGATTGGTTTATTAAAGGAAACTTTATTCAAATAACTAAAAATATAAACTAACTTACTAAACTTACAATAAAACTAACTAAATATAACTAAAATAAAATAAAACTATATGTACAAAATAGGTCGGTTGAACTATCCGAATGGCTTGCACTACGGATAGTTCAACCGATCCCCGCTGTCCGCCAACGTGCCCAAAATGCTGGCGGCATTTCCCCTCTGAATAGCCAAGCTAATTCTTTGGGCGAAATACAGGCCAGCATTTTGGTCACGTGTGGACTCCACGATTTATTAATAAATGACATACTTGAGATGCTGAACACGTCTTGAGAGTGTATCAGCTGAATTCGCTCTTGAGGGCGGGTTTGAGTTCAGACTAATACGGACCTGAGATCACAAAATGTCAAACTCCCAACACATCCAAGTGCTCAACATTTCCTAGTGCTTAAAATATCCAAGTTCCATAACTCCCAACACATCCAAGTGCTCAACATTTCCAAGTGCTCAAAAGTCAAAATATCTAATTTCCATAATGTATGCAAGATCTGCAGTTTTGAGCTAGATTCAAGAGTCCCTACGAGCTCGGGAGTGAACGTGACTGTCGAGCTGCTTCGTCCAGAGTGACGACGCCACGTCGACTCCCCTGGACTAAAAAAGAAGACGCTGACATCCAGGGTGACGGCGGCACTACTTCAACTCCTCTGGAGGAAAAGAGAAGACTATGATATCTAATGAATATTCTGTAACATGAGAATTGACGAACTGTCCAGTCCATTAATAAACAAAATAAATGATGACAGGGTCGTTAGTCTCTCTGTAAACGGTTTACCTGACCACAGACAAACAGAAAGCATTGTTTCAATTTATAACAATGGACGAATCTGTGGTTTCAACTTTTCATATAAGCTAAAACGCTGCGGTGAAAACCGCATTGTGATTGTGTTATATTTTATTAGTGACTCTCTCTTTAAATGGGACAGAGAGATTTGAGAGCACTCGGTAAATGTAGGTACGTAAGGTTTTCCCTCGAAAAAACCGAGGATAACTCATTGGTACAGTCGACGACAGAGATAAGTATACAGGGGGCCACAATAAGGTTGAGATTTTCTGAAAAAGTACTGGACCGAATTTAATAATTATTTTACAGTTACATAGTTTAAACTTTTATCTATCAAGCAGTGAAATAATTTTTGCAATAGGTCAAGTAGTTTTTGAGAAAATCTCAACCTTAAAAACTCCTCCTGTACACCTTTCTCTGTGCTCCACCGTACATGGCTGCCCTGGCTGGGAATCGAACCTGGGACCTCCGTATTGCAAGTCCATTGACCCAACCACTGAGCCACCGAGCTCCGAATCAGAATCGTAGCTCTATATTGCAAGCCTAAATACATGGCGTATATTTGATTTTTTCATAAATACAATAACTTCCGGTATCCCGTAATGGTATGGAGAGACGATTAATAATTCATAATTCATTTATTCCTTGCTTTATGTGGTAACATGGTTGTTAGATAGTACAGGAACTGCTCACATAAACCCTGTAAGGGCATCGCAACATTAGACACTTAAACATTAAAAATTCAATTTTGTCAGTCAGTCAGTCAATAATACAAATAAATATTCAAGTAAATATAATAATTAGGACGTAATTCTTATCCATTAAATAAAAAAATAAAATTGTCAACATATAAATTAATTTGCAAAATCATGTTCGAAAAGCTCATGCAGATTGTAAAAACACCTATCAATTATTTATTTATTTATTATTTCATTTAAATGTCTAGCATTACAGTCTTAAACTAATGCACTATACATTTCATAAATTGTCTTAGTCATATTATTAAATTAATTTACAGGATAACAATAATGAAAATGTCTATAACAATAAAAAATACAAAATATCACTATATCTCAACACAATCCAGAAATCCAGCCGCATTCATTCATTCATCATTCTCACATAACAACAAACATTCACGCAGCACTTTGTACAGCGGGTCGGGGTAATATTAGTGATATTTTCAATAAATCCATCTGCTGCGATTCTGTCATATAACTCTTGCCTCCACAATCATCACTCTCTTTGTCCAAGCTTTAAAACATCACCAATTTGGTCGACGATGTCCTAATACCTAATTGAAAGTTGAATTGAAAGTGATGAAACGGGTGTTAAGTTTAAAAGACTCGGTTTTATTTGAAGAGCAACATTTAGTGTCCGACCCAACTTTCGTTTTCGGTTTCGGCCTAGTTTCGGCCAAGTAACGGGTTTCGGCTTAGTTTCGGTTTCGGCTGCCATCCGGCCGAAAACGAAATTGAATTCGAAAGCCTATAATAAGCATATATAACGTTATGATATTAAAATCGTAAATAAATTATTTGAAATAAGGGAGTGATAATATGCAGTGCTTAATACTTTACTATTGACTAGCTGTACCCCGCAACTTCGTTTGCGTAGAGGAGGAGGATGGAGGAGATCAGGAGGCAGATCTTCCTCTCTGGATCCTTGTTTCCACATCACATACCGCCATGGCTTATAGCCTATGAGCTGTCCGGATATTTCAGCTATCTCCTAGTGAAACTCCCATCAAAATCTCTTCAGTAGTTATGGCGTGATACTTGCACAAATTCACAGACAAACAGGCAAAAATTCAAAAAAATTAGTGTATCGATCCTAAAACACCAATTATTATTTTCCAAAATATCCAATGTACAGACACAACTTTTTTACAGTCTTATTATATGTATAGATTACTTCAAATATCAGGGACTGAATTGTTTAATATGTGATTTATAAATTAAAAATCTGACTGATTATAATTGCCTATTTATTTTTTCCACGAAAACAAGACCTTATCTGGAAGTTTCGTTTTCGGCTGAAACTAAGACCGTGGCCGAAATTCGGTTTCGGCCTAAAACCTAGTTTTGGTCGCACACTAGCAACATTGCCTACCTAATATCAATTAACACGGTTTAGACAAAAACTTAGGCTTTATATTATTGTCAAATAAAACCATGTTGCAGTGAAAGTGAAAAGAAGACCGGTGAACGGGCGACCTCGAATTTGTCTTATAATAAAGGAAAAAAAAAATTTACAATTCGCATCGTACTTTTGACTAATGTGGGTTCCGTAAGATTAAATCTGAGTGGGTGAGTCTTTACAATGGAATAAATAAAATTAAAACTTACGAATTAAATATATTATATTAGTTTTATATAACAAACATATAAGAAGAGAGTGATGAATGTGAAGGATACGAGAATTAAGTGTCAGTATCGCGGCAGATACAAATAAGACGAATGTTTGGTCAATAATACCAACCACGCTGGCAATTATGACAAATACGCAAATACGAATAGCCAAGTGAAGTGCCGGCATTACATGTAAGTACCAAAAAAGTCTCTATTAAATTGTAGGCACAGTCGAAGACAGAGATAAGTATACAGGAGGCATCAATAAGGTTGAGATTTTCTCAAAAACTACTGCACCGAATTTAATAAGTATTTTGTATTTACATAGTTTTCGCTTTTGTCTATCAAAGAGTGAATTTTTTTTTGCTATATGTCAAGTAGTTTGTAAGAAAACCTCAATCTTAAAAACTCTCCTGTGCACCTTTCTCTGTGTTCGACCGTACCTATTCTAGTATGTTTAGGTAATGTAAGTAACACATTCAGCCAAAGCATCTCTAAAACGGATGTCTGTCCGCGGGTTTATTGGTGCAAAAAAACTATTTAGACTACCTATTGCACGGGGCCGCTTTTTGTCTATAGTTCTTTTTGGACAATAAAGATTGTCCTAGGGTTGCCACAATTTTCATATTTATTTACACCTTAGATACTACCGAAGAATAAGACACTTGATTTGGTGTCTTATTTTGTAAACAAAAGCTACTACTTAACGATTCTTTTCAGTGATCATCGCATAGTTATTTTCACATTTCTTTTCTTTTCTCGTGTATACCACACGACCGCACCTATTTGTCAAAGTTATTCAGGCAGTAGACCTTTGACGTGGCCTAACGACTGCTGTCAACCGACAACAACCGGGGCCAACTGCTTAAGGTGCGCCCCGAGACACGAAGGGGCTCAGATGATAGTGTCACTAGGTCACCCATCCAGGTCCTGACCTCGCCCAACGTTGCTTAACTTGTACGATCATTTTCAACGTTTCTCGCAACGGGCCTACGAGCTCCTGCATTATTACATCGGATTTTCACAATGATGAACAGGTTCAATCAATTAGTTCATTCGGTGTTACAACAGGCAATTAGATGCTCATTGTTGCGGAGGGATGATCTTCGCAAGATGGCTGGCAGGGACTGGATGCAGAGGGCGGAGAGTCGGGTTGAGTGGTGCGCTTTGGGAGAGGTCTACGTCCAGCAGTGGACTGATACGGGCTGATGATGATGATGATGCGGCACGAAGTAATGGTGTCTGCGAAAATAATATGACGTCACATGCTGCAGCAATTCTTTTACCAGTAGTGAACACAAATACAATTAGGCATAACAAGTGACTTGCGAACTATCTTGTACTTACTAAGAAAATATGGAAAGGGAAAATGTTTCAACATTTGTTTACAAAATAAGACTTGAATTGAGCTTTGGTATGTATTATATATCTCGTATATTATACGAGAGTTTATTTATAAAAGTCAAAGTCATATTTCTTTATTGCAAGTAAGCATGTTGTGTACATTTTTGCGTGTCAACATATTTTTGAATATCCATTTACACCACTTTGCAAGGAAAAGGTGCCAACGCTGAGGAGAAAAAGTGGTAAAAAACTCTCAGCAGCATATCTTTTGAAATAATAATGACACTAGTGGGATAAGTCCGCCTTTGAACCTATTTTTAAGTTTTTTCTCTTTGTATTTAGTTTTGTAAGGAATAATAGTACAATAAACTGTATACAAACAAACACAATTACTTAATAACATAGGTATTACATAACTATTACTATTATTAGTAATCTACACTTTATCCCTCATGCGGAACCGGCGACACACACCATGCATGTTCATCGTTTAAATAATCATGTATACGCCTTCGTTCCTTTAATGAAATTTTAAAACTTTCTGGCAACTTGTTATAAAAATGAATACAGTGCTCCATGAAGGATGTTAGTCATTAGATACATTTTTAAAAATTCCCAAAAAATTCTGCGAATTCGCTTTGAATAGCGAGTTTTTTCTGTCCACAAATGGAATATAGATTGCAAGCCATGTGCCAACCTTGATTACTGCGCAATCTAGCAATCATGCGCGGCGCTCGCTACGTCGTTATCCGAAAAAGTAGCAAAAAGCTGTTTTATCCGAATTTAGCTTTTGTCCGCAACTATTGGAAAGGAAATGCTCGTTAGAGAGTACCTAACTACCATTGTTTTGTTTGAAAACAACTTTATTTGTTGATCGCTTGCAGGGTAGTTATTCTAAACGACGACTAGGACGATTTATAAAACTAAAATGACAACCTTCGGCGAAAGCTTAAGTTGAACTGATTTATTTAATGCTTTTAATAACTAACTATGGCTCACCTTTCATCATCATCAGTCTATGTCCCCACTGCTCGGGCACAGACCTTCCCTTACATCGAGGCGCGGGCCATGATCCACCACGCGGATTACATATGCCTTAGAATTTTTTCTATAACATGCAGGCAGGTTTCATCACGATGTTTTCCTTCACCGTTTTGAGAGCACTCGGTAAATGTACGTAAGACCCCGAGGATAACTCATTGGTACAAGGCTGCCCTGGCTGGGAATCGAACCTGGAACCGCAAGTCCAGTGACGCAACAAGTGCACCATCATTAAGCCCTTATATCCTAAGAATTTCAGAGTCAGCATTAAGACGCCTCCTTGCGTATCGCGACCACAGTCGAGTTAGTATACAAAATACATTGCCACAATTCAATGGAGCTTTGCCACACCTACAAAACTACATGACCATTTAAGCTGTACTTATCATTTTGTTGGGGACTTATTATAGGTTTCATATTGCATAATCATAATCAGTATCATTTTCTACTACTCTCGCAACTCCTATAGAAGAATAACAAAAACAATGAATAAATCGCTTCGATTTCTTACTATTTTCTGAATTCTTAATTAAGCTGTTTTTTTTCGAATCGCAACTGGTACAAAACTTTATTTTAAACCAATAATTTTAATAAAAAACGGAGATATTTTTACATTTATTCGTTATCTTGTACAACTTGCGGTTGATGGTGGGGCAGAATCTGACATTGTCATATGAGGGTAAAATCAAAAGTTGGTGAGAGTCATTTAATCTATTGCCATATCAAAATTATCCTACACCAATAACCAAATGAACCTTAGAAAACAGCTGCACATTGAAACCATCTGTTCCCGGAACACTAACTCCATTTACCACTATCCTGAACATTGTACGAGTAGGTAACTCAGTTTTAAAACTCTGTAAAACTCAAACCTCGTACGGAGCTAGCGCCAACACGAATATTTTCTCCATTTTCGTCTTTTTCGGTTAGCCAGCACCGTATCTAGGTATACCTTTTTCATGAGTCCGTATCAGTCCACTGCAGACATAGAGTCTGGCTAACGAAAGAGTGACCTGAGAAAACGCGGCAAATTCAAAAAATCTACATGTGGTATTACTGACTACAGTAGGAGAAAAATGTTTTGATACTTGAGTATTTTTTTTTGTATTTACGACTATCAATTTGTATAATAGTTTCTTACGAAATTAATTTCTAATTTAAGAAACACACCAATTCTTTAAATGTGCATAACCTACATGGTTAAACCACATTTCAAAATGTCGTTTGTATAAAGGCTGTGTTTGGTGCGTCGGAGCCTCGACTGTTATGGATGTGAGTAAAAAAAACGAGTGTGTAGATATTTTTTATTAGTATATACATAATATTCACCTACTTAACATTCAGTTCATTAAATTTCTTTAACAACATGTTTAATAGGCTGATGATGTTTAATCATCGTACTCAAAAAATTCAACCTTTAAGGATTCTCCTGTATCAGTGGAGTCGTCATCACTTGCACTTATTATGAATTCTTCCAATACTTCTTCTGTTATGTGATCTCTTTGTTTGTATTTATTTTCCACATTTATTACATGGTCCGCCATTTTTTTTCCAATTTTCTGCAGTTATTCGGCCAAACGAGGTTTTTATCATTTTTTCTTTTTCTTTTGCGGGCAGATTAACTGTCTTAATTAGATACCGAGCTTTTGTGGGGGCGTTTTTTTCTGGACTGCTCCACATACTTTCATTCGCAGATCCTTCCTTTAAATTTTTTTAATGTCGTGACACCAACCTCTGCAAAACAAAGTATAAAATGCATACTTAATAATGAAATTTGATGACGTCAAATAACACAACTTTGTGAAATGGAACAAACAAATAAAAAACTCTAAACCGATGCATGCAGGTACATACCAGTTAGTGAAGATGAAGATATTTCTTCTAAGAACATAGTCTTGAGTTACTATTAAACATTTTTTCTCCAAATTTCTTAGCGTTCCAACAATGTTTTTAATTTAGCAGAGTCCTTCAATATCTCCAAGATTATCTATAAACATATGAAAAAGTATAAACATATCGTAAATATATCTAATATTCAGTCAACAAGGATCAAGATTACAAAGTCATACTAACCTAAAAAGTCCGAGATGGCACCTAAACATTGTTTATTTTCA
Source organism: Tachystola acroxantha (assembly GCA_963506565.1). Classification (NCBI taxonomy): domain Eukaryota; kingdom Metazoa; phylum Arthropoda; class Insecta; order Lepidoptera; family Oecophoridae; genus Tachystola; species Tachystola acroxantha. The sequence continues at coordinate 11,997,215 of OY735884.1, read as the reverse complement.
TGGAAAACAACTGTTTTCTCTTCTCGTTTTTGTTTAAACTTGCTTATCATAGTATGTAGCAGCTTTCGTACGTTACTTTTTATTGTTTTACCCATATTAAAGCAATTATTATTGAAAAATAAATCTCCACAACAGACTTTGAGATGTACCTTTGACACTTGACTGACAGCTTAATATTGTTGCCAGATCAAAACTTTTAAGGAAACTCCAGGTCACTCTTTCGTTAGCCAGACTCTAGGCGTCTCCCAAAGCACGCCACTCAACCCGACTCTCGGCCCTTTGCATCCATCTCTGCCAGCCATCTCAGGTCATCTCTCTATCTCGCGTCCCACGCTACGTTTACTCGTTCGTGGCCTTGGAAAGCATGTTAATAATGGTTGTCAAAAGCAAGAGTGAGACACAAGATGCCCCGCAGCGGCGGAGTGAAGAGCACGGCGCAGTGCCTCGATATTCGTATCTTTATGAATTTTGGATGAATTTTGGCAGGGAAATAAAAATACGCCAACAAAAATCTGATTTTTTTAAAACAAGCTTTCGTATTTATAGTAATCTACATTTTGATATATATTTTGTATGAATAACTATTTCGGTTTAGATATTAGTTTCATTTTAAAAGACATGGAAGGGGTATGTTTGCGATTTTTTTCTATCGAGCGAAGTTTGTCCAATCGTGTATCGGTATTCATCAGTCTCTAAATATACACCCTAAGATTGCTATATATTTTTTTCAGACGTTTAATTTTAGTAGCTAGTATCGTAGCCTTCGTAGAAAAACTGAAAATACGCGCATACGAAGCCTTAAGCAGTTGGTCCCGGTTGTCGTTAGGCCACATCAAAGCTGAATAACTCTGACAATAGGTTTGATCACTCTAACTTCAAACACTCTAACTTCACACGAGAAGTAAATTGTTATAAAATACTCCCAAATGCGGTCCTGTGTGAGTACTGCCTCGAGGCGCATCGTTCCCGAAGCTCGCACACGATAATATGTGCCGCGATATTTCCCGCCGAGGACGAAAGGATGCTCTTGAAGATGCATTTGAACCCTAACTAGAATTTAAATAAAATGGGATTGACTTCAATAATGAACGTCGCTGATGTCTGAATACATTTACAAACCAAACATTGCTTATAAGTAGATAATGTTTTTTTTAAGAAAAAAAAATGGACTGTTAGGTTAGTCACAAGTCCCACAATGACCTTAGAAAAAATCTAAAATACCTTAAAATGTAAAAACTTAAAAGCACAGTAACGATGCCCAACAATGGGATGACCTATAACAGCGGTCAAATAGTTAGAAAATGGATAATAGCTAACGAATAAACAAAAATATATCTTCACTTTTTACTCATGCATGCATAATTAAAAATAATAATAAATAATAATAATATACCGATTAAATATACAATATCATAATTATAATTATAACTAACAACAATTTGAATTTATTAAAATATAGATAATATAAACTAAATATAGCTAAATGTACATATAGTTATAGGAAGGCTTAAATAAATAAATAAATAAATAAATAAATAAATAAATAAATAAATAAATAAATAAATAAATAAATAAATAAATAAATAAATAAATAAATAAATAAATAAATAAATAAATAAATAAATAAATAAATAAATAAATAAATAAATAAATAAATAAATAAATAAATAAATAAATAAATAAATAAATAAATAAATAAATAAATAAATAAATAAATAAATAAATAAATAAATAAATAAATAAATAAATAAATAAATAAATAAATAAATAAATAAATAAATAAATAAATAAATAAATAAATAAATAAATAAATAAATAAATAAATAAATAAATAAATAAATAAATAAATAAATAAATAAATAAATAAATAAATAAATAAATAAATAAATAAATAAATAAATAAATAAATAAATAAATAAATAAATAAATAAATAAATAAATAAATAAATAAATAAATAAATAAATAAATAAATAAATAAATAAATAAATAAATAAATAAATAAATAAATAAATAAATAAATAAATAAATAAATAAATAAATAAATAAATAAATAAATAAATAAATAAATAAATAAATAAATAAATAAATAAATAAATAAATAAATAAATAAATAAATAAATAAATAAATAAATAAATAAATAAATAAATAAATAAATAAATAAATAAATAAATAAATAAATAAATAAATAAATAAATAAATAAATAAATAAATAAATAAATAAATAAATAAATAAATAAATAAATAAATATAACGATGCACATAATTTTTTTTATTTTGATAGTTAAATGTATTGTAAGATTTTTATTTTATTTTCCCCCAAATGTTTAATTACTTAAACGCTGTGCAGAATTAATGTATGTCACAAGCCTAACCATCCATTTAATTTTGTCGAATGAATTCAAGGTCACCTGTATAAACTATTTTGTTTTGGGTATTTTGGGTTGAACTAAATTCTCTAGCTCTCGCTCCACACCGTGAACGAACACAGTACGGGATGTGATGAAAATCAGCGCTGTGCCCAGTCACCCCAGTGGCTGGGCACAGCATTTCAGCTGATCCAGGCCTTTTACTCATATTATTTTAAGTTAGCTCTAAGTGTATAAATAAGGTCACCTTGTATGTATAATATGTGTAATAAATATTTTTCATTTCATTTCAAATTGTAGACCACGGTCATTGTATGAGAATATTGTACCTATAAATAAGCGCTTCCATTCACATAAATAAAACCACATTTTTCGTGCTATAACTCAATGTATTTTATTCGTCCAATCTCCCTTAAGGGCATGATTTCCAGCCACATCCAGCGAGTCTCGTGCCAACGTTCTCGCGGGACCTTATTTTGCTTTTTTTTTTAAATGATGCTTGGTTGCCTTCTGAACATCTGTACTAACAACTGTTGTTTTACAAACTCTCTTACAGAGGGTTTTGTTGCGAACCGTTCAGATATTCGATTTAGTAACTGTAGATTTTTATTTTAGAATTAAAACTATAGTGAGCCATTACTACAAATTATTATATAAACTAATCAAGGTGAACGCGCCACGCCCGCGTCGCCAAAAAAAAGACCGTCGAAATCGGTCGAAACTGTCGGTCTAATTGCCGACTTTAACAATATAAGTGAGTGATATCCGTTTATATATAATAATTTGTAGATTTTTATTTGTTATCATTTATTAAATAAGTTTGATTAAAATACAGTTTTTAAATAAGAAACGAGGCGTAATTATCTGCTGCGAGTCATAAGTATAGGTAACATAATTAAGCATAAACACAGTTACTTTTTTTTTCTAGGTCTCGGTTTGTGTAATGTGCTAAGCTAGCTGGTAATGTGACTTCAATTCATCTTCAGACTCATTCCTATTTATATGCAGGTCATGTTAGTTTGTCAATAATAAAAATTAAAAATAACTATTATAATAATAACCTAAAAATATAAACTAAACTAAAAACTATACTTATGGTCGGTTGAATTATCTGAATGGCTTAGTACAGATAGTTCAACCGATCCCCGTTGTCCGGCAACGTGCCCAAAATGCTGGCGGCATTTCCCCTCTGAATCGCTAGGCTGATCCTTTGGGCGAAATACAGGCCAGCATTTTGGTCACGTGTGGACTCCACGAGCCGCCCCGACAAATGAGTAATAATATTCTTGACACCTAGTTCGATCGGTTATCTTATTCATGATAAAATTGGTCTATTTGTAGGTCGACGTCAGATTTTAATTTGATCAACAATTCTTTTGTAATTCCTCATACATGCGCCGTTTTCTCGTGGACCCACTAAGTTGACCCACTAGTGGGACCACGAGGAAGACTTATTTCTCGTAGACCCACTGCTTCATCGGTCTGAATTGGATTACTGTTGATAAAGGACAAAGCATAAGGTGTGACTACGGATCGGTCAAGGAATACTTCCCGAGTAGTTGAAGAGCTGAAAACTTACTACTACTTAAACCAATACTTTATTTACTCCACTACCTTAAGCAACTAGTTTGTGAATGGCCTAACGCATTTTATCTAGAAAATGGCCTAATGATATTTCTCCATGAATAAGTTGGAGTTGGTTATTCATTATATTATCATCTCGTTCGATATATTCTTGGCGGCGTGATGATGCTTCTGATACATCTTGCTCGCGTAAGATTCAATAAACGCAGTAATGATTTTGGGGATCGCTTCTTCACTTCTTTATTCAGTTGCGAGTGCCAGCTCTCTACTACGATATTGGGGATCATTCCTTTCTGTCCCCCTATTCTGTCCCCTCGGGGGACAGAATCCTGTCTGTCCCCCAGTGTATAAAAATATTATTAAAACGTTTGTAACTTACGATATCGACAACAATTGTTACAATTACGAGACGAAAATCAGCTATTATCCCATGTAAATTTATACAAGGTGTAAAATTAAACGGGCGTCTTGTGCCGTGGTTATCTAAGCTCGGTTTCTTGGCTTGTATTATTTTGTTTAGAATTTTTCTGAATCCGTCGTCTTACATAACCTTATATAACCAACTTATTGTATAACTGAAAGAGCATGACTCCACAACACAGGGAATCCTAGTGTGAGTCACAGGAACTTAGAATAAGGTTATATTCTCTTGAATAAATTATCTTTTTATCTTTATCTTTTACATTATGACGTAAAAACAGGTAAAGATAAGGCAATAATCACACATCTTAGTTGAGAGGTAATAAATCTTGGCAACAAAGATTAAGACAGTCCAGTCTTAGGAGGTTCAGTGAATCTAGTAATTCTAAAATTGAATCTAATCTTCAGCATCAGCCTGTATCAGTCCACTGCTGGACGAAATCCCTTGTTTTTGCGTCATATACTTAATTCACGCAAGCATATGTCCTTGTACTTCACACAGACATAAATCTAATTGTCAAATCATTCTTCCCCAGGTAGCCTGCTCGCTTTAGGCAAAGTCCTGAATTTCTTCCCCGTGGGCGGCGAGCGGGAGTGTCAACCCTCCGGCTACAATGTGGCCAGAGCTGGAATCTGCCTCAACCCTTACGACTGCCGACAGAGGGAAGGCAGGGCCTCGGGGGACTGCGCTCATGGCCTCGGCGTGTGCTGTGTCTGTAAGTATCCCAACCTTAATGCTGCAGTCTTTTTGCACGCTGGATGTTCCGCCTGCCCGTGGCGGAGCAGCGCCAAGCGCCAACCACTTTGCAAGGAAAAGGTGCCAACGCTGAGGAGAAAAAGTGGCAAAAAACTGTCAGCAGCACATCTTTCAAAATAATAATAACACAATTACTTAATAATTATGTATTACACAACTATTACTATTATTAGTAATCTACACTTTATCCTTCATGCGGAACCGGCGACACACACCATGCATGTTCATCGTTTAAATAGTCATCAACATCATCATCAGCCCGTATCAGTCCACTGCTGGACGCAGGCCTCTTCCAAACCGCGCCACTCAACCCTACTCTCGGCCCTCTGCATCCAGTCCCTGCCAGCCATCTTGCGAAGGTCAGCATCCTCTGTAATACGCCTTCTTAACAAGAGTTCCTTTAATGAAATTTTCCTCTGTCAACGTCATGACACTTTCTGGCAACTTGTTATAAAAGCGAATACATTGCCCCCCCCCCCCCCCCCCCCCCCCCCATGAAGGACTACAATATTTCAAGCTCCCGGCATATGTGACGAAATGGAGCGTTAATTTCCCGATTCATAAACATTCCTCGAAAATCAGGTTTAATTTGTGATCCCCAATGCTACATAATATCATGCAGAGATAAGAAGCTTACCGGGAAATTCCATGAATACTGTTCCTAACCGATCTGCCTCGGCGGACGCTGGACGGATGTTGGAATATGAATGAGTCGGTGCATGAGCGAGTGAGGAAATAGGCGGAGAGCTCACGATCATGTAAAGAATTCTTGAATGGGCTCAATAAAACTGGCGATTAGACAAAAACAAATAGTCACTAGTGCGGTGAAAGAAATTATATTATCCGTGAACCACCGGTGATGTCGAAGCACACACCACTTACCCCATAGACCTGTACCAGGAGGGCGCCCGTGTCTGCCCGCACAAGAGCGCAAAATTGCTTCGCGACACGTGGCACCTGGATATATTGTCGACATGGACGCATCTCTTTAATACGGCACCCCTGTCCCCCGCTTCGTCTCTATGCGCTCATCGTTGACAGAATTTTTGCTTGCAAATGACAATGCCAGATTCTGCACCACCATCAACCGCAAGTTGTACAAGATAACGATTAAATGTAAAAATATCTCCGTTTTTTATTAAAATTATTGGTTTAAAATAAAGTTTTGTACAAGTTGCGATTCGAAAAAAACAGCTTAATTAATAATTCAGAAAATAGTAAGAAATCCAAGCGATAAATCATTCATTCATTGTTTTTGTTATTCTTCTATAGGAGTTGCGAGAGTAGTAGAAAATGATACTGATTATGATTATGCAATATGAAACCTGTAATAAGTCCCCAACAAAATGATAGCTACAGCTTAAATGGTCACGTAGTTTTCTAGGTGGGGCAAAGCTCCATTGAAATGTGGCAATGTCTTTGTACTGATTTCATGTGTATTGAGTAAGTAATATCGGAATGCACAGACCACTTACTCAATAAATTTATAAATACAAATTTGATAATTGTAAAACTGGATAATTTACTGTATTGGCAGCAAATTAAAACAAAACGGGATATATTTATTAGTTACACACGAATATAGAGTTTAGAGGCCTCAATAAAGTTGAGATTTTCTTAATAACTACTGGACCGATTGTAAAAAAATATTTTAATTTTAATAACTCTACGTAGAGTTAGTAGTTACACACTAAAAAATGAATTAAATCGGAACACAGTTTTACTTTTTTAAAATAGCAAACTTGGGGTGTCTATTTAGGGACTGATGAATACCAATACACGATTGGACAAACTTCGCTCGATATAAAAAAATGTTTAACTTTTTGTACCTCAACGTAGTGATAATTGACGTTGAGGGACTCACTCATCGGGAGTCACCGCTACGGGAAATCATAGGAAAGAGAAATCACTGCTACGGGAATAAGTCCAATGTAAAGAATTTTCAAAAATCACTCAAGTACTTTCTGAGAAAATCTCAACCTTAAAAACTCTCCTGTACACCTTTCTCTTGTTAGACCGTACAATAAGATATTGCAAATATCCAGACAGTGAGCTCTTAACCTAAGTCTAGCTAGACAGTCAGTAAGTAATCCCGCTACCGATGGAATAATCTAGGTCCTCTGGCATCAAACATTGCTGTTGGCTGTTGGTTTGGTTAGCGATTGACTTTTAATTGCTCGTTTAGTTGCTGGGTGTTCGTCACTCCGTTTTGCATTTTATTATGCCAATTTAGGTGGCAAATGGGCAGTTTAATGTTCTAACGGGAAATCAAACGAAGCTGTAGCATCTACAATGGATATACAAGGTGTAAGGAAAATGGTATAAGAAGACGAAAGAGGTCCTGTATCTATAACTGAACAACTTTTGTTCTACGTACTTCAGACTATGTACTGCAGGCTTCACTGTAAACTCGTAGCATTCTAAGATCAAACCTAAACGCCAATAAAGCCAATACATTAGGGGACAAATGTCCTGCGACACGTGTCGCCAGGGACGTCGGGTGAAGTAGCGCGACGTTGTCTGACTTCGCGCGACATGTCTGGCAACATCGCGCGACACGGGTCGCCAGGGACGTCGGGTGAAGTAGCGCGACGTTGCCGGACTTCGCGCGACATGTCTGTCAACATCGACGTCGCTACGGACATAAGTCGCGCGATGTCGTCAGATATATCAAGCGAAGTTTCGCGAAGTCGCACGACTTCGCCTGACGTCGCTACGGACATAAGTCGCGCGATGTCGCCAGATATGTCAGGCGAAATCGGCCGGCTTCGCTTGACATGTCGCCGATACATGTCGTAGGACATTTGTCCCCTAGTGTATCATTGGCATAACTTCTCATTCATATGGCACATCACGAGTGACGAAACATCTCGCATTGAATCTTTGGAGACTTTTGAAATTGTCGGGAAACGACGACTGTTGCAAAATTATTTCATAATTTTAATGTCTGAAGTTGTTATTTTGTGTTTAATAAAACGTGTGTGTTCGATTTTAAGAGAGATAGTGCATGATGCTATAAAGAGAGATTGAAGTTATGATGATACGCTACTTTAACGTGCGTGAGTCATCTTCATCTCTTCGCGTTTTCTCATTAAAAACTATTTAAAACCAATCCTTCACTTCTCAAGCTATCCGACTTTGGAACTCTTTGTCTGTATCTATCAGATTAGCAAAATCTCTACACGTCTTCAGGAGCCAGGTTAAGGAGCACTTTCCTTCGCTCTGATTTTTTTTTCTTTCATTCTCTTTATCTCTCTCTCTCCTTCTTTTTATATTTTTATTTTTCTCATTTTCCTCTCTTTAAATTCCTCTGGTTGCTGTCGTATTTTCTTTCACATGTATAAACTTTTTTTTTTAATATTTGTAATATATTTATTTATGATAGGACAAATTAGTATGTAGTATATGTACGTCGTATATGTAGTGTATGTAATTTATTGTATTATTATTTACAATTTATTGTATTATTATTTATATAAATATAATGTATATTCCTGCTCTTTGTAAATACCATTTGTTTTTCAATTATTTTTCATTTTATTCTTCTTGTATTTCTACCTCTACCTCTTTCACTTTACTATGTTAAATTCCATCAACAGGTGGTTGCCTGGAAGAAATCGCTTTTAGCGATAAGGCCGCCAAAATTGTACATATTGTTATGTATTTCTGTATTGTAATTGTTTGTGTCTTTTATGTACAATAAAGTGTATTTGAATTTGAATTAAAATCGTATAGCGAGCAAACTTACCTACTGCTGCCAATCATAGTAATGGCGCAGAAGTTGGTTTTGTTCTTTGTAACGAGTAAAAAGTTGCAACTTTAAGTTGGTTAACTAACGACTTCTTTAACCTAACCTTTATCTAACTTAGAAAGTCAACTTTCCATTCAGTGCCAATAATAACAAAGGGTAGTTTTAGACCGACTACAATATAACTTGTTAAGCCTTGGTTGAGACTGCTTTCACCATGAAGGAATAAATTTTCGCCTCCATGGAGAGAGCCTAAAGTATATTCTGTATGAGAACAGGTCTGCTCTTTACAATTTTATTACGATAAATTTAATTACAATACGTACAACTGTTTATAAAAATGACATATTATATAAAAAATATATCTAGCTAGCACTACACCTCGTCTAGGCCCGTCCCGCGCGGCGGGTACCCAGCGCACTGGTCGCATTGCCCCGCTGTATAGCGAGGCTCAGGCGCGGGGCAAAATACTCACCAGCTCTGAAGTCCCCTTCTGCTCTTGTCAATTTCACTCTCATACGTCATAAAGAAACATAATGTTTTTATAAGTGCGACTTCTATTGAAAATTCATTCAATATAGTCCAGTTGCGCGTTGAGAAATATCGTACCGACAAGTTCAGCTATGTCAGTCCCTGGTCCTATGCCTATGTCCCATAGACCACTTAGACCAAATAGACATGAAATCGGTACTTTGTAAGCGAAACATTCTGTCAACGATGAGCGCATAGAGACGAAGCGGGGGACAGGGTTGCCGTATTAAAGAGATGCGTCAAGCAATTTCGCGCTCATGTGCGGGCAGACACCGGCGCCCTCCTGTTACAGGTCTATGGGGTAAGTGGTCTTTGTCAGTACCTGTATGGATGACTGCTAGTGACACTTTCATTTGAGCCCCTCCGTGTCTTGGAAGCATGTTAAGCAATTGCTCCTGGTTGCTGTCACTCTGTAGCAGTCGACAGGCCACGTCAGAGGCCTACGAGCGGCCTGAATAACTCTGACAATAGGGTTGGTCACTATACCACACGAAAAGATTGAAAATTTGAACAATGGAAAGACAAGTGAGGGCGGAGGAAGTGTCATGCAAGAGCGGAGTTTGTGATGTAAATATGGCTGATTCCATAGGCGGTTACTTGCTCCGTGGCTTTCACAGAAGCACTGCAAACTCAACTTCAGTTGTGACATTCAAAGTCGACCGCGATTTATATAGCATTGTTCAGGGGAACTGTGATATTGTTTTCTATTTACGGAACCGCAGCTCGGGGAATGTAGGATAAAAGAAAACTATGTTTCGTCGCCTTGAAGAGAAACCTCCGCTGTTGGCTTTTAGCTTTTCAAGAAGGAGTGGAAATCTGTTAAAATTAAGGGTGTTTTGGAACAATATTGATACAGAATATAGACCAGACTGACTGACTTACTCACATCCGAATAGCCCCAATTAAGTTGTAATTTCCAATCACTGCAATAGTTCATGCACCTGACGGGGTCAGTCATTGAGTGCATTCAGATGCGCTCAGAACAGTATATCCTCAATCAGTAGAAACAGAATAAGAAACGAGTATATCCGACAGAAGACAAAAGTGGTTGACATTGCTCATAGAATCAGTAAACTGAAGTGGCAGTAGCGTGGACACATCTGTCGTAGAACCGATAACCGATGGGGTAGACGAATTCTCGGATGGAGACCACGAACGGGTAAACGTAGTGTAGGGCGTCCCCCGACCAGGTGGAGGGATGATCTTTGCAAGATGGCTGGCAGAGACTGGATGCAGAGGGCCGAGAATAGAGTTGAGTGGCGCGCTTTGTGAGAGACCTACATCCAGCAGTGGACTGATACAGGCTGATGATGATGAGATGCGCTCAGAGACGAGTCCCGCTAGGTGCATCATATATTCCTTTAAATTAAAGCTCTCTATGAGGCCTACGCTTTGGAACCGTGACCGCGTGTAAGCCTTTTAAATGACCGGGTTTTGTGAAACCTGTGAATCCTAGGCACAAATATGTACGTAACTATTTATTATTTAATCAATGTCGGAACCGGGGAATCCCCATTCTTTGAGTGAATCTGAATTTCAAAATTATACTTAGTTGGAGCAACTTGCCGACTGGCAACACTGGTGTTTTTTTTAAATTATAAATAAATATAATCAATCTTTCTTTTCATACAATTTCGACAATTGTAAGAGCGAGCTTACACAATGCCGAGATTCAGAAACGATTTCGAGCGCGATCATAGTATGGACTATGTTAAAAGTCTACGTAATTTGACAGTCGGAAGAGCGATCTGACGCTAAGCTTGTACTCAAAACTGTCAATGAATATCGACCTACAGATAATCCTAGTTTGAGCGCATATGAGGTCTAGATTATCGTCATGACATGTGAATAGCTGGCCATTGGATAAAATTCTAATGACAGTTATTTCCAACTTATAGTAACGGTATTAAGTAAATTATACGCAATGATTTGTGATTACATGATGCATAAAAAGGCAATTACACTTTGCTTGCGTGGTATTAAGCTGTTGACGATCTAATGACCTACGTTGCGTGGGTGTAATGAGAATGACAGGGGCCTTTCTCTACAGACACCATCAAATTCAAATATATTTATTTGTAGAAACGGGTTACAGTGAGTTGGTACAAGCCCAAGGGTTACTGCGACCTCAAAGGTCTATTGTGATCCCCCCCCCCCCCCCCCCTCTTGGCGATGCCCTTGTTTACACGTACTCGTGTAACCAAGTGAATCTAGAGTTTTCTAAAATATATATATAGGATACAGAGTAGGTATTCCGTTCCGTAGGAGAACCCGGAGCCCTCCGAACAGCACGAGGTAGGCCATCGAGGGGGTTTTAGTGGGTACAAATCCCACATAACCCGTCCTCCCCCCCAGGAGGTCGGGTATCTTTTAAAAGATTTCCCCCCCGTTAACATAAAAAAAGGTATGTACCTATGTATGTATGTCGCATAATGAAAACAAAACCTGTAGGTACAATAATAACTGTAACAATTCTCACTTCTAAGTCACCATGACGAGTCGTCACATATCACGGCAATTTAAGAGTAGCCGTAACTCCATGGAATTGACTTTCACTGACGTCTAAACGTGATTCATCTAATGTATAAGTTACACGTTGGACAGTAACAAAATAAAGTAAATCAGCACAGTAGAATAAAAGTATCTACTTAGCTTATAAGTACTTTCTAAATGAATAGGTTTAGATCTAGATGTAGATAAAATAGGTTGCCAGCCACAGACAACTTACCCAATAGACATGAAATCAGTACAAATCTCTAGGTTACACGTGTCGCGAAGCAATGTTGCGCTCATGTGCAGGCAGACACGGACGCCCTCCTGGTACAGGGAGTACCAGTAAGTGGTATGTGCGTCAGGCCATGTCAAGCCTACCGGCGGCCTCAACAACTCTGACAAATAGAGTCACTATACCCGACTGCTGAATGGTCCAGTAGTGGTGGTGGTGGGGTCGCGCGACGATGGCAAGAGGCCTGACGCCATGACTCTCATGCCCTGGACGATGGGACGGCCTTTGGTATGGGATGCCATTTGCGTCGATACCCTAGCGCCGTCCCATCTTCCGGGGACTGTTAATAAGGTCGGCTATATGCGGCAGAATCTGCTGAAAACCTCAAACGGCGCAAATACGCAGGCCTCGGCGATTATTACGTATTTGAGCCGTTTGGGGTTGAGACGCTGGGACCATGGGGGCCGGGAGCACACCGCCTAATGAAGCAAATCTCCCGGCGCCTGGTCGAGGCCACGCGTGACCAAAGGGCTGGCGGCTACTTTGCCCAACGTGTTAGCCTCGCTATACAGCGGCGCAACGCCGCCAGCCTTTTGGGCACATTGCCAATTGTCCCCCAACACACTTGGCGCAGGTTTTTTTTTATATATTTTTTTTGTACATTTGTAGGTTATTAGATAAGATAAGAAATATTCTTTATTGCAAAGTAAAAGGAATTACACAAAAGAAATATGCTAATACAGTTATTAGTTTAAATAGTTTAGTTTAAATTTTTTTCTTTAGTTAGACAATAAAATTAAAATTGCAATTTAATAAATACTCGTATGTGTACATTTACATCCGGATGTAGGTAGATCTAAGCTGATAGACAGATCCCACAACCATGTGGAGCAATGGTTGTGGTCAAACCGCATTAACACGATTCCGGCTTGCACCGCAACATAACGAGAGCCGTTACCAGGCATTACCACTTGTTACAGAGCAAGTGAGAACTTCGTGGAAAAGTTTAAAAGTCCAGTGAGCTATGTATGAGTATTGAGGAGCTCAGTTCCAGCTCAGTTCCAGTTGCGATGATACATAAAAAAACCGGCCAAGTGCGAGTCTGCCTCGCGCCCCGAGGCTTCCGTGCAACGCTAACCCCGTAACTTTGCTCTAACGAAAAGATAAACTAGATTTAGATACCACTTTATCTTTGCCATTATCAAAATTTTATGTCCATACATCGATATACTCCTGATTAGTTCATCATCTGCCAATATAAGTTTGTAATAACCAAAGAGAGGGGGGGGGGGGGGGGGGGGGTGTAAGCAACACTTGCAGTACGATTTTAAATCTTACAACGCAGATAATAAGAACGGTTCAAAGTCCAAAAACAAAAAAAAAACAAAAAAAAATAAAATACTATTATCTAATTGTGTGATATAGGTACTGTAAATTGCTAATTGTAATTCTTTTTACCAATAAACGTATTATCGTATCATATCATCCGACTCCATTATATTTCAGTGAGAACCTTCTCGCATTCTGATAGATACCTTTCTATTGCAGTCGAGGTGACATGCGGAGGGACCGTCCAGAACAACCTGACGTACTTCATGTCGCCGGGATTCCCCGAGCTCTGGACGGGCGAGAGAGACTGCAACATCACCATAGAGAAGACCTTCGCCGGCATCATGCAGTTGAGGATCGACTTCGTGCACTTTGTTATTGTGAGTAGGTACACACGAAGACAGAGAATACAGAGGGTCTCAATAAGGTTAAAATAGTCCATGAAACGATCTTCTACAACTGATTCTTCAGGGAAAGATCCAGGGCAGAAGAATGCCAGGTAGAAGGAGAATATCACGGCTCAAGAACTTACGCCAATGGTACGGCAAGAGGACCAGGTCTCTATTCCGTGCGGCGTTGTCGAGAGTGCAGATTGCCATAATGATCGCCAACCTTCGTAAGATGACGGCACCATAAGAAGTAGAAGTCCATGAAATCTCGACCAGGCTGATCCACGCCTCCGGCGACCTGAAGGCTGGCGCTTGCCTCTCGCAAAAGCTTAGCTTGGCCATACAGAGAGGTAATGCAGCCAGCGTCCTCGGCACGATGCCCTGTGGAGGGGAGCTGGACGACCACGTGTACCTTTTATAATATATAATTTTTTTACACAATTAATATTTATTGTAAATATTAAAGATTACAACTAAATATTTATATTGAGTTGTAATCTTTAATATCTATACATATAATAAGACTGTAAAAAAGTTGTGTCTGTACATTAGATATGTTTTGAAAAGAATAATTGTAATGTGTTTTAGGATCGATACTGATGCCAAAACACTAATTTTTAGAATTTTTGTCTGTTTGTCTGTGACTTTGTGCAAGTATCACGCCATAACTACTGAAGGGATTTTGATGGGAGTTTCACTAGGAGATAGCTGAAATATCCGGACAGCTCATAGGCTATAAGCCATTGCGGTATGTGATGTGGAAACAGGGATCCAGAGAGGAAGATCTGCCTCCTGATCACCCTCCATCCTCCTCCTCTACGCAAACGAAGTTCCGGGGTACAGCTAGTTTACAATAAATGAGTATATTAAAATAAGGTATCTTAACCTTTTACTCAAAAACTACTGGACCTTTAATCATTCTTTTACAGTTAGGTGCGTAGTTTAAATTTTTATCTGTCTAACAGTGAAGGAATTCTTGTAATTTTAGTTTTTAAGTTTAGTTTTGTCTGAAAAACTACTGTCTTGTCCGATTGTGAAAAATCTTTTACTGGTTTAGCTTAGATAACAGACTACATTATTACTAGATTTTGACAACATTTCATCCAATTAGATCAGCTGTAACTATGTCTCTCCTTAAATTACACTAAACCAGATCTTCGACTCTTCTCATCCGGTCACCTGAACACCAAATAACTCTTATTCCAGGGTCAACCAAACAGAAGGACAGGTGAATGCGACGAAGACGCCATGATCTTGGGCGAAGGCAGGAACAACTTCACCATCTGCGGTCAGAACCATGGACAACATAGTGAGTATGTAATAACTGTGAAAGCATACTTCTTTTGAAAAAAAATTTCAGCATACAACCCGCTCCTTGGCATACACTCCATAATCCTTCAAGTGACACGATCCAAGGAACCATCTTCATCATCATGATCATCATGGACATGTTCGCCTCAGCCAGAGTTCCTGACTTCTTTGGAATCATGAGATCACGAGTTGCTTCTTTTAAGTAGCGTCTCATAAAAGGTTAAAGGAAAAAGGCATTTGGTACAGGACGATACAACCGGAACCGTTCAAAACCCCTTGGATTGATGATAGCTCAATGAGTAGGCGTGACATGGTTACAGCTCTGAGGACGCTCCGGACACATTCCATTGAATAAATTCGCGTTCATGATGGGCAAGGTCCCGTCCCCAAACTGCGAGGAGTGTGGCGTGGTGGAGGATATACATCATGTTCTAATGGAGTGTGTGCGGAACGGGGCTCTTAGAAGACAAACATTTGTTGACTCCAACATGTGGGATGTTGGTGTGTGTAACAGCTCACTAGCCTCCCCCATGTCGGAAAAAGTAGCGTCTCCGTGCCTCTGACAATGGGATTCTCCGCGCGATGTGCGAATGCCTGGAGAGTCCTATCCTGAAATACTGGCTCTCCGTGCAGCGGGACTCGAACCGAAAGTGCTGTATCTACAGACATAAGATATACCTGCTTAGTTGTTTTAATATGTCTATCATTTATTAGTACTGTTTTATTTGTGTAATAGAAATTATTATGGGTGCATGCTTACCTGCAATAAATGATATTATTATGTATCTCTCTAGGTTTCTCGGGTTTAAGAAAACCCGGTCCTTAGAAAGGCTTGTACGGAGACACAGGTCCAACGCGTAGAGTCCCCTTAGAGAACTTTAATTTGAAGAGATATGTGATACACCTAGCGGGACCCGTCTCTGAGCGCATCTGACTGCACTCAATTATTATTATAATTATCATCATCAGCCCGTGTCAGTCCACTGCTGGACGTAGGCCTCTCCCAAAGCACGTCACTAAACCCGATTCTCGGCCTGTGGAATCCAGTCTCTGCCAGCGTCATGGTAATCCCTCCATGTGGTCGGGGGGCTTCCAAATCGAGCCACATTGTAATAACACAATTAAAATTAAACCATAATTTAACTTTTCATGACCACAGCGCCCATTTTACGTGTTCCGACTTTATATTAACACATTTCCATTATACCCGCGTCTCGGCTTTTTGAAAATGGCGGGAAACGACGGTTGCGAAATTATTTAATAATTTTCAGTTTAATGTCTACAGTGGGTGTTTTGTGTTTAATATCACGTTAAATTAATCAGAAAATGTTCGCGAATGACAGTATGGTGAAGTTATTGGAGAATTCAAGCAGGATCTAAAGTTTGGCGCTAGAGTCAAGATTCCCACTACGAGCTCGGGAGTGAACGTGACTGTCGAGCTGCTTCGTCTACAGTGATTGACGCTACGGCGTCTCCTGTGGATGAAGAGAAGAAGACGCGGCTACCCAGGGTGATGACGCCCCTGGAGGAAGATAGAAGACTATTATACAATGAATTTTCTGTAACATGACATTGACAAATGACGAACTGTCGAGTCCATTAATAAAATAAATAAAACCCGCGTCTCTTTCCATGACCTTTTATTAAAACGGGACGTTAAAGTGACTTTTATTATTTTTTCACGACTACAACGTGATAAAATATTCAAATTGAAGGGAAGGCGGAATAATACGTCGGAGCATAAAAGTCATGTCCTAAGGTTGTGTAAGATCCCTAAAGACTTTCAGTTCGGGGCAAGGACGAAAGAAACCTGATACGGGAAGGAAGGAAATAAGGCTTTAAAGGTCGCTTAATGTCACGGTATTCATAAACCTAGTTAAACCTCACTTTAAGGATGCCTCACTAAAGGTTGCCTCTGTAATTCCATGTTGCTGTGCCCTACAGGGTGCATATGTCATAGTTTTAAGACCTAATTGTATTAATGTACATTCTGACATGTGTATGCAATTAAATAAATTGAAATTGAAATGGCATCAATTTTGTTCTTTCTGACAAATTGAATACATGTTGCCTCCTTCAGACTATACCCAGACCAATGTCTCGTTTATACTGCCTACTGTTGGATAGTACCAAAGTAAAGATAGTGCCAATAAACTAGATCTGATAAACCGTTACATAGTTCGGTAGGACCGTTTATTGTACCTAGTTTATTATTGGGGACCAGAGGCGTGGCGAGTGTTCAAAGAACTGTCGTCGCGCCTCATTGACTCGTCGGGTGACCAAAGGGCTGGCGCTTACCTCGGCCAGCGTACATCGCTGGCTATACAACGAGGTAACGTCGCCAGCCTTTTGGGCACTCTTCCGCAGGGCAGCGATTTGGCCCCAATTTTTTATTTATAAGTATATATTTATTATTATTATTTTATAAAGATGACTGTAAAAACTTTTATGTGGCAAATTAAAAAACTGTAAAATAATTAAAAAAAAAATGTTTGTTAGTTCATTCGTAATTTAGGTACCAAATTGAACTAGGCTAGGGTTTCAACGGAATCGCCTCCGTATTGGTGGTCGGAGATTTCAACGCCAAATCAGTGGCGTGGGGTTCCCCGGCGACCAATGCGCGTGGGATAGTGCTGGAGGAGTGGGCGATGTCCATGGGTTTGTCCGTTCTTAACCGGGGATCTGAAAACACATGCGTGCGACGACAGGGCGGTTCAATTGTGGATGTTGCGTTTGCAGAGGCCGCCCTAGTTCGTCGTGTTCTAGATTGGAGGGTCGAGGTAGGGGTGGAGACATTATCGGACCACCTGTATATACGGTTCGATGTCTCCACCTCCGCCGTCACCCCAATAGGAGGTAATCGATCCCCGGTTGCAGAAAGAACCCGCTGGGTTCTCGGGAGGCTCGACCGCGAAGTCGCTAAGGAGGCCGCCTTGGTGGAAGCCTGGTCGATGGACTCCGGTCTCGGACACCAGGATGAGGAGGTGGACGCAGTGGCGGATCGGCTCGGCGAGGCACTGACACGTGTTTGTGATGCGGCCATGCCTAGAGCCGGACCGGTCCCCCCGAGGCGTAAGGTGTACTGGTGGCGTCCAGAGCTTCGCGAAATGCGGAAGACATGTGTGGCGGCGCGGCGCCGGTACACCAGGAGCAGAAGAAGAAGTGTCCGAGACCTGAGTCTCGAAGACGAGCTATACGCGTCGTATAGAGGCGCGTGCACCGCTCTCCAGGATGCCGTCAAGGAGGCAAAGAAGGAGGCCTGGGAAGAGTGGCTCGATACGCTCAACAGAGATCCGTGGGGGCGCCCCTATAAGGCCGTGACAAAAAAGCTCCGACCTTGGGCCCCCCCATTGACCACGAGCCTCGAGCTACGCTTTGTGGAGGAGGTCGTGGAAACCCTCTTT
This sequence comes from Tachystola acroxantha, assembly GCA_963506565.1. Lineage (NCBI taxonomy): Eukaryota > Metazoa > Arthropoda > Insecta > Lepidoptera > Oecophoridae > Tachystola > Tachystola acroxantha. Next base: position 11,978,649 of record OY735884.1, on the reverse strand, counting down.
CCGCAAAGTGAAGATCGGTGGGTACCTCCGTCGATGGGTCAGTCGGAGGGGCTCAACGAGGAGGAGGAAGTGCCACCCGTGTCAGAGGCGGAGCTTGGAGTGGCGGTACTGAAGCTTCGTGCTAAAAAGACCGCCCCCGGCCTAGACGGGATCCCGGGCCGTGTCTTGGCGCTGGCCTCCGTGGAGTTGGAGGCCCAATTCCTGCGCCACTTCACGGCGTGTCTGCGGGGAGGACGATTTCCGGCAAAATATAAGACCGGTGGCCTCGTCCTCCTGCGCAAGGCGGGTCGTCCGGCCGAACAAGCCTCGGCCTATCGGCCAATTGTGCTGCTTGACGAGACGGGCAAGTTGTTCGAACGAATCGTCGCAGCCCGTCTCGTCAAGCACCTCGAGGAGGTGGGGCCGAACCTCTGTGACCGCCAATTTGGCTTTCGCAGAGGACGGTCGACCATCGACGCCATCTCGGCAGTGATGGCGATCGCGAAAGAGCAGGTGGCCCAGCGGGGGGTGTTGATGGCGGTGTCTCTTGATATCAAGAATGCCTTCAACACCCTTCCCTGGCCCACAATCAAGGAGGCATTAGTCTTCCACCGCGTCCCGCAATACTTGCGAGACGTGGTGGCAGACTATTTCGCCGACCGGGCGATTGAGTACCCGACCAGTGGCGGCTGGGCGAGAAAGGCGATGGCGTGCGGCGTCCCACAGGGGTCGGTCCTAGGTCCGCTCCTGTGGAACATCGGTTATGACTGGGTGCTGCGCGGCGATAATCTCCGGGGGGTCGACGTAACTTGTTACGCAGACGATACCCTCGTGACCGCTCGCGGCAGCACTCACAGGGAGGCGGCCATTCTCGCCACGGCGGGAGTCGCGCACGTGGTGCGGCGTATCTCTGCGCTAGGGTTGGAGGTCGCGCTGCACAAATCCGAGGCCCTGACATTCCACGGACCTCGGAACGCGCCTCCGGCTGGGGCGCAAATTGTTGTTGGGGGGACCTCCATTGCCGTCGGTAAGGCGATGCGGTACCTGGGCGTCGTCCTGGACGGGCGGTGGAGGTTCGAGGAGCATTTCCGGCGACTGTCGCCAAAGCTGGTGGCCTTCGCCGGGATGCTCGGGTCGTTACTCCCCAACATCGGGGGTCCGAGCGGAGCGTGCCGCCGTTTGTACGACGGTGTAGTTCGCTCCATGGCACTCTACGGAGCGCCAATATGGGCGGACTCCCTGAGCGCCCGAACAACGGTCCTGCTGCGACGCCCGCAGCGGGCCATAGCGCTCAGGGCGGCCCGAGCGTACCGCACCGTCTCCAGAGAGGCGGCGTGCGTCTTAGCCGGTAGCCCGCCGTGGGACCTAGAGGCCGGGGTCCTGCAGACGGTCTACCGGCGTTGCGCGGAAGCGCGTGAGGAGGGTTCTCCCCCACTCCCGGAAGAGGTCAAACGCTGGCGCGAGTTGGCGCGCGATAGCCTCTTCCGCAACTGGGCAGAGAGAATGGTCGACCCGGTGGTGAGCCGGGAACTTTTGGAGGCCGTTCGACCTGTGCTACGCCCATGGGTCGAACGGAAGTTCGGGTCTATGACCTACCACCTAGCGCAGGTCCTGACGGGGCATGGTTGCTTTGGAAGGTACCTGTGCGAGGTGCTGGGTCGAGAGCCGGACCCCCGGTGTCACCACTGCGGTGCTGACGTGGACACGGCGCATCACACCCGCGCCGTGTGCCCCGCATGGGCCGAGCCGAGGCGAGACATCGCGGCCGCCACTGGAGGCGACCTCTCGCTGCCCGCCATAGTGCGAGCAATGGGCAGCGAGGAAGGATGGAAGATGGTGGCGGATTTCTGCGCCACCATCATGAAGGCGAAAGAGTCGGCGGAACGGGAGCGCGAGGTCGACCCTCTCTCGCATCCGATCCGCCGACGGCGAGCGGGCCGCAGGCGACGGGCGTACGTCCGCCGCCTGCCGCCCTAACGGGGACTTGCGGGCGTCGGGTCGGGGGGTCCGGCGCTCGCTTAGAGGTCCCGAGCTGTAAGGCGTCTCGTCCTGTGTTCCGAGACGCCTTAAGCGGAGGTTTAGGGGTAAACCCGAAGACGGGCCCACGCGGGCGGCCGCCGACGAGGTTGTGGTATTTGGCGCTGCGTTCCCACAACCTCGTCCAAACGCGGTGAGTTGAACACCTTGGGGTTTTAGTGGGTATAGGACCGTATTGTGACGGGAGTCCCACATACTCACCGCGCGCCCCTCCTTATTGGCGCGGTGAGATGCGAAAAGCATTTCCCCAAGTAAAAAAAAAAAAAAAAAAAAAAAAAAAAAAAAAAAAAAAAAAGGGTTTCAACGGAATATTTGTTTACTTACAAAAAGGTCTGTTTTTCAACCGACTTCAATACATTTTCTTTCAGATCAAATCGTTATCATTAATTTTATTCTGTCACATAATTTCAATCCTCTGGGCGCATCTCTACAGTATTGATTATTATCTCATAAAAATATAATTACTATTATGACCTAAGACGGGTTTAAGGTTGTCGCAGACGTAACGCCCCGAAAAGGGATATGCGCTCGCCGCGCCGCCTCAACTCGAGTCGTTCATGATTCTTTGTATGAAACTCCATACTGCAACGCACCCTAATCGCTTCCCTACATTATTTTGACAACTGGTTGACAGCGAGAGGTGAGTCGAGGCGGTGCCGGGTAGGTACGCGTGCGACAACGCTGAACCATTTAACCATTAAGTAATGAAGGTACTTCATTGCTTCATGCGTAGGTATATGTAAATATGTCTTTCCCAGTATACTACACGCTAACAAACCAAGAAACCCGCGAGGCAGGCGAGCTGCCTTCATTGAAGAGCACACGCCTTTCGATCTTAATGCGAGGCAGCGATATGCCTCGGCTGTGGCTGCTGCGCCTCGCACAGATGCCTCTAGCACAATCAGCGCCCCACGAGTGCCTTCAGTACTATACTGAAAATAACGGTGAGTATTTTATGTCTTTTTTCGAGGCGTTAAAACCACATATGCCTATTATCAGGCAGTAATTTCTTAAACCACCCTTAACATGACTCTTATAGCTTATACTTCAATAATACTTTATTATTTCGTTCCATGACGACCTTAAAGTAAGCTTATTAAGGTCGTCATGGTACGAAATAAAAAAGTATTACTGAAGTAATCCTGCTATAAGAGTTCATGGTGGTTCATGCTGGTTGCTAACGCCTCGTCGAAAGTTTATGGTTAGAATTTTTTAAATAAGATGTACTTAATTAAGATTTAAATGGTTTTAGTAGTCTTTGTGAAATGGACACAACCCAACGGCAACATAGTAAGTTAACGCCACAATTTTGACGTTACCTGATTGGTCGACCGTAAAGATGGTGGCGCTAAAATTGTGGATTACCTACCTATTTTAACGATACTTCCCAATGTGACTCTAGCTTCACAATTACAACAACAGATACCAGTAGATAAGTAGGTATCGATACTTCAAAAATAAATACCATACCTCATAACACAATATATTCAGTGTCATCAAACAGGCCTACTTTAATTTATCTTTTTGTGACTCATAGTACAGTCGAAGACAGAGATAAGTATACAGGGGGCCTCAATAAGGTTGAGGTTTTCTCAAAAACTACTGGACCTAATTTAATAATTATTTTACAGTTACATAGTTTTAACTTTTATCTATCAAACAGTACAATAATTCTTGCACTAGGTCAAGTAGTTTTTGAGATAATCTCTACCTTAAAAACTCTCCTGTACACCTTTCTCTGTGTTCCACCGTACCTACAGCTGCATACCTAATAACTATGACGGGCTTATTTGGAAGAGATCACTTTTAGCCATAAGGCCAGCCTTGTATTGCTATCACTTAGTGTAAATCGTCTTTAAATGTATCTTATTGCGAAATAAAGTTTCTTTTTGCATTTTTAGAAAGCACGCGCTTACCCTACTCTCAGTTGGCTATTATCTTCGCCTCGTAATGAGATAAATTTTATTTACGTACATAATAACATTAACACTGATTAAGAGTTGCCGCGAAATGCCATAACCTTGATTAATACCACAAAATTAATTAATATTTATAATCCCTGGGTACTCTGTTCGAACCGCTGCGAGCGCCTGCGAAATTGAATTAGTGAAATTGTTGATGTTGCGATTATCATTTTATCAGGCGCTTGTTAACTAGAGTCTAACTTTTATTAGCAATTTTAGTCGGATTATCTCAGTTTAATTTATTAAAGTTACCAATATCCAAGTTTCTAGGAAAATTGGAAGCAATTTAGTTCGCTCGTAAATACGAGTTGCTACAGAGAAATACACGGATAATGAAGAATTCGTAGATCAAGAGAGGCCTTGTTTCCTAGAGTAGGGCTGGTTAAAATTGCCTTACAAAATTATCCTTCACAAAGAGTTCTTAGGGCGTCATATCAATTAAAAGATGTGCTGCTGAGAGTTTTTTGGCTCTTTTTCTTCTCTGCCAATGCAGAGAACAAAACATAAACATTTACGCAATTGTAAATGTTTATTTATGTCCAAAAACATACAAAACAAAGAGATGGTGATTCTTCGTAAATCTTGCTTAAGCTTGTTGCAAAGTATAGATCCTAATAGAATCGAATACCATCAGCCTTTTTTATGTTCCTGTTTGGGTCTGTCCTTCCCTTACATCGAGGAGGCTGATGACCCCACTCGCGCGGCAGGGGGGGGGGGGGGGGGGGGGGGGGGGATCATGGGATCCATACACCATACCGGCCCAATGAGGATTGATGGCCTCTGATTTTTTAATTTTATTCATAGTCTCACGATGTTTTCCGTCATATGTCCATGATATAAAAACGTAAGTACGAGTACATAAGAATATTAATTATACAATAGACGAATGCAATTTATAGTTCTTCTCACAATAGTCTTGATCTAACAATTCTTTTTAATCCGTGTAGGACAGTAAAGTGAGACAATGTAAGGCGCACCTCGCTACGATAGCAAAATTGGATTAGTACCCGTAGTCTAGAGTTTACTACGTAGGTCCAGATGGAGCCTGACTGCTGTATGCTGCTTCGTAATACGACTTTGTTAGCCTTACAGCGGAACCAACAACGAAATAAGTGAATCTAACGAAGTCACAATAGTTCAACGAGGGCATGATAATGAGATAGTTAGATACTGTGGAACACAGAGAAAGGTATACAGGAGAGTTTTTAAAGTTGAGATTTTCTCAAAAACTACTTTACTTATTGCAAAAATTCTTTCACTGTTTGATTGATAAAAGTCAAAACTATGTAATTGTAAAATAAATATTAAATTCGGTCCAGTAGTTTTTGAGAAAATCTCAACCTTATTGAGACCACTGTATACTTAACTGTCTTCGACTGTACGTACCATCATCCACATCAAAGCACATCAGTGTAACACTTTGGACCGTTCTTATTATCTGCGTCGTAAGAGTTGAAATCATACTGCAAGTGTTACCATTGATCTGCTGTTGTCCGTACTTACAAAAAGTTTGATACCTAAGATAAATATACCTTCTTTATTGTACGATCTACCTCAGACAAAAGGCGTGTCCCCAAAGTGTAAAGAAGAATCTTTGTACCTAAAATGTAGCCCTTTTTACCAGGCACAATAAAGTCCTTCAACTACGCTATCAACGGCCGTCACCTCGCTGGCCAGGAGTACAAGGCCTGCGTTAGGAGAAACACGAAAAGCTGCGGCGTCAGATACTCACCCTGCGATAACCGCTCCTTCAGGATCGGGCCCGGGGGAGACAGGACTCAGGTCCTGAATTATGCTGGTAAGAGGATTAAAGTTTAAGTTTGAGGATAAAGTAGATTGCTTCTTCTCGTGTGGTTTAGTGACCAAACCTATTGTCTGAGTTGTTCAGGCATCTCGGAGGCTTCTGACATGGCTTAATAATTGCTGCCGAGCGACAGAAACCGGGACCAACTGCTTAACGTACGCCACGGGATACCAATGGGCTCAGATGAAAATGACAATAGGTCACTTATACATTGATAGATCTCGCCCAACGTTCGTGAACTTGTACCATCGTTTTTATCGCAACTGGACTAAGAAACCCTATAATTCTTGGATTGCTCGGGACTTATGTAGGTCCACACAAATGTGAGGATGCAGGGAATGAGATACAGATCTGAAGTTTGGCTATATTGTGGTTCGATTTTCTGTATCGATGATAATATCTGTATTAGTGGGGCCACTGTGAAACCAAGTAAATCTAAAGTGCTCTAAAAGGACTCTGAGAGGTTCACCTTCACCACCCATCACGCTATGGTCCACGAAGGCGAAAGGTATGCGGCAGTAAGTTGTTTAGATGCACAACGCTAATCCCTAAACAGCACAACCTGGCAAATGTAATTTTATAGGTACGTTTCTAGGAAGTGTTCAAGTATATTTATTGGTAGACTTAGAATGCCATTACTTCTACCACACCTACCATTATTAGGCTTGGAGTCAGGTCCTGGCGGACAAGGCGGTGCCGGCACAGGTTTCTACGGTCCAGACGGCTCCTTCATTCCTGGGTCTTCATCAGCCCCTATATCGACGACACCAAGAGCATCCACCGTCGCCATGGATGAACAGATCATGGATCCTGATAACGGTTTCAGAATTTGATACCCCTGTTTGCAAGATGGCTTGTTTCCTGTAGTTTGTCTATCTGCAGTGATGTGGTTTATTTTCAGTTGTTTTGTTAGTATATTGCATGTTTAATATTCCTAGATTACCTACTTTTCTAACGAAGCAAAGGTCCTTCCCGTAATTGCATTGATTTTAATTTTCTTGGTGCTTTGTAGAAAGTAGGTCCCGCAAGATATGAATCCATTATGTTACTATATTATGTATTACTAGGTAATTCCTAATTTGTAGAAAGGTATTCTTCTTTCCCATTTACGATTAGAATAGCTTCAGGAATAAGGTGTAGTTTAGTTAGAGAGTAAACTAAGTAGATTAAGTATTTCTATCACTAACTGATCTACCTATTCGGTTTCTTTTTATTCAGGTATCGGATTTACAGTAACCATATTTATCGTTCCTTGAATAATAATTAAGTTTACTTAGTTTGCATTCAGTGCAACTAATTATATTATTGTGAATCCATTCAAAACTTACTCTAAATTGTAAAACATTGACAAGGCCTCTTTACAGCCGCAATTATGTATATCATTTTGTTATATCCCGTGGGTCGGCTCTTTGCCCTGTTTCTCTTTTCGTACATCTAGCCGTAACCTAGTTTGTATTCTGTACCTTATATTATTGTTACATTATGTATGACATAACCAAGTGTTCCCTAGAGCTCCTAAGGTTGAATAAATGAAGTATTTAACAAAGTTGTCATAAACCTTGCATTTGGTGCCTTTTCTGGTTATGATGTAGGTAATGATTGAAGTTATTGTCAGAGCTATTCAGGCAGCCCGTATGCCTCTGACGTGGCCTGACGACTGCTGCCGAGCGATAGCAACCGGGATCAACTGCTTAACGTGCTTTCTGAGGCACGGAGGGCTCAAAATACCTCCAGCCAGATACAACTCCCAACTGGACAATAAATGTCACTGAATATTTTCTGAAATTCCGGATTCAATCTACGTGACTTCGTATCTTTCGGACAAGCAGATGAACTACCTGTTGATAAGCGGTCATCGTTACCTCTCTAGGTTTTCAAAAGAAACGTGCCTCTTTATGCATCCAATATCATGGCTTTGTGGAAAGTCATTGGGGGCAGACACACCACTTACTCCATAGACATGAAATCGGTACAAATATGCAAGCGAAACATTCTGTCAACGATGAGCGCATAGAGACGAAGCGTATTATTTACTATTTACTATTTACTATTACTATAATATATATAGCTACAATACCACTCACTCACTGATTGACACGTGGATTGAGGAACCTGGAGGGTGTGGGGGTGTGGTGGGGGGTTGGTTGTATAGACTTTGGGGATGTGATGTGCGGAAAAATATAGCGGTCCCCCTGGGGGTTGTTTATCTTGGGGTCACTATGGTGAACTCTGAGATGCGTAGTTCGATTTGGACCAAATTTGAAACAAATGTGAAAAATACAATCTAATAAAAGATTTTTTTTTTAATTTTGAAAAAAACAAAATGGCGGCCGAGTTATAAGAAAAAAAGTGGGGGGGACGAAAAAGACCCAAAAGTAGGGTACTGGTAAATAGAGTTGGGTGAGCCGTAGGGAGGGGTGCAATATGTCGTTGGAATGGGTAAATCCTCTACTTTACCCAAAAAAATGGGGGGTTAAAAAAAACAAAATGGCCGACGAGTTGTGAGCGATTGAAAAAAAGGGAGGGAAATCACGAGTGGGCAAAGCGATATTACTCCCAGATGGCAACACCGCACAGCTTCGGCTTGTATGGGGCGGTTGTAGGTCTCGGGGAGTAGTGTTGCCAGGAAAAAAAAAATTCCCCGAAATCGGGGTAATTTACCCCACAGGACCGAAAAAGGTGACAAATGGAAATAGGGACTTTACGAAAATTCTGGGTATGCAGTCCGATGAGGTTGGCCCACCCAAATGACATTTGGGTATTTTTATCGAAATCCGCTGGCAACACTGAGATTGGCGAATTTTTTTAAATTTTCGCGAGTTGCTAACTTTGGAGGGCAACTTTGTTAGACCAAGTTTGAGCTAGCGCAACGGTTTAAATGCAGTTTGTTGGGAAATTTAGTCTAGATAAAAAGAAAAATGAGGAAATTTTTTTAAAAACAAAATGGCGGCGAGATGGGAGGCAAAATTTTAAAAAGTTGAAAAATTGGGAATTTTCAAATCGATATTACTCCCAGATGCCAACGCCGCAGAGCTTCGGCTTGTATGGGCCGGATGTAGGTCTAGGGACGTAGTGTTGCCAGGAAAAAGAAATTTCTCAAAAAGTCGGGTAATTTACCCCACAGGGTCCAAAAATGTGACAAATGGAAATAAGGACTTTAGGGAAATTCTGTGTATGCAGTCTGGTGAGATTGGTCCACCCAAATGACATTTGGGTATTTTCATCGATATCCGCTGGCAACACTGGGATTGGCGAATTTTTCAAATTTTTGGGAATGGTCAGATAAATTGAGTTAGATTGTTCTACCAAGTTTTAGCTAGCGAAAAAGTTTAAATGCAGTTTGTCGGGCAATATAGTCCAGATAACCAGAAAAATCCGAAAAGTGGGAAAAAAACAAAATGGCGGCGAGTTGGGTAATAAGATGGTAAAAAGTAGAAAAATTGGGAATTTTCAAAGCGATATTACTCCCAGATGCCAACGCCGCAGAGCTTCGGTTTGTATGGGCAGGATGTAGGTCTCGGGACGTAGTATTGGCGTGAAAAAGAAATTTCCCCGAAATCGGGGTAATTTATCCCACAGGACCCAAAAAGGTGACAAATGGAAATAAGGACTTTAGGGAAATTCTGAGTATGCAGTTCGATGAGGGTAGCTCACCCAAATGATATTTGACAATTTTCGTCGAAATCCGCTGGCAACACTGGAAGTTATGCGACTTGAAAGTTGTGGTCAGAGCCCCGTTTGGGCGCCAACTTTGTTAAAGAAATGTTGCGCTAGAGCAATAAAATATATGCCATCTGTTAGGTACTATCCTGTACTTACTCATAAACGTCTAAAGTATTTAAAAATCCAAGATGGCCGCCAAAATTTTGATATTTGAAAGTATCGAAAATTTCCCCATACATTTTCCTATACAAAACGAATGAATACTGCAGGTCTATATAAAACCGTGGTCAATGCTTCCAATAATCGATGTCCATCGACAATTATAACGAGGCCGAAGGCCGAGCATCCACCCGCGAGGCCGCAGGCCGAGCTCCGCGTAGGGCGAAGCCCGAAGCGACCGGCCCGCGAGGCCGTAGGCCGAGCTCCGCGTAGGGCGAAGCCCGGAGCGTCCCACCCGCGAGGCCGCAGGCCGAGCTCCGCGTAGGGCGAAGCCCGAAGCGTCCCCCTTGGCAACCACCCGAGCAACCACCAACAACCACCCGCGAGGCCGCAGGCCGAGCTCCGCGTAGGGCGAAGCCCGAAGCGACCCTCCCGCGAGGCCGTAGGCCGAGCTCCGCGTAGGGCGAAGCCCGAAGCGACCCTCCCGCGAGGCCGTAGGCCGAGCTCCGCGTAGGGCGAAGCCCGTAGCGTCCCACCCGCGAGGCCGTAGGCCGAGCTCCGCGTAGGGCGAAGCCCGAAGCGTCCCCCTTGCCAAGCGGATACAATACGACCATCTGTGTCGCCTAAATAACCTTGGCGAGGCCATAGGCCGAGCTCCGCGGAGGGCGAAGCCCGGAGCGTCCCCACGCCAGCAAAAGCTAAAAGGAAAATGCGTATACGCTCCGAATAAGAATGAATTTTTGAAATCTATATAAAGATGATAACACTTGTCTTTTGAAGTACGTCTTTATTTAGTGCCAGGCCTACGGTCATTTGGGGTATTGCATGCTCTATATTTATAATCAGTTTAACAACTTTAAATAAAACTATTATCGAAACATGTCCATTTCATAACGTTTTGAATTTATACCTTTCGGGCGTCGCTTGATTTACAAGTGGCAAGACAAATTACATTGCACGCACACCAAATTGCAAAAGAAACAAACCCAGAGAAATAATTTAGTTAGTTGCGCCGCCTCCAAACCTACAGGAATAAGAAAGCCCCGCGGGCCGCTCGCGGCCCGCGCTCCCACGCACCTACTAGTTTTACTATAATATATATAGCTACAATACCACTCACTCACTGATTGACACGTGTTTTGAGGAACCTGGAGGGGGTGGGGGTTGGGTTGGGGGTTGGTTGTATAGATTTTGGGGATGTGATGTGCGGAAAAATATAGCGGTCCCCCTGGGGGTTGTTTATCTTGGGGTCACTATGGTGAACTCTGAGATGCGCAGTCCGATTTGGACAAAATTTGAAACACATGTAAAGAATAGCATCTAATCGAGAATTTTTTTTTTAATTTTGAAAAAAACAAAATGGCGGCCGAGTTATAAGAAAAAAAGTGGGGGGGACCAAAAATACCCAAAAGTAGGGTACTGGTAAATCGAGTTGGGTGAGCCGTAGGGAGGGGTGCAATATGTCGTTGGAATGGGTAAATCCTCTACTTTACCCAAAAAAATGGGAGGTTAAAAAAAACAAAATGGCCGACGAGTTGTGAGCGATTGAAAAAAAGGGAGGGAAATCACGAGTGGGCAAAGCGATTTTACTCCCAGATGGCAACACCGCAGAGCTTCGGCTTGTATGGGGCGGTTGTAGGTCTCGGGGAGTAGTGTTGCCAGGAAAAAAAAAATTCCCAGAAATCGGGGTAATTTACCCCACAGGGTCCAAAAATGTGGCAAATGGAAATAGAGACTTTACGAAAATTCTGGGTATGCAGTCCGATGAGGTTGGCCCACCCAAATGACATTTGGGTATTTTCATCGAAATCCGCTGGCAACACTGGGATTGGCGAATTTTTTTAAATTTTCGGCAGTTGCCAACTTTGGAGGACAAATTTGTTAGACCAAGTTTGAGCTAGCGCAACGGTTTAAATGCAGTTTGTTGGGAAATTTAGTCGAGATAAACAGAAAAATAAGGAATTTTTTTTAAAAACAAAATGGCTGCGAGTTGGGAGACAAAATTTGAAAAAGTTGAAAAATTGGAAATTTTCAAAGCGATATTACTCCCAGACGCCGCCACTTTAGAGAAACGCTATGTACGGGTCAATTGTAGGTTTTGGGGAGTAGTGTTGCCAGGAAAAAGAAATTTCCCAAAAAGTCGGGTAATTTACCCCACAGGGTCCAAAAATGTGACAAATGGAAATAACGACTTTAGGGAAATTCTGGGTATGCAGTCTGGTGAGATTGGTCCACCCAAATGACATTTGGGTATTTTCATCGATATCCGCTGGCAACACTGGGATTGGCGAATTTTTCAAATTTTTGGGAATGGTCAGATAAATTGAGTTAGTTTGTTCTACCAAGTTTTAGCTAGCGAAAAAGTTTAAATGCAGTTTGTCGGGCAATATAGTCCAGATAACCAGAAAAATCCGAAAAGTGGGAAAATCAAAATGGCGGAGAGAGTGGAGGTAAAAGTGTAAAAAGTACAAAAAAATGGAATTTTCAAAGCGATATTTCTCCCAGATAGCGCCACTTTAGAGAATCGCTATGTATGGGTCAGTTGTAGCTTACGGGGCGTAGTATTGCTATAAAAAAGAAATTTCCCCGAAATTCGGGTAATTTACCCCACAGGACCAAAAAAGGTGACAAATGGAAATAAGGAGTTTTGGGAAATTATGGGTATGCAGTTCGATGAGGGTAGCTCACCCAAATGATATTTGACCATTTTCATCGAAATCCGCTGGCAACACTGGAAGTTATGCGACTTGAAAGTTGTGGTCAGAGCCCCGTTTGGGCGCCAACTTTGTTAAAGAAATGTTGCGCTAGAGCAATAAAATATATGCCATCTGTTAGGTACTATCCTGTACTTACTCATAAACGTCTAAAGTATTTAAAAATCCAAGATGGCCGCCAAAATTTTGATATTTGAAAGTATCGAAAATTTCCCCATACATTTTCCTATACATAACGAATGAATACTGCAGGTCTATATAAAACCGTGGTCAATGCTTCCAATAATCGATGTCCATCGACAATTATAACGAGGCCGAAGGCCGAGCATCCACCCGCGAGGCCGCAGGCCGAGCTCCGCGTAGGGCGAAGCCCGAAGCGACCGACCCGCGAGGCCGTAGGCCGAGCTCCGCGTAGGGCGAAGCCCGAAGCGTCCCACCCGCGAGGCCGCAGGCCGAGCTCCGCGTAGGGCGAAGCCCGAAGCGTCCCACCCGCAAGGCCGCAGGCCGAGCTCCGCGTAGGGCGAAGCCCGAAGCGTCCCCCTTAGCAACCACCCGAGCAACCACCAACAACCACCCGCGAGGCCGCAGGCCGAGCTTCGCGTAGGGCGAAGCCCGAAGCGACCCTCCCGCGAGGCCGTAGGCCGAGCTACGCGTAGGGCGAAGCCCGAAGCGACCCTCCCGCGAGGCCGTAGGCCGAGCTCCGCGTAGGGCGAAGCCCGTAGCGTCCCACCCGCGAGGCCGTAGGCCGAGCTCCGCGTAGGGCGAAGCCCGAAGCGTCCCCCTTGCCAAGCGGATACAATACGACCATCTGTGTCGCCTAAATAACCTTGGCGAGGCCATAGGCCGAGCTCCGCGGAGGGCGAAGCCCGGAGCGTCCCCACGCCAGCAAAAGCTAAAAGGAAAATGCGTATACGCTCCGAATAAGAATGAATTTTTGAAATCTATATAAAGATGATAACACTTGTCTTTTGAAGTACGTCTTTATTTAGTGCCAGGCCTACGGTCATTTGGGGTATTGCATGCTCTATATTTATAATGAGTTTAACAACTTTAAATCAAACTATTATCGAAACATGTCCATTTCATAACGTTTTGAATTTATACCTTTCGGGCGTCGCTTGATTTACAAGTGGCAAGACAAATTACATTGCACGCACACCAAATTGCAAAAGAAACAAACCCAGAGAAATAATTTAGTTAGTTGCGCCGCCTCCAAACCTACAGGAAAAAGAAAGCCCCGCGGGCCGCTCGCGGCCCGCGCACCCACGCACCTACTAGTTACTAATATATATAGCTCGATTACCACTCACTCACTCACTGACTGACTGACTGACTGACTCACTGATTGACACGCCTGTTTAGTCTGAAGGAGTCCCCGGAGGTCAAAGTGATGTAGGGGGGAGTTGTATACTTTAGTGATTGGACCAGAGGAAAACTATAGGGAAGTGAAAAAAACAAGATGGCGGCGGGTCACGTGATGCCATCTCCGCCATTTTCCAACCGATTTCGTTCAAATTTGGAACGCGTGTCACATGGTCCAAATAATTTGTGATGAAATTGAAAAAAAAAAGATAAACAAAATGGCGGCGGAAATATAGCCGATTGAAAATTTGGACATTTCAGACCAAACTTTGACGAATTAGCTGGCCTAGCACGAGCGCATGAGGAATATCCAACCAATTCCACTTCGTAGCACATATGATGTAGTATACCAGAAAATTGTAAATTTTTGGAAAAACAAAATGGCGGACGAGCTGTCAACCATAATATTTTCATTACAATTTGGTAAGATTTTAAATATCATTTTTCGGGTGAATGGCAACATTTTAGTGGAATGTCTTGTATGGGACAATTGTAGATCTCGATGAATAGTGTTGCAATAAAAAAAAAGTTTCCCAACTTTTAGGGTAATTTACCCTCCAGAGACCAAAAATGGGGAAAATGGAAATAGCGCTTTTTAACCAAATTTGGGTATGCAGTTCGATGAAGGCACCTCACCCAAATGACATTTGACCATTTTCATCTCAATCGCCTGGCAACACTGGAAGTTATGGGGCATGAAAGTTTTGGTCAGAGTCATGTTTGGGCGCTAACTTTGTTAAAGAAATTTTGGGCTATCGTAACGGTTTAAATGCCACATGTTAGATGCTATCCTGTACATTAATTATAAAGTTAAACATATTTTAAAATACAAAATGGCGGCCAGAATATTGATTTCTCAAAAAAGATACAGTTTCCCCATACATTTTCCTATACGAAACGAAATGATTACTAGCGTGCGGTAAATATCTATCAGTAACTATAGCGAGGCCGAAGGCCGAGCACACCCCGGCGAGGCCGAAGGCCGAGCTCCGCGTAGGGCGAAGCCCGAAGCGTCTCCTTGCCGAACAGAAACAACTCCCCACCCTCCAAGCAACTTTTGCGAGGCCGTAGGCCGAGCTCCGCGCAGGGCGAAGCCCGAAGCGTCCCCTCACCGAGCAGAAACAACTCCCCACCTTCCAAGTAAATTTTGCGAGGCCACAGGCCGAGCTCCGCGTAGGGCGAAGCCCGAAGCGTCCCCTTGCCAAACAGAAACAACCCCCCACCCTCCAAGTAACTCTTGCCCCCCGGCGAGGCCGAAGGCCGAGCTCCGCGTAGGGCGAAGCCCGAAGCGTCCCCTTGCCGAACAGAAACAACTCCCCACCCTCCAAGTAACTCTTGCGAGGCCGTAGGCCGAGCTCCGCGTAGGGCGTAGCCCGAAGCGTCCCCTTACCGAGCAGAAACAACTCCCCACATTCCAAGTAAATTTTGCGAGGCCGAAGGCCGATCTCCGCGTAGGGCGAAGCCCGAAGCGTCCCCTTATCGAGCAGACACAACTCCCCACCTTCCAAGTAAATTTTGCGAGGCCGAAAGCCGAGCTCCGCGTAGGGCGAAGCCCGAAGCGTCCCCTTGCCGAACAGAAACAACTCCCCATCTTTCAAGTAACTTTTGTGAGGCCGCAGGCCGAGCTCCGCGTAGGGCGAAGCCCGAAGCGTCCCCTTACCGAGCAGAAACCACTCTCTTCCTTCCAAGTAACTTTTGACCCCCGGCGAGGCCGAAGCCCGAAGCGTCTCCTTACCGAGCAGAAACAACTCCCCACCTTCCAAGTAACTTTTGCGAGGCCGTAGGCCGAGCTCCGCGTAGGGCGAAGCCCGAAGCGTCCCTTACCGAGCAGAAACAACTCCCCACCTTCCAAGTAACTTTTGCGAGGCCGAAGGCCGAGCTCCGCGTAGGGCGAAGCCCGAAGCGTCCCCTTACCGAGCAGAAACAACTCCCCACCTTCCAAGTAACATTTGTGTGGCCGTAGGCCGAGCTCCGCGTAGGGCGAATCCCGAAGCGTCCCTTACTGAGCAGAAAAAACTCCCCACCTTCCAAGTAACTTTTGCGAGGCCGAAGGCCGAGCCGGACCGCGAGGCCGTAGGCTGAGCTCCGCGTAGGGCGAAGCCCGAAGCGTCCCCTTACCGACCAGAAACCACTCTCTTCTTTCCAAGTAACTATTGCGAGGCCATAGGCCGAGCTCCGCGTAGGGCGAAGCCCGGAGCGTCCCCATGCTACCAAAGGCTGAAAAATGCCCCTGCCTTTCGAATTATGAACAAAGTTATGCAAATTGTGTACAGCTAGCAACGTTTGGCTTTTGAAAACTTTCTATAAGTTTCTGGCATACGGGCATTTTTCAGCCTTTGGTAGCGTGGGGACGCCCGGGCTTCGCCCTACGCGGAGCTCGGCCTTCGGCCTCGCAATAGTTACTTGGAAAGAGGAGAGTGGTTTCTGGTCGGTAAGGGGGCGCTTCGGGCTTCGCCCTACGCGGAGCTCGGCCTACGGCCTCGCGGTCCGGCTCGGCCTTCGGCCTCGCAAAAGTTACTCGGAAGGTGGGGAGTTGTTTCTGCTCGGTAAGGGGACGCTTCGGGCTTCGCCCTACGCGGAGCTCGGCCTTCGGCCTCGCAAAAGTTACTTGGAAGGTGGGGAGTTGTTTCTGCTCGGTAAGGGACGCTTCGGGCTTCGCCCTACGCGGAGCTCGGCCTACGGACACGCAAATGTTACTTGGAAGGCGGGGAGTTGTTTCTGCTCGGTAAGGAGACGCTTCGGGCTTCGCCCTACGCGGAGCTCGGCCTACGGCCTCGCAAAAGTTACTTGGAGGGTGGGGAGTTGTTTCTGTTCGGCAAGGGGACGCTTCGGGCCTCGCCGGGGGGCAAAAGTTACTTGGAAGGAAGAAAGTGGTTTCTGCTCGGTAAGGGGACGCTTCGGGCTTCGCCCTACGCGGAGCTCGGCCTTCGGCCTCGCAAAATTTACTTGGAAAGCGGGGAGTTGTTTCTGCTCGGTAAGGGGACGCTTCGGGCTTCGCCCTACGCGGAGCTTGGCTTTCGGCCTCGCAAAAGTTACTTGGAAGGTGGGGAGTTGTTTCTGCTCGGTAAGGGACGCTTCGGGCTTCGCCCTACGCGGAGCTCGGCCTACGGACACGCAAATGTTACTTGGAAGGCGGGGAGTTGTTTCTGCTCGGTAAGGAGACGCTTCGGGCTTCGCCCTACGCGGAGCTCGGCCTACGGCCTCGCAAAAGTTACTTGGAGGGTGGGGAGTTGTTTCTGTTCGGCAAGGGGACGCTTCGGGCCTCGCCGGGGGGCAAAAGTTACTTGGAAGGAAGAAAGTGGTTTCTGCTCGGTAAGGGGACGCTTCGGGCTTCGCCCTACGCGGAGCTCGGCCTTCGGCCTCGCAAAATTTACTTGGAAAGCGGGGAGTTGTTTCTGCTCGGTAAGGGGACGCTTCGGGCTTCGCCCTACGCGGAGCTCGGCCTTCGGCCTCGCAAAATTTACTTGGAAGGTGGGGAGTTGTTTCTGCTCGGTAAGGGGACGCTTCGGGCTTCGCCCTACGCGGAGCTCGGCCTACGGCCTCGCAAAAGTTACTTGGAGGGTGGGGAGTTGTTTCTGTTCGGCAAGGGGACGCTTCGGGCTTCGCCCTACGCGGAGCTCGGCCTTCGGCCTCGCCGGGGGGCAAAAGTTACTTGGAAGGAAGAAAGTGGTTTCTGCTCGGTAAGGGGACACTTCGGGCTTCGCCCTACGCGGAGCTCGGCCTTCGGCCTCGCAAAATTTACTTGGAAAGCGGGGAGTTGTTTCTGCTCGGTAAGGGGACGCTTCGGGCTTCGCCCTACGCGGAGCTCGGCCTTCGGCCTCGCAAAATTTACTTGGAAGGTGGGGAGTTGTTTCTGCTCGGTAAGGGGACGCTTCGGGCTTCGCCCTACGCGGAGCTCGGCCTACGGCCTCGCAAAAGTTACTTGGAGGGTGGGGAGTTGTTTCTGTTCGGCAAGGGGACGCTTCGGGCTTCGCCCTACGCGGAGCTCGGCCTTCGGCCTCGCCGGGGGGCAAAAGTTACTTGGAAGGAAGAGAGTGGTTTCTGCTCGGTAAGGGGACGCTTCGGGCTTCGCCCTACGCGGAGCTCGGCCTTCGGCCTCGCAAAAGTTACTTGGAAGGTGGGGGGGGGGAGGGGAATTGTTTCTGCTCGGTAAGGGGACGCTTCGGGCTTCGGCCTCGCAAAAGTTACTTGGAGGGTGGGGAGTTGTTTCTGTTCGGCAAGGGGACGCTTCGGGCTTCGCCCTACGCGGAGCTCGGCCTTCGGCCTCGCCGGGGGGCAAAAGTTACTTGGAAGAAAGAGAGTGGTTTCTGCTCGGTAAGGGGACGCTTCGGGCTTCGCCCTACGCGGAGCTCGGCCTTCGGCCTCGCAAAAGTTACTTGGAAGGTGGGGAGTTGTTTCTGCTCGGTAAGGGACGCTTCGGGCTTCGCCCTACGCGGAGCTCGGCAAGGGACGCTTCGGGCTTCGCCCTACGCGGAGCTCGGCCTACGGCCACGCAAATGTTACTTGGAAGGTGGGGAGTTGTTTCTGCTCGGTAAGGGGACGCTTCGGGCTTCGCCCTACGCGGTGCTCGGCCTTAGGCCTCGCAAAATTTACTTGGAAGGTGGGGAGTTGTTTCTGTTCGGTAAAGGGACGCTTCGGGCTTCGCCCTACGCGGAGCTCGGCCTACGGCCTCGCAAAAGTTACTTGGAGGGTGGGGAGTTGTTTCTGTTCGGCAAGGGGACGCTTCGGGCTTCGCCCTACGCGGAGTTCGGCCTTCGGCCTCGCCGGGGGGCAAAAGTTGCTTGGAAGGAAGAGAGTGGTTTCTGCTCGGTAAGGGGACGCTACCAAAGGCTGAAAAATGCCCCTGCCTTTCGAATTATGAACAAAGTTATGCAAATTGTGTACAGCTAGCAACGTTTGGCTTTTGAAAACTTTCTTTATGTTTCTGGCATACGGGCATTTCGAGCGTTGCTTGCTTTAAAAATAAAAAAATAACCTCCTTTAAATGAGCAAACTCTTTTCGAATAAATGATTTTCACAGAGTTTTGAACTTGAAGCTTTCGGGCGGTGCTTGATATAATCAGTGGATGGCTTGCACGAATTATTTGCACAGCGAACAATCCGGATAATGTTTATTTAGTTGCGGCGCCTACAACACGAAAACAAAGCAGTCTCGCGGGCCGCGCGCGGCCCGCGCACCATGCAACACCTAGTTAAAGATATGCGTCCATGTCGATAGCATCTCTAGGTTACACGTGTCGAGAAGCAATTTTGCTCTCATGTGCGGGCAGACACGGGCGCCCTCCTGTTACAGGTCTATGGGGTAAGTGGTCTGTGGGGACAGATCGTTGGCACCTTTTCCTTGCAAAGTGGTGTAAATGTAAATTCAAAAAATATATTGACGTGAAAAAATGTACTCAACGTGCTTACTTGCAATAAAGAAAGACTTTGATCGATCAACATTTCTGGCATTTATTTACTATTATCATATCATCTTAATCTACTTATCTGTCAATCTCCAGGCGCTGGCACACTGCAAGAAGACCAGATGATGGACGACCAGATGATGCAGCAAGACCAGCTGATGCCGGTCCAGAACCCTCAGATGCAGGATGACGAAATGGAAGGCTCTGGGGCGGATCCTCAAGTCGCTGGTCTGATAGACAGTGGACCAGCGGCTGCTCCACAGAAAAGTCTTATGGCTAGGGTAAGTTAAGAGAATTATTATACCATAATAATTGTCTGAATTTTAGAAGACGTTGGAAATATAAGTATAGATAATAGGAAGCTTATGGGAAAGTAAATGATTTAGTATTATACGTTTGATGATTGATTAAATAGCTGGCGTGTTAGCTTTGTCGTAAAAAGGGGTAATAAATTATTTTCCTCAACGTTGGTCTATTTGTACAGTCGAAGACAGAGATAAGTATACAGGGGGCCTCAATAAGGATGAGATTTTCTCAAAAACTACTGGACCGAATTTAATAATTCTTTTACAGTTACATAGTTTTAACTTTTATCTAACAAACAGTGAGGGAATTTTTCCAATAGGTCAAGTAGTTTTTGAGAAAAACTCAACCTTAAAAACTCTCCTGTGCACATTTCTCTGTGTTCCACCGTACTAGAAGGAGTCCAAAGTTCAGTAATTCAGAATTACAAAAATTAAATATTAAAAATACATAAGGTCCACTACGTTATTCAAATAATAAAAAAATGATAAATTGGGCTCACATTATTTAGACATTTTGTGTGTGTAATACCTATACTTACAATAATCTAAGGTTAGCATGTTATTAAGATAAATTTTATTAAAACCAGATCCTGTATTTAGTACAAATAAATAAACTCCTATAACCTTAACAGTATCAGTCCTTCCATTTATGGCTTATAATAAACTTATATAGAACCAGCAATAATCCTTATTATTTACCGTCGTAGACTTGTGAGTATTTTAACAGGTAACCCCACTTAATTTTATATTCCGCTCAATTATACTACCGGAGAAGCCTTTTATGTTATTCCCCATTTCTATGAAAATTATATTCATTCACGAAACCTTCCGTAACCTTTCTAAAATGGCCGGTGGAGAATTGATAGAGGAAATTATCCACTCAAATTTAATTATGTAAATTATCTATTGAATTCAATTTAAAATTCGTAATCTCTAATATCGGTATTATTATATGCACGAGCCATTTCTTTAAGGGCCTTCCATGAGCCAACTAGCGCCGCCAATGTTAAAAAAATATTTTTACAAATTATTAACTTTTATTCAAAAAGCTATGTACACAATCTTTATTAGGATAAACAAAAATATTAAACCCTGATTACTCATAAGTGGATCTTTAATATACCCTGTAGCACTATACCCTGTAGCAGCCTTACCTGTAGCTAGCCTAACCCTGACTAACCCCTCTAGATCTGGAGCTATATCTGGCCGTCTTGGCTCTGGGGGCAGGCGCGCACCTTCGGCTGGGACCGCTGGTCTCCGTACACCCAGCATTACAAGAACGACGACAAATACCGGTACTACGGCTACGGGAACTTCGGCATCGGGTTACGAGGCTTCGGGCGGCAGAGGTGCAGGGATAGAGTCACGATACCGTGTGAAAATGAATATTTTGTTTCAGTAAGTGTTTCTTTGAATACAATTTTGTCGAGTTGCCGCTTTATATAATTGGGGTGATACTATGATATGTGTCACCCCAATTATAAACAACAACGGCATGCTTAGAAATAAAAGATAGAAAGAAGGCTTTTTGGTAATAGCAGCAATATTGTTTCATACCAACAACGCTTTTCAAATATCAGATAACTCCTTAGATACTAGTGATAAAGTGAGCAAAAACGCCTCTTTCAGACCCACAGGTATCTGATAGGTGATCTGTAGGCGATAATGCTTTATTCCTATCCTCTTGAAAAGGGACAAATATGAAAGAGTCTAACAGTCTTCGTCTATTCCTGATTTACCTATGAATCCTTCCATTACGAACATCTTATCTCCAACCTTTCAGAGCATCATCCAGCGTCCCTTCAATTACTAGCAGAAAGCCTCAAGCGGCGTAATTACAGTGGTCTTGGTCAAGGCTACCTATTTACACGGACGCTCGACAGCTAGTTAAGAAGCTATCCAAGCGACTGGTCGAGGAGTCCGGCGACCAGAGGGCTGGCAGCTACCTCTGCCAACGTATTGCGTTGGCAATACAGAGAGGGAATGCTGCCAGCTCCCGATGCCCTCCTAGAGGACATATTTTCTTTATAGGTAGTTTTAGCTTTTAGTTTTATAGTGTTGTATTGTTTTAATTGTAGTCATTTTATTGTTATTTGTTTGTATTTTTAGCTTTTAATTTGTGAAATAAATTCTGCCATTACTAACATTTTTCCAACCTTCCAGAGCACCACCTACCTCTCCGGTGTCTGCGACCCTCACCACTGCGGCAGCAGCTTCTGTCCCGGCGTGCCCTTCGACCAGTGTCACGTGGAGACCTCCATCACCCCATTCGCCGTATCCTTCCACTTCGGGCCGCCCACCCCCAAGCGAAGTCCCGAAGACAACATCGGGGTGTGCTTGAGATATACGCAGTTGCCTTGTGATTCGTGATGTTGTAGTATTGGTATTATGTATCTCTCCAGGTATCACGGGTTTCAGAAAACCCGGTCCTTTGGAAGGCTTGCACGGAGACATTGGTCCAACGCGTAGAGGCCCCTTAGAGAACTTTAATTTGAAGGGATATATGATGCACCTAGCGCGTACCGTCTCTGAGCGCATCTTACTGCACTCAATGACAGACCCCGTCAGGTGCATAAACTATTGCAGTGATTGGAAATTACAACTTAATTATGGCTATTGGTTTGGGGTGTTGGTGGGTCAGTCAGTCTGGTATATAGAGCGAGACGCCGGACACCTGCCTTGATCACATTGTCTCGAAGTTATGAAAAAATTGGTATTATTGTTATATTTGGGTTCTGGCGTCTCTTTGTAGAATTCTGCCAATGTCGAGTCGGCTATGGGAGAGACGAGGCAGGTGATCGGTCCGAATTACCCGAAAATTACCCATTCGGCTTCTGGCTGCTGATTCTAGAACACATAAGGACAAAATACAACGGGTACGCTCATATTGGTATTGGTAATCAAATGTGTAAATGAAGATAAAGGTTGAAGTACAAGCAGAGGAAAGGTAACGGTGTTGACAGGTAACCCGGTTGGCTTGGTTTACGCGAAAAAAGAAATTGCCTTTGTTCACCAGGTGTGCTACGGGAAAAAATATTTCCCGTGGTCCACCCAGATGGACTAAGCAGGTGGACCACGAGCAACCACCCAATATTCCCTTATTTTTGGTTCCGGAGGGGAGTTCGAATTTTTAAGTTCCTTTTTTAGAATATTGATTTTTCATTTTAATGTTAATAGGTCAGTTTGTTCTTAAGTAGTGTTGAAAATAGTTCTGGGATATTTTAATAAACATTATGAGGAAATTACAATTGAAATAAACAATTATTATTTACTTCAGTATGAATATGCATTAGTGCCATTAAATATTTATAAAGTAGTTAGATGTGAATATTATAATTTAAATGTGTAAATAATGATTATGTTTTCATGTAAAATATGTTAAGTACTTATTATAAAGGAATAATTATTGTTGTGTTACAAATACCCAAGGTCTGTTAAAGCTGTATTATTTTCTATAAGTAATAAAACGTTCATAAAAAATCTTAAATTATTTTCTATTTCTATTATTTTCTACCACTACGGCGGTTAATACGGCGTTACTCACGTGATACCCGATTCCTAAACGCACACCTAAGTTACGTTTATTAATAGGAACGCCATCTTGAGGTTGTTCTCAAGATTGACTTTTGAGCTGAGAGTGATTTATTATTACGGGCCTTAGTTAATGTAAAATAGTGTGAGGTAAATAAAACATTTCATTTCATTATATTAAGAAATGACAATGCCAGATTCTGCCCCACCATCAACCGCAAGTTGTACAAGATAACGAATAAATGTAAAAGTATCTCCGTTTTTTAATAAAATTATTGGTTTAAATTAAAGTTATGTACAGGTTGCGAGTCGAGAAAAACAGCTTAATTAAGAATTCAGAAAATAGTAAGAAATCGAAGAGAATTATACATTGTTTTTGCTATTCTTCTATAGGAGTTGCGAGAGTAGAAAATGATACTGATTATGATTATGCAATATGAAACCTGTAATAAGTCCCCAACAAAATGATAGGCACAGCTTAAATTGTCACGTAGTTTTGTAGATGGGGCAAAGCTCCATTGAAATGTGGCAATGTCTTTTATTTTATACTTAAGTATTTACTACTCGCATGGGAGTAAAAACATTAATACTTCTCAATACCCCTTTTGTAGAGCATCGCTTCAACTAGGTCAGACTCACGTGACGCATATTAGCTTAGGTTTCGCCGAAGGCATCAGCTGTGCTAACAAGGCTTTCAGATGAAAAGCCTTCGAGACGATGTTTGTACTGTACGCCATTTGGAAATAAAACATTGCTAAAAGGTTTAGTAAAAAAAAAAGTTGGCTTAAAGGTTAGGATGCGTTCACATTTAGACAAAAGAACAATTTTATCGTTCCAGAGTTTGTCCATATAGAGCTACGATAGAGTAATATTTGTAGCGATTCTAGATTGCATACGTAGGTACCTACCTAGTCGCCGCTAAGCGAGGCGTCCCGCTCGCTCTTACGCGATGTAGCATAATATGAACAAAAATGTACACAGCGTGCTTACTTGCAATTATTTCTTTATTTTAATGGACTCGACAGTACGTTATTTGCCAATGTCATGTTACAGAAAATTCAATATATTCAATAGTCTTCTATCTTCCTCCAGAGGAGTCGCAGTAGCGTCTTCACTCTGGATAGCGGCGTCTTCATGTCTTCATCCAGAGGAGTCGCCGTAGCGTCATCAGTCTGGACGAAGCAGCACGACAGTCACGTTCACTCCCGAGCTTGTAGCGGGAACTCTTGATAAAAGCTTGAAACTTCAGATCTTGCATAAATAATCCAATAACTTCACCGTACTGTCTTTCGCGAACATTTTCTGATCAACCACTGTAGACATAACAAAAAAGTAGCTAATGACGTTTCGCGCGCTTTTCAAGGAATCTCTATTCTATTCTATTTTTATTTAAATGGCTTCTACTCTTATTCAAGAGATAATTTCGCCAATTTCAAGTTTTTTAGAGTATTCATGTAAGTAAATAGAAATTTAAACGAATAAAAAATCAATCCGCCATTCCAAAATGATGGCGGAAGGAATCTCGGTAAATCTTCACGAGAAATGTCCGCCATTTTGTCTTGTCGTTGTTTTTCTTTAATGGCCGACATACATCGACATTCCGAGGAGGTTTTATCTGCTCTATATTTTCAGAAAATGGAAAAGAAAGTTCGTTTTCCTTCGCATACGATATTACTCAACGAAATGACAATGTAGCAGAAAAATGGCTGTTATTCAATTCATATTTGTATAGTTCCCTTTGTAGAGGTTCGGCAAACGATAAATTCATATTTGGTCATGTACGGTCGAACACAAAGAAAGGTGTACAGCTAGCTAGACTTTCGTTAACATTAGTAGAAAAAAAATTGACATTTGCTAAAGAAAAACCAAACTCTGAATTATTTAATTAATCAGATCAATTTATGATTGAATTCAGATTTCATAAAAGGCACACTTGTTAAGAAGGCGTATTACAGAATAGACATTGATCTCCTATACACAACTAGATACACAAAGGTCTTACTAAAACAATTTGAAAAAACGTCTAAATAACGAATACATGTAAAAATATCTCCGTTTTTTATTAAAATTATTGGTTTAAAATAAAGTTTTGTACAACATGCGAGTCGAAAAAATAGCTTAATTAAGAATTTAGTAAATACTTAGTATGAAATCTAAGCGAATTATTCATTGTTTTTGTTATCATTTTCTGCTACTCTCTCAACTCCTACTGATTGTGATTATGCAATATGAAACCTGTAATAGGTCCCCAAGAAAATGATAGTATTACCTACAGCTTCAATGGTCTCGTAGTTTGTAGGTGGGGCAAAGCTCCATTGAAATGTGGCAATGTTATTTAGCTCGGTGGCTCAGTGGTTGGGTCAATGGACTTGCAATATGGAGGTCCCAGGTTCGATTCCCAGTTAGGGCAGCCAATGAGTTATCCTCGGTTTTTTCGACGGAAAAACTTACGTACATTTACCGAGTGCTCTCAAAACGGTGAAGGAAAACATAGTGATGAAACCTACATGTCGTAGAAGAAAAAAATCTAAGGCATGTGAAATCCGCCAACCCGCACTGGGCCCGCTTGGTGGATCATGGCCCGAGCTCCCTCGATGTAAGGGAAGGTCTGTGCCCGAGCGGTGCCCCGAGTGGGGCAATATAAATAGACTGATGATGATGATGATGATGAATGTTATTTAGTAAAAAATTACGCTCTATTCTAACAGAGCTACTGTGACTCGTACCGTCGGCGAACTCTTTCTCCATATTCGTCTAAGGGACGGTAGCGACATCTAGAGAGTAATAAGTGCAATTATACCCACTTCACTTCACTTTTTAAAATATGGCTTCTACCGTGGCTGGCACAGTAATTTTGCCAGTGTCGAGTACTTAGGTGATGACCAACGAATTGAGAAAATGCACGGTGTAACATCCCACCCTAGCTTCAATTATTTATTTTGTAAGACTTCATGGTTTGGCATGCGTCGTTCGGTAACGAATTTTTTTTTAAAGAGTTAATTAAAACAATATTAGGTTTATTTTAAAACCAACTTTATGACAAAGAACACAAGGTCAATTATTGACAGGAATACTTAGCGTTAATAACCGTGAGATAAAAAGTCAAAAGCAAGCCGCTGCACAGGAGTGAGGGAAACGGAATTATAAAATAATAGAGACAGAAACATTTAAACAACAAAAGCGGTTCCTTTGTTATCCAAACCCATAAGGATTCGTAAGTGCGAGAGAGTTAGCGTGTATTTGTTAAAGAAACGAGTTAGAAAGAGATGTACTTATTTACGGCGGACGCAGTGGACGAATGTGGGATTTTGGAAGGAAGAGGGGTCAGTCAAGTCGGGACCGTGGGACGTGATGTGCGCACACGCATCTTTTGGAAATTTGGAGGTTAGGTTGATTTCGGTTAGAGAGCGTGTTCAATTATTAAATTCAGTGAATGTTCTATTAGGTGAAGATATTAAGCTCAGAATTATATTTTATCAGTGGTTAGTTTATTTGTAGTTTTCAATATGAAAGTTAGTGATGTGATGAGTGGTTGAATGATGAAAATAAATAGAGAATAAATTAAACTATAAAAGGTTCGCGACGCGTAAAATAATTTATTTAAAATATGGTTTAGTGTTGTGTTGTGTTTTAAATAGGATTTGTTTCGGCAGAGGTCGTGAGTTTTAGATATAATTATGGAATCAAATATGTTATTATAATTATTTGATTCTACTTGTTGAAATGTCTGTCAAAACTATCTTTCTTTAAACTGTAATAATTTTAATTTGAGAGACGTTTCATCAGCATTTAATTTTGAGGTTGTTTTATTTTATTGTGTTGTTTTCTTGTGTATTCTGTAATGAGACGCTCTTACTTTACAAATCAATTTAAATTCACTGTGTTATTTTATTCTTTCGGTGAGACTATGCTTTGGTAGTTAATTGAAGAAATAATATGGATTGGTGGAGGATTTAGAATCTGAGTAATGATTTATTTCTCGAAAGAGGATAAAATAAATCAAGAATTCAAAATATAATTAAAGTTAGGTTAAATTATAAAATAATTCATGTATGTATAATAAAAATATATTACACAATTACACGTTTAAATACTCTACAAAATTGCAAACAATTGAATAATTAAATTGAAAGTAGTTTGATATCATACTCGTCAATATTTTATCTTTATCAATTATTAGCTATTATTTAAAGGTAACTATTTTAAGATCCAGAATATCAGATTCCTATATGTTTTCCTTATTTTAAACTTAAATATAATTGTGTTATGAATTAAAGTTGCTAAGGTTTGCCAAGGCATCTTTAGACAATATCTAGAAGTTTCAGGAAATTAAATGGGCAGATAATACTCGGAAACTACAGACACTAAATTACAGAATTAGTAATAAAACATAATTAGTTATGCTTACAAATAGTAGGTAAGGTATTGGACGAGAAGAGAAGGTTAGGAAATTATAAAAATAGAACAGCAGGGTTTATGTATGTATGTGACTTCATGTAAGTAAGTGAATGAGTTAATAGTTTAATACTACAATTGACAATCATTCGGTTGTTTAGGGATTATCAAGTACGTTAAGAGTTTCAACTGTAAGTTGATGTAGTATGGTTCGTAGAGAATATGAAGTTGCATTTAAATAAATTGAAGAATAATAATTAAGTCTTCATAGTGAAGTGTAACATAACTTCATTAATTAATTAATTCCGTCTGTCTGTATAAGAATATATGTATGTATGTTTGCATGAATTTATGTATGTGTGTCTAAAAGTTAAGTAAGTAAATTCATTCTCTATTATAATTTGTTAGAAGTTAGAATATTATGGGGATGTGGGAGCGAATTATAATTATTTGAGTAAAGGGAAAATAACTGTTCTTAGCTATTTCAAGAGTTATGAGAAGAAAACTGTCAAACTATTTTTATTTCAGCGGTTTAAGTATGATAATCCTAAGATTAAAAGAAGACGACGGAGGTTTGTGTATTGTACTATTTAGCACTAACTTGGTTCTATTAATTTCTTGCAGTAATTATCATTTTCTTGAATAGCTATTAATGTAATATTATACTCATCATAGAGAGAGTTAAGAACCAAGTTGGTTTAGTCCATTGTCATAATAAGTGATTGTAGCAAATAATTTTAACAATAGTAAAGGGATATATCACTTATTGTACAATGATAGACAACGCATGTTAGATATTATACACTTTAATTTTAAATTGATATTTATTTACTTTACAGATGATAATGTTTTTATGTTGAACTTTACTTTACCTACTCATTTGAGTTATTTACAATGTTATTGTAAGTTCGTTTATTTTAATTATGATTTCCAGGCAATTATACCTTATTAAATCATTTAGTACAATTTCTTCCACTTAATCATACAGGTATAAATTGACTCTTAATTTTCTTACTTTATGGCTTGAGCTTATTTATTATATTTGTTAGCGTTCGTGGTTGAGCAAAGATGCAGTGATCGAGCAAACGCTAATATGTGTTTACATTTCAGTATTTGTATAATATCTTGTATTATTTCATACATCAGAAGAAGGAGGTTCCTGGATTCAGTAGATGGCAGATTTCATGAATTATATGTTCATACTTTATTGTACATAGCTTTGTGGTGATGGTAGAACCTAAGTCAATGCAAATTTGACCTGTAATTGATGAACATTCTGATACTGTTTATAAGTGATCGTGTTCGTTGTTCGGACGGTAAGGTTAGGTCTCGCTCAGACGCCTATCGGTGCTTTCCTTTACCGCAGAGCTGATCATTTATAAAAATAGGTCAGCGGGCAGTGACACTTTACATGTAATTACTATTATTGATATATTACTGAACATACACAATACACATTACATTTACATTCTGGTGTGGAATTTAAGTGATCGTGTTCGTTGTTCGGACGGTAAGGTTAGGTCTCGCTCAGACGCCTATCGGTGCTTTCCTTTACCGCAGAGCTGATCATTTGAATAATACATTTGCGATAAATATTCAAAGAATACATTGTTATCAAGCACATCAGTCACTTACATGGTCCGATTGGTATTATTGAAAATAAGGCGTATTGATAATAAGGCGAAGCAAAGCATAAATGCAAAAGGCGTAAATAATACTATGTTAGTTGGGGTTCCTAAGATATTATTTATTTAATTTAAATCAATTTATTTTTTATTTATTTATTTAAACTTCTACACATTGTGTACAAAAGGCGAGCTTAATGCCTTGCGGCATTATCTACCAGCTGACCTTTGGGCATGCGGAGAAAGCAGAGGCAGGTGTAATAATAATAGGATACGAGTAAGATAACACAATTTAAACTAAAAATAATTCCCACGTAAGGTCAAAATATACTTATTATAGATAACAAAACAACATACTTACTTACAAATAAACCTCAATACATACTGAGCATAATATAAGATAAACAAATTTACAATATCATAATATACATACATACACATATAGTATACCTACATACAATATATAATTTAACACTAACATAATACTTATAAAATTAATAATGAATATTACCTACAATAATTAAACATACCTACAATACTCAACAAATAAATACCTGATTATTTGTGACAAACAGTGACTCGTGGCAAGAGACCTTAAATTTACGGAACTGAAGAACTCAGAAAACGGTCACGGACTAGCTTTTTATAGCTGTATCTACTTTCGGCTCTTCTAATGTCCTCCGGAAGATCATTCCACAGCCGTGCTGAATAAACAGTGAAAGAGTAAGAATAGAAAACAGTGCAGAAAGATGGGTAACTGAGACGAAGGGTGTGAGAAGAACGAAGGTTTCTATCATGAGATGTGGAAAAATAGTGGATCTTGTCTTTGAGATAGAACGGAGAGAAAGGGTCATTGAGGATAGTATATAAAAGACAGAGAATGCGAGAATCCCTACGTTGCCTTATGGTGAGCCATTTAAGTTGAGAACGGTACTGAGACACGTGGTCGTATTTGCGAAGACCGAAGACGAAGCGAATGCAATTATTAAGGAGCCGATCGAGCTTGTCGAGAAAAGCTTCAGTAAGGTCTAAGTAACACACATCAGCATAGTCTATTATGGGTAATATAAGTGCTTGAACCAACATTAGTTTAGTTTTTTGAGGCAGGAAGAATTTAAAGCGATAGAGGGCACGCAAGGACCCAGTAACCCGTCGACTGACCTCGGCAATCTGCACACTCCAGCTGAGGGTTTGATCGATATGAAGCCCGAGATCCCTGACGCTCTGACAGTAAGGAATCACAGCGCCATCATACCACATGGGTGCCACTGTACCCAAATCGAGTCTGGAAATCATGCGAGAGCTCCCGATTATAATCGCTTGACATTTAGCCGGGTTGACAGCAACACCAAATCTAGATGACCAGTTCCTTATCTTATCTAAATTTATATTCAAAAGTTCCACAGCGTCGACGACATTATTGACTTCTGTTTGTGCATACACCTGTAGGTCATCAGCGTAAAGATGGTAAGAGCAGCTTAAATCCCTGGTAATTAGATTAATGAACACTGAGAACATCAATGGGGATAGTATTCCGCCCTGCGGTACTCCGGTAGTCAGCTTGCACCAGTCTGAGGACGAGTCATCAAGCCGCACCAGCTGTTGGCGACCGCGGAGATAATTTGAGAACCATTCCAAACAGGGTGATGAAATTTTGAGATGTGAGAGTATTGCAAGCAAAATGTCATGATCCACTGTATTGAAGGCATTCGAGAAATCAACTAATCCCAATACAGTGATCTTCCCATTCTCCATACCCTCTCTGATGTCGTCCGTTACTTTAAGAAGTGCTGTAGAGGTACTGTGACCTGGCCGGAAACCAGACTGATATGGACTTAGGAGGTGGTTTTTGTGCAGATAGGCCGACAGCTGCCGGTGAGCACAAGCCTCTAAAACTTTGGATAGGAAAGGGAGTATAGAGATAGGACGAAAGTGATTGGGTAACGTGGGATTAGTGACTTTGGGAAGCGGACGAACAAAAGCTTTTCGCCATATATATGGAAATTGACCCGAGTCAAGGGAGAAGTTAATAATATGCGTAATAGCAGGCAAAAGCCAATCCAGTATTGTGATGATCATACCACGACTTACCTCATCACACCCAACCGCTCTAGACTTAATAGAAAGAATAATCTTTTTGATTTCATTCTGGTCGACTGGAGAGAACTCAAAGGGATGAATATCAGGAGAGGGCATGATAGATAATTCTGCGATTGTGGTCGATCTGACAAGTGGATCAAGACAAATAGACGACGCAAAATGATGATTAAGGTCATTAAGTGACAATGGGAGGCCAGCACATGTCGGATCTGAAGATTTCCCAATACCCACGGACCTGAGAAATTTCCATATCTCAGCAGAAGAAGAATTAGATATGCTAGTATGAAAATGTCGTCGTTTAGCTGCTCGCACCATCTGATTACATCTGTTTCTCACCTTCTTAAAGCAGTTCCACCTATCGTCAGACCTGTCTTTCTTAAATTTACGAAAAGCTCGATCACGACACCGCATGGCCATTCGCACCTCGTCCGTCATCCACGGGACAGGAGGGCGCTTCAATCGAACCTTACGCTTAGGAGCGTGGCAGTCATACAAATTCAATACAGTTTTATTCAGAAATGTAACTTTTTGGTCAATAGTAGATGCCGAACTCAAAGGCTCCCAGTCAATTTCCGAGGCATCCTTCTTAAGACGTTCCGAATCCATTCTTGCGAAGTTACGTATATAAATCGTCCTAGGTCGTTGTCTCGGAGGTTTAATTCTATACGAAGCAAATATTAGGTCATGGTGCGAGAATCCCGGTGCAAGCAGCTGCCCCTTCTTGGCTATGAGATTCAGAGATGTCGTTAAGATCAAATCGATCCAAGTGTCCTCTGTGTCAACGTTATGATGAGTGGGGTCAAGTGGAACGATTGACAGATTGACAGACTCCACGATTGAAAGCAATTTGCGTGCACGAGTTTGATTTCTCGCACCAGGAAGCAAATCGGTGTTGAAATCACCCATAATTAGCTGATGTGTGTACTCAGATGCATGTGACTCCAGTGCAGTTTCCAGGTCACTGAAATAATCTGTGCCAGGAGGACAATAAACAACACCAAGAAGGACTTTAACACCCTTCACGTTTATTTCCAGAAAAATGTATTCGGCGGATGCCGAGTATTTTGAAGGGGACATAGTAACTACTTTGTAGGGAATGTTGCTACGTAAATAAACAGCAACCCCACCCCAACCCTTATCCGTGCGATCATTCCGAATCAAAATGAAACCCGGCAGAGAAACGAGAGTCGATTTAAGAGGTGGTTTGAGAAGAGTTTCAGAGATCAATACAGCATGGATCGCGTCAGAAGAAAACGTTTCTAGTAATTCAGAATGGTGCTGAATAATACTTTGTGCATTAATGTGGCAAACGTTTAAAAATTGTAAACAGGGTTGCAGTGTGTCATGTAAAAGACTACCGAGTGAAAGCTGGTCATCTACGGATGAACTGCTAATACATGACATGAATGAGTTCTCGGAAACCGCGGTGCAAAATGAGTCACTGTCGTTATCATCATCATCACTGTCAATCATAACAAAAAATCAGATACTTATTAAAATATATAAGTATATAAATACTATAACAATCTATAATTAAATATAAATATTATGTAACAAAACTATAATTGATAATAATATGGCAATAATAATATTATGAGGTTGACCCAAGTAAGTCCCTTATACATTTATCCGCACCCCGCCAGCCAGATGTTTACAATAATTTTCAGACACTAAGGAGATCACTAAATCGGTTACATTTAATAAATTACAAGGATACGTAGACATAATCTAACAAGTTAACAATAATATGGTAGTGATAAATCAGATTGATTAAAGCGGAAAGTAAGTAATGCAACACGAATTGATAACAAACTACGATGGTGACAATAAAATACTTCAGTCCTATTACCAAATGAAATGAAAGTATAAACAAAAACATTTGCAAGGTTTCTGAACGTTCTTTAGTAAGTAGAGCCAAAAAAAAAAAAAAAAAATGTCATCTATCATTTGACACGCAGTGACACTTCGTAATTAGTTATTTTATTTAATCTAATCAAAACCGGGTAAATTTACAATTTAACTCAGTGACAAATAAGAGTAAAATTTAACCATTACCTACCTACACTATCACAAAGTATCACTGCCTCGGCAGTACACAGCATTGACCTACTATTTTCTGATGGGCCGCTTCGAACGACTGGTTATCGGAGCAGAAGGCTTCTCAACAGTTCTGCTCTTGGCCAAGCTGCTAGTCTCACCTACGCGAGACCCACCCGCTCGTCGGCATTCCAGCTCGTCTTCGGAAGATGTTACCGGGAATTTGGAAATCAGACCATCCAACTGCTCCATGATTACAATCTTCTCCCGTTTTCCATCAGGCAGCTTGACGTTAATTACCCCGTCCAAACTCCAAACACTTTTAATGCCAAAATGACGCCTGGCTTTAATGAACACAGCTTGTCTCTTCTTGGTGAGGAATTCAGAGACTGCTATCGTGGTACCCTTGAACTTGGTCTTATTCTTCCATATGGTGGATCTAACAGTGGAATCATGAAAGCGAACAAGCACAGGTCTGGGGCGGTCGTCCGATCGGACACCCAGCCGATGACAGACTTTGATGGAAGACACCGGCATATCTGAGAGTGAAAGTTGCTTGTGAAATATTCTCAGGATAATTACTGTGATGTCCTCATCTGCTACCTCGGGGATGCCAGTGAAAAGCAACGCCTTACGTCTTTGATGCATTTCAATGCCGTCCACTGCTCTAGTGCATTCTGTTATCTGCTGCCTAAGGATGCCCATAATCTTCCACATAAGATCTCGAAATGCAGTGAACTCACCGGCAAGCTTCTCGAGAGTGTGAGGTGTGGCCGTGGTTCTGGCCGCCACGTCTTGGAGTTGCTGTTGAAACTGATCCATCTTATTGGATAGAAGTACCTCAAGATCCTTCTGTGTGCTTTCAATATCAGACACTTTTGCCATATCTGTGTTCTAACAGGGTCCGTACCACTGTGCTCCTTAGTGTCAGTGAAAGTTGGTGATAGCTGGTGGCGGGTGGCAGGTAAAGGCTCAGTTATTTAACACATATATTTCTTGACTCCACTATTTTATAAATGAAGCTAAATATATACTTGAAACGTATTAGAATTATTTTATTTGGAATAAAATCGTAACCAAAATTTTTGCCCTGTTGCTTTCACAACTACCCGCCGAAAAAAAAAAAACAAAAAAAAAAAAAAAAAAACAAAAAAAAAAAAAAAAAAAAAAAAAAAAATCAATTCTACGCTGACTATGATTAGACTGTTGTAGCGCTAAACACTCTGAGGTATATTTATGTAAGTGATCTTGTTCGTTGTTCGGACGGTAAGGTTAGATCTCCCTTCAGACGTCTATCGGTGCTTTCCTTTGCCGCAGAGCTGATCATTTATATATATATTTCAGCTAGCAATTTACTATACCCGCAGCTGACATATTATTCCCCACACTGTACAACGTACTGAGATATAGTAGCTCGTCTAGCCAGCGGGTTAATGTGTATCAGTACAACCCATACATATCAAACAGCCTCAGCATAATCTTAATCAGCATCATCTTAAGAGTTTCAACAACATAGAGCAATAAGCGTAGTGTGTAAGATTTCTAAGTTTGTTCATTTGGATTATATTTAACTATAGTAAAATAGTAGTGAACTGACTTGGTTTCGACTGATACGCTTTACTCACTGGAGTATGTTCATAAGTCAATGGCTTGTTATGGGACAGATGTAATTGTAAGGCCTCACAAACCGTGCAATCTATGCGGTCTGTTCCAAGAGAGCTTTGATTTGTGGAAATAATGACTGTACGCATATTACTATACACGCGGCTGATATACTTTTCCCCACACTTACATCGGGCTAATTATTCAACTATTTGTTCGGCAAATAAGTTGTTGAATTATTAGTTCAACCCAATACATTATCAAACATTGTCAGCAAAGGCTGAGTCAGTTGCTTCGGAGTCTTATGCAAAATAGCAATTGGCATAAAAGTAAGTGGTGGAGGGGCATTCTCATGCTTTAGGTTAAGTAATGAAACCTATCATTTCCTTCTTTCTCAATTTTCCCTTCCATATCCTTAAATTCCTTATATTCCAAAATATAGATAAATGTAAATTCACATTATAAAAACTGAAAACTATTTCAAACCTAGCATATTTTCTTAACTGTGATTTTATAGTCATAATTTATTAATTGAGATGAAATGAAATATCATTCATGAGTTAATGCTTCAAACAGTTGTTATTTCAACTATTATGTTATTATATTGAGCTGTTGCTCCTTTTCATACAGGGCCACTGTGCAGCTCCTACGACATGTAGAGCTAATGCTCCATCCAACATCATTAAGAGCCATTGCTCTATTAATATATTGAGCTGTATTGTTCCAAAGACACGTAGAGCTATAATATTGCTCCGATTGCATATTGAGCTATTGCTCCAAATATGCATTGAACTGATGTTCCACATACTGAGCTATCGCTCCAACTACAAGTAGAGCTGTTGCTCCAACTACAAGTAGAGCTGTTGCTCCAACTACAAGTAGAGCTGTTGCTCCAACTACATTCTGAGCTGTTGCTCCAACTACATATTGAGCTGTTGCTCCAACTATTTAATAAGCTGTTGTTCCAACGAATCACACAGCTTTGCTCCAGTTTTATAATATTTAGCTTAAGCTCCAACGATGGCTACGCCTTTACAATCATTAGACTTTGTCTAATAATTATGATTATAAAATTAACAAATATGTTGGATTGAATGGTTACTTTGCTTTTGCGAAGCGTGACGTTGAAGTCAATATTACCTTTGATCCAATATCCACTCAAGGAGAGGGCATTAGGTAAAGTGGCTGGTCCTCATAGAAGTAGGGCGTTGACGGGGCTCCACTTCCCAAAACAAATATTAAATTATTTGTTATGGTATTTCTTTCCTTTCCAATCCTAGAAATCCTATCTAATTCTATCTCCTCTTCAAGCTTGTTTGAAGTTAATATTTTGCTATTTTATTTCAGCATTGTTTTATTCTAATATCATTCTTCATTATTTCAGCTTTGCCTTTATCTCTTTTATTTTGTATATTTCAGCATTGTCATTCAATCATTTGATTGAATGCTACATCATATAACTATTGTACCTCATATTTTAATCTCTCAACTCTAAAAGTTCATGGGTTATATTTAATACGTTACGCAATGTAGAGTTCTAGTAGACGATCATGTGCCTGGAGTGTTGCGAGTTTTATTTTGGTAATTTAGGGTATGTTTCATCAGAGGGGGTTTGTTACAATTTGGTGCCGTGACCAGGATAACTCGTAATATTCTAAACTATGTAGGCCTTTCAGGCCACAATTTGGTGTTCGTGAAATGGAAAGAGTCTGATGAGATCGAAAATGAGGAAGGTAATGAGAATGAAAATGATGTGGAATGTGGATAGAAAATGTAAAGTAGTTCTTATATGAACAGTAAAGTCAGAATTGAAAGAATGTCGTTATCAAAGTGAGTAGAAATGTTGATGAATAAGTATTGAACAAGAAAGGATGAAGATTTGGTAAGTGTGTATAGTATTTCTGGTTTAAAGTCGAACAAGAATATTAGTTAGCAGTTGCCGCTGTGTAAACAGAAGTTAGCTTATGTAATTTAGTTTAATGGATTAAAAATCATTATATTAAGCAGTGAATAGAGATTCGCAAGAGTAGACGGTGTCAAAGAGTCTAATTAGCTTGGGGGTGTTTAAGGATAAGAAACTTTAGATTAAATTGTCAGAGTGAGAATGACTAAGGAATTAGGTAAAATGCAAATATAGGTACAAATATAGGAAGTTTCGCTTGAGAAGGGAGACGAAAATAGTTTCAAACAAATGGGCCATTCAAGAGATTAGTGAAATTATTTAATTACCATACTTTTTTATACATTGACTCAGTAATCTGTGAAATTCACACTAGGTTGGAACTGTTCCGTGTGACTTTGAAATAATTGTAAATACAGAAACAAGTTTTGTAGACGAAGCTAAAGGTACTGGGTACAGTCAAAATACAAGTTAGTATGTTAAAAGTAATTACTGGGAAAGTTACAGTAGCATTTATATTATGATACCCAAAAGTTTAACTAAAGGTAGAATGATTTCAATATTATGTTTTCAATTTGTTTAGTAGGGAGTGTGTGCATGAGTGTATATTTGTATGAGGTTTTATTGTATGTGCGATGGTGTAAGTGGTGTATGTTTGTAAGCGTGTTGAGAATAATGGGTGTTTAAAGATCAGAATGTGTAAATTATCATTGATCATATTATAAAGGGATGAGATAAATTACAAAGTTAAGGATTTAATATTTTGTTTTGTAACGGAAAATATGAAATATTAAGAGATAAAGAATGAAATAGAGTCTAAAGCCAAGGGGGTGTTCAAGAGATGGATTTGGCGGGTTCGACGTTTTCAGGTGTTTATAATTGTTCTCATATTATAATAGTTTGCAAAATTACAATCGGTTATACCTTTTGAAATTTTGGGGGGTGAATGTAACATCCCACCCTAGCTTCAATTATTTATTTTGTAAGACTTCATGGTTTGGCATGCGTCGTTCGGTAACGAATTTTTTTTTAAAGAGTTAATTAAAACAATATTAGGTTTATTTTAAAACCAACTTTATGACAAAGAACACAAGGTCAATTATTGACAGGAATACTTAGCGTTAATAACCGTGAGATAAAAAGTCAAAAGCAAGCCGCTGCACAGGAGTGAGGGAAACGGAATTATAAAATAATAGAGACAGAAACATTTAAACAACAAAAGCGGTTCCTTTGTTATCCAAACCCATAAGGATTCGTAAGTGCGAGAGAGTTAGCGTGTATTTGTTAAAGAAACGAGTTAGAAAGAGATGTACTTATTTACGGCGGACGCAGTGGACGAATGTGGGATTTTGGAAGGAAGAGGGGTCAGTCAAGTCGGGACCGTGGGACGTGATGTGCGCACACGCATCTTTTGGAAATTTGGAGGTTAGGTTGATTTCGGTTAGAGAGCGTGTTCAATTATTAAATTCAGTGAATGTTCTATTAGGTGAAGATATTAAGCTCAGAATTATATTTTATCAGTGGTTAGTTTATTTGTAGTTTTCAATATGAAAGTTAGTGATGTGATGAGTGGTTGAATGATGAAAATAAATAGAGAATAAATTAAACTATAAAAGGTTCGCGACGCGTAAAATAATTTATTTAAAATATGGTTTAGTGTTGTGTTGTGTTTTAAATAGGATTTGTTTCGGCAGAGGTCGTGAGTTTTAGATATAATTATGGAATCAAATATGTTATTATAATTATTTGATTCTACTTGTTGAAATGTCTGTCAAAACTATCTTTCTTTAAACTGTAATAATTTTAATTTGAGAGACGTTTCATCAGCATTTAATTTTGAGGTTGTTTTATTTTATTGTGTTGTTTTCTTGTGTATTCTGTAATGAGACGCTCTTACTTTACAAATCAATTTAAATTCACTGTGTTATTTTATTCTTTCGGTGAGACTATGCTTTGGTAGTTAATTGAAGAAATAATATGGATTGGTGGAGGATTTAGAATCTGAGTAATGATTTATTTCTCGAAAGAGGATAAAATAAATCAAGAATTCAAAATATAATTAAAGTTAGGTTAAATTATAAAATAATTCATGTATGTATAATAAAAATATATTACACAATTACACGTTTAAATACTCTACAAAATTGCAAACAATTGAATAATTAAATTGAAAGTAGTTTGATATCATACTCGTCAATATTTTATCTTTATCAATTATTAGCTATTATTTAAAGGTAACTATTTTAAGATCCAGAATATCAGATTCCTATATGTTTTCCTTATTTTAAACTTAAATATAATTGTGTTATGAATTAAAGTTGCTAAGGTTTGCCAAGGCATCTTTAGACAATATCTAGAAGTTTCAGGAAATTAAATGGGCAGATAATACTCGGAAACTACAGACACTAAATTACAGAATTAGTAATAAAACATAATTAGTTATGCTTACAAATAGTAGGTAAGGTATTGGACGAGAAGAGAAGGTTAGGAAATTATAAAAATAGAACAGCAGGGTTTATGTATGTATGTGACTTCATGTAAGTAAGTGAATGAGTTAATAGTTTAATACTACAATTGACAATCATTCGGTTGTTTAGGGATTATCAAGTACGTTAAGAGTTTCAACTGTAAGTTGATGTAGTATGGTTCGTAGAGAATATGAAGTTGCATTTAAATAAATTGAAGAATAATAATTAAGTCTTCATAGTGAAGTGTAACATAACTTCATTAATTAATTAATTCCGTCTGTCTGTATAAGAATATATGTATGTATGTTTGCATGAATTTATGTATGTGTGTCTAAAAGTTAAGTAAGTAAATTCATTCTCTATTATAATTTGTTAGAAGTTAGAATATTATGGGGATGTGGGAGCGAATTATAATTATTTGAGTAAAGGGAAAATAACTGTTCTTAGCTATTTCAAGAGTTATGAGAAGAAAACTGTCAAACTATTTTTATTTCAGCGGTTTAAGTATGATAATCCTAAGATTAAAAGAAGACGACGGAGGTTTGTGTATTGTACTATTTAGCACTAACTTGGTTCTATTAATTTCTTGCAGTAATTATCATTTTCTTGAATAGCTATTAATGTAATATTATACTCATCATAGAGAGAGTTAAGAACCAAGTTGGTTTAGTCCATTGTCATAATAAGTGATTGTAGCAAATAATTTTAACAATAGTAAAGGGATATATCACTTATTGTACAATGATAGACAACGCATGTTAGATATTATACACTTTAATTTTAAATTGATATTTATTTACTTTACAGATGATAATGTTTTTATGTTGAACTTTACTTTACCTACTCATTTGAGTTATTTACAATGTTATTGTAAGTTCGTTTATTTTAATTATGATTTCCAGGCAATTATACCTTATTAAATCATTTAGTACAATTTCTTCCACTTAATCATACAGGTATAAATTGACTCTTAATTTTCTTACTTTATGGCTTGAGCTTATTTATTATATTTGTTAGCGTTCGTGGTTGAGCAAAGATGCAGTGATCGAGCAAACGCTAATATGTGTTTACATTTCAGTATTTGTATAATATCTTGTATTATTTCATACATCAGAAGAAGGAGGTTCCTGGATTCAGTAGATGGCAGATTTCATGAATTATATGTTCATACTTTATTGTACATAGCTTTGTGGTGATGGTAGAACCTAAGTCAATGCAAATTTGACCTGTAATTGATGAACATTCTGATACTGTTTATAAGTGATCGTGTTCGTTGTTCGGACGGTAAGGTTAGGTCTCGCTCAGACGCCTATCGGTGCTTTCCTTTACCGCAGAGCTGATCATTTATAAAAATAGGTCAGCGGGCAGTGACACTTTACATGTAATTACTATTATTGATATATTACTGAACATACACAATACACATTACATTTACATTCTGGTGTGGAATTTAAGTGATCGTGTTCGTTGTTCGGACGGTAAGGTTAGGTCTCGCTCAGACGCCTATCGGTGCTTTCCTTTACCGCAGAGCTGATCATTTGAATAATACATTTGCGATAAATATTCAAAGAATACATTGTTATCAAGCACATCAGTCACTTACATGGTCCGATTGGTATTATTGAAAATAAGGCGTATTGATAATAAGGCGAAGCAAAGCATAAATGCAAAAGGCGTAAATAATACTATGTTAGTTGGGGTTCCTAAGATATTATTTATTTAATTTAAATCAATTCTACGCTGACTATGATTAGACTGTTGTAGCGCTAAACACTCTGAGGTATATTTATGTAAGTGATCTTGTTCGTTGTTCGGACGGTAAGGTTAGATCTCCCTTCAGACGTCTATCGGTGCTTTCCTTTGCCGCAGAGCTGATCATTTATATATATATTTCAGCTAGCAATTTACTATACCCGCAGCTGACATATTATTCCCCACACTGTACAACGTACTGAGATATAGTAGCTCGTCTAGCCAGCGGGTTAATGTGTATCAGTACAACCCATACATATCAAACAGCCTCAGCATAATCTTAATCAGCATCATCTTAAGAGTTTCAACAACATAGAGCAATAAGCGTAGTGTGTAAGATTTCTAAGTTTGTTCATTTGGATTATATTTAACTATAGTAAAATAGTAGTGAACTGACTTGGTTTCGACTGATACGCTTTACTCACTGGAGTATGTTCATAAGTCAATGGCTTGTTATGGGACAGATGTAATTGTAAGGCCTCACAAACCGTGCAATCTATGCGGTCTGTTCCAAGAGAGCTTTGATTTGTGGAAATAATGACTGTACGCATATTACTATACACGCGGCTGATATACTTTTCCCCACACTTACATCGGGCTAATTATTCAACTATTTGTTCGGCAAATAAGTTGTTGAATTATTAGTTCAACCCAATACATTATCAAACATTGTCAGCA
The DNA here is from genome assembly GCA_963506565.1 of Tachystola acroxantha. NCBI lineage: Eukaryota > Metazoa > Arthropoda > Insecta > Lepidoptera > Oecophoridae > Tachystola > Tachystola acroxantha. The sequence goes on along the minus strand of OY735884.1, from coordinate 11,937,169 downwards.
AAGGCTGAGTCAGTTGCTTCGGAGTCTTATGCAAAATAGCAATTGGCATAAAAGTAAGTGGTGGAGGGGCATTCTCATGCTTTAGGTTAAGTAATGAAACCTATCATTTCCTTCTTTCTCAATTTTCCCTTCCATATCCTTAAATTCCTTATATTCCAAAATATAGATAAATGTAAATTCACATTATAAAAACTGAAAACTATTTCAAACCTAGCATATTTTCTTAACTGTGATTTTATAGTCATAATTTATTAATTGAGATGAAATGAAATATCATTCATGAGTTAATGCTTCAAACAGTTGTTATTTCAACTATTATGTTATTATATTGAGCTGTTGCTCCTTTTCATACAGGGCCACTGTGCAGCTCCTACGACATGTAGAGCTAATGCTCCATCCAACATCATTAAGAGCCATTGCTCTATTAATATATTGAGCTGTATTGTTCCAAAGACACGTAGAGCTATAATATTGCTCCGATTGCATATTGAGCTATTGCTCCAAATATGCATTGAACTGATGTTCCACATACTGAGCTATCGCTCCAACTACAAGTAGAGCTGTTGCTCCAACTACAAGTAGAGCTGTTGCTCCAACTACAAGTAGAGCTGTTGCTCCAACTACATTCTGAGCTGTTGCTCCAACTACATATTGAGCTGTTGCTCCAACTATTTAATAAGCTGTTGTTCCAACGAATCACACAGCTTTGCTCCAGTTTTATAATATTTAGCTTAAGCTCCAACGATGGCTACGCCTTTACAATCATTAGACTTTGTCTAATAATTATGATTATAAAATTAACAAATATGTTGGATTGAATGGTTACTTTGCTTTTGCGAAGCGTGACGTTGAAGTCAATATTACCTTTGATCCAATATCCACTCAAGGAGAGGGCATTAGGTAAAGTGGCTGGTCCTCATAGAAGTAGGGCGTTGACGGGGCTCCACTTCCCAAAACAAATATTAAATTATTTGTTATGGTATTTCTTTCCTTTCCAATCCTAGAAATCCTATCTAATTCTATCTCCTCTTCAAGCTTGTTTGAAGTTAATATTTTGCTATTTTATTTCAGCATTGTTTTATTCTAATATCATTCTTCATTATTTCAGCTTTGCCTTTATCTCTTTTATTTTGTATATTTCAGCATTGTCATTCAATCATTTGATTGAATGCTACATCATATAACTATTGTACCTCATATTTTAATCTCTCAACTCTAAAAGTTCATGGGTTATATTTAATACGTTACGCAATGTAGAGTTCTAGTAGACGATCATGTGCCTGGAGTGTTGCGAGTTTTATTTTGGTAATTTAGGGTATGTTTCATCAGAGGGGGTTTGTTACAACGGTTAAACGAAATAAACCCAAAAAAACGTTAAGTCATCCAACAAAACAGATAGATGGCAGCACATGCTTTATGCGGAAATTGCTTTATGAGGAAAATAAAAGGCAGAATAGAAAATAGACCGAGAGGAAATTTAAAAATTTCATTAAAGGAACACTTGTTAAGAAGGCGTATTACAGGATAGATGACTATTTAAACGATGAACATGCATGGTGTGTGTCGCCGGTTCCGCATGAGGGATAAAGTCTAGATTACTAACAATAGTAATAGTTGTGTAATACTTAGTTATTAAGTAATTGTGTATTATTATTATATTATTTTAAAAGATGTGCTGCTGAGAGTTTTTTTGCCACTTTTTCTCCTCAGCGTTGGCACCTTTTCCTTGCAAAGTGGTGTAAATGTAAATTCAAAAATATTTTGACGTGCAAAAATGTACACAACGTGCTTACTTGCAATAAAGAAATTTGACTTTGACTTTGAAATAAATAAATAAATAGTTCTGCGAATGTAACTATATAGAGATTGAGAAAACAAATATTACAATTTAATGTTGCTACTTTCAATAAAACAATTATACCCAAAATTCATACGTGTGGAAAAATATTATTTAGGCTTCGTTTCGCATAGCGCATATACAAGAAAAGATCAAAACTTAATTAAGGGTCTTCATAGAGCCAACTAGCGCCGCCAATCTTTAAAAAATAATATCTTCCAATATAATCAATTTTATTAAAAAAAGCTATTTACAAAATGTTTATACTATAAAAAATAGTATTTATATATAAATACTATTTTTTAAATGCTTATTTGTAACGCGATTCAATGTCGGTAAGTTGTAGTTCGCATAATTGCGAAAAACGGCCGTTTTTGGCACATTTGTGAACTACAACTTAGCTTGTCGCAATTATGCCATGTATTGTATATTAAAAAATAGTATTTATCGTAATAAAACATTTAATAAATAGCTTTTCTAATAAAATTGATTATATTGGAAGATATTATTTTGTTAAGATTGGCGGCGCTAGTTGGCTCTATGAAGGCTCTTAAACTAAAGATTTTCTTAAAAACGACCGATTCTTAAAATTCCTTACAGTGTTATTCGTATGAAACGACGAGTACTCGACAAGTAATAGTCTTCTTTTCAGAAGTCGTGTCAACACGTGTCACTTAGTATCAACGTCTGACTGTACAAAGTCCATTTATGATAATTGAAGCCGTCGGGCCCTTTTCTATTACATTGCTACCCACTTATTTTACTTTCAGCATTTCCTTTACTTTTGTATTATTCGACGAAAAGAAAAGGTACTCGTACCTACCTACCATCGTCATCGACGAAACAACATTCGATAAAAAGTATTTCGATATTATGTAGGAGACCCCATTTAGTCAGCTGGGGGTTCTCTTGACAATGGCGGGAAACGACGGTTGCAAAATTATTTGATAATTTTTGTTTTATTGTCTACAGTGGTTATTTTGAGATTATTATCTCGTTAAATTAATCAGAAAATGTTCGCGAGTGACAGTATGGTGAATTTGTTGGATAATTTGAGCAAGATCTGGGGTTTCAAGCTTTTACCAAGAGTTCCCGCTACAAGCTCGGGAGTGAACGTGACTGTCGAACTGCTTCATCCAGAGTGATGACGCTACGGCGTCTCCTCTGGATGAAGACATGAAGACGCGGCTACCCAGGGTGAAGACGCTACTGCAACTCCCCTGGAGGAAGATAGAAGACTATTATATATTGAATTTTCTGTAACATGACATTGGCAAATGACGAACTGTCGAGTCCATTAATAAAATAAATAAATAAATAGTCAGCTGGGCATGTCGCAGTTGGATTGAATATTTAAGGGGCTGCCAGCTGTCAAACTCGAGCGCGAGACAGAAGATGTTCCGCAGCGGCGGAGTGAAGAGCACGGCACAGTGACTCCATATTTGTATTTTTATTGATTTTGGATGAATTTTGGCAGGGAAATTAAAATACGCCAATAAAAATCAATTTTTTTTAAACAAGCTCTCGTAATTATAATACCCTACATTTTGATATATATTTCGTATGAGTAACTATTTCGGTTTTGACATAATTTTAATTTTAAATGACATGGAAGGGGTACCTATGTTTGCGATTTTTTTCTATCGAGCGAAGTTTGTCCAATCGTGTATCGGTATTCATCAGTCCCTAAATACACATCCCAAGATTGCTATATATTTTTTTCAGATGTCTAATTTCAGTAGTTAGTGCCGTAGCCTTCATCGAAAAACTGAAAATACGCGCATACGAGGCCTTAAAAGCCAGAGTTTGTTTTATGCATTATGGCATGCTTGACGAACTTTAAACACGATGAAAATGACATTGCCACATTTCAATGAATGAATAAATGAAAACCCTTTCATGTCTTTTAAAATGAAAATTAAATATATATACCAAAATAGTTATTCATACAAAATATATATCAAAATGTAGGGTACTAAAATACGAGAACTTGTTTTAAAAAAATCTGATTTTTGTTGGCGTATTTTTATTTCCCTGCCAAAATTCATAAAAATACGAATATAGAGGCACTGCGCCGTGCTCTTCACTTCGCCGCTGCATCTTGTGTCTCACTCTTGCTTTTAACAATCATATAGCGCCTTATGGGTCATTCAGTCTGGTCTATGGACCGAGACTTCGGATACCTGCCATAATCCAGTGAAATTGACTGCCGTACCGGGATTGGCTCACGTACCTACAATTACTATCTAGATTATCTAGATCATCTAACTACGTGTCTAGGTATCCTAGTTCATGCAAATTGGTTTATGCAAACAACCGAATTGGTATGGGATTTACATAAATACACAGCTTCCTATTGTGACCGTTCTATAGCATATCTAGTTTAATTGGATACTAATTCATTCATAATATTTTCATAAGATGTTAACGTCTTAGCTACTGAGGGGATCGTAGTCTAGTTGGGAGTACACGTTGAAAACGATCGTACAAGTTAAGCAACGCTGGGCGAGGTCAGTACCTGGATGGGTGACCGCTAGTGACACTTTCATCTGAGCCCCTCCGGGCCTCGGGGCGCACGTTAAGCAGTTGGTCCCGGTTGCTGTCGCTCGGCAGCAGTCGTTAGGCCACGTCAGAGGCCTACGGGCGGCCTGAATATCTCTGACAAATAGGTTTGGTCACTAAACCACACGAGAAAAGAATAAGCTTCTGAGCCGACAACCAAACTACGGATCTAGAAAACCGGTATTAGATTGATTGGTACACGGAAAAAAAACTGTAGCAGCTAAAATGCAGCTCAGCAGTTTTAGCATTAAAACCATAGTGAGGCATTATTACAAATTATTATATATAAGCGGATATCACTCACTTATATTGTTGAAGCCGGCAATTAGACTGACAGTTACAGATACAGCCTTCGCACGCACCGCCGGCGGGGCCGGTAAGGAGCGAGAGCCCGCAGAGCGATCGAGCGCACTGTTCATCTAGGCACCAAACAGCGACGCAGTCGTGTCGCGTTCACCTTGATAAGACCGTCGAAATTGGTCGAAACTGTCGGTCTAACTATTTACGAAATGTTTATTACGATAAATACTATTTTTTAAATGCTTATTTATAACGTGATTCAATGTCGGTAAGTTGTAGTTCGCATAATTGCGAAAAACGGCCGTTTTTGGTTCATTTGTGAACTACAACTTAGCTTGTCGCAATTATGGCATGTATTGTATATTGAAAAATAGTATTTATCCTAATAAACATTTTGTAAATAGCTTTTTTAATAAAATTAATTATGAAATGAAATGAAATGAAAAAAAATGAAATGAAATGTTTATTTACCATACAGTATTTTACATTAACTTAGTAATCAGTGAAGCCCACACTAGGCTAAGCCTGTCCCGTGGGATTCTAGAAGAATTACAGTTACAGAACGACGGGTTTTTATAGTTTAAGTTACAGGTTGTTAGGTATACAGTTAGTTAAGGTAACAAATAATGATATCCAAAAGTTTAAATATAGATTGATATTAAATGATTTCAATATATTGGAAGATATTATTTTTTTAAGATTGGCGGCGCTAGTTGGCTCTATGAAGGCTCTTAATAAACTAAATAAATAAACGTCTCTATTATGGTGTTCCTTAATAATATTATGCACATATTTGCTGTGGGTCTGGAAGCAGGAGGGTTGTGGGATTCCGTGCAGTATGCGGTAGTCGGCACGTGACCAGCCGAGCTATAGAGCGCTCAATTCCGATCCGTACCGCTGCAGTGTCTACGTGTTTGCTTGCTACAACACGTGACGCCTGTATTATGAAAGGATTATTAATTCATCATCATCAGCCCGTATCAGTCCACTGCTGGACGTAGGCCTCTCCCAAAGCGCGCCAATCAACCCTACTCTCGGCCCTCTGCATCCAGTCCCTGCCAGCCATTTTGCGAAGGTCATCCCTCCATCTGGTCGGGGGGCGTCCCACACTACGTTTACCCGTTCGTGATTATTAATTATTAAACACAAAATAGTCCCTGTAGACGTTAAAAGAAAAATTATCAAATAATTTCGCAACCGTCGTTTCCTGCCATTCTCAAGAGAACCTACATCTCACTTTGACAAAATATCTAGCGATTTTGACAAAAGTAACATTTCTACAGGAATTTTGATAATGGCAAAGATAAGTTGGTTTCACCCTTAAATAAATCATTCTCAGCTCAAAAATCAATCTTAAGAACGATCTCAAGATGGCGTTCCTATTAATAAACGTAACTTAGGTGCGCGTTTAGGAATCGGGTATCACGTGAGTAACGCCGTATTAATAAACAAAACTCAGTTCTCAAGATAATGTCAAACTCACACTTGAGAACGTATTTGCTGATTCTAGACAAACCGCGACTTGAGAAAAACATCACGTGATGCGCCCTCAAGATTGGTTTATTAATAAATGATTGAAGGTTGCCTGGAAGAAATCGCTTAAAGCGATAAGGCCGCCTGTCTGTACACTAGCTAACTTTGGTTTTATATGTAACTGATGTAGGTATTTTTTATTCGTGTGCAAATAAAGTATATTTGAATTGAATTGAAATGACATACTTGAGATGGTGATCATGTCTTGAGAAGTTGAGAGTGTATCAGCTGAATTCGCTCTTGAGTGAGTTTGAGCTCAGACTATTAATTAATACGGGCCTTATTGCCTTACACTTTCAGTAGCCTCAGTAGTTGACTTGATATTGATTATTTGTAAACCTCCACAGCCTTATTTGGGTCACTGACCCTTTCTAAATAAATAATGCGACGTAATGCTGTTATGATTCGTCTCATAAGCAAGGCGGCGAATTGACAAACTGTATACCGTCACAGACAAGAAGCTCTTGCAGCATTACGTAGCATTATTTAGTCAATCAAATTTGTTCCATATGTGTTCATTAATTTGATTTTGATCAGTCATATTTTCAAGCGTCAGGTTGGCGCGGCCCCCTTCAAAGGCTTATAACTTTTAAACTATTGCGTCACAAATTTTGAGACTCCGTCACTAATTCAAGCTTAAGCGGTACATCAGTCCAGGATAGGCCTCGAGGACCTGGGAGCTCGTCCGCGCCATTCTGACGGTAATAGAGCTATTTAGTATTATTCTCAGTTCAGATAGTCCTCTAATAAGATGATTCAGTTCTACGGAGACTACGATACACGTCCACAATATTTCAATCCACAAGATTAAAAGGAAAAAAAAGGCTTACGCTTATAGCCTATGAGTTGTCCGGATATTTCAGCTATCTCCTAGTGAAACTCCCGTCAAAATCCCTTCAGTAGTTATGGCGTGATACTTGCACAAAGTCACAGACAAACAGACAAAAATTCTAAAAATTAGTGTTTTGGCATCAGTGTCTATCCTAAAACACATTACAATTATTCTTTTCAAAAATATCCAATGTACAGACACAACTTTTTTACAGTCTTATTATATGTATATTATAATGCAAGTAAACCAAGACCCAGGTATAAGGTACTTCCCGTTGACATAGAATCATGAAAAGACATTGCCACATTTCAATGGAGCTTTGCTCCACCTACAAAACTACGTGTCCATTTAAGCTGTACCTATCATTTTGTTGGGGACTTATTACAGGTTTCATGTTGCATAATCATAAACAGTATCATTTTCTACTAGGTACTCTCGCAACTCCTATATAAGAATAACAAAAACAATGAGTAATTCGCTTCGATTTCTTACTATTTTCTGAATAATTAATTAATTAGGCTGTTTTTTCGACTCGCTAGATGTACAAGACTTTGTTTTAAACCAATAGATTTTTAATAAAAAACGGAGATATTTTTACATTTATTCGTTATCTTGTACATCTTGCGGTTGATGGTAGGGCAGAATCTGGCATTGTCATTTGGCAATAAGCTGGGTCTTATAGCACAAGTAAAGGAAAAAATCCGAAAACTGTAAATTTGAAATTACATCTCCCCAAAAATAAGTTCTATCGTGTACATTAACACCCCTGAGTCGCGCGCCGTTGATCAAAACCACACCCTGTAGTATACGTAGTACGTTTTGACAATCGCACCCCAGCACGGGACCACGGTGAAATATTGAGCAGCTGGGTACAGTTGCGTACATAATTCAGCTGCAATCACAGTTTGCCTTGAGTCGCGCCGCGTACAGTCGCACGCAAATATTCATAAACTTGCACTCTAGCCCAGTAATCGACACAAAAAAGGCTAAAATCGCAAAGCATGATGTAGTTCTGCATTTTTGATATGTTGTAGGGATTAGTTAGGGTGATGTATATCCAAAAGACATTGCCACATTTCAACGGAGCTTTGCCCCACCTACAAAACTACGTGACCATTAAGCTGTACCTATCATTTTGTTGGGGATTTATTACAGGTTTCATATTGTATAATCATAATCAGTATCATTTTCTACTACTCTCGCAACTCCTATAGAATAATAACAAAAACAATGAATAATTCGATTCGATTTCATACTATTTTCTGAATTCTTAATGAAGCTGTTTTTTTTCGAATCGCAACTTGTACAAAACTTTATTTTAAACCAATGATTTTATTAAAAAACGGAGATATTTTTACATTTATTCGTTATCTTGTACAACTTGCGGTTAATGGTGGATGGTGGGGCAGGATCTGGCATTGTCATTTGCAACTTCGAAAAACTTGTGCTCGCTGCGCACCACGCGATAAACTTCGAAATTTTGGGACTTTTTTCACTTGTCGCTTTAATAATCATAAACTATGCATTTCCGACAAAGAGTATTCAGTATTCTTACCAAGTCAATTAAATTATCAATAATTTAAGCCAAACCACAGCTCTATAAACCTCATAGGGACTTAGAATAGCCCTTACCACCGTTACTTGTCATTCCGTGACAATTGGTGCTCAGTTGGTAAGAGCATGTCACGGAATGACAGGTTCAAGTCCTGCCCACGGCAATAATTTTTTCATCATGTTCTAATTTATTCACAGAGCATGAATAATGCGTAATTCAAATTCTAATATTTTCAATTTTTTATTGAACACTGATTCGCCTTTTAAGTCTTGTAACCATGTTGGTAATTTTACTAATTTTTGAACCTGGGACCTCCGTATCACAAGTCCAATGACCCAACCACTGCGTCACCGAGATCTTCGAATCGAAGAAGAGGTACTTACCTATAATTATGTTCGCAAAATTATATGTCTGACTGTACACAGTACGAAATATAGTTGTGTGACGTCAATAGACTACGTAACTAGCATCTAATTGTTAGCTAAGTGTGGCTAAGCGTAGTTAGGTAAACAAACGGTCGTGCTTGCGTTTGCACTAAGTGTAGCTAACTTCACAGGACTAGCTGCACTTTGTACCTAGATCTAGATAATATATAATAAATACACTTTATTGCACCATAATACAGTATAATTACATTATTGAGAAGCATGTACAATTTTGGCGGTCTTATCGCTAAAAGCGATTTTTTCCAGACAACCAACTGTGTACCTACGCCACGTGATAGAGTTTTACTATGACACCTAGGTTTTTGACTTTGGTCACACTCATACTTTTAGATTATAGTTTACCAATCACGGAATGTGCAGTGTTTTGAATTTAAATAGGACCCATAAGCTATTCCAGATGTTCATTAACAATATAAAATAATTTTTCTCAAAGTAAGTAAGTATCTAATATATTTATTTGCATTACCTGCATAAAATAATTTTCTGCGAATACCATTTATTTAGAAAATCATATATTTGGAACAACTTTCTGTCGATTAATGTTAGTTCGAATGGTGTGTACAATTCGGTTCTAGCAATCTCGTTGTTATTCATAGCTAGCTAACATAACCGATCCGTATAGAAAATAAATAATCTTAGTAATCATTCGAACTAACGTAACTTGACAAAAAGTTGTACGAAATATCATTCGAACTAACGTAACTTGACCAAAAGTTGTTCGAAATATCATTTGAACTAACGTAACTTGACAAAAAGTTGGTCGAAATATCATTCGAACTAACGTAACTTGACAAAAAGTTGTGCGAAATATCATTCGAACTAACGTAACTTGACAAAATTTGTTCGAAATATAAGTTCGAAGTAACGTTATTCGAGTGAATATTTTTCGTAATTATGACCTGTAGGTACCCGAAAACCCTGTATAAAAAGGATTAGAAGAATATAAAAAATATCGGCTTAAAATATTGACCGTAATTTCAATGTCGTAGTTAGATGGTGTGGTTCGGCGCTTTACGAAGTGTCTAGCCGGGCCCGTCTGACTGTGACATATGTACACATAGTAGTTAAGTGAGTGCAAATGTTCGCCAACAATTTTTATTACAGTTTGGCGAAGCTTAGAACTAATTAAAATGTGTAAAATTATTTTTGAGTAAATAAATTTAAAAAAAAATCACTCTGTATAAATGTTACTTTTGTCAAAATCGCTAGATATTTGTCAAAGTGAGATGTAGGTCAAAGAAACAAACAAACAACAGAATAAAACAATACAATTTCGGTGATAAGCCAACTCTGAATCCCCGTGTTCAAGGTGGCGGAAACTCCGACGCAAAATTACCAAGTTTTATAATCCCTTGAATAATTGAATAAGTAAGTACTTTATCCGCTTAGATATTTCTCAATCTGCTATAAGACAGTTAAATGAAACACTTTAGAACTCTAAAGCTATACAAACTTGTCAAGCTTTATACCGGGACCAACTGCTTAACGTGCTTTCCGAGGCACGGAGGGGCTCAGATGAAAGTGTCATTAGCGGTCACCCATCCAGGTCCTGACCTCGCCCAACGTTTGCTTAACTTGTACGGTGGAAGACAGAGAAAGGTGTACAGGAGAGTTTTTAAGGTTGAGATTTTCTCAAAAACTACTTGACCTATTGCAAAAATTCTTTCACTGTTTGATAGATAAAAGTTAAAACTATGTACTGTAAAATAATTATTAAATTCGGTCCAGTAGTTTTTGAGAAAATCTCAACCTTATTGAGGCCCCCTGTATACTTATCTCTGTCTTCGACTGTACGTTCGTTTTCAACGTGTACTCGCAACTGGCCTACGAGCCCCTCAATTTAAGACCTTAATATCGTGTATTAAACCACAGTTTGTATAACTGACGGATTAGTAGTGCATCTCTACAAGTTGTCACTGAGTACCAAATAATGCAGTTTACTTGTCCAATTTGACAGTTCTTGTCAATTTTGACAGTTCTTGTCGTTTTTGACAGTTCTTGTCATATTTGGGCATATCTTGTCATTTTTGACAGTTCCTGTCATTTTTGACAGTTCCTGTCATTTTTGACAGTTCTTGTTCTTTTTTGACAGTTCTTGTTCTTTTTTGACAGTTCTTGTCATGTTTGGCAGTTCTTGTCAAATTTGACAGTTCTTGTCTTTTTTGGGCATATCTTGTCATTTTTGACAGTTCCTGTCATTTTTGACAGTTCTTGTTCTTTTTTGACAGTTCCTGTCATTCTTGACGGTTCTTGTCATTTTGGCAACGGTGTGTCTATCAAAAGTTATAGAATCCAACATTCGGGCGACATTACTATTGTAATTTTCACCCGTAAGCAACTCGCCCAGTATCATTAAAGCATGTGGGCCAGTTTACTACGTGAAAATTTACAAAAGGGAAACTCGCCCGCAGACCAGATATTTTGTGGGCGAGTTTGCGACTAGCCAACCACCAAACAGCGGACGTGATACGCACTACTGACATTGCAACGCTCCAATAAACTGAATTTCATTCGCCGAAATGCGAATCAGATAAATCATATTTGCTTTCAAATGTAGCGCAATGATGCTGGAATAATATTAGCATGCTCATTAAACAGTACTGTTGATTTTACATAATAATTAATATGCATAAAATGGCTGACTCGATTGTACGATCAGGGCGCTCTATTTGCTTTTGTAAAATAGTATAAAAAATGGGTTTGTACTTACTTAATTTACTACCAGGGTAAGCCTATAGTGAAATGACTCTTCATCATCATAATCATCAGTTCATTTGTCCCTAGCGCAAACCATCCCCCAACCTCACTGTTCCGTACTTTAGCTTGTCACGAATTCACAATGTTAGCACAAACCAGTCTTTAAATGTAACGTTAATTTTATCTCTAAAGAAAGTATCTGTCACTTTGCTGATTGTGCTGCCTTCTGCCGCAGCCTATGAGAACGACTCTCTAACCGTCGCTAGACTACTGCGCGCACTGTGCGAACCGCTCGCCAATAAATAAATTCCTTAAAAATCGAAACCTAATCAAATTCGGTCCAAATCCATGCAAAGTATCTACATAAAGCCTAAGCCAGCCGTTGCGATCGCCTGTGGACTGCTGAATACCAGGGTACCCTGAGGAAGACCAGAAACGGGAGTACGGAGGTAAGTGGCAGAATACTTTCTTAATTTCTATTCAATTTCCCCAACACTCACTGAAATATACTGAAATACGGCTTTAGAATTGAACCTATGACCTTACTGAAGGCAAGACTGATGGAAACCCTAGTGGACCCGCTGCTGGGTCGTCGTTTGAGAGAAATTATTCAATGTTAGTGCGGTAATTTGAATTTAAGGCGAGATTTATTTGCCTCGGACCGACATTTTAGAGGACTTCTTATGTTAGGCCCATATTCATAGACCTGGGTACGCCCATGCTGGTGGATATACTAATTTCTTATGCTATCTACCAGAGAAAGGCCAAGCATGAGAGAGGTCCTCGGTCCCGTTTTAGTATTTGCCATCATTCAAAGTCAAATCTCTTTATTGCAAGTAAGCGCGTTGTGTACATTTTGCTCGCCAACATATATATGGATAAGGTGCCCACGCTGCTGAGGAGAAAAAGTGGCTAAAACCTTCAGCAGCACCACTTTAAAGTAATAAGTAAAAACCAGGGCGATAGGCTTTGGTATGACGAAACCAATGGTTGCACCTCTAGTATCCTCTAGTAGGATTAGACAATGCGACTGGGTCCATGAAATATGTCGCGCTGCGGTCACGATGGCTATCTGGCCGCCCGCACACTGATGACAGAGCGGGTAGTGGGATAAATACGGGGTGCAGATGGTGTATATTAAATGGAATTAACAAAGGTAGTTGACCTTGCTCCTAGGATCAGGGAGCGTCTGAGCTCAAACCCGCCATCAAGAGCGAATTCAGCTGATACACTGTCAAGACGTGATCACCATTTCAAGTATGTCATTTATTAATAACCCAATCTTGAAGGTGTAAAACTTTCTCAATTGAAAGAACTCAAGTCAAATGACAATGCCACATTTCAATGGAGCTTTACCCCACCTTCAAAACTACGTGACCATTGAAGCTGTATCTATCATTTTGTTGGGGACTTATTACAGGTTTCATATTGCATAATCATAATCAGTATCATTTTCTACTACTCTCGCAACTCCTATAGAAGAATAACAAAAACAATGAATAAATCGCTTCGATTTCTTACTATTTTCTGAATTCTTAAATAAGCTGTTTTTTTCGACTCGCAACTTGTACATAACTTTAATTTAAACCAATAATTTTAATAAAAAGCGGAGATATTTTTACATTTATTCGTTATCTTTACAACTTGCGGTTGATGGTGGGGCAGAGTCTGGCATTGTCATTTCTTTATTGCAAGTAAGCACGTTGTGTACATTTTTGCACGTCAACATATTTTTTGAATTTACCTTTACACCACTTTGCAAGGAAAAGGTGCCAACGCTGAGGAGAAAAAGTGGCAAAAAACTCTCAGCAGCACATCTTTTAAAATAATGATAACACAACTACTTAATAACTAGGTATTACACAACTGTTACTATTATTACACGGGCATCCTCTTGTTACAGGTCTATGGGGTAAGTGGTCTGTGGGTATAGACCTCGCCGACGGCAATCGACTTACCATGGCTTGCGGTGTGCAGGGGATTAGTTTCCGCTCAATCCTGACCGCGATCGTGTAGGTAAATTGAACACACACTGTAATATACTGACCAATAAACTGTCAGGGATATTCGAGCCTAGGAATTTCGACTGAACAGATAGTCGACTCTACATATCGACTCAATAACCTAATGGAAGTCAACCAAATCAAATCTCTTTATATCAAGTAATCACGTTGTGTACATTTTTGCACGTCGTCATTTTTTGAATATTATTTACACCACTTTGCAAAAAAAAGATGCCAACGCTGAGGAGAAAAAGTGGCATATAACTTTTTGCAGCACATCGGAATCACACCTCAATTGGACTTTACGAATATTCGACCCTTTTAATTTCGACTGAACGAATCATGTACTAAATATTCGAGCATACATCAATCGACCAAAATTCGAGCCATTGTGTTTATTGACAGAATGAATTTTGCTCTCATGTGGTACAATCCTGATTTCTCGCAGATGGAAAAGAAAAAGGTTTTAAATTACAACACGCATAATTTAATCTAAATTGTGTAAGAAAACAGGTCACGGAATGCCTCAGAATAAATAAAATGGAGACGGCTTACGTTACGTGTTTAAAAGGATTCGCTGAATTATTTTTCGTTTATTTATTTTTGTTAGTTTTGTTAGTTGTAAAAAAAACTGAATTTTTATTTGCTGTATAAATATGTGTACAAACAGTACATTTTCATTGAAGAAAACTTACAGCACCAATAGATTAAATAATGTATGTATTATTGCAGAACCTAATTAATGTGTTGCTGAGAGTTTTGTACCACTTTATCTCCTTAGCGTTTACACCTTCTCCTTGCAAAGTGGTGTAAATGTAAAAGATGCAACTCCTATACAAGAATAACAAAAACAATGAATAAATCGCTTCGATTTCTTACTATTTTCTGAATTCTTAATTAAGCTGTTTTTTTCGAATCGCAACTTGTACAAAACTTTATTTTGAACCAGTAATTTTAATGAAAAACGGAAATATTTTTACATTTATTCGTTATCTTGTACAACTTGCGGTTGATGGTGGGGCAGAATATGGCATTGTCATTTAAAGAAAATGTTCATGCTAAAATATACACAATGTATTTATTAGAACATGATGAAAAAATTCTTGCCGTGAGCGGACTTGAACTTGCGACCTTGTCATTCCGTGACACGGAATGTGTGATTGTTCTAATTTATTCACCTAACATGAATAAATGCGTAATTCAAATTCTGAATGTATTTATTTGCAATAAAGACACATGATATGATAAGGTATGGACTCGTAGCCCAGTTGCGAGTACACGTTGAAAACGATCGTACATGTTAAGCAACATTGGGCGAGGTAATGACCTGGATGGGTGACCGCTAGTGACTCTTTCATATTCCGTGTTTGGAAAGCACGTTAAGCAGTTGATCCCGGTTGCTGTCTCTCGGCAGTAGTCGTTAGGCCACGTCACGGGCTGCCTTAATAACTCTGACGAATAGGTTTGGTCACTAAACCACACGAAAAAAAGGTATGGACAACACTTAACACTTACAGTACGATTTCAAATCTTACGACGCAGAAAATAAGTACGGTCCAAAGTCTTTGGACTGTGTTACATTTGATCTGCTGTTAGCATACAAAAGGAGTAGAGGAGAACATTGGCGTCTTCATACTAAATGCTCTTAAAGGATGGCGGAAACCGGAACACGCGAAAATGGCGCATGGCGGGAAAAGGCGGATAGCGTGTCGCCTCGTGGCGGGAACGCAACGGAAAATGGGACGTAGCATTAGGCCGTAATGGCGGACCCACAGATGGCGCTTCTGCAAATGCATTCATTACAGTTGAAAAAATACGCGGTACGAGTTACGAAAACTATGAGAAAAACTTTTTCGGCGTCCATTATATAACGTACGGTGGAACACAGAGAAAGGTGTACAGGAGAGTTTTTAAGGTTGAGATTTTCTCAAAAACTACTTGACCTATTGCAAAAAATCTTTCAGTGTTTGAGTTTTTGACGTATCATCAGCAACAGCTCCGCCTGCTCACTTTTCAAATATTATTCTTTGCACTCGCACGCGGGCCTCGTCCGGCCCCCTGGTGAGACTACCTGACCTATTGAGCAATCAGGGGACAGTGACCCTTTTTTATGTGTCTAAGATAATTGTTTTGTTTGTGTAAACTCTTATTGAAAAAATGTCCAATAATAAAAACATGTGTGCAATAAAACTTTTGTTGTTAACTGTCGTAAATCACATACCCGGTTTGCTATTGGTTGATGAAAAAAGGAGGAGCTGTAATTGAACGCCGGTAACTGCAAATGAATTGCAACCTAAAGGTGATCAGGCGGAACTGTTGCTGACTGTACCTACGATCGAAGACAAAGAAAGTACAGGTACAGGACAGTGTAAGTACTTCTTCTTCTTGAAACGGACTGTTTTCCGCACTTGGTAGTCAAAGTCAAAGTCAAATTTCTTTATTGCAAGTAAGCACGTTGTGTACATTTTTGCACGTCAAAATATTTTTGAATTTACATTTACACCACTTTGCAAGGAAAAGGTGCCAACGCTGAGGAGAAAAAGTGGCAAAAAACTAGTTGAGCCAGCCCAGCTCCCTCCATAACGCCAGCAGCCTGCGGATGCCGCCCAAGGCTTGGGGAAGGGACCCTGAGTTGTTCAGGATCTGGGTTCGTTGATCTGCCAGCTCCTTGCACTGCAGCAGCACATGAGCCGGTGTTTCCTCAGCCTCTAAGCATCCCCTGCAAATTGGACTGTCGGTTATACCCATATTGAATTGTTTAAATAAATAATAAAATAAATAAAAGATCATTTATTTGCCACATTATTTGTACATAAAAAATAAAATAAATAACATTGCATCTATGCACTGTGGCAAAAAGGCTAAGGCTTGAATTAATAAATCACTCTCAGCTCAAAAGTCAATCTTGAGAACGACCTCAAGATGGCGTTCCTATTAATAAAGGTAACTTAGGTGCGCGTTTAGGAATCGGGTATCACGTGAGTAACGCCGTATTAATAAACAAAACTCAGTTCTCTTGAGAACTGTCAAACTCACACTTGAGAACGTATTTGCTGATTGCAGGCGAACCGCCACTTGAGAAAGACATGATGTGATACGCCCTCAAGATTGGCTTATTAATACATGATATACTTGAGATGGTGATGATGTCTTTAGAGTGTATCAGCTGCATTCGCTCTTGAAGGCGGATTTGAGAATGAAATAAATTAAATTAATACCTATTTGTCAATTCATCATTGTGTGCGGTTCACTGAAGCATATTGGCACGGGGTAATTACCACGTCAACTGATATTATTCGGCCGTTACTGCACTTGCATCACTGCTATTAATTATTGCATTTCATTATTCCGGGTCAACGGGCTTCTGCCACATTAATTGCTACTGGAACCACAAATCATTTGGCTTTGAAACACAGGGAAAACATGATCTGCAATAGGGAATATAACATCTACAGACCTGCCTTGAATTCATTCGACAAAATTAAATCTATGGCCTAACCATACATTAATTCTGCACAGGGTTTACGTAAATTAAACAATTTGGGGAAAAAAAATTTATTGCCAACAAATTCAACTATGAAATTTTTTATTAATTTGATGTCCAAAGTCCTTAAAAAAGTAATCATCAGTATCAAATGGAATCAGCTGTTCCGAATTCGGTCCGCCATTTTGTTAATTAAGCATACGACGGTATATAAACTGACAGCTACTTATTTGGTTCTTCAGGAGTTGATTAACTTTAAATAGTGTTTATAAGTAAAAAAAATTTTTAAACAATTGTTAAACAAGGTTTTAATTTTAATCATCGATTATAAGTAAGGCTGATAATATTTATAGTTGATCGCTGAGCGAGTATCGCTGCGTCTCTTTTGTTTACACGGAATGTACTATCTATTGTACGTTTCTTGCGCGACAAATAGCCCATAATTACTCGCTTACTCGCCGGCGGCGGGACAAGCTGAACTAAAAGACATTGCCACTTTATCAATTGAGCTTTGCCCCACCTACAAAACTACGTTACCATTTAAGCTGTACCTATCATTCCGGCGGTGGGACAAGCTGAACTAAAAGACATTGCCACTTTTTCAATGGAGCTTTGCCCCACCTACAAAACTACGTGACCATTTAAGCTGTACCTATCATTCCGGCGGTGGGACAAGCTGAACTAAAAGACATTGCCACTTTTTCAATGGAGCTTTGCCCCACTTACAAAACTACGTTACCATTTAAGCTTTACCTATCATTTTTTTGGGGACTTATTACAGGTTTCATATTGCATAATCATAATCAGTATCATTTTCTACTACTCTCGCAACTCCTATAGAAGAATAACAAAAACAATGAATAAATTGCTTAGGTTTCTTACTATTTTCTGAATTCTTACTTAAGCTGTTTTTTCGAATCGCAACTTGTACAAAACTTTATTTTAAACCAATAATTTTAATAAAAAACGGACATTTTTTTACATTTATTCGTTATCTTGTACAACTTGCGGTTGATGGTGGGGCAGAATCTGGCATTGTCATTTAAAACACGGTAAATGACACGGCTAACCGTGTGAATTCTGATTCCAAATATTCCCTTTCAGATACCAAACATTTAATATTTGTACGATCAAAATTGGTAACACTGTAATCCTCTTCCATTGTTCAACACGAATTGTTCAATATTTAAAACCATTGTTCCAAATTGAACAAATTCGAGGTCCGATGTTTCGTTCCCAGATTAACATTTCAGGAAATGTGTCGAGTTCGATTGTGTAACGAATTTGCCCCTACCATTGTTGAACTGTCGTTGTCGTAATTGTAACAATAGTATTTACCCCGGCGCCAGACATGTGCGCAAATGTTTGCCAATTGGTCGCAAACTTTTTCTTTTATTTGAACTAAAAGAAAAAATTACGCTGTTATCCCTAAGGTAATTTTTTCTCTTAATCAAAAGTTTTGGATCATTTTCCCATTTATTTTTGTTTATATTAAAAAAAAGTTTTTAAATTTATCTATCACCCCAATACAATTTTTTTTTAATTTCAACTTAAAAATATATAAATAAATACTAATTAAAAATCGTTCATTCGTGCTTCGTAGATTCTGTACAAAGCTTTCAATTGTAGTTAAATCTTTGCAAAGATGCGCACATGCCTTTTTTTTTAACCCAGGTAAAATATGCAAATCATGTGTCACCACGCCCGGGGGAGCGTGTTGGTTATGTCGGGCTCACCGCCCTGAAGGGCCAGTATACCGACTAAACGTCCTGGGGTGTTCCACCTCGTGCCATTCTCGCCGAGCCACGGGAAACTGTGATACAACCGCGACCCGACTGGCGCCCGAGCACTCCCCATTGTGGGCTGTACTAGCCCACAATGTATAATCCATTCATCCCTCACCTTCCTCCTCCCCGTCTGAGCCTCGAGCCACTCGGGGCCGTGCGGTTCGCGCACTGCGTCCGTGGGCCCGGGCCCTTACTTAGGCGGCGGCACCTCGTAATGCGCACATCCTGGCGACGGCTTTAGGCCGATAGTCGTAGACGAAACGTGAGTTTATTATCAATTATCAACGTGAGCTTGGTTATACGATTGTGAAAAGTGTACGAAATCTGACAGTTGTAAGACCCAACTCAGAATCAGATGGTGTTTTAGGCGAAATAAACAGGCAGTTGTTAACTACACATAATTGCATTCCAAGCAATATTACTGTTTTGGTATGAATCGATTATCGAGTATTAATTTGTATTAGGAATGACGGATGCATTTGGTCTCCATGAGTGAATTTTATTTTACATAAACTCTTAAGGCGAGGCCATTGGGTCATTTGAGCCGAGTGAGGGGGTGAGGTGCGGGGCGAGGGAGGGGCGAGAGAGGAATGACGCGCATTGATCGGGGTCATTACTCGCGCAGGTACACAGAGTAAGTGTAACCAGTGTCCTCACTGTGACGTCACAGCTCGCTACCCATAATAATACCTATACAGAATGTCCCACGGATAGACGATATACCGAAGTCCACTTGTCGGTGCCAACATTATCGACCCATTTAATGCCAAATAGGGATATCCCATGTCTGACAGCTTCGGAGTTACTTATTTCAATTCAAGAACAGCGCGGTGCTACCTTCAGTCACTTCCTTATTTTGTGACAAGAGTCAAATGTAGCACCGTAGTAGAGGCGCCCTCTGAATGCTAAACGCTGATCGTTGACTGAACAGAGCTAAATGTTAATCAGTCGAGCGAGCCGGTTAGCGTTGGGATTAATCGAGTGTGCTCAGCCATGAATCGCAATAACACTGCATAAATTCGGGTCCTGTTTCTGCAGAAATGGGCACGGGATCTAAAAACGGAAACCACAGACCACTTACCCCATAGACCTGTAACAGGAGGGCGCCAGTGTCACACATCATCATCAGTCTATTTATATTGCCCCACTGCTCGGGCACAGACCTTCCCTTACATTGAGGGAGCTCGGGCCATGATCCACCACGCGGGCCCAGTGCGGGTTGGCGTTTTTCACATGCCTTAGATTTTTATCTTCTACGACATGCAGGTTTCATCACGATGTTTTCCTTCACCGTTTTGAGAGCACTCGGTAAATGTACATAAGTTTTTCCGTCGAAAAAACCGAGGATAACTCATTGGTACATGGCTGCCCTGGCTGGGAATCGAACCTGGGACCTCCATACTGCAAGTCCATTGACCCAACCACTGAGCCACCGAGCTCTCTAGTGTCACACATGAGCCCAAAATTGCTTCAAGCCGTGTAACCTAGAGATATTATCGACATGGACGCATCCCTGTATGAATGTTGTGTCCTCCTATAAAAGACACATACATCAGAACCAGCCATCTGAATACTGTATGTTATTAAATGTATAATGTATGTGTTGTTGGAGAACCTAAATAAATAAATAAATAAATAAATCCCTTTAATATATTTATAATCCCCCGCTCCGTCTCTATGCGCTCATCGTTGACAGAATTTTTCGCTTGCTAATTTGTACCGATTTTATGTCTATTGGGTAAGTAGTCTGTGACAGAAACTCACATAGATGTAGACGGGTTCTCGAATGGAGACCACGTAAACGTAGTATGGGATTATTGAGGAATGACATGTGAAAGGCACGGACGGATGCAAAAGGCCGAGAATTGGGTAGAGTGAAGCGTCTTGGGAGCGTGCGTCCAGAAATGCATTCCATGACTGTCTAAATGATAATGATGATGAGGTACAAGTATATAGATCTTCAACTTATTATCCAGGGAAAGATCGCTAATAGCATACACATTGAATGAATATTTACAATAACATACACGTGATACAGGAGAAGACTGGATGCACTGCCATTAAAAAGGCACTGAATAATTTGAAAGCTTACAAGATGTAACAGAGTCTTCAAGACCAAGTTTGGCTTCGCAATTCACATCCGGGCACACTCTAGGAGATGACCTGTCAAAACCCTGACGACCTGATGACGCCCTGGCGTCGACGGCGACGGACACGTCTCGGAGGACATCACCTTCATATGGAAAGATATTTATGTGGAAATGAAAGTATTGACTAGCTGCTGCCCGCGACTTCGTCTGCGCAGGATCTTTATAAATTATAGCCTGTGTATTATTCTGATTTATGAGATCACCTATGCATGAACGTACTCTTCAATAGTGATTATTTTATTATTTATTTCATTTCGATTGTTATTCTTATTAATATCTACTCGTGTTTCATTTTGAGGAAGCTTTACACTTTATGTAACAATGTTATGTAATAACCTAAGTCCCTAATGTAAGCTGGCTTTTTGCAAATTGGTAATTTATACAGGTAGTTCTACGTTCCAAGTTCCTGCGTAAATATATAAATATTTAGGCCTAATATTCCCTTTGCCATTAAGATTAACTCGATAGCCTAATAGAGGTTGCCGGAGGTCAGCTCTACACTCAGGGGACTTAATGAAAGCGTAATACACTTTAAATCACTTTTATTACACTTTATTTCACTGTTTAGTAACACCTGTAGGGTCTCCTGCTTTTGATAGAGATATAAGACGAACTATTTCTTGAGAATCTGAGTATATTAAGTTGTTATCTTTATCAAATGTCATTCCCAGTACGCCTTGGACGTTGATGATCCTTTTGACCTTTTCAATCACTTTGCTTAGTATAAAAATTCCATCTTCGCTACAGAGGTAGATATATCCATCCTTATCTGAAGCCATTCCTAGAAATCTAGGATAATCTCTGATCAAAATAGCATTGTTTTCGCCTTGTTTAATTCCATAAAACCCAGTACTGTTGATGAAGTAAATATTTCCTTCTTTATCAAACGTGAATTGATGTACACTGTAGTCTTTTAACTCGTGTACATAATTAATAGTTCTGTTACTGTATCTATAAGCAATTAAGCTTGGAAATTTGATGAAGTATATATCCTTATTCAATACCAACCACCAAATATCTAAATTTGCAACTGCTAAGCGTTTCAGTTGTTTCAAATCTGGATTGTATTTGTATATTCCGTGGCTGCCTCCAAAGAACATGTTGCCTGTCTCTGGATCATTAGCTATAGCAAACGCGTCATTGATTCCTTTCAAAACTGTGATAGTATGTTTGCCAATTTTTACTTTCGCTGGAACATATTCTCCTTGTCCGGAATCGAAGCTGAAGTATAAATAGTTAGCAGTGTCTACAGCTATCTGATTTGGGCTGTGAGGGAGTGTGACTATAGTTTCCTTTCTGTAGCACTGCTTCGTCAAGTCATTTGATATTGGGTCACAGAATTTTTCCTGATTCTTCGTAGCTTGTGTTGTCATTAAAGTATTGTAAAATATTATCACTAATAACGTTTTTATTGTCATTTTCAATTGTAGATTTATGTCTATTATTGGTTAAATTATTTGAATTTATAATCACTTCTTTTGCTTTATTATTTATTATAGTAATATCTTTAGATATATTGAAGGTTCTTACATGTGCATGGTATGATCATTGTAATGCTAATGTCACGTTTAATATTTTACAATCGATTCCGGAAATAACACGTATTCAGTAGGTTAAACAAATTATTGTTTTACGTGTCATTTAACAAACAATTCGTACTTGACAGGATTTTTTAAACAATCTTTCATTAGGTTCTCTTGAAAATGGCGGGAAACGACGGTTGCAAAATTATTTGATAATTTTTGTTTTATTGTCTACAGTGGTTATTTTGAGATTAATATCAGAAAATGTGAGTGACAGTATGGTGAATTTGTTGGATAATTTGAGCAAGATCTGAGGTTTCAAGCTTTTATCAATAGTTCCCACTACGAGCTCGGGAGTGAACGTGACTGTCGAGCTGCTTCGCCCAGAGTGATGACGCTACGGCGTCTCCTCTGGATGAAGACATGAAGACGCGGCTACCCAGGGTGAAGACGCTACTGTGACTCCCCTGGAGGAAGATAGAAGACTCAATTCAATTCAAATACACTTTATTGTACTTACATAAAAGACAAACAATTACAATACAGAAATACAAAACAATATGTACAATTTTGGCGGCCTTATCTTTAAGATAAGTTGACTAAGTAATAAGTATATTAATAATTAAATTAGACTATAGTGATGTATAATATAATATTAATTGCACAGCGCATTGGTCAAGTGACTGTAATGCTGTGACAATATTGTTTAAATAAATAAATCGCTACAAGCGATTTCTTCCAAGCAACCAACACAGAAGATAGAAGACTATTGATTATATTGAATTTTGTAATGCTGTGACAATATTGTTTAAATAAATAAATCGCTACAAGCGATTTCTTCCAAGCAACCAACACAGAAGATAGAAGACTATTGATTATATTGAATTTTCTGTAACATGACTTTGGCAAATGACGAACTGTCGAGTCCATTAATAAAATAAATAAATAAATGGACCAAATAGTCCGAAGTAAAGATATTTGTATTGTATTATTTATAGAAAAAAAAATTACTTTTTTAGGATTTACACGACTTTGCAAGGAAAGGTGTCCAAGTGATGAAATGTAAATAGTTTAGGAATGTAAGTACATTAGAATTATTAGAATAATTATAAATAAAAAATATTTTTATTCAAGAAATCTTACAAACAAATATAATAAAACTAAACTACTTAAAAATACATTAAAAACTAAACTAAAAATCTACCTAACTAAAAACATAATAAAAAACTTAATTATTATAATATTAGAATCCAAATCCAAAATCCAGAATCCAGCGTATTAGAATCCAAATCCAAACAAAATATAAATGTCAATGCCTTATACTTTATCGCTTCAAAGCAAAAATCAAGAATTTATCGTCCGGAGCTAAAAATAACAAAGCCGTCCTTCCAAGAAGATTTCCATTCGATGTAGTCGCCGGGAGATGAAACGTCGCCAATCTGTCAGCTACAGACGTGTCCTGGGAGTGGCTGTGAGGAGGGTGCGTGGCATGAAGCAAGAAATCACCGAGGGAGTAAGACTATTTGCACAGTCAACTCCGCATTTGTGACAATTTTTCACGACTCTACCACTTGTTATATCACTTTTTAAACTTTCACGGTTTGTATACATATTAATTAGATAAAACGGGAATTACCGTGTTAAACATTTATTATTGATGTCTCGATATTTCGCCATCATTGCAGCCATCATGGTCACGAGTAGACTGAAGTCGGTGAGTGTTGAACGTCAGAAGGGTGACACAAAAAGAAAGAGAAAAGAGGGTAGATCGTTTTGTGTCACCCTTCTGACGTTTAACACTCACCGACTTCAGTCTACTCGTGACCATGATGGCTGCAATGATGGCGAAATATCGAGACATCAATAATAAATGTTTAACACGGTAATTCCCGTTTTATCTAATTAATATGTATACCACTTGTTGTTTGAATTTGCAAAATAAGTCATAAAAAAACGGCTAAGTGCGAGTCGGCTATCGGACTCGCGCACCGAGGGTTCCGTGCAACGCAACTTAACCCCTTAATTTTGCTCTAACGAAAAGATAAACTCGATTTAAGGACCAACTTATCTTTGCCGTTCGTAAAATATAATAATAATTATACATCGACATACTCCCCGGCTACTTGGGCAACTGTAAATATAAGTTTGAAAATATAAGAAAAAAAAATACATGGATGTAACTACAAGTTTACATTTTTCGGATTTTTTCCTTTACTTGTGTTATGTTGAGTTGTGTTCGTCTTAGTCCAAATGACAATGCCAGATTCTGCTCCACCATCAACCGCACGATGGACAAGATAACGATTAAATGTAAAAATATCTCCGTTTTTTATCAAATTTATTGGTTTAAAATAAAGTTTTGTACATCTAGCGAGTCGAAGAAAACAGCTTAATTAAGAATTCAGAAAATAGTAAGAAATCGAAGCGAATTATTCATTGTTTTTTTTATTCTTCTATAGGAGTTGCGAGAGTAGTAGAAAATGATACTGATTATGATTATGCAATATGAAACCTGTAATAAGTCCCCAACAAAATGATAGGTACAGCTTAAATGGTCACGTAGTTTTATAGGCCCACCTATAAAACCACCTATAAATTGCCCCAGCAAAGCTCCATTGAAATGTGGCGATGTCATTTCATGATTCTAGTCAACGGGACAAAATGCAATTGAACCAAAACCTATAGTGTATAGGTTTGGGATCCAACCATAGACGCAACTTATTTCTCCCTACCAAGGAACTCGATATAGTTTTTTTTTTCGGCTTCTTAAGATTTCCCTCGATGTTTATCTTTCGAGGATCTTGAGTTTAGTAGAAGTAATAATACCACCTATATCAAAAACTAGTCCACATTTCCCTATTGTAAGACAAGTGTCGAGTAAGTAGTGAATAAGTAGTGAATACCATTCACTACTTATTGAGTGCAGCCACTGACCTCATAATGTCCACACAGAACTCCAGAAATTTGGTTCCAGTGTTTTTCCCTGCCAAGAGGGAACTCGCTATAGGTACCTATCGTATACCTCTGCGAGGAGTGACGGCCTGCTTAAGGGATTTACGCATTAACCAATGTCGGTGCCAACATGTGTGAGACAAATGACGAGGCATTTGTCCAATGAGCCCGGATATCAGTTATAGGAAGTTGCGGGAATTTTTTAAGATTTTGTAACCTTAAAATAATATATCTACTTTAGAAAAGACATTGCCACATTTCAATGGAGCTTTGCCACACCTACAAAACTACGTGACCATTTAAACTGTATTGTGTCATTTTGTTGGGGACTTATTACAGGTTTCATATTGCATAATTATCATTAGTATCATTTTCAACTACTCTCGCAACTCCTATAGCAGAATAACAAAAACAATGAATAAATCGCTTCGATTTCTTACTATTTTCTGAATTCTTAATTAGGCTGTTTTTTTCGAATCGCAACTTACACAAAACTTTATTTTAAACCAATAATTTTAATAAAAAACGGAGATATTTTTACATTTATTCGTTATCTTGTACAACTTGCGGTTGATGGTGGGGCAGAATCTGGCAATGTCATTTAAACATGTTTGACCACTTGAACATGTTTAACATTGAATGTTAATGTATAATAAAAAAAACTTATATGCTGTTTGATGACAGTAAATATAAATTAAGTATATTCGGCCAATTTTCTGAACATGCACTGCGGAACTGTTTGCTATCGATTGTAGATTTGACAGCACATCAATCCATTGCACTTTAGGCCGTGTTACCATCACATAAAGATGATGTATGCTGGCAAGGCATGAATTTAAAATGCTCTGCCGGCATTGAGTTTCCTCAATCGATGTAGTACACCGTACACGCCATGTTTCACGAGTAGCTGCCTTCGTGATCTGACAACATTCGACAATAGCTGGACGCATTTACACCGAATCGAGCACGAAACTAAGTGTCGCCGCACACGGGCCACACGCGACAGCCACAAACGCCGCCACGAGAAGCTAGAAGCGGCTACAAAGGTAGCTGAAGCGCGCGACAGCCACTTGTGGCCGGTGGTCGACACTTGCGGTCGGTGGCTGCTACTTTTTTTAACCCATGCGTGCAGTATAGTTTACTGAGGCAAGGGAGAGAGGGGCGCGGAATCGCGCGAGTGGCGTGTGGCGGCTTTTTGTGTCGGCGTTTAGTGGCCGGTGCGAGCCACAAGAAGCAAGCTGCGACGATTTGTAGCGTGTGGCCGCCACCGGCGCCAACCGTGTGCGGCGAGTCCATATTTAATGTATGAAAATTACAGGAAATATGCCTGTGGCGGCGTTTTGTGGCTGTCGCGTGTGGCCCGTGTGCGGCGACACTAAAGTTTTGTTTATATTTCAAAGGGAAGCCGACAGCCGTTAGTCAGACTAGTCTCTGAGCGTTCTCGTAATAGACAGCTTTGTCTATGAGGCGTTTCGTTTGAAGTGTGCGCGCTTCATAATGTTTGTAAAGCAATAGTCTGTCGTAAGGTGCGGCGAGTTGTCAAACTCGAGCGCGAGACAGAAGATGTCCCGCAGCGGCGGAGTGAAGAGCACGGCACAGTGACTCTATATTTGTATTTTTATTGATTTTGGATTAATTTTGGCAGGGAAATTAGAATACGCCAATAAAAATCAGATTTTTTTAAAACAAGCTCTCGTAATTATAATACCCTACATTTTGATATATATTTCGTATGAATGACTATTTCGGTTTAGACATAATTTTCATTTTAAATGACATGGAAGGGGTATGTTTGCGATTTTTTTCTATCGAGCGAAGTTTGTCCAATCGTGTATCGGTATTCTTCAGTCCCTAAATATACACCCCAAGATTGCTATATATTTTTTCAGACGTCTAATTTTAGTAGTTAGTGCCGTAGCCTTCATCGAAAAACTGAAAATATGCGCATACGAGGCCTTAAGGGGCCAGCTGTCAAACTCAAGCGCGAGACAGAAGATGTTTTTTTGGCATAAAATATGCACCAAGACGACTACCACTTTTTTTAACATTGCTCTCTCTTTCGCGGGTTTGCTGGTAGAAATCTCTTTTGAGATAAGCTCTTTGTACCAATTTGTTTCTTCTGTATGTTATTTATGTATTTGTTGTGCAATAAAGTGTTAAAACAAACAAACAAAAAAACATTCCTTTTTTGTCTTTAAAATAATTAACTTTTTTTAAATCCGTCGAAAAGACATTGCCACATTTCAATGGAGCTTTGCCCCACCTACAAAACTACGAGATCATTGAAGCTGTACCATCATTTTGTTGGGGACTTATTACAGGTTTCATATTGCATAATCACAATCAGTAGGAGTTGCGAGAATAGTAGAAAATGATAACAAAAACAATAAATAATTCGCTTCGATTCCATACTATATTCTGAATTGCTAATTAAGCTGTTTTTTCGACTCGCAACTTGTACAAAACATTATTTTAAACCAATAATTTATTAGTTATATTTATTCGTTATCTTGTTCATCATGCGGTTGATGGTGGGGCAGAATCTGGTATTGTCGTTTAGATGATTGGTATCGGTAAATAGAGAGGTGCTTGTGAGATTCCCCTCTCTAACGACCTTAAAATGAACCTCATCTAAATAATGAACTAGACTCGTAAAGCGGTATTATTCCACCTCACATAAAGGGGCCTCGTAACTCCATAACGATAACATTGTCCTGAAATTCCCAGCCCAATAAAAACTTTCATAATTAGTTGCCTGAAAAATTTACTTCACTAGACACAAAAGCCTTCCCCTCATTGATGTTTCCTCTAATTGCAGTGTTAGACGGAGAGCTAGCGACGTGAATTACAATATTACGTTATAGGCCACTCATTAAAGGAGTAATTCCCTAGCAGTAATTAGTCCCACAATGAAAAGACTTTGCCACATTTCAATGGAGCTTTGCCCCGTCTATAAAACTACGTGACCATTTAAGCTACCTATCATTTTGTTAAGGACTTATTACAGGTTTCATATTGCATAATCATAATCAGTATCATTATAATAATTACTACTCTCGCAACTCCTATAGAAGAATAACAAAAACAATGAATAAATCGCTTTGATTTCTTACTATTTTCTGAATTCTTAATTAAGCTGTTTTTTCCAATCGCATCTTGTACAAAACTTTATTTTAAACCAATAATTTTAATAAAAAACGGAGATATTTTTACATTTATTCGTTATGTTGTACATCTTGCGGTTGATGGTGGGGCAGAATCTAGCGTTGTCATTTGGCACAGTGATAGAGTACCATATGTAAATTGGAATTGACAATCCAATAATTTTTAGAAACGGAAGGTCAAAAGGTTTTTAAGGTCAAACTTAAATTACGTGTATCAATTACAGGAAAATTGCTGTGTCCAAATTTTTTTTCTTACAAGTTCCAGTTATTTATGGGGCATGTGTACGAAAGAATATCCAACCATTTTTACATATGGATATACCTATATATTTTTTTAATAAAATGTGTTTTTGTCGTAACTTCCAGGGGATATTATAGATAAGGCAAACTCCATGGCTGTTATTCATAAACGTGGTTTGATCCTGAAATAATTAAACGAGATTTGGCAAACATATATTTCCTTGCCGATAAAAAATTGAAAGAAAGTTTTTTGAAAGTATTTTTATTATACGGGAATAAATACTTCAAGTTTTAATTCAGTGAGCTCTTATTCTATTTTTACAGCGACATCTTTTTTCAAGTGCTACTCAAAAAAGTCGTTAAATCAGTTACCCCTAGAACGTTAAAGCGATTGTGTCCATTTCTTTTTTAAATTGCCTATTAACCCCTGATCTGATAAAGAGTCTTCAAGAGATGGTTTCATAAAAACAGAAGCAATATTTCTATTAGGGATTCTTTCGTTTAATTTTACAAGATATTTTAAAATATAGAAAAGTCGCATGTCTTTTGCTTCTGTTTTAATAACAGTTCGTTAAAAAGGAGTACCTATTTCTTTTCATTGTTAAGACTTTTTTTTAAATATTTTTTTTTATTGGGGTTCTCTTGAAAATGGCGGGAAACGACGCTTGCAAAATTATTTGATAATTTTTGCTTTATTGTCTATAGTTGTTATTTTAAATTAATTAGAAAATGTTCGCGAGTGACAGTATGGTGAATTTGTTGGATAATTTGAGCAAGACCTGGGGTTTCAAGCTTTTATCAAGAGTTCCCGCTACAAGCTCGGGAGTGAACGTGACTGTCGAGCTGCTTCGTCCAGAGTGACGACGCTACGGCGACTCCTCTGGATGAAGACGTTACTGCGACTCCCCTGGAGGAAGATAGAAGACTATTTTATATTGAATTTTCTGTAACATGACATTGGCAAATGACGAACTGTCGAGTCCATTAATAAAATAAATTAAATACTTTTTTTATTGTGTTTTAAATATTCAAAACGGTGTGTTCTGTTTTTTCCACTTTCCGTTTTTTTGTCACTTTTTCTCCTCAGC
This sequence comes from Tachystola acroxantha, assembly GCA_963506565.1. Lineage (NCBI taxonomy): Eukaryota > Metazoa > Arthropoda > Insecta > Lepidoptera > Oecophoridae > Tachystola > Tachystola acroxantha. The sequence goes on along the minus strand of OY735884.1, from coordinate 11,907,016 downwards.
GTTGGCACCTTTTCCTTTGCAGTGGTGTAAATGTAAATTCGAAAAAATTTGACGTGCAAATATGTACACAACGTACTTGCAATAAAGATATTTTATTTTATTTATTGTTTCACAAGTTGTAGAATTCGCTCCGATGATCGCATCGGTGTTATGGTCAGTTTAGTTGAACAAGTTAGATTGCTTTATTTGTGATACGTGCTCTCGGTGCCAAGTACGTGGAATAAGCAATGTATGCCAAAATGCGCAGATATCTGCTTCCGTGTTCGTTTGTTGGAAATTCGCGGTAGTTTGACCGCAATATGCACATTATTTATTTTATTTTATTAATAGACTCGACAGTTTGTCATTTGCCAATGTCATGTTACAGAATATTCAAAACATCAACGTCTTCTCTTCATACGGGGGAGTCACCGCAGCGTCGTCACCCTGGGTAGCCGCGTCTTCTTGTCTTCATCCAGGGGAGTCGGCGTAGCGTCTTCACCCTGGGTAGCCGCGTCTTCTTGTCTTCATCCAGGGGAGTCGCCGTAGCGTCTTCACCCTGGGTAGCCGCATCTTCTTGTCTTCATCCAGAGGAGTCGCCGTAGCGTCGTCACCCTGGGTAGCCGCGTCTTCATGTCTTCATCCAGAGGAGACGCCGTAGCGTCATCACTCTGGACGAAGCAGCTCGACAGTCACGTTCACTCCCGAGCTCGTACAAAATAAGACATTTGATTTGAGCTTCGGTATACGGTCGAACACACAGATTTAAGTGAAAACTATGTAACTGTAAAATAATGATTAAATTCGGTCCAGTAATTTATGAGAAAATCTCAACCTTATTGAGGCCACCTGTATACTTATCTCTGTCTTCGACTGTACCTCAGCCACACCCTTTCCCCTTAGTGCCGTATGCTTCAGGTTTGGCCAATAGCCGAGAATGATTTACATCGAAATCCCTCCTCCTTTTGCCAGTCGGCTAAAAATAAACTTTCAGCCTTTTAGTAAAGGAAGCGAAAGTCACTACTTTCAATAGAATTGACACAGAACTTGCATTTCCTAGAGTTGCACGAACGCAAATTGAAATAGTCCGCGCGTTGCATACTTGATCGTTTCCCGTTAACGTGAACGTTTGCGACTGAGTTACGTTACGAATGATAATGTTCCTGTGAAGCTAGCTATGGAAAGAGCTATACTTGGCATTTATCTGGTAGATATAATAAGGAATGAGTATATCCGCTAGAAGACAATAGTGGTTGACATTGCTCATAGAATCAGTAAACTGAAGTGGCAGTGGGCTGGTCACATCTATGGCAGAAGCGCTTAAAAGCTCTGAAGTTGGACCGGGTCGCAACGAGGTCGCTGTAATACACGGGGTGAAAGGCTGGTGCGATGTCCTCCAGCATGAGTCTAGAGCTATGCTTGCCATTTCTCTGTACAGTCGAAGACAGAGATAAGTATATAGGGGGCCTCAATAAGGTTGAGATTTTCTCAAAAATTACTAGACCGAATTCATTAAATATTTTACTGTTAAATAGTTTTAACTTTTATCTATCAAACGGTGAAAGAATTTTTGCAATAGGTCAAGTAGTTTTTGAGAAAATCTCAACCTTAAAAACTCTCCTGTACACCTTTCTCTGTGTTCCACCGTACAATAAGAAATGAATATATCCGCCAGAAGACAAAAGTGGTTGACATTGCTCATAGAACCAGTAAACTGAAGGCCAACTGAAGGCCACATCTGTCGTAGAACCGATGGGGTAGACGAGTTCTCGAATAGATGCCACGAACGGGTAAACGTAGTGTGACCAGATGGAGGGATGACCTTCGCAAGATGGCTGGCAGGGACTCGATGCAGAGGCCCCAGAGTAGGGTTGACTGGCGTGTTTTGGGAGAGGTATTACGTCCAGCAGTGGACTGATACGGGCTGATGATGATGATTGTAACCGTCATATTCTCGCCATTTTGAAAAGTCCTGTTTTTTATTACAAATAAATTCACCACATACTTGAGTAGCTAATATTCCAGCGGTGCGAAAAACTGCATTTGCCTCACATTTTCAACGCTAAATTCCCACTTCTAAAATATGAATGCGAGGCACGGAAACTCGCTTTGAAGTGAAATAATTCATATTCCTTGCACATTAAGGTGTACTTTCATGAATTACTGTAAAAAGATTCCTTGGAAGCAAGTGGGTGTTATTTTATAAGGATTTCAGTTCAAGAAAGGTTACTCGAATAGTTTGTTTCGTGCTGAGAATACTTTCCACTCGTGAAACAATTTAAAACTAGATTTTCTTTTATAACTGGAATAGTTTGCGACGGGCGTTTATTTTAAGATTAACATTTCTCATTTATGTACGAAAAGTATGCAATTTTATTTTATTTTATTAATGGACTCGACAGTTCTTCATTTGCCAATGTCATGTTACAGAATATTCAAAACAGCAACGTCTTCTCTTCATACAGGGGAGTCACCGCAGCGTCTTCACCCTGGGTAGCCGCGTCTTCATGTCTTCATCCAGAGGAGTCGCCGTAGCGTCATCACTCTGGACGAAGCAGCTCGACAGTCACGTTCACTCCCGAGCTCGTAGTGGGACTCTTGACTATAGCGCCATGAATCCTACAACACCATACTGTCGTCATTCACTAACATTTTCTGATTAATTTAACGTGATACAACACAAAACAACCACTATAGACATTAAACTGAAAATTGTCAAATAATTTTGCAACCGTCGTTTCCCGCCATTTTCAAAAGCCTCCAATACAGATATTAAGATTGAAAACGGGTTCCGAACTTCAAGAGGAAAAAAGGAACCCTTATAGGATCACTTTGTTGTCCGTCCGTCCGTCTGTCAGGACCTATATCTCAGAAACGCGTGGATGGATCATGTTGAAACTAATACCAAATACTCAGATCTGCAACCTCATGCAGCCATGAAAAAATCTAACTTCTACGTCAACGCAATCAAAAGATATGGCCGTTTATATCGCATTTTCTCGAATATTTGTATGAAAATACAAGAAAACCAAAACCCATAGGGTACTAACTCTGTTTATGTTACACCCCGTAGCAAGAGAACGCAACGATACTATAGTATGACCATCTAAATCAGTTTTCGCCTGCGCGGTACAGGGATGCGGGGGTAACAGAAATGCGCCTGCCGCCCGCACCTCCCTCGGTCCCCGTTGTCGTCATACCCCCGCGTCCCTGTACCGCGCAGGCGAAGACTGATTTAGATGGTCATACTATAACAACTTTTGTACAGTCGAAGACAAAATAGAGGGTTTTTAAAGATGAGATTTTCTGAAAAACTACTTGACCGATTGTAAAAATTCTTTCACTGTTAGATAGATAAAAGTTAAAACTATGTAACTGTAGAAGAATTATTTAAATCGGTCCAGTAGTTCTTGAGAAAATATCAATCATATTGAGACCCCCTGTATACTTATCTCTGTCTTCGACTGTACCACTCACTCCTCTATAGATAAAACTTATTCAATTTATAAATTCGCAATTCTCTCTGAACATCTCTCGGAACACTCGAATAATTACCACGAGTTAAATCATGAAATAGTTGTATGTATGGGAACCATGAAGGAAAAAATCACGCTCAATGGAGAGAGCCTAAAGTATATTTTTGTATGGGAGCAGGTCATCGCCCTTGTTGTCACTTTCATTCTCATACGTCATTGTATGTATTTTGTAAAAGTTTATAATTTTATGTATGTTAAAATGATATAAGGAGAAAATAAAATTCATCACGACCGGGATTCGAACCCGGTTCACGATCTGGGTACGAATCACGGTGGCTCTGTTGGAATAGAGCGTGCCACGGAACGGCGAGGCTCTGGTTCGAATCCCGATCGTGATGAAATTTTTTCTCCATTTATCATTTAGATTTTCGTTTCGCATAGCGCATATGCAAGAAAATATCAAAAAATTTAGTATGTTATCATAAAACAAGTCCAAATAAGTACAATAGGGTATAATTAATAACAAATAACTTAATTATAATATATAAAAATAAAACTAATCAAATAAGCCTCCTCTGATCGTTTCTGAGATTTGATTTACTAAAAACCTTACCAATTTAATATTTATCATGAGTACAACCCCCAGTTTCAATTTGTCGAATGAATTCAATGATATTACTAACAATAGTAATAGTTGTGTAATATCTAGTTATTAAGTTATTATATTATTTTAAAAGATGCGCTGCTGAGAGTGTTTTGCCACTTTTTCTCCTCAGCGTTGGCACCTTTTCCTTGCAAAATGGTGTAAATGTAAATTCTAAAATATGTCGACGTGCAAAAGTGTACACAACGTGCTTACTTGCAATAAAGAAATTTGACTTTGACTTTGATACCCTGCATAACAAAACGATCCATGTGTCGACCATTCGATATCACAAGTACAACCGTTCGATGTCAGGATTTTTGATGTAATGTACCATCGATGTAAAGTCGCTCAGCGAGCTATGGAAAGGGCTATGCTTGGCATTTCTCTGTTAGAACAAGAAACGAGTATATCCGCCAGAAGACAAAAGTGGTTGACATTGATCATAGAATCAGTAAACTGAAGTGGCAATGGGCTGGTCACATAGCTGTCGTAGAACCGATGGGGTAGACGAGTTCTCGAATGAAGGCCACGACAAGATGAAGGGATGACCTTCGTAAGATGGCTGGCACAGACTGGATGCAGAGGACCGAGAGTCGAGTTGAGTGACGTGTTTTGGGAGAGGGCTACGTCCAGCAGTGGACTGATACGGGCTGATGATAAATGTACCATCGATATGACGTTACGTCGAGGGATTGATCTTTCGATGGACAGTTTTCGATTACAAGACCATCGATGCAGTTTCGATATCATGTAGGTAAGCCATCAGCCCTATTACCGTTCTCAAAACGATGCAATTATACCATGTCATGGCGCGCCAAACAGAGACGTCGCTACACGAGTGCAATAGCATTGTCACGGTCACACCTTTCACGGTCGCTATGATATGACTTTGATCGTTTTGAGAACCGTAATAGCCCCACTGGTTGGGGGGCGTCCCACGCTACGTCTACGTAGAGCGGAGTCTACGACGGCTACCTCCATGGGCATACCCAGGTTCTGGGCCAGGGGGGGCAAATCAGATTTTTTATAAGCTAGGTGTTTATAGAAAGAACGAACGCGCCGCGTAAACAAATGGCAAAAAATTCGTTCTCTTAATTTTTTTCGATAAATGTACTAGATAAGATACGTCGACGTCAACATTATCAGGGGGGGGGGGGGGGGGGGGCAGCTGCCCCTACCTGGGCACACCCATGGCTACCTCCATCCTCGGTTCCTTGTTACATGATGGGAACAAAGCCGCCTCTCTCCCCCCGCCGCGCCCGTAGTGCCCGCTTGCTTTTAATTAACAAGTTGCAACGGTGGACGGTTGTGAAGCGATTGTATATATGTATGTATGTATGAAGTACCTACCGATGAGTAAATTAAATACAGGGTGTTGTTTTGATCAACGACGAGTGACTTAGGTAGTCTAAATAATCTTAGTCTTGAAAATTGTGTTATTATTATTTTTAACCTAATTACCTGCTAGGAAAAAATATTTTAGTTTTCTTGAAATTATCGCATCGTATGGGATGGAAATTAACTCACAAATGAGGGTCCAGTAGTCCAGTTGCAAGTAGTCGTTAAAAAGGATTGTACAAGTTAAGTAACGTTGGGCGAGGTCAGCACCTGGATAGGTGACCACTAGTGACATTTGCATCTGAGCCCCTCCGTGCCTCGGAAAGCACGTTAAGCCTGTATAACGCAGACAATAGCACACCAAATGAATGACCCTTTTAGGAGGAAATTAAACCCAAAAGTGATACAGTTAATTATTTAGCCACCCACACGTTGTTAGTCAGGGTTGACAGATGGGGGGGGGGGGGGGGGGGGGTGTATTAATGACTTAAGAATAATAGCTAAGTGGCTGGTCAGCTAATGTTAGCAAGGATACTAGGGTCGGCTTCACTCAAGGCCGAGATTTATAGACAATTTTGAGCGCGACTTTGAGTCAGGCATGGGCTTCTCCAGGTTCTGGGCCAGGGGTGGGCAAATCAGATTTTTTTATTTTTTATAGCTAGGTGCTTATAGAAAGAACGAAAGCGCCGCGTAATTTGTAAAAATATTGTATTGCAAACAAATTGCAAAATATTTGTTTTCTTAATTTCGATAAAAGTACTAGATAAGATACTTAGTAGGGACGTCAAAAGGGGGGGGGGGGAGCTGCCCTCCCCTGCCCCTACCTGGGTACGCCCATGGAGTCAGGTATTATCTGACAGATTTCCTGCCGTAAGAGTGAGTTAAGCTAAGCTTGCGCTCAAATCTGTCTACGAATTTCGGCCTTTAGGTTGTCGCAGACTCGCCCCGGCAAGGGATAAGAGCCCCCTGCTCAACTCGAGCAGGGGGGTGCGCTGCGTTGATTTTTACTAGCCGTCAATGTCAGATTTTTGACGAAAGTTAGTACAGAAATTTCGTTCGCGCAGGCTTTGACAGGACAAAAAAGGCCAGCCGGCTCCCAATTCAGTATTCTTTGTATGAATCTCCAATCTCCATACTGCAACACACACTAATCGCCTACGTAACGGCGTCGCTTCGCATTATTTTGACAACTGATTGACAGAGGGGCGAGGCGAGGCCGTGCCGGGTGGATACGTGTGCGGCAACGCTTAGACTGTAGTAAAGTTTGAGTCTATAAGTAATAAACTCGATCCCCTGTTGGCCAAAAGTTGAGGGAAATCGGACAAGTGGGGATGTTTGCTCTCAGTTTATGTTTGTTCTGAAGTTACCGCAATGTGTTTGGTTTCTTACACGGTTTGAGTTGATATTGATAGGCGAATTGGGGCGTTTCTAGGCGCATATCATAATGTCCAAAACGCCATATGACTCCCATTATATCCCACGCACATTAAGCGCATATTTCTTTGGTCCCGCAGCGGGTGCGACAACTTCTGATGGGTTATTGCCCGTGGTCCACCTCGGCTGTTCACCTCGGTGTACCACGGGAAGAAATTTTTTCCCGTGGTACACCGGAAGGTGCATAACAATACACATTGTAATTATTGACTCGCGAACCATCTGTCATCCACAACTAAGTTTCCCGAGTGAAGAGGAGTCGCATCGTCATACAGATGAAGCAATGGGACCCATCGACACTCGTTAGGAGATGACAGTTTATTCGCCTCACTTATTTTGTGAGCAACAAATGTCTTCTTGTGAGTTACAGGTTGAATAGAAAACTTATATCGTTAATCTGTGGTTACAGGCATAGTGGAGCAACAATTCGCGAGACGTCACTACAACACAGCATACTTCCGTCAAAACTACCATCAGGGAAACGAGAAGCATTGCTATGCAAAATATTTATCGCAAGCTCTTAAAAATAAAAAAAGAACAATAGGTTTAAAAATATATTATATTATAAATTTTTATTCAAGAAATCTTACAAACAAATAAAATAAAACTAAACTACTTAAAAATACATGAAAAACTAAACTAAAAAACTACCTAACTAAAAACATTCTAAAAAGCTTGGCCCTCTTGGGAGGGTGCCCATCACACTGGCGGCATTCCCGCGCTGTATGCTATGGCTAGGCTCAGCCTCTGCGCGAGAAAGCCGCCAGCACGAGGGTCACCCGTCGCCTTCCTCAGGCGCTTGCTGAGCTCCTTGTGGAGCGCGTGTGCTCTCGGGCCCCACGGACTCGTTTTTAGTTTATTTTTAAAAATATTAAAAATAAACTAAAAGAACCTATATAACCTAACCTATTAGTCGCTAACAGTAATACTAAAGAAAATTATGGAATAGTCAAAAATCCATTTACCTACCGAATCGAACATTTTATGTCGGACAATAATCCTCAATTATCATTTGTTTGTATTCTCTAGTTGACAAGTTTTCATGTAATGTATTGCGAATACCTGTTATTGACTGCGTTGAAAATATGTTTTGTATTTATTTAACCATGCTGTACAGTTGTTAATAAAATAAATAAAGAAAATATTTATTTTATTAACTCGGCCCGTGGGGTCCCGGCTCTTGGTCGTTTTATAAAGAGCTTAGCAAACGAGTAGTAGATGCCACTGGTGACCCAAGAGCTGGCAGCTACCTCGCGCAACGGATCAGCATCGCGATCCAGCGAGGTAACGCTGCCAGTGTCTTGAGTAGGTACTCTTCCTGCAAATATATTTTTTTAAATAGTTTTGATTAGGTTTTTCAAATATTGAATGGTTCTTTTTTATTTTATATTGTACCTTTTTGAAATAAACAAAAGAAAATATTGAAAGTATTTTTTTTTAAAAATTAGTTCTAAGTTCCATAACAAAAAAGGGTTTAATTTTATTATTAAGAATAATAAGTTATTGACTTTAAAAACAAGTGGTCCATCTCTCCTGGTTTTACTCTATGGGATCGATCAGGTCAGGATCAATGATAATATAATAGTTGCGAGAAAGAAAATCGCTTACGGCTATTGATCTCCTTTAAACAACTAGATACACAAAGGTCTTACTAAAACAATTTAAAAAACGTCCAAAAAATGTCCAATAAAGCAAATGAGGGTCCATTCATCCGTTTGTACCTTCTTTGCGCTCGGACATTTTTAGAAGGCAGACTGTGTATCTAGTTGTTTATAGGAGATCAATGCTTACGGCATAGTTGTTTGAAGCTGTCGCAAAACTTCCATGAATGTTAAGGTTCTGATTCAACTTTCTAAACAACAACAAACTTACATTTGAATTCTGATTGAAGTTGCACCATATTTCAATTATGCATCTAACCTTTGACACCAATTATACGAAGTTGCACCGTCACCTAACACCTGACCTGTCAAACAATCCGATAAAGTCTAACTTCACCTCCGGGATAGTTCTAACCGGTTTCCAGGTTTGCTCGAGATCGCGTTGCGTTAGTTAGTAGTTCGGGAACTATATAAATTGGGTGTGAATGAATGGACTGAATTTCTAAAGACTACACGGATAACTCGAGAGAGAGAGCTCGGTGGCTCAGTGGTTAGGTCAATGGACTTGCAATACGGAGGTCCCAGGTTCGATTCCCAGCCAGGGCAGCCATGTACCAATGAGTTATCGTCGGTTTTTTCGACGGAAAAACTTACGTACATTTACCGAGTGCTCTCAAAACGGTGAAGGAAAACATCGTGATGAAACCTACATGCTGTAGAAGAAAAAAAAATCTAAGGCATGTGAAATCCGCCAATCCGCAGTGGGCCCGCGTGGTGGATCATGGCCCCGCTCCCTCGATGTAAGGGAAGGTCTGTGCCCGAGCAGTGGGGACATATAAATAGACTGATGATGATGATGATGACACGGATAGCTAGTTCTAAGGGCAATTTACTTGTCTTGTCAATATTATTTTGATCAGATATTGTGACCAGAGGGCTGGCAGCTACTTTGACCAACGCCTTTATAATGTAGGTATAGCCTTTTCTTTACCCAGGTAAAACATGCAAGATCATGTGTCACCACGCCCGGGGGAGCGTGTTGGTTATGTCGGGCTCACCGCCCTGAAGGGCATACCGACTAAACGTCCTGGGGTGTTCCACCTCGTGCCATTCTTGCCGAGCCACGGGAAACTGTGATACATCCGCGACCCGACTGGCGCCCGAGCACTCCCCATTGTGGGCTGTACTAGCCCACAATGTATAATCCATTCATCCATCACCTTCCTCCTCCCCGTCTGAGCCTCGAGCCGCTCGGGCGTCGTGCGGTTCGCGCACTGCGTCCGTGGGCCCGGGCCCTTACTTAGGCGGCGGCACCTCGTACACTCCGGTACGCTTGGCACCGCCTCGTACAACCCCATGGCGCGGATTTCTTTCTTGCCAACCTTTCTCTCAGATAATGTATAGCCTGCCCATTCAAAGAGGAAATGCCGCCAGTGTTCTAACGCCCAGGCAGGCTATACATTACCTCGACACGACGCGCTGGTAGGCATCTTTTATATTTAATTTATTATTTGTATTTTTCGCTTCAAATAATACGTCGTAAAAAATACTTATTTCCTTGTTAATATTTTGATAAGAGATTCGTCCTTGTGTTGAAAATAGGCAACCACTAGTCCGCCATTTTGTTTTTATGGGTTATGTGGTACTTTTACTCATCCATCCGTTATCCATTCCTTCCTCAGAGAAATTCCTTCCTTAGGCTTCGTATGCGCGTATTTTCAGTTTTTCTACGAAGGCTACGGCATTAATTACTAAAATTAAACGTTTGGAACAAATATATAGCAATCTTGGGGTGTCTATTTAGAGACTGATGAATACCGATACACGATTGGACTAACTTCACTCGACAGAAAAAAATCGCAAACATGGGGTATGTCCAGGTCTTTTAAAATGAAAATTATATCTAAACCGAAATAGTTATTCATACAAAATATATATCAAAATGTAGGGTACTATAAATACGAGAGCTTGATTTAAAAAAATCAGATTTATATTGGCGTATTTTTATTTCCCTGCCAAAATTCATAAAAATATCGAGGCACTGCGCCGTGCTCTTCACTCCGCCGCTGCGGGGCATCTTGTGTCTCACTCTTGCTTTTGACAACCATACAGCGCCTTAAGGCTAATGGCCTACTATGTTTCACATACTCTATGTGCGTATAAATGAAGATAAAGCTCCATTCTAGAGCTAAAAGAAAATACAATTCCCGAGTTAGATCTAAGCCACAGTAGAGTCGCAATCAGTAGGCTAACTTCATACTATCGGTCCAGTTTTGCCATACATTTAGCCGCATTTTACAGTATCGGCCTTAATTAAGTACCACAAGAAAAGGAAATGGCGGATATTATTTTCAATATTGTATCAATTTAACAAAATAAAGTCAAAGTCAAAATTCTTTATTGCAAGTAAGCACGTTGTGTATATTTTTACATGTCAACCTATTCCTGAATTTACATTTACACCACTTTGCAAGGAAAAGGTGCCAACGCTGAGGAGGAAAAGTGGCAAGAAACTCTCAGCAGCACATCTTTTAAAATAATAATAATACAATTACTTAACAACTAGGTATAACACAACATTTTTATAGTCTAGGTATAGATATTAAAACGAGCGAATCTGTATAAATTGATCATATCATTTTTTACAGACACAGTCAAAAGCTTAAGTTGAGATACAGATACAATTTTGATAGACAGAAATGCTATGGGCTTTAACTGGCAATAGAAATGACAAATTAATTTTCTCGTGATCGAATATCGAACTCGCACTAAGCACACAGTACCATGGCCATGAGTTGATATAGTAAATTCGCTCGCTAGTTTCTTATTTTTTATTGCACCCTCAACGGCCAGTCGCGAAACAAAAATACCCCTAAACACGAATCTTACGAGCTCGCTAGCTTGTGAACTTACAACAGCAACTCATGGCAGTGGCACACAAAGAGTATGCAGTGGGTCTCAATAAGGTTGAGATTTTCTCAAAAACTACTGGACCGAATTTAATAATTCTTTTACAGTTACATAGTTTTAACTTTTATCTATCTAACAGTGAAATAATTATTGCGATAGGTCGAGTAGTTACTCCATAATGAGCAGAATGCGTGGGAGTTCCAACAGCATCCTGAGGGTAATCGGTGATATGTGCGAGTGTCCCATAGCAGCACACTGGACCAAAGTTCTGGTGGCATACTATTAGGGACACAGTATTCATATGTGTATTTATTATTGACAAAAGAATTTGAACCTTATTATTGACATTTAATTTATTTATTTGAATAATTTTATATTTACTAACGCATAATAAGTTGATATTACTAACAATATATGGACCTATGTTGTTGGATTAACATAAATAATAATAATAATCATCATCATCATCAGTCTATTTGCATTGCCCCACTGCTCGGGCACAGACCTTCCCTTACATCGAGGGAGCTGGGGCCATAATCCACCACGCGGGCCCAGTGCGGGTTGGCGGATTTCACATGCCATGTATTTTTTTTTGTTACTCTACGACATGCAGGTTTCATCACGATGTTTTCCTTCACCGTTTTGAGAGCACTCGGTAAATGTACGTAAGTTTTTTCGTCGAAAAAACCGAGGATAACTCATTGGTACATGGCTGCCCTGGCTGGGAATCGAACCTGGGACCTCCATATTGCAAGTCCATTGATCCAACCACTGAGCCACCGAGCTCTTAATAATAATAATAATTAATCTCAATTCTCAACCTTATACACTCTCGATATTACGAGTAGTTAGGCTACTAGTGTACATGTTACTGTGGTAAGCTTATAAGCTTCAATCTGCAGCGAGTACGTTTTAAAATGTATCGTATCTGTTCCTAATGGTCTGAAATCCAATACTGTTTTGAATATACTGGAAAATGCTTTCGTGAGGATGAGGACTTCTAATAATTTCCTTTTTGTTTTGATATTTTCTTGCATATGCGCTATGCGAAAAAAAACCTAAATGATAAATAGAGAATTTTCTTTCATTACGACCGTCATTTTCATCCATTTATCATTTAGATTTTCGTTTCGCATAGCGCATATGCAAGAAAATATCAAAACATTTGAAAAAGGAACGTGTCATCAATTAAAAACATGATTTCTAACTGCAATGTTAGACATTAATTTGAGTATTGCACAATTACTGTCTAAGACGAGAATATTATGGAAACAAAATTCACGACCTGGGTACGATATCACGGTGGCTCTGTTGGAATAGAGCGTGTCACGGAAGTCCCTGGTTCGAATCCCGGTCGTGATGAAAAAAATTTCTCCATTTATCATTTAATATCCTTTTTCTTTCGAAAAACACCAAAAATGTTTTTTACTTCATCATTAGGTTTAGTTTTTTTTATATATAATTTTGTTTAAATAGTTTAGTTTTAAATTTTTTTTTCAACATATGATATGTAGGTATATAATAAATAATAGGTCCTCATAAGTACTTAAATATGTACTTCATGATGAATCGTAATATCAGCTTTGATGATTTAAAGCTTGGTTACTTTGGCGTCTTCTACGGTTTTAGCAACGTTATTGAGTTTTTCCTCATTTCTTCCAGTGATGACAACTTTGGACGACTCTCTGGCGAAGTGTAGAGCGGTAATTACTCCAATTCCTGAACTGGATCCAGTTATAATATCTACTTTATCTTTGAAATATATTTTGGCGTAAGTACATTGGGCTTGGTCAAAGCTATCTATTTACGCCGTTTGGGGTCGAGACACTGGGGCCATGGGGGCCGGACGCTCGACAGCTCGTGAAAGAGCTGTCCAAGCGACTGATCGAGGAGTCCGGCGACCAGAGGGCTGGCAGCTACCTCTGCCAGCGTATTGCGTTGGCAATACAGAGAGGGAATGCTGCCAGCCTTCTGGGCACCGTGACTCCCGATGCCCTCCTGGAGTATATATTTTATTTATAGATAGTTTAAGTTTTTAGATTTTTAGGGTTAGTTTTTAGTCACTTTATTATTTTAGGTTTTAATTTAATGTAATTTTATAAAATAAACGATTTATTATTTTGAATATGAGGCATTAGGTAAGTTCGAATTTTAAGCATCTGTTATGAAATACGAATAAAAAACCGTTTTTAATAATGTAATCGAATAATGCGTTAATATATTTAAAATGATTGCCTACTGTCTCTGAATTTATATTGTACCATTCTATCATAATTTCGTACATATCTTATCTCTGGACACATTTCTTACTATATGTTTATCATATAGTAGTTACGTAAGTCATATAATATTTGGAAAAATAGGTAGTATGTTTTATATCTAAATACAGTGTCTTTTTGTCAAATTCACACTTCATTAAAAAACGAAAAGTAAAAAAGGGACCGAAACTGTCATATGTTTTTTATCACAACTTTATCCATTATCTACGCACAACATAATCACTATATTTATCTTTCACTTACGTAATTATAATATGTATATGTTGTAACAAGACAAACCATACATTATATTTTAAATTATATAAAAACTATGCAAGCAAGTCTCCTGCCTCAATCAAATGAATACTTCCAGTGATACTCTTAGCTTTATCACTGGCCAGGAATATTATTAGCTCAGCCACTTCCTCGCTCGTGGCAATGTATCCTAATGGACTACTTGCTGTTCGCATTTTGATGAAATCATTGGCTTGTTCTTCATTAAATCCCAACGCACTTTGGAAGTCAGTCTTCACAGGTCCTGGGTTCACTGAATTCACTCGTATTCCATGCGCAGCAAGATCTTTCGCCACACATTTAGTGAACATGTCTAATCCAGCCTTAGCTACACTGTAAGGTAGAAATCGAGGAGCAGGTCTAACGGCTACGATGCTAGATATATTTACTATGTTACCTTTTGTTTTAATCAAGTGTGGCGCAGCAAGACTTGTCAGTAAGTAAACGCTACGAAGATTAATAGATATCATTTGGTCAAATGGATCAATCCCGTCTTGCAAACTTGCTACTATTCCAGCGCCAGCGTTGTTTACCAGTATATCGATCTTCTCAAATTGCTTTAAAGTTTCATCTACAATCCTTGCTACTTCATCGTTTTTAGTAACATCAGCTTTGATGACTAAAGGTTTGATGCCTTTAGCGTCTTCAACAGTTTTAGCAACACTTTTAAGCTTATCTTCGTTTCTTCCGACGATGACCACTTTGGCTGATAGTTTGGCGAAGTATTGAGCGGTTACAGCTCCTATTCCTGAACTTGAGCCGGTGACGATTACTACTTTGTCTTTGAAATCCATTTTACAGTCGCAATGAAAAGGATAGAATTAAATATTGGAACAATTTTGTTGTAACGTGTTCATTATACAACACTACGTCTCTAAGTGATATATTTCGTATTTATATAACTTATCATGCTAGTCACTAGCAGTATTAGATAACGCTTATCCCAAATAAATATATGGTCCCTAATACAATTTATGTTGATAGCGATTCCGGGGGCCTAAAAAGGCTGTATTGCGCAATTCCTCTTATGATTTGGATGACAATCCATTTTCCGAAATAACACGAAATTGGATCATCGTGCCATTTCGGAAAATGAATTGTCACCGGTCTGTATTTTAAACTTAAAAGTGAAACGTTTATAGTTCAATTCATTTATTGTAAATATTAAACTAGTAATAACAACAATAATAAAAAAAATACTTATAAATAAAAAATTGACGCCAATTCGCTACCCTGTGGGAGAGTGCCCAAAAGGCTGGTTTATAGTTATTTATATATTTATTGTCGTAATTTTAATTATTTCATTTCTTCAGTTCACTATGTAAGGATGTTTCCATTTTCAATTAAATGGATACTTCCAGTGATGCTCCTAGCTTTATCGCTCGCCAAGAATATTATCAAATCAGCAACATCTTCACTTGTGGCAAGATAACCAAGAGGACTTATTTTTGTCCACGTTGTGATGAAGTCATCTACTTGTTCATCACTGAAGCCCATAGCACTATGAAGGTTGGTCCTCACAGGTCCTGGATTCACCGAATTCACTCGTATTCCATGCGCAGCAAGTTCTTTCGCCACACATTTAGTGAACATGTCCAATCCAGCTTTAGCAACGCTGTATGGCAGCGCTTGAGGCGCGGCTCTGACACCAGAAATACTGGATATATTAACGATGTTACCTTTGGTTTTCATCAAGTGTGGTGCAGCGATACTGGTCAGCAAATACACGCTGCGAAGATTTATTGCTATCATTCTATCAAAATGTTCAATCCCATCCAGCAATCCCACTCTTATTCCAGCGCCGGCATTGTTAACCAGTACATCTATCTTCCCAAACTGTCGTATAGTTTCATCTACTATCCTTTTAACATCTTCGTCCTTTGTTACATCTGCTTTAATAACTAACGGTTTGATACCTTTGGCTTCTTCAACTCTTGCAGCGACATTGTTAAGTTTTTCTTCATTTCTTCCAACGATCACAACTTTGGCTGACAGTTTGGCGAAGTATTCAGCAGTAACAGCTCCGATTCCTGAACTAGAGCCAGTGACAATGACTACTTTGTCTTTAAAATCCATATTGTAATTTATCCTTATTTCAAGAAATTATGAAATTCGTGCTATTGTAATAGAGACAAATGATAAAATGAAACGTTTTTCGTTCAAGTGTTTTATTGTCAGCTATATCATTGTTATTATAAGGTACACAGAGTGTACTAATAAGAACTGTGAATAATACATGATGATTTATCATCCATTATTATTGATACAAGTGTAGTATTTCATAATTATTAAATTCATTATTATCGTTATCATTATAAAACTTATTAATTATTATATATAAACGGATATTACTCACTTATTTTTTTGAAGCCGGCCATTAGACCGACAGTTTCGACCGATTTCGACGGTCTTTATAAAGGTGAACGCACGCCCGCGTCTACAATATAAGTGAGTGATATCCGTTTATACATAATAATAAGTAATAACCCCTCACTGTAGTAATTATCATTATAACAAATATTTAATATATGGTCTATTGTACATACAGCGTGTATGTTGCCAAACACACTTAAAACTGAAGTAAAAACCTTTTAAAAATTTACTATTAGACACAGCGAAATTAAAAGATCTAAGCTCGCTGGTTACACATCACCCTCATGATTCAAGCTAGGGCCCGTATTGATAAATCACTCTCAGCTCAAAAGTCAATCTTGAGAACGACCTCAAGATGGCGTTCCTATTAATAAACGTAACTTGGGCGCGCGTTTAGGAGTCGGGTATCACGTTAGTAACGCCGTATTAATAAACAAAACTCAGTTCTCAAGAGAACTGTCAAACTCACACTTGAGAACGTATTTGCTGATTGCAGACGAACCGCGACGTTTACCTACTTGAGTTCTTCCACTTGAGAAAGACATCATGTGATACGCCCTCAAGATTGGTTTATTAATAAATGACATACTTAAGATGGTGATCACGTCTTGAGAGTGTATCAGCTTAATTCGCTCTTGAGGGCGGGTTTGAGCTCAGACTATTAATACGGGTCTATGATTCTATGTGCAGAAATATGTTTGAATACAATACAAATAAAAATACCAATGATTATTATTTAAACAATAATTTATTATGTAATCACAATATATAATATATACTAAGTAAAGCATATTAAAGAGGTAGAAAGTCGTATATAATATAAAACATATTTAGGTCGGTGACAGACAGCCGAGGTGAAGAGAGTTGGACTCACTGGGGAGGATGTGACAGAGGCGGCGCAGGACAGGGATAAGTGGAAGAATACATCGGCGGCCCTTAGCTCCACCTGGGAGTCATAGGAACACATCATCATCATATTTAAGTAAAATAAATTATTATGACACAAGCATTTCTCCACTATCAACAAAATAATTACTTCCAGTGATACTCTTTGCTTTGTCGCTCGCTAAAAATGCTATCAGCTCAGCTACATCTTCGCTCGAAGAAATGAATCCCAGTGGGGCCTTTTCGATTTGTTTTTTCATGTGCTCCTGTATTTCTTCTTTATCACCGTCCATTCTGTTCCGTATATCAGTATTTACGTGTCCTGGATTTACAGCATTCACTCTTACGCCATGAGGGGCTAGTTCTTTGGCCACGCATTTAGAGAACATATCTAATCCTGCTTTAGATATACAATAAGCTAGCGCTTTCGGAAATGCTTTTACAGCCGTAATGCTTGATATGTTTATGATGTTACCTTTAGTTTTAATCAAGTGCGGTACCGCCAGACTTGTTAACAGATATGCACTACGAAGATTTGTGGGTATTACTTTGTCAAAGCTTTCAATTCCGTCTAGTGTACCTGCCCATATTGCAGTACCGGCATTGTTTATTAATACGTCTATTTTGCCAAAATGTTGTATAGTTTCATCAACGATACCTTTGACTGAATCATCGTCGGTAATATCAGCTTTGATGACCAAAGGTTTGATTCCTTTGGCGTCTTCTACTGCTTTAGCAACGTTATTGAGTTTTTCCTCATTTCTTCCAGTGATGACAACCTTGGCTGATAGTCTGGCGAAGTGTAGAGCGGTAATTGCTCCAATTCCTGAACTGGATCCAGTTATAATTACTACTTTGTCTTTGAAATCCATTGTTTTGAGTAACTTGTTATTAAGTACACGATCCACTATGATAATATATAAAAGTTGTATGCTAAAAATACTAATATTAAATTCTAAAATAGTGATAATGATAGTACAATGCCAATCTATCGTATTAAATGAATCCACTTTGCTAATTCCAGTTCTTATATTAGTTTTATATCACATATTTATCAAAATATGGCTTAGGCTTATCTGACCTTGTAGCATTTACGTAAGTTGTTGTTTCACCGCATCCGCGGAACTTTCGCATTAATTTTTTTCGAATATAGCTGCATTAATCAATATTTCAAGTCTTTCCAGATTGTGAATAATGTGTATACTAAACTAAACAATGAACAAACACTTTTAAATTATTAAACGATGGAATTTCACAGTCACAGTCAAATCATTTATTTGCGTAAATGCAGGTACATGTATAATCAGTTGTCATGATACAATAATAAGCCCATAATACATTCTACCACTTATATGGTATGCGAATATAGAGTATATTATATGAATTTAATGTCTAAAATCTAATTGCTAGCCTAGCTATAATTTAAAAAAATCGACAACAGAATAGAATCGCTTGTCAAGTAACCATTCGTGCAATTTTCTTTTAAAGAGGGGGTTGGGTAGCTCTTTTATGTCATATGATATGATCTTATGATACAAGATGACGTTATGGTATCACCATCTTTATTATTTTAACCCTTATGAGACAATATAGAGAGCCTATGGTCGTCCAGGCTTCCATACTCCAGCTCCAGGTTACCACAGCATTAGTTTCATTATTATAATATATCGTCCTGACGCCATATGTTATGTTTCAAGTTACTTAATATTTTAACGGGGTAAACCACAACATGTAACAGTAATTAAAAAAAATCGTATTTAAGTTGTTTTAATTAAGTGATGTAGGACTTTATGCTAGCAAATCTCCCGCATCAATCAAATGAATACTTCCAGTGATACTCTTTGCTTTATCACTGGCCAGGAATATTATTAGCTCAGCCACTTCCTCGCTCGTGGCAATGTATCCTAATGGACTATGTGCAATTCGAATTTTGATGAATTCATTGGCTTGTTCTTCATTAAATCCCAATGCACTTTGGAAGTCAGTCTTCACAGGTCCTGGGTTCACTGAATTCACTCGTATTCCATGTATAGCCAAATCTTTGGCCACACATTTAGTGAACATGTCTAATCCAGCCTTAGCAACACAGTAGGGCAGCGCTTGAGGCGCGGCTCTAACAGCGGCAATACTTGATATATTAACGATGTTACCTTTGGTTTTAATCAAGTGTGGTGCAGCGATACTGGTCAGCAAATACACACTGCGAAGGTTTAACGATATCATTCTATCAAAATGTTCAATCCCATCCAGTAATCCTGCTCTTATTCCAGCGCCGGCATTATTAACCAGTACATCTATCTTCCCAAACTGTCGTATAGTTTCATCTACTATCCTTTTAACATCTTCGTCCTTTGTTACATCTGCTTTAATAACTAACGGTTTGATACCTTTAGCTTCTTCAACTCTTGCAGCGACATTGTTAAGTTTTTCTTCATTTCTTCCAACGATTACAACTTTGGCGAACAATCTTGCGAAGTATTCCGCAGTTACAGCTCCGATTCCTGAACTAGAGCCAGTGACAATAACTACTTTATCTTTGAAATCCATATTTTATTCCTTCTTTTATTTTCTTATTGTTTCAAGAACTACCTAAATTCGTGTGCTACTTGAATAAAAGCTAATCTTACAATGACAAGTTATTCGTTCAAGTTCTGTCTGTATCTCTGTTATCTTTTCTAGCATGAGTATTATACAGCATGTGCTGATAATAACTATAATATATTACTAGATAGTTTATGGTAAAATAAAATATTAAAATTATACAAGAGCTTCTCCATTGTCAATAAAATAATGCTCTTTGCTTTGTTGCTAGCTAAGAATATGATTAACTCAGCTATATCATCTGTTGTAGAAATATAACCCAAAGGACTCCTGTCCACATATAACTTGACAAAGTCATCAGCTTGTTCTTCATTAAAGCCCACAGCACTTTGGAAGCCGGTTCTCACAGGTCCAGGATTCACTGAGTTCACTCTTACTCCGTGAGTAGCTAGTTCTTTGGCTACGCATTTGGTGAACATGTCTACTCCGGCTTTGCATACGCAGTAAGGTAGGAACGGAGATGGGGGAGGAATTACAGAGCCCACGCTGGATACGTTAATGATGTTACCTTTTGTTCTTATTAAGTGTGGTGCAGCAATACTGGTCAATAGATACACACTTCTCAGATTAATTGATATCATTTTGTCAAAAGGCTCAATCCCGTCTAGTAAACCTGCCAAAACTCCTGCTCCAGCATTATTTACTAATACATCTATTTTACCAAATTGTGTTATAGTTTCATCGACGATTCTCTTGACGTCCTCGTCATTTGTAAGGTCCGCTTTGATAAGTGCAGGTTTAATATTTTTACCATCTTCAATGGTTTTGGCAATATTTTTAAGTCTTTCTTCATTTTTATCAACAAGAACAACTTTAGCCGAATGTTTGGCAAAGTGTTGGGCGGTGGCTGCACCGATTCCGGAACCAGAGCCAGTAACAATAACTACTTTGTCTCTAAAATTCATTTTAGATCAGCTATTTTTGAATACTATAGTGTCGAGTGCTTCAGAAATCTTGCTGGACTGTAAAAGCTGTACGAATAAATTATTATTTATACATACTTGTTATCAAGGGCCACATAACATAACCTTGTGCAATAATGGTGCAATTATTGCACAAGGTTACATAAGTACCTACCTAAGTAAGTACCTATGTTAGGTACGCTGTTATTATCAATAATGGTATTATGATGGCGTTAAACAAACATGTTCTGTAGACCTATTGAATACAGGTTTCTGTCAACTTTATCATTTGCAGCGGCTGGAGAAGCGTACCGAATTCGTCGCCTCGCGGCACAGACCACTTACCCCATAGACCTGTAACAGCAGGGCACCCGTTTCTGCCTGCACATGAGCGCAAAATTGCTTCGCGACACGCGTAATCTTGAGATATCGAAACAGGTTTAATATGGCGCCCCTGCCCCCCGCTTCGTCTAATAGCGCCTATCGCTTGACAGAATTTTTCGCTTGCAAATTTGTACCGATTTCATGTATATGGGGTAAGTGGTATGTGCGTCGCGGGGACGTACTGCATACGGTATTTCAGGTATTTAGGCTCTTAGAAAAGCGTACCTAACTGGTCTCTCCTCGGGGGACGTACAGTCATGAGTAATAACATAGAAACATCCTTAAAATTCAAATTCATGTAACAACTTTAAATCGCAAAAATAAGTATGCTAAACTGTGGCCAATAATTATGTAAACGCTAAATTGTATCAAAATAAAGTACACACGCCACCAAGCAAATGTTGTACAAGGGGTGTGTACTTTATTTTGATACAATTTAGCGTTTACATAATTATTGGCCACAGTTTAGCATACTTATTTTTGCGATTTAAAGTTGTTACATGAATTTGAATTTTAAGGATGTTTCTATGTTATTACTTATGACTGTACAGAATACGGGAAGCCATATACGCGGCCGGGCCACTGACATCGTGCGTCCGGCGTATTTTGTACCGCACAATGACAGCGCCCATGCGCTGCGATAATTTCAAGAGAATTTGAACAAATATTTTTTTTAAAGCAATTATGTTAAAAATAATAAAAACACAATTTTAGGAACTAAGATTATTTATGCCCGTATTAATAAATCACTCTCAGCTCAAAAGTCAATCTTGAGAACGACTTCAAGATGGCGTTCCTAATAATAAACGTAACTTAGGTGCGCGTTTAGGAATCAGGTATCACGTGAGTAACGCCGTATTAATAAACAAAACTCAGTTCTCAAGAGAACTGTCAAACTCACACTTGAGAACGTATTTGCTGATTGCAGGCGAACCGCGACTTGAGAAAGACATCACGTGATACGCGCTCAAGATTGGTTTATTAATAAATGACATACTTGAGATGGTGATCACGTCTTGAGAGTGTATCAGTTGAATTCGCTCTTGAGGGCGGGTTTGAGCTCAGACTATTAATGCGAGCCTTAGACTACCACCTTTAAAGTCGCTTGATTAAAACAACACCATGTATATTTATTTTGGGTTTATACAATGAATGCAGACACTACTTTTAATTAACTAATTTAATTAGACACTACTTTTAATTAATTAATTATTAAACAAACGTTTATTAAATAATAAAATTTCGTGTATTATTAAGACAATTTACTATACAAGCATTTCACCATTATCAATGAAATAAATGCTTCCAGTGATACTCCTGGCCTTATTACTCGCCAGGAACACTATTAGCTCGGCAACGTCTTCACTAGTAGTTATGTAGCCTATTGGACTCCTTTCTATATACACTTTGAGGAAACCATCGATTTGTTCTTCATTAAAACCCATATTGCTCTGGAAGTCAGTCCTCACTGGTCCTGGGTTTACAGAATTCACTCTTATGCCGTGAGCAGCTAAATCTTTGGCCACGCATTTCGTGAACATGTCCAATCCAGCTTTTGCGATGCAGTATGCCAGAGCTTGAGGACTACCTCTAACCGATCCAACGCTAGATATGTTAATGATGTTACCTTTGCTTTTGATCAAGTGAGGCGTAGCGAGACTCGTCAGTAAATAAACACTGCGAAGATTCGTCGATATCATCTTATCAAAATGTTCAATCCCGTCTTGTAAACCGGCCATTACTGCAGCACCAGCATTGTTCACCAGCACATCTATCTTCTCAAAATGCTTTAAAGTTTCATCAACAATCTTTTTCACCTCATCGTCTTTAGTAACATCAGCTTTGACAACTAAAGGTTTGATGCCTTTAGCGTCTTCAACAGTTTTAGCGACATTTTTAAGTTTTTCTTCATTTCTTCCGACGATGACAACTTTGGCCGATAGTTTGGCGAAGTGGAGAGCGGCTGCCGCTCCTATTCCTGAACTGGAGCCAGTAATGACGACTACTTTGTCTTTGAAATCCATTTTTGTCTAGTTCTTGCGTGAGATAAAACAATGATAACTAAGAAAATCTATTGAATATTATACTTATAAACTCTACTAATACGTGTCGAGTAAACGAACAATCTTCGTCGAGTGTACGAAGATAAGTGAGTTATACACATTATCTAGTTACGTGTATTTCCTGAGTAGTTCAGTGTTATGCATGTGACCTTGGGCAATATCGTGAGTCCGAATCTGTCGAATCATTACCTATCTCAAAAAATGTTGGGCGTAATTATTTCATTCAGATTACAATGATGCTATAACATTCAATATAATTAGTTAACATTAGTATTTAATGAAAGAATTAATGAAATTAATGAAGGGTTCTCTTGAAAATGGCGGGTTTTTATTTTAATGTATACAGTGGTTGTTTTGTGATTAGTATCACGTTAAATTAATCAGAAAATGTTCGCGACAGTATGGTGAATTTATTGGATAATTTGAGCAAGATCTGAAGTTTCAAGCTTTTATCAAGAATCCCGCTACAAGCTCGGGAGTGAACGTGACTGTCGAGCTGCTTCGTCCATAGTGATAATGCTACGGCGACTCCTCTGGAGGAAGACAAGAAGACGCGGCTACTATAAGCTGCGGTAGATAGTGAAACAAATATGAATAACAATTTATGTCTGCAGTATGTTAGGTAATATTGAATGAATGCATTTTATATACAGCTATAAATAGGGATAAACTTGCATTTCCAGGATTCAGACTACGTAAGGTTAGTACATCCTTCATGGGGCACTGTATTCGCTTTTATAACAAGTTGCCAGAAAGTGTCACGACGTTGACAGAGAGGAAATTTAAGGAACACTTTTTAAGAAGTCGTATTACAGGATAGATGACTATTTAAACGATGATCATGCATAGCCGGTTCCACATGAGGGATAAAGTCTAGATTACTAACAATAGTAATAGTTGTGTAATACCTAGTTATTAAGTAATTGTGTATTATTATATTATTTTAAAAGATGTGCCGCTGAGAGTTTTTTGCCACTTTTTCTCCTCAGCGTTGGCACCTTTTCCTTGCAAAGTGGTGTAAATGTAAATTCAAAAATATGTTGACGTGCAAAAATGTACACAACGTGCTTACTTGCAATAAAGAAATTTGACTTTTGAAATTTGACCGCATCGCGAAAGAATTGTCGCGGCGCCTGGTCGAGGCATCGCGTGACCAAAAGGCTGGCACATACTTCGCCCAGCGCGTTAGCCTCGCTATACAGCGGGGCAACGCGGCCAGCCTTTTGGGCACGCTGCCAATTGTGGGGGACCTGGGGCAAGTTTTTTTATCTTTAAATTTTTATTTGTACATATAGTTTTAGTTTATTTCATTTAGTTTTTAATGTTAAATGTAATTTTTAGATTTTTGAATTTATTGAGAATATTAAGTGTAATTAGATTTTTTTATAACCTTTTCTTCACTGCATTTTAAAGTTAGGAGAATTATCCCTCTCTCGTCGCCGTTACTGCCATTCTATCGCTTCTTCATCTGAGTCTTTGAAAAAGTCTGAGTCTGCATGCATTATGTTCGTTACTAATACTTTTCAGGATTTAAAAATAGATAATATGTCATTCAGATTTATAATTAATTAAACTACAATTACAAATGCCGTATAATTTATTTCAAAAAGGTACATTATAAAATATGAAAAAAACACGTTAATTATTTGAAAATATTAATCAACTACTTAAAAATATATGAACAATAATAATAAAAAAATACTTATAAATAAAAAATGGACGCCAATTCGCTACCCTGTGGGAGAGTGCCCAGAAGGTTGGCGACGTCACCTCGTTGTATAGCCAGCGCTATACGCTGGCCGAGGTAAGCGCCAGCCCTTTGGTCACCCGACGAGTCAATGAGGCGCGACGACAGTTCCTTGACCAGTCGCCGCGCCTCTGGTCCCCATGGCCCCATGGTCTCTACACCAAACGGCGCAAATATGTAGCTCTCGCTGAATATATTACAAATTATATATTTATTTAATTCCGTACATATTGCAGGCCAATTTAACACCATGTACCTAAAGGTGAGTATAGACTAGAGCATTTACTTGTAACTGAACATCGAGCCGCTCTATGATATTATGTTCTAGGGTTACCTTTCACGAACCAAACGCTATGGAAATGCTTTAGAAACTGAGCTTTTATCTATATTGTACCATTCGTAAGAACGTTACATTACATATAAATGCTCGAGAAAATGCTTTAGTGTATATCCTTAATGTTAGCGGGTTGGTTAGGGGGCCTCAATAAGGTTGAGATTTTCTCAAAAACTACTGGACCGAACTTGATAATTCTTTTACAGTTACATAGTTTTAACTTTTATCTATCAAACAGTGAAAGAATTTTTGCAATAGGTCAAGTAGTTTTTGAGAAAATCTCAACCTTAAAAACTCTCCACCTTTCTCTGTGTTCCACCGTACCAGGTAAGCGTATTATAGTATTGTGACAGGGCTACATTAGGGGTATGTGCTACTTAAATGATGTCAAGCTATCAATTCACCATTATCAATAACATAAATACTTCCCGTGATACTCCTTGCTTTGTCGCTTGCCAAGAATATTATCAAATCAGCTACGTTTTCACTTGTGGTAATGTAACCAAGTATACTTTTATCTTCAAAATTCTTAATAAGACCTTCAGATTGCTCTTCATTTAAGCCCATATTGCTCTGGAAAGTAGTTCTTACTGGTCCTGGGTTCACTGAATTGACTCTTATTCCGTGTGCAGCTAAGTCTTTGGCCACGCATTTAGTGAACATGTCTAATCCAGCTTTCGCTACGGCATAAGGCAGGAACATTGGAAAGGGTTTGGTGGAAACTATGCTGGATACATTAATGATGTTACCTTTGGTTTTAATAAGGTGTGGTGCAGCGAGACTGGTCAGCAGGTAAACGCTGCGAAGATTGATGGATATCATTCTATCAAAATGTTCAATCCCATCCCTTAAACTTGCCACTGTACCGGCACCTACGTTGTTAATTAGTACGTCTATTTTTCCAAATCTATCAATAGTTTTATCGACGATTTTTGTCACATCTTCGTCTTTCGTAATATCAGCTTTCACAATTAATGGTTTAATTCCTTTAGCATCTTCGACGGCTTTGGCGACATTTCGAAGGTTTTCTTCGTTTCTTCCGACGATGACAACTTTGGCCGATAGTTTGGCGAAGTATTGAGCGGTTACAGCTCCGATTCCAGAACTGGAGCCGGTTACAATCACTACTTTGTCTTTGAAATCCATTTTAAAATTTAAATATTATGTTTAATTGTCAACTTGAGATAATATAAAAGAAACGTGTTTAAATAGCCACGAACTTTCCTTGAATAAATATTTAATGCAATCAATTAAATGTATGATATTTATTAATATCTAATATATCTAAAGTAATTCATAATCCTTAGATTATAAATACGTGTATGCAATTATATACATAATCGTTATAACCAAATCGTGGTAAATAATAACACGTATATAGCTTTCTGGCTCGCGACTTTGTTCGCAGATTTTGAGTTTCCCCATGGAAAAGAAATTTTCCCGTTGTAAAGAGAAGTTTTTATATTAGTTTGAGACTCAATCAATATGTGTGCATAATTTTGATGAAAATCCTTCGTAATGTTTTTTTTTGGCCGCAATATATTTTTATGCCCCCACTGCTCGGCCGCAGACCTTCCCCTCACATCGAGGGAGCTCGGGCCAAGATCCACCACATGGTCTTAGTGCGCTCGAACCTGTCAATGTATCTCGCCGTCAAATCCTAATTAAATATTTTAAATTTGCTTATCGTTGCGACGCGTTGTCAACTCAAAGTTCACTTAAAATTATCTGTTCTTTATCTTATTTGATTTCCATTATTAATGCTCTATTTTGTAAATATCGCTCAGAGGGTTTCAAAGAAAACAATGTTATATCAAAATACAATTTATTGCAACTGTATATTTTAAACTATATTACTATCTAGCTAGGCAATCATTTCACCATTATCCACATAATGGATACTTCCAGTGATACTCTTCGCTTTATCGCTCGCTAGGAATATTATCATTTCAGCTACATCTTCACTAGTGGAAAGATAACCTAGTATACTGTGTTCTTCGCAACTTTTAATAACACTATCGGCTTGTTCTTCATTTAACCCCATATTGCTCTGGAAATCAGTCTTAACTGGTCCTGGGTTCACTGAGTTCACTCTTATTCCATGAGCAGCTAAATCTTTGGCCACGCATTTAGTGAACATATCTAAACCAGCTTTCGATACACAGTAAGGTAAGTATGAAGGGTAAGGTTTAGATGCGACTATGCTAGATACATTTATAATGTTACCTTTGGTTTTTATCAAATGCGGTGCGGCGAGACTTGTCAATAAATATACGCTGCGAAGATTTGTGGATATCATTTTATCAAAACTCTCAATTCCATCTTTTAAACTTGCCACTGAATTAGAACCTGCGTTGTTGACCAGAACATCTATTTTCCCAAAATGTGCTATAGTTTCATCGATGATCTTCTTCACTTCATTGTCTTTGGTAATATCAGCTTTTATAACTAAAGGTTTGATACCTTTTGTATCTCCAACGGATTTAGCGACAACTTTGAGCTTGCCTTCGTTTCTTCCGACGATGACAACTTTGGCCGATAGTTTGGCGAAGTATTGAGCGGTTACAGCCCCGATTCCAGAACTGGAGCCGGTTACAATGACTACTTTGTCTTTGAAATCCATTTTGCGATACTTTTTATTTGCACAAACTTTGAAATATTAACACAGAAACTACTGATAAGCGGTAACGTGTTGAACTATCAACGAAATATTATTTAATGTTGTATTAACGTGAAGTATAAGTATTTATACGCATGAATCTCAGTAGGTATTTTATTATCTCTACATAACCTTGAGTAATAATGATTTCGACTGTCATTCTAATACGCATATGGAGCAAGGAACGTAGGAGTAAGCCATATTTACATCGCAGAGACCGCTTTTCTAATTTTAGTGTCTACGTCGTCTGTTTAAAAAGGATAATAAATGTTAAAGGAATTTATGAATTTTTTATACACTGGTCGGGATTCGGGATTGAGTAAATAAATATTTAAATTGACAACTTTTTATTATATGTTAGAACATGACGAAAAAATTCTTGCCGTGGGGCAGGACTTGAACCTGCGACCTTGTCATTCCGTGACACGCTCTTACCAACTGAGCCACCACAGGCCACGCCACGCCCACCGAAAATCTTCATCGCTTTATACATACTTAAAGGGTATGTTACGCAATTTCATCTATCGGACAATAGTAGTAGTATTCCGACAACCATGGCTAACATTTTTATTATATGCGTAATTCAATTATACTCTAAAATAAATTATACGATGATGATGATGTATTTCTATGACTTCCAGGTTGAGCTAAAGACTGCCCATGTACTGTTACACTTGCTCCTGTCCTACGCCGCCTCTGTCACCTCCTCCCATGCGAATCCAACTCTCTTCAGCTCTGCTGTCACCGACCTTCTCCAGCTGTGTACAGCACACCCTGGCCTCCTCTCTCTCTCTCTCTCTAAACTCTACTATACAAGCATATAACCATTATCGACAAGATAAATACTTCCGGTGATACTTCTCGCTTTATTACTCGCCAAGAACATTATCATTTCAGCAACGTCTTCACTGGTCGAAATGTAGCCTAATATGCTTTGTTCCATGAAGCTTTTTATCAAGCTATCAACTTGTTCTTCGTTTAAACCCATATTGCTCTGGAAATCCGTTTTCACTGGCCCTGGATTTACAGAATTCACTCTTACGCCATGAGGGGCCAAGTCTTTGGCCACGCATTTAGTGAACATGTCTAATCCAGCTTTTGATATGCAGTAGGGTAGAAATGCTGGGCGTGGTTTAGCAGAAGCACCGCTAGATATATTGATGATGTTACCTTTGGTCTTAATCAAGTGGGGTGCGGCGAGACTTGTCAATAAATACACGCTTCGAAGATTTGTAGATATCATTCGATCAAAATGCTCAATTCCATCTTTTAAACTTGCTACTACTGCAGCACCTGCATTGTTCACAAGAACATCAATTTTTCCAAAATGATTTACAGTTTCATCGACGATCTTTTTGACCTCATCGTCTTTAGTAACATCAGCTTTGACAACTAAAGGCTTTATGCCTTTAGCATCTCCAACGGACTTAGCGACAACTTTAAGCTTGTCTTCGTTTCTTCCGACGATGACAACTTTGGCCGACAGTTTGGCGAAGTATTGAGCGGTTACAGCTCCGATTCCAGAACTGGAGCCGGTGACGATTACTACTTTGTCTTTGAAATCCATTTTATACCACTGAGTCCAAATACACCAGTAGCGTGTTGAGTTAGCAATAAGTCTTCCTCAAATGCTTATAGTGTATCATTGAGTCGTTTATTTATAAATATTGATTTCATAATTTCACTTATCATTGTGCAATACCTATTGTTCGTATCTTTACAGTATGGGCGTAAGTAGAATAAGTGATTTATCTCAACGTGTTGGGTAAAGAATTGATTAGGTACAGACTGTATAACAAAACAGTTATCACACAGGAGTGTGTTGATTATGTCGGTCTCGCCGCCCTGAAGGGGCGGAATACCGACTAAACTTCCTGGGGCGTCCACCTCGAGCCATTGTTGGCGAGCCACGGGAACTGCGATCCATCCGTAACCCGAATGGCGCCCCGAGCACTACCCATTGCGAGCTGTAATAGCCCACAATTCATCATCCATTCATCCATCACCTTCCTCCTCCCCGTCCGGGCATTGAGCCACTCGGGCGCCGTGCGGTTCACGCACTGCACAGCACATTCGATATCCCTAGAGAATATTTGCTTTGCGATTTCAGTTAGGCGAGAATTAATAAACAGTACAAAATAAACTCCGCACATTTAATGTGCCTTCAACTGTTTTCCTATCTGTTACGATTAGATAACATTTGAATGTTTATTTTTATTTTTGACTTGGAAGGTCAATGTAGACATGTATTAAATCTTTGAGAGCACGTTAACCTACAGATTCCATTGCAATCTAAGTAAAGTTCTTATTTTGTTTTAACTTGAGGTTTATACTGGCTTGTAATCATAATAGGTAGCACAATCGTCACCTCATTGTTAAGTAAACCCGACAATTCGCATGTTATCGTGATAAAAAAAACTTCAGGTGTCTAAGTAGATTAGGCTAGTAAGATGATTACTCTGTACCTAGCTTCTTGTATGAATCGATTTTCTGGTCTAAAATCATTGATCTCCTATAAACAACTAGATACACAGTCTGCCTTCTGGATGAATGGACCCTCATTTTCTTTAATGGACATTATTTGGACGTTAACAATGAACCCTTATTTGGACGTTTTTTATATTGTTTTAGTAAGACCTTTGTGCATCTAGTTGTTTATAGGAGATCAATATCTAAAATACATGAATTTATGCATAAAGTTCAGCCATATTTCTGGTAAAATTAGGTAAAGACCTGGGCTACCCCTGTAAAGGAGCTGAACGGATTTTATTCAGGTCTGCGCTCTTGCTGCGATGATCCTATAGCATTCGACTACTGCGTCTTCTGAATTCATCTTCATCACTTCTATCGAAGCCTTTCGAGATTCGGGTTAGGAAAACAAATATTTAAAACAAGTTTATATTTATTAATCCAACAATAATATAAATCTTCTACCTATTTACATTACAACTCTGTCGTCTTATGCAATCACCGTACCATTATCAACAAAATGAATACTTCCGGTGATACTTCTCGCTTTATTACTCGCTAAGAAAATTATCATTTCAGCCACGTCTTCACTGGTCGAAATGTAGCCTAATATGCTTTGTTCCACGAAGGTTTTTACCAAGCTGTCAACTTGTTCTTCGTTTAAACCCATATTGCTCTGGAAATCCGTTTTCACTGGTCCTGGATTCACAGAATTCACTCTTACGCCATGAGCAGCCAAGTCTTTGGCCACGCATTTAGTGAACATGTCTAATCCAGCTTTTGATATACAGTAGGGTAGATATACTGGGCGTGGTTTAACAGAAAGACCGCTAGATATATTTATAATGTTACCTTTGGTCTGAATCAAGTGGGGTGCGGCGAGACTTGTCAATAAATACACGCTTCGAAGATTTGTAGATATCATTCGATCGAAATGCTCAATTCCATCTTTTAAACTTGCTACTACGGCAGCACCTGCATTGTTCACCAGCACATCAATTTTTCCAAAATGCTTTATTGTTTCATCGACGATCTTTTTGACCTCATCGTCTTTAGTAACATCAGCTTTGACAACTAAAGGCTTTATGCCTTTAGCATCTCCAACAGATTTAGCAACAACTTTAAGCTTGTCTTCGTTTCTTCCGACGATGACAACTTTGGCTGATAGTTTGGCGAAGTATTGAGCGGTTACAGCTCCGATTCCAGAACTGGAGCCGGTGACGATTACTACTTTGTCTTTGAAATCCATTTTTAACACTTTATTAAATTGTGATATTATATGGAGACACTATAATAACGTCTTGACGTGTCAATAAAACTTCCTTGAGTGGTAATAGGCGTGATATCAGCCGGTTATTTATAAGTAGATGTTTCATAACAAGACCGCGTATTCATAAACTTGATTTAAAGTTACGGCACCGTTTAGGCCCCCTATCCCTTTCTATCTAATCCTCTTTTAACGAAGTGTGAAAGGGATAGCAACACGATTTAAGGGAAGTGAGGTTTAGCTAGGTTTATGAATAACAACATTTAGTGTTTTCAACAGTATCTTTATCTGTTACGATTAGATAATATTTGTATATCCGTTTTTATTTTAGCCACTTGACTTGGTAGGCCAATATAATACTAAAAACCCTTGTTACATTATTCTACAGATACCATTGCAATCTAAGTAAATGACATTGCCACATTTCAATGGAGCTTTGCCCCACCTACAAACTAAGTGACTATTTAAGCTGTACCTATCATTTTGTTGGGGACTTATTACAGGTTTCATATTACATAATCATAATCAGTATCATTTTCTACTACTCTCGCAACTCCTATATATAGAAGAATAACAAAAACAATGAATAATTCGCTTCGATTTCTTACTATTTTCTCAATTCTTAATTAAGCTGTTTTTTTCGACTTGCTAGATGTACAAAACTTTATTTTAAACCATTAATTTTAATAAAAAAAACGGAGATATTATATATATATATATATATTTACATTTATTCGTTATCTTGTACGGTGGAACACAGAGAAAGGTGTACAGGAGAGTTTTTAGGGTTGAGATTTTCTCAAAAACTACTTGATTGCAAAAATTCTTTCACTGTTTGATAGATAAATGTTAAAACTATGTACTGTAAAAGAATTATTAAAATCGATCCAGTAGTTCTTGAGAAAATCTCAACCTTATTGAGGCCCCCAGTATACTTATCTCTGTCTTCGACTGTACATCTAACTGTTGATGGTGGGGCAGAATCTGGCATTGTCATTTCCAATTTAGTGACATTTTTATACAGGTTTTATATATATCGGCAGCACAATCCTCACCTCAGTGTTAAGTAAACATGACAATTCACATATTATCGTGATAAACACACACAAATAAACATGCACGCGCGCTCGCGGACTGCCATTTGCACCCAAGCGTACAGTCGGTATCCTTAAGAGCCTTCCTAGAGCCAACTAGCGCCGCCAATCTTAAAAAAATCATATCTTCCAATATAATAAATTTTATTCAAAAAGCTACGTTCACATTGTTTATTGCTATAAATATTATTTTTTAAATGCTTATTTGTAACGTGATGCAATGTAGGTAAGTTGTAGTTCACAAATGTGCCAAAAACGGCCGTACACCTAGCACAGACACCAGACTCTCGCATCTTAGAACCATAACATTGTTATTGCTAGGTGTACCTTGTACCTTATTCTTTGATGTGAGATAAATAAGGATTTTTATTATTATTATTATTATAATACGCATATTATTTTAAGTTAGTTCTAAGCACAGACCACTTACCCCATAGACATGAAAGCAAGCGAAAAATTCTGTCACACGATGAACGCAATAGGCGAAGCGGGGTACATTTGTGTGAGTGATCGCCAAGCTGCTAGCGGTACAAGAGGTGAAGTGCGGTGCGTGCGCGGCAGGGTGCCCCCCACCCCCCACCCCCACCCCAACCCCCACGCCGTCCCCCGTCTGTGTGCTCTCACACAAATGCAAACCTGAGCTTACGCCTCGCGCACTGTATCGCCTTGCAAATAAGTATATGTAAAAAATATTTTTCATGTCATTTCATAAAATACTTCATGTATGTACCTTCTTGTTTGATTCGATTTTTCTGTCAACACATGATACATACATAAACTCGGGTCCATTTCCGATAAAATTAGTCTAATCATGAGGATATTGAAGATAATATTTTTTTTATTTCGGGCTGCGCCCTTTCTGCGATGATTCTAGGTATATCATTATCGGGCGGTTTATTATTCTTCACTTCCATCAAAGTTTTTACTGAATTGGGATTCGGGTTAGGAAAACAAATATTTAAAACATTTTTTATTTATTAATTCAACAATAAATATATATCTTTTACCTATTTAGATACATTATAGCACTCGCCTTATGCAATCATCGAACCATTATCAACAAAATGAATACTTCCAGTGATACTTCTCGCTTTATTACTCGCTAAGAAAACTATCATTTCAGCCACGTCTTCACTGGTCGAAATGTAGCCTAGTATACTTTGATCTTCCAAATCCTTCATAAAACCATCGGCTTGTTCTTGTTTTAAACCCATATTGATTTGAAAGTCAGTCTTCACTGGTCCTGGGTTTACAGAATTCACTCTAATACCGTGAGCAGCTAAATCTTTGGCCACGCATTTAGTGAACATGTCCAATCCAGCTTTTGATACACAATAAGGTAGGAATGCTGGGTAAGGTTTAGCAGCTACAACACTGGATACATTTATTATGTTACCTTTGGTCTTAATCAAGTGCGGTGCGGCGAGACTTGTCAATAAATACACGCTTCGAAGATTTGTAGATATCATTTTGTCAAAAAGTTCAATTCCATCTTTTAAACTTGCCAATACACCAGCGCCTGCATTGTTCACCAGCACATCAATTTTCCCAAAATGCTTTATTGTTTCATCGACGATCTTTTTGACCTCATCGTCTTTAGTAACATCAGCTTTGACAACTAATGGCTTTATGCCTTTCGCATCTCCAACGGATTTAGCAACAACTTTTAACTTGTCTTCATTTCTTCCGACGATGACAACTTTGGCCGATAGTTTAGCGAAGTATTGAGCGGTTACAGCTCCGATTCCAGAACTGGAGCCGGTTACAATCACTACTTTGTCTTTGAAATCCATTTTTAATAGTTTATTTAATTGTGATATTATATGGAGACACTATAATAACGTCTTGACGTATCAATAAAACTTCCTTGAGTGGTAATAGTCGTGATATGAGCCGGTTATTTATAAGTAGATGTTTCATAATACGACATAACCTTGTGCAATATCGTTTTTGCTTGTCATTCTACTCAGTATGTATGTAAGAATACCAATTTGTTTATCTCATATGATTGTAGTATAAGTTACTAATTCAGGACTTGATTTTAAGTGCAGACTGTATAACAAGAACGTTATCAGAGTTATTGCCATGTATGTTATGATGATACTTTGAATTTACTAAAATTGATTCGACAATATTTGCGTATTATATTACTAAATACGTTGTAGAAGGATTTCTTCTTCTCAGTCGCTACACTCTTGCCAGAGTAGTCGTGGTCGTCATTTCAGTCGCAGTGCCTCACAACACGTCGACACTCGTCTCTGCCGGCTGCCCTCCTGGTGCAGACGTGTAAGGGATCGGCCACAGCCCTGATCTGGTCCGTCCATCGCGTCGGCGACCTGCCACGCGCTCGGGGACCGTCAACCTTGCCCTGGACCACCAGTCGCTCAATTGATTCGACTCCACGCCGAGACACGTGCCCAAAGAACGTCAGAATGCGAGCCTGAACTACAGAGGATAGACGCTGCTTGATGCCCAATTCTTGTAGGATGGATGCATTTGTACGAAATTCATTCATTCATTCTTAATTAATTCGTAGAAGGATTTACTCATACTCATTTATTAAGATCGTAGGAACACTTCGGTACACTTAATCACGTCAGTAAACTTACAATATACTTAAGTATACAAATAAAAATCCTGTAACAGGTCCGTTATAAAACGAATAGATGCGAAACGTGGCCGGAGAATGCTCCATGTGAGGCGATGCGGCCGCCATCACCAGGACAGACCAGACATTAGGCACATACATTATAAAATCCTTTATAAATTGAAATTAAATTATAGCAGCTATAAAGAGGCATTGTCATTCATCAAAATAATAATAATACATTTATTTTTTATATAAAATGTAGTATTTTTAAATGGTTTAGATACTTTATAAGAAATCTATGTAGTGTCGACATCACAACTATATGAAGCCTCGCATTGCATCCTCCTTAGAATTAAGTACCGTTAGGTTATAAAGAGGACCTTGAACTCATAACATATTTGTACCTTTGCTTCCGCAAACCTCATTTAGACGTGATTCGTCCCTTTACGAGTCAAAGTTTCGTTTAAAACTTACAATGAAGAATCACAGACTATGTAGATAGTAGAAGGACTCAGTACATTTAGGAAATGTCTCTTGTATATTATACCAAAATGATTCTTAGACCCGTATTAATAAATCACTCTCAGCTCAAAAGTCAATCTTGAGAACGACCTCAAGATGGCGTTCCTAAATTTATTCCTAAGTTTATTAATATAAACGTAACTTTGGTGCGCCTTTAGGAATCGGATATCAACGCCGTATTAATAAACAAAACTCGGTTCTCAAGAGAACTGTCAAACTCACACTTGAGAACGTATTTGCTGATTGCAGGCGAACCGCGACTTGAGAAAGACATTACGTGATACGCCCTCAAGATTGGTTTATTATTAATGACATACTTGATATGGTTATCACGTCTTGAGAGTGTATCAGCTGAATTCGCTCTTGAGGGCATGTTTGAGCTCAGACTATTAATACGGGCCTTAGTAAATAGTCACTTTGTTCCAATCACACCCTTTGCGTGACAAACAGTTACTGTCAATGATTAATACATAGGTTTCTTATTACTACGAGTATGCTAGAGATACCACTTTGTAACTCTATAATCTCATCATGCAGTCCGCTCTACAAATGGAGTCCGCTATGATTCTCCGCATATTACATATCCGAAAATACGTTCGGGGATGTATGTGCACGAATCACAAATTCAATCCCCTCTATCCCTTTTAGTTTTCCCCAAAAACCATGTAAATCTATATACATATAATAAGACTGTAAAAAAAGTTGTGTCTGTACATTGGATATTTTTTGAAAAGAATAATTGTAATGTGTTTTAGGATCAATACTGATGCCAAAACATTAATTTTTAGAATTTTTGTCTGTTTGTCTGTGACTTTGTGCAAGTATCACGGCATAACTACTGAAGGGATTTTGATGCGAGTTTCACTAGGAGATAGCTGAAATATTCGGACAGCTCATAGGCTATAAGCCATAGCGGTATGTGATATGGAAACAAAGATCCAGAGAGGAAGATCTGCCTCCTGATCTCCTCTAACCTCTCCATCCTCCTCCTCTACGCAAACGAAGTTGCGGGGTACAGCTAGTCAATGATAAATGAATCAACTTTTAATTAACACAACAATACTATATTTCGAAATGTTTTCAAAGATAACTAAAGTTACATCAATTTCAAATAAATCAACATCTTTAACTTATAACTATTCAAGCAAATCACCATTTTCAATAAAATTAATAGTACCAGTAATACTCTTCGCTTTGTCACCAGCAAGGAACACTATAAGTTCAGCAACATCATCTGTTGTGGCAATGTAACCTAATGGCAGCTGTCCTGCCCGCATTTTAACCACAGCATCAACCTTCTCTTCACTGATACCTAGAGCTCTCATGAAGTTGGTTTTCACAAGTCCTGGACACACTGCATTGACTCTTACACCATGAGCTGCTAGTTCTTTGGCTACGCATTTAGTGAACATATTTAAACCGGCTTTAGCTATACAGTAAGGTAAAGCTCCTGGAGGAGGCTTGACAGAAGCCACGCTTGATGTATTTACTATAGTACCTTTAGTTTTAATTAAGTACGGAGCAGCTAGACTGGTCAATAAATAAGCGCCACGTAGATTAATGTTTATCATTCTATCAAAATGCTCAATTCCGTCCCGTAAATTGGCTATAGCTCCAGCACCTGCATTGTTTATCAATACGTCGATTTTTCCAAATTCTTTTATAGTGTCATTAACAATTCCTTTGACATCATTGTCGTTGGTAATATCAGCTTTGATGACTAAAGGTTTGATGCCTTTAGCTTCTTCAACGGCCTTTGCAATGGTTGGTAGATTTTTGTCGTTAATATCAGTGATGACAACTTTAGCTGATAGTTTAGCGAAGTGTACAGCAGTAGCCGCTCCAATTCCTGAGGCAGATCCAGTGATGATGACGACTTTGTCTTTGAAATCCATTTTGAAGTATATTGCTCGAAGATCAACGCAATTTACGTGCTCAAGGAACCACGCTTTACCAATGACTGTATGTATATGTTTTATAATGTTATCTTGCTCACATCTAGTCTTATTGTGTTACTCATAGTCATAGTCGATACGAAGTCCAAGGTCGGTCATCGTTGTCGGAGATGAGATGTCAAATTAATACAGTCCATTTACCTCTACAAATGATACGTAATATTTTGTGGGAATTATTTTTGGTTTAAATTGTGTTATCTTATCTTCTTATTATTACACCTGCCTCTGCTCTCTCCGCATGCCCAAAGGTCAGCTGGTAGATAATGCCGCAAGGCATTAAGCTCGCCTTTTGTACACAATGTGTAAAAGCTTAAATAAATAAATAATATAATATTTATATGTCCATTATTTATTTTACATTCTATATATTAAAATAGACATAAAAAACAAACTAAACAATAATAGCTACCTATTTACGCCGTTTGGGGTCGAGACACTGGGGCCGGGTCTCCTACATAATATCGAAATACTTTTTATCGAATGTTGTTTCGTCGATGACGATTTATCGAAAATATTGTCGCTCGAAGGCTTGATACTTCGAATGATTAGTCTGCCGAAGTTTGTTTACTCGATACTACGTTTCATCGAAAACTGTTATATCGAAAGCTTGATTCTCCGATTGATTGGTCTGCCGAAGTTTGTTTACTCGATACTACGTTTCATCGAAACTTTAATTTACCGAAAGTTCATCCATTTTGAAGATGACTTTATTATAATAATATAAAAGCGTTTATTCGTAGTCTCAACAGGATATGTAAGAATTCCATCTTGAACAAGTCAAATTAGTATTAAGTGTGAGTGGGGGCCGGACGCTCGACAGCTCGTTAAAGAGCTGTCCAAGCGGCTGGTCGAGGAGTCCGGCGACCAGAGGGCTGGCAGCTACCTCTGCCAACGTATTGCGTTGGCAATACGGAGAGGGAATGCTGCCAGCCTTCTAGGCACCGTGACTCCAGACATTATTTATAGGTAGTTTAATTTTTTAATGTTA
This sequence comes from Tachystola acroxantha, assembly GCA_963506565.1. Lineage (NCBI taxonomy): Eukaryota > Metazoa > Arthropoda > Insecta > Lepidoptera > Oecophoridae > Tachystola > Tachystola acroxantha. The sequence continues at coordinate 11,868,247 of OY735884.1, read as the reverse complement.
GTTTTTAGTCATTTATTATTATTTGTAGTAATTTTAAGCTTTATTAATAAACCCCCAGTTTCATTTTCTCATTTTAATAAATTATAGTGTAATTAAAAAAATAGTAAAATTATAAATATAAAAAATAGCCACCCACCGGCAGCGGGATGCATGCGCATCCAAGCTGCCGGAGGTCATTTTATTATTATTTTAGGTTACTTATTATGTATATTCTTAAATATTTTAACTTTTTTTTTGTAAAATAGAATTTATTTTTTAATCCTAGATTCTAATTGGTACTTAAGTATATACTTTCCAAAATAAATTAATTAAATAACCCGCCCCTTGTCGTACCCGGTGCAATAATAATAATATTTTAACTGAATAAATAATTTACAAAAAAAGAATAGATTAATAAACATTAAAAGATATTAAACATACTGTTATGCGTATTACAGCAAAACTGGCAATCTACATTGCGATAGTCACTGCACTGACTCAGCGTAAATCTAGAGATAATATACCTTTGAGTGATTATACAGCTGATAGTATAAGATACGGAATATGCCAATTCCCTTTTGCCATATCATGGATCATGATAAATTAAAAAAACGATAATATAAAAAATAACCGTATAGAGACACATTTTATTTCAGGTTAACAAAAGTTGATAATATAACAAAATATTCTGGCGGACTTCATCGTCAGTCTATTTACATTGACCTTCCCTTACATCGAGGGGAGCTGGGGCCATGATCCACCACACGGGTCCAGTGCGGATTGGTGGTTTACACATGCCTTAGATTTTTTGTCTTCTTCTACGGCATGCAGGTTTCATTACGTTTTTCCTTCACCGTTTTGAGAGCACTCGGTAAATGTACGTAAGTTTTTTCGTGGAAAAAACCGAGGATTACTCATTGGTACATGGCTGCCCTGGCTGGGAATCGAACCTGGGACCTCCGTATCGCTAGTCCATTGACTCAACCACTGAGCCACTGAGCTCTGGCTGACTTATTAAAGAATATGAGATAAAGCGGTTAACATTTAACATTCATCTGTAATTTATCATACTTCTTATAAATTAATTAATCTCAAACAAAATAAGTAATGATAATAATATTTTCATAAAATATTTTGTTACGTAATTAGCGTATGATGATACTTATTCAAGCAAGTCACCATTTTCAATAAAATTAATAGTACCGGTAATACTTTTCGATTTATCGCCGGCCAGGAACAAAATCAGCTCAGCGATATCGTCTGTTGTGGCAATGTAACCTAATGGCACCTTCGCTGTTCGCATTTTAACCAAACCTTCGGCTTGTTCATCATTGAGACCCATTGCTCTCGTGAAGTTAGTATTCACCAGTCCTGGACTTACAGCATTCACTCTCACGCCATGAGCTGCTAAATCCTTGGCCACGCATTTAGTGAACATGTTTACGCCAGCCTTAGCTATACAATAGGGTATGGCACCTGGGGATGGTCTGACACCAGCTACGCTTGACATATTTACAATGGTACCCTTGGTTTTTATCAAGTGTGGAGCAGCGAGACTGGTCATCAAATACATACTGCGAAGATTGATGTTAATCATTCTGTCGAAATGCTCAATTCCATCGCGTAAATACGCTACAGCCCCAGCGCCAGTATTGTTGATCAACACATCGATTCTTCCAAATTCCTTTATAGTTTCATCAACAATCTTTTTGACATCGTCGTCGATAGTTACATCGGCTTTGATAACTAAAGGTTTGATGCCTTTAGCTTCTTCGACATTCTTTGCAGAGATTGGTAGATTTTTTTCATTTATATCAGCGATGACAAGTTTAGCTGATAGTTTAGCGAAGTGTAAAGCAGTAGCCGCTCCAATTCCTGAACCAGATCCTGTGATGATGACGACTTTGTCTTTGAAATCCATTTTAGAACACTTTGCAAAAATTAAAACTTTGTTTTTGATATAAAAATTATCGTGCTTAGCGAACAATACCCTGCCAATGACTGTATTTATAGTCTCAAGTAATCTAAGAGATTATTTTATTGTTTTATCATTAATTATCATTCCACGTCATGCTGTGTCATTGTCAACAAATTGTTCAAGGGCGTAAAATCATCGTTTTCGGAGACACTAAAGTAAATAGCTTGACAATTTCATTTACCTCTTTTCATTCTCATTCGGCGTTAGGTACTTGACCGATTGTAAAAATAATTTCACTGTTATGGCTAGCGTACAACAGAACGGCGCCGGCGGACGACGCCGTGTACCGCACCAGTGGACGGCGCCGTCCGCCGGCACGAATGTTGTCCGCCTGTGACCGGGGCCGGCCGACATCGTGCACCGGTAGACGGGGCCGGCAGAGCCAAGCCATGCGACGGCATAAATAAAAAACGTCCCTTAGATAGATAAAAGTTAAAACTATGTAACTGTAAAATAATTATTAAAATCAGTCCAGTAGTTCTTGAGAAAACTTCAACCTTATTGGGACCCCCTGTATACTCTGTATGATATTTCAATAGATTAGGTAGGCTAGATGGACTGTATTTAATAGGAAACACGACACGATATATGAAAGTCACTAACCTTTGAATGTCCCAAGGGCATACCTCGTGAAATAGGTCTTTCTTCTCGGAGCGCTCCTGTCTTGACCTTCATCCACTATCTTGAGCACCAGGAGACGTTATTATGCCCTTTTACTACCCCAAGCGACCTTCATATATTTAATAAGTAATTTTAATTGCACAGCACGTATAGCATGGTTTGAAAAAAAGGCAAATGGCAGAGAGGAAGTGACGTTACTATAATAGACAATTCGTAATTGTTCTTTTTGATGTGCGTTCCGTTTTACTTCCGGTAAACATTAAATTATAATCCTATGTTATGAATTAAGCTTAATACTATACATACTCTCTGTATTATCTGTCTTCGACGTACGAAACCTTTAGAGCCTAAATCCCTACTCTCACTTGTTCAGTTTCAGTATTATCACGCCCAATAGATACAGTAATACGATTAGGTGAATAGTATTTTTGTGGCAGTTCGCACGAACAGGCTTAGGGAGGATATAGAATGGCTTCTCTAGGGATCTAGGCTTAGGCTAGGCTCTCGATGTAATGACTGGGATTACTGTTCACACTATCTATTGGACAAAAGTGAGAGAAAATATTATCGCAGCGAGGGTTCCGTGTCACTAACTTCATCATAACATGGGGGGGGGGGGGGGGGGGGGGGGGTGTAATCTACAACTCTTATTACTCTTATTAATCATTACCCTCACATAAAACCAAGTTTGCCAGACGCTTCTGTTGGATATCAGAACCTTTTTTGTATCAGAAAATAGACAACAACCTAAATTTACTTAATGTAACAACTACAACATTCAAACATAAGGTAACTAAGTGGCTAACAGGCTTAAAATACGAAGACACTGAAAATATAATTTATAGTATATATGACTAGAACACACTCTCTCTCACACACACATCACACGCACGCTAACACACCCTCACACATACTCTCACGCACCCTCTCACACACCATGCATGCGTATTATTAAAAAATTGTATACCTTTTATAAGTACATTATGTTATTTAATTTAAAAGTAAGGTAAGTAAGACCAGTCTCTTACAGCACATGCTATCCTAGTGTAAGAGTCAGGGATTGAATGTAGTCTCTGTAATTTTATGAAATATACAATTTTTCGTTTTCATTTCATTATTATTACTAGCTCCGATATAACTCCTATAGTGCTATACAGTGCCATAACTGAATAGTCTATCAACACCCCAATTGTGGGTAATCAGACCCTATAATTGAATATCGCCCCAGCACTACTGCTTTCATAAACTTCCTCCAACAATTGATTAATTACCGCCAGCGAAGTTTCTTTCGCACCTAACTCATCCCCGAGTTATTAGTTTATCGGCGTTGCCTTAATTCCGTTCGTAAACACAGCTGCTGTTAACCATAAACATAGTTTAACCTTCCCCTTAAACTGTGTTTTGTCACATTCACACTTCGTTAAATACGATTGCTTCTTCTTGTGTGGTTTAGTACCGGCCTATTCCCATTTGGTAATAGTAGCATCTGGTAACACCTCGGAATGTGTCTCATTTCGTAACACGTATTAAAATTAATTTGGAGAAACTGATCGTGGTTGGGAACACCGAAGGCAAAAGATCGCGGGGTCGTTCACCAACAAGATGGACCGATCAAGTGAAAGAATCCTCGTCCTCCAAATTCTACACGATCGTAAGAGACGCGCTGGACAGGAACCGGTGGAGACAAATCATCCGCTCCAGATGCAAACCTGATGCTGACCACGATCCTCAGATATGAGGGACCGACCACAGAGAGAGATTAAAATTAAAAACATTACGAATCCCGTTTGGTCACACCTACCTATTGTTTTGCGATTAGAAATGCTGACCGACCAAAACATGGGACGCGTTTTTGTTAATTTAATGCGAATTGCGCTCATTATCTTATTTGCTTAATGGAATCTTAGTGGAACACACATTCATTCCGTGATTGCTAAACTTAATTTATAAAAGTAGATGTGACCAAAATGGGACTCGTAATATTTTTAATTTTAATAGGTGTTACGAGATGAGACACATTCCGAGGTGTTATATATTATAATAAAAACTAGGTACATTGTAGAGACGACCAACTCGATATTCAGATGAAATCCTGAAGGTGGAAGCGAACAAAGTGAGCAAAACCACCGCCGTACAGTTTACTTTTTACTCTTACAGTGAGCTTTGGAAAGATGTAGAGTCGAATTTTGCCTATTATTTATTAGACTGCTAGAAGCCAACTTAATAATTTTGTTGGACGTTAATTAAAATGATTGCTTTTGATAATAAAAGGTATGAAAATAGAAAATGTACATAAAAATCAAAAATACCAAGGTAAGTTGTAGTTTGCATAATTGCGAAAAACGGCCGTTTTTGGCACATTTGTGAACTACAACTTAGCTTGTCGCAATTGTGTCATGTATTGTATATTGAAAAATAGTATTCATCCTAATAAACATTTTGTAAATAGCTTTTTTAATAAAATTGATTATATTGGAATATATTTTTTTTTAAGATTGGCGGCGCTAGTTGGCTCTATGAAGGCTCTTAAACGCTGTGCAGAATTAATGTGTGTCACAAGCCTAACCATCCACTTAATTTTTTCATATGAATCGAAAAAGAATGCATCTTCAATCTCCTTAGCTATATCCAATAAGGAAGTCTTATAAAAACTTTTTCGAATCGACTCTTAGTATTTCCCTGTTCTAACCAGTTTAAACCCTATAGAGTATGATTGCGTAGCTTTTAAAATGTGTTTGACTTCCGATCCGAGGTACTCCTCCGAGGTCTTAAAAGTGAGTCTATTCAAGGACTTTGCAAAAGATGACGCGGATATACCTGGCTACACGGAAAGAAAAGATTAGCTGTGGTTGTTAAGTATTCGCAACTGCTACAACCGTTACAAACTATAGGAACAGACAAGTGTTCTGCTGTTTTTGCTATTTGTCTTCCTAGCTAGTTTGATTGGTTATGTTTTTTATTTATTATTGGACTCGACAGTTCGTCATTTGCCAATGCCATGTTACATACAATTCCTCCAGGAGAGTCGCAGTAGCATCTTCACCCTGGGTAGCCGCGTCTTCATGTCTTCATCCAGAGGAGACGCCGTAGCGTCATCACTCTGGACGAAGCAGCTCGACAATCACGTTCACTCTCGAGCTTGTAGCGGGAACTCTTGATAAAAGCTTGAAACCCATATTTTTTCAGTGTAAGTATTTTTAAGCAATGATGGATCGAGTCTGGAACCAATCTTCCATCTTTCCATTGCTTTAGTAAATACATCGGCAAGCCATCCAATTACATTCCATCAAACAATCAATCGGTTTTGATCAATCGTTGTTTTATTACACTGGGTCACGTAACTCACGTACCTATTGGATAAACATTATTTGTTACTGACTGTACTTTTGAGTTGGGTATTGTTTTAAATATTAATAGGGTCTCTTGAAAATGGCGGGAAACGACGGTTGCATAATTATTTCATAATTTTTTTTTAAAAGTCTACAGTGGTTATTTTGTGTTTAATATCACGTTAAATTAATCAGAAAATGTTCGCGAGTGACAGTATGGTGAATTTATTGGATAATTTGAGCAAGATCTTAAGTTTCAAGCTTTTATCAAGAGTTCCCACTGCAAGCTCGGGAGTGAACGTGACTGTCGAGCTGCTTTGTCCAGAGTGATGACGCTACGGCGAAAGAAAGAGAAAGATAAGACTATGATATCTTGAATATTCTGTAACATGGCAAATGACGAACTGTCGAGTCCATTAATAATAATAATAAAAAGTTTTAGATTTACTTGTTGTTTTAAGGTACCATTCCGTAGCCGCCGACAGCAGAAAGCAACAGCAGACGACGTATCGTCGAGATTTGTAGATTTACTTGTTATATTAGTCATGTGTTCATTTAAAAAAAAAATCCATCCATCTGTTTTGATAGCAGCTCAAAACAAGAATTATTACAAAACCTAAAAACTGACTGTATTTTTGGCTTTAAATGTCTGTCCTGAGATCAAGAACGAATCTAACGACACCTAGGACTGACCGGCTACAGGAGGCAAAAAACTTTATCTCCCTCTTTCAGATGTTGGGTAGAAATGAAAGAAAATGGGGCATCGAACCAGGGACTTGCATATCGTGAGTTCTGTGCCTCAACTACGCCACCGAGGGCTCCCTCATAACTTATAAGTTATTCAAGAATTAGCAAAGACAATAATATATACAGACATACCCATTGTATACTTATTGATAGTACATGACTTCGCAATTCGCATAAGTGATATTACGCAACATGTTGGCTTCTGATAACGATACAACGATTACCATAGTATGTTATCTTCTCGTTAAGTATCACTACATTACAGTATCCTCTGTTATTCGTATCGTACAAGACGCTGTTATACACACGTTTCTAAAATAGTGCATACTGTTTTATTAATCGAACATAATTTGATATATTTTTAAAGTTATCCTTAACATTTTATCGATTATAAGTGATTTAAAATGGATTTCAAAGACAAAGTAATCATTGTTACTGGATCCAGTTCCGGAATCGGAGCTACTACAGCTGTTTTCTTCGCTAAACTCTCGGCTACAGTCGTCATTACCGGAAGAAATGAGGAGAAACTTAAAAACGTCGCAAAAACCGTTGAAAATGCTAAAGGCATCAAACCTTTAGTCATAAAAGCTGATGTCACCAAAAACGAAGATGTCCAAAAGATTATTGATGGAACTATTAAAGAGTTTGGGAAAATCGACGTCCTGATAAACAACGCTGGTGCAGGATTACTGGCAAGACTACAAGACGGCGTTGAGGCTTTTGATAAATTGATGTCCACGAATCTTCGCAGCGTTTATTTGCTGACGAGTCTTGCTGCCCCGCACTTGATTAAAACCAAAGGTAACATCGTAAACATATCCAGTATTGTAGCAGTTAAACCGTTGCCACAATTCCTTCCTTACTGTGTATCAAAAGCTGGATTAGATATGTTCACTAAATGCGTGGCCAAAGATTTAGCTGCTCATGGTGTTAGAGTGAATTCTGTAAACCCAGGACCAGTGAAAACGAACTTCCAGGCTGGATTGGACCTTAATGAAGAACAAGTTGAAGAATATATGAAAGTTAGAGTTGATAGGAGTCCTTTAGGGTATATTTCTACGACAGAAAACGTTGCTGATCTGATAATATTCTTAGCAAGCGACAAAGCAAGAAGTATAACTGGAAGTATCTATTTTATTGATAATGGAGAGTTGTTGGGCTAATCTATTGTTAAATAAACTGTTTTACTAAAGTTGCAATGATTTATTATCACCAATATCCTTAATCTTAGTTCTTGAAAAGAGGCTCGTAGTTAGCTCGTAGTTCAATGGGTTACCGCCAGTTGTAAACGATCGGTCAAGTTAAGCAACGCTGGGCGAGGTCAGGACCTGGGTGGGTGACCGCTAGTGACACTTTCATTTGAGCCCCTCCGTGTCTTGGAAAGCACGTAAGCAGTTGCTCCCGGTTGTTGTCGCTTGACAGCAGTCGTTAGGCCACGTCAGAGGGCTACGGGTAGCCTGAATAACTTTGACAAATAAGTTTGTTCACTAAACCACACGAGAAAAAACAAGTTCTTGAATGGAGGCCACGAACGAAAATATACTATACTGAATAGTCCCTCGACCAGATGGAGTGATGACCTACGCAAGGTTGGGAGGGACTGGATGCTAAAAAGCCGACAATTGTGTTTAGGGTCGCGCCTTGGGATAGGAAAGGTGTTAAGGAATATCTGGTATAGATTATGGGTCCTTTTTAAATTCAAAACGCTGTACATTCATTCCGTGAATGATAAACTATAATCTAAAAGTATGGGTGTGACCAAAGTCGACTCGTAATATTTAAAACTTTATAAGGTGTGACCTACGTAGAAGCATTCCAAGGTGTGACCAACGTCTACTATGACCAAAGTGGAATAAGCCCGTCCAGCAGTGGAATGATACGGGCTGTGGGGTGACCGCGACTTCCAATCGTTATCGTAATCGCTTTCAATTTGACACATGGACGTTGCTGCTATGTTTTTGCAAGTTTTAACAAACGACAACGAAACGCAGCAATGTATATCGTTCAAGTGTCAAAATGAAAACGATAACGAAAACGATTGAAGTCGCGGTCACCCCACAGATGATGACTAAGTTCGTTATTCTCTCTGTCATTCTACCCAGGATCCTTTTAGAATCAGTTGAAGGATCTATAAGTATGCTGTCCCTTATTATCGAAAAGGTAGGTAAAGGAAAGGTGTTTTATTTGGGAATTTTGTGGATTACTGATGGCTTCCGTTCGTCGTAAATAAGAAATGGATGCGATTGCAGAAGGTGCTCTGGGAGTACCTGACACATATTTTATTTGGGTAATATTTCTGTGCGAAAATTATGAGGGTGAAAGGTAAGGTTTAATAGAACTAAATATTTACTTATACTGTTAGTTTTATTTAGTTCCATGAAACAGCACTGTTAGGGAGTGTACTACATTGAAGCGTCCTTAATGGTAAGTAGTTATTCTGGCACGAACATTTTAGTTCCAAAATAGAAATACCTGATATAAAAGAAAATATATTGTGTTTTTTTTTTAATAAATTTTATCAGCAGCTAGTTATTTATTTATTCATTACAATTTTATTACGATAAATTTAATTACAATACGTACAACTGTTTATTAAAATAACATATTATATAAAAAATATATCTAGCCAACACTACACCTCGTCTAGGCCCGTCCCGCGCGGCAGGGTCGCGCACTGGCCGCATTGCCCCGCTGTATAGCGAGGCTCAGGCGCTGGGCAAAATACTCACCAGCTCTAAAGTCCCCCGAGGCGAGGACCAGTCGAATGGATATTTCTTTTATAAATTTTTTAGTGTCGGACGACCACGGACCCATCGTCTCCACGGCCAAAGCAACAAACTCATAGTTGGCAGTAATATATGCATATTTTCTATGCTTATGAGTTTGTGCTTCAGCCGCAGCGCTCCCGGCCCTGCGTGCCGATTTGTTGACGTGGGAAGGGGCCAGGGTGTCCACACACGTGGCGTCCCACACTAATGACCTTCCTAGACACCACGGCACGAGGGTGGCACCGTGTGGCCTCTTCCCATCGTCTCTCACCATGCCGTTCGGTTCCAAAGTTGATGGCACACCGGCTGATGAGAGAGCTCGCCTTACAATATCATTCAGGCTCCAGTGGTGGTACGCACGTATTGTGTTTAGATTCATTACAACTAAAGATAAACGATAACCGATAAACGATAATAAAGTAAAGTGGGTTTTACCACTTTACTTTATTATCGTTATCATATGTCATGTTCCAGTACATAATTGACTTCTACGTTCGAGTATAATTGAGGGACAAATATTAAAATACACATAGGTACTTTATAATATTATTATTAATAAGTAAGATATAAAATACTAAAGTATCATGAAAAGGTGCTTTAAAAGATATTTTATTATGACATGGAAAACCAACAGCTTATAAACTACTACATATATATGAAGTACTTAAACTATATAATCATCATCATCATCAGTATATTTATATTGCCCCACTGCTCGGGCACAGACCTTCCCTTACATCGAGGGAGCTCGGGCCATAATCCACCACGCGGGCCCAGTGCGGGTTGGCGGATTTCACATGCCTTAGATTTTTTTTCTTCTTCTTCTTCTACGACATGCAGGTTTCATCACGATGTTTTCCTTCACCGTTTTGAGAGCACTCGGTAAATGCACGTAAGTTGTTCCGTCGAAAAAACCGAGGATAACTCATTGGTGCATGGCTGCCCTAGCTGGGAATCGAACCTGGGACCTCCATATTGCAAGTCCATTGACCCAACCACTGAGCCACCGAGCTCTCTAATAAAATAAAACTATATAATAATGACGTAATATGAAACACTTCTTTAATAATATCACTATGTTAGCAACGAGCCATTATCGACGAAATAGACACTTCCAGTGATACTCTTCGCTTTATCACTTGCCAGGAATATTACTAACTCAGCCACGTCTTCGGTAGTAGAAATGTAACCGAGCGGGCTTCTTTCTATACTCATTTGAATAAAACTATCCGTTTGTTCTTCATTAAAGCCAAAATTGCCCTGGAAATCAGTTTTCACGGGTCCTGGATTCACTGAATTCACTCTTACACCATGAGCAGCTAAATCTTTGGCCACGCATTTAGTGAACATGTCCAATCCAGCTTTTGAAATGCAGTAAGGTAGGAATTCTGGAAAAGGTTTCACGGCAACAGCACTTGACATATTAATTATTGTTCCTTTCGTTTTAATTATATGCGGTGCAGCGATACTGGTTAACAAATAAACGCTGCGAAGATTTGTTGAAATCATTCTATCGAAATGTTCAATTCCATCCTGCAATTTAGCTCTGATTCCGGCACCAGCATTGTTTACACGTTCATGGACAGTGGCGGCATATGCCGTACTTTGAGTATTCGGAAAATGACAGTACGGCGTATGACGTAGTATTTTGATGCATTTAAAAAGACACAACGGCATCTCCCGCGGCGTTCGTAGGCGGTTTTCTTTGTGGAGCGGTCCCACTGTCATTCTGTGTAGAAAATAGGTATGTGTACTGTCAAAATAAAGGTTGTAGGTACATTTTTGTCGGTCTTGACACGCACATACTTAGAATCCCCACGGTTATGACAGTAGTTGAGAATTTTCACTGTCATTTCGTAATTTCTACTGTCCATGATTAAAACATCAATTTTCCCAAAAGTCTTTATAGTCTCATCGACGATCTTTTTCACGTCATCATCTTTGGTGACATCAGCTTTTATGATTAAAGGTTTGATGCCTTTAGCGTTTTCAACTGTTTTAGCAACGTTTTTAAGTTTTTCTATGTTCCGGCCATTGCTTTGTTGATTACAGTAAAGCCTTCGATTCATTAGAACATGAGAAGATATGGCAAGCGCTTAAAAACCAGGGTGTTGAAAAGAAATACATCAGAGTACTGAGAAATGTTTACATGAACAGCAAAGCTAAAATAAAACTAGAGAAGGAAGGAAAAGAAATAAAGATAGAACGAGGGGTACGTCAAGGTGATCCAGTGTCACCTAAGCTCTTTACAGCTGTCCTGGAAGAGATATTTCGTAAATTGGATTGGGAAAAATGTGGATTAGCAATTAACGGTGAGAACCTGTCACACTTAAGATTTGCAGATGATCTAATAATCTTCTCGCCATCGAAAGACGAGCTACAGATGATGATTAACGACTTAGATAGAGAGAGCCGAAATGTAGGATTAGTTATGAACACACAAAAAACTAAAGTCATGACAAATGGGAAGCCAGAAACTATCTATGTTAACAACAACGTAATCGACTATGTGAGCGAGTATGTCTATTTAGGCCAAATCATCTCACCAATGGACCTAACCACAAAAGAAATTGATAGACGAATAGGAAATGCATGGAAACAATATTGGAATTTAAAGGAAATCATGAAAAACAGAGAAATAAGTATGAGCATCAAACGGAAACTCTTCGATACATGTATTTTGCCCGTCCTTACATATGGCTGCCAAACCTGGGCGACTAACAAAACCCACAAAAGAAAGCTAGAGACGTGTCAAAACGCCATGGGAAGGAGCATGTTGGGGAAAAGATTGTCAGACAGAATAAGAACAACAATTATTAGAGAACATACAAGAACAAGAGACGTTACTGTCAGCACAAGAAAGCTTAAATGGAAATGGGCAGGACATACAATTAGAGGACAAGAAAAATGGTCGAAAGTAATTACGTATTGGTTTACAAGGGATAGAAAAAGAAACAGAGGTAGGCCATTCAGAAGGTGGGTCGACGAGATAAAAGCTGTAGCAGGCGGAACATGGACGAGGAAAGCAGCAAACAGAGAGGAATGGAGGCAGTTGGAGGAGGCCTTTGCCAAAAGGCAAACAGACAGGGATGTCGAGGCAAGTTAAAATAAGTATTTAGGTTAAGAAAAGTATGTTTGAATAAAGGCTATTATTATTATTATTATTCTCTTTATTTCTTTTCTTTCTTATCTAATATATTTATTCATTTTAATAATAAAAAACAAATAGTAAAATATATAAATATAAAAAATAGCCACCCACCGGCAGCGGGATGCATGCGCATCCAAGCTGCCGGAGGTTAGGATCCCAGAGTGAGGAACCTCCTCACAATGCGTGCCGTGTCCAGCAGCACTGCCTTCTGCATCCGGCTCTTGATCCAACTGTCTAGCGAGAGTCTCTTAAGGTGTTGGTCGAGACTCTTTGCTATTAAACCGTTCACGGTTACGACTATCGGAACAATTATGGTTGAGTCCACATCCCACATGGCGGTAATCTCGTGAGCTAAGTCTAAGTATTTACTTAGCTTCTCCTTTTCGGCCTTCACGAGATTCCCATCATGGGGGATGGTGACATCAACCAGAATTGCCCGACGCGACGATCGGTCTATCAGCACGATGTCAGGTCTATTGGCGACAATAGTCCTGTCCGTGATGATAGACCGATCCCAGTAGAGCGTGGCACGACCATTTTCGAGAACTGGCGCTGGTGCATACTGATAGTACGGCACCTCAGTACTGACAAGACCGTATTTAAGGGCAAGTTGCTGGTGGACTATCCTGGCTACTTGATTATGATTATTATTATTATTATTATTATTATTATTATGTTCCGGCCAACGATTACCACTTTAGAAGATAATTTAGCGAAATGTATGGCAGTGGTTGCTCCTATTCCCGAACTAGAGCCAGTAACTATGACTACTTTGTCTTTAAAATCCATTTTATCAACACTTGACGCTATATTGAAATAAATTGTATCTTAGATGTAAACTTATATGGTGAGTCTTCAAAGTTACTTAGTCAAATGGTTTAAAACTTAGTAGCATTCATTGTTCATTTATAACCACGCATTTTTTACAAGCTGACGGAATCTTGTGCATTAAATATTGTGTGAATGATTTTTGGCAAGTCATTGTGAACATTATAATTTAATTGGGGACCGGTTTTAAAAGCCTAAAATCCCATGAACTTGTGTCGGAAGGTTCCGTATGTACATTGTGCAATGGTAGCACTTCACTTGGCTATTCGTATTTGTCATAATTGCCATGTGTGCTTGGTATTCTTGACAAAATATTCGTATTATTTGTGTACGTCAAGTATTTGACAAATACGACAAACATCCAATAGCGAATACTAATAGCCAAGTGAAGTGCCACCATAAGAATTCAGAGAGCTTAGCCAAGTGGCATTTACTTTCGTTATAGAATAAAGAAAAATGTACGATATTGATATTTACTAACGAGCTTGGTGGCGTAGTGGTTGGGTGGCATTGGACTTACAATACGGAGGTCTCTTACGTATGGACAACAGCAGATCAATGGTAACACTTGCAGTACGATTTTAGATCTTACGACGCAGATAATAAGAACTGTCCAAAGTCCAAAATGTTACACTCAATCTGCTGTTAGCTACACTTACCGAATATTCTCAGAAACTGAAAAGGAAAGTATCGTGATGAAACTTGCATGCAATATAAAAAATCTAAGGCATGTGTAATATGCAGATATTCATAGACAGTTTTGAGCACGAACTTCAGCTCGCACTTACGACTGTCAAAGTTTGTTACGACGCGGTCTCCCTCATGAAAGATGATGAGATGGTCCCTGTTCGGGCCTGGCCGTTAGATAGCGAGCAATAAATTAAAATAGAAATATATGGATAACTAGATTTATTTCTGAATAAGGATATTTTTAATAATAATACTAGTCGGGGAAAATCCACAAATCAATTCCAATGTTAGTCAAAAAAGGAAGTCACAGCTTGGTTTTATAAAAACATTGCTATTTTTTAAATTTAGGCGGCCAACTTCAAGATGCCGCCAAATGAGACCGCATCGTAACAAATTGTATGATATCCGACAGTTGTAATGCTGAACTCAAACACAGCTCACACTCAAACTCTATAAATATCTGCCTTAGATTCCTTGATATCAGGCTCGGTATTGCGGGACAAAGCGCGGATTTCATTTAGAGTAAGAGCGGCGTTTATTAGAAATTCCAGTCCACTTGTGCTAACCAGGTTCCATTGTCTCAGGCCTCTGCATAGCTATGTAGGTTTGCTTATGGTTATTCGCTTCATGGCTATGGTGCATACAATATTGAATGTTGCGGAACCCTTAGCATCGTATCCACTATTGCACAACATGCTCATTATGATCAACGGTAACGAGGAACTTGGTTCCATTTTATTTATTTATTCATTCAAAAATCTAACAGACTTAAATATAGTTTAACAATTGTAGATTGATAATGGTGACGGTGAGACTGGCCCACAAGTTCAAAGTCGCTCAACGAGCTATGGAAAGAGCTATGCTTGGTATTTCTCTGTTAGATAGAATAAGAAACGAGTATATCCAGAAGACAAAAGTGGTTGACATTGCTCATAGAATCAGTGAACTGAAGTGGCAGTGGGCTGGTTACATCTGTCGTAGAACCGATGGGGTAGACGAGTTCTCGAATGGAGGCCACGAACGGGTAAACGTTGATGGGTAGATGGAGGGATGACCTTCGCAAGATGGATGGCAGAGACTGGATGTAGAGGGCCGAGAGTAGGGTTGAGTGGCGCGCTTTGGGAGAGGTCTGCGTCCAGCAGTGGACAGATACGGGCTGATGATGATGAATTATGTATGCCAGAACAGATTTAAGACAATGTTGAATAGCAGCTAAGAGTGAGGAATTTATATATGACGGATAGTCATGAATACGGGAAGATATTTGATCGAAACGCAAGCGCCCCCTGGTGGCAATTTGGCGCTTCGACGGAGTCTAGGACTACCACACGAGGCGATGCGACTTCACTTCACGTGCAGTCGCCACGTGTGGCACACGAAGCCTAGGAACTGTCATAACGTCTCGATAAGTGTAATTCATAATATTGTTACTAAGTGAATTAAAGTGATTGTGAACATCAACCATTGCCTAATTCCCATCCCACTTCTGATGTCGGAACAGGAGGCCGACCGTAATGGCTATCCGACATACTAGAAGCGTATAGCCATCCCGGTCGGCCTCCTGTTCCGACATATATTATTGAACTGTGGATAGAATATTAATGAAGTGTGGAAAAATTACAAAACACAGGAAGTGAGATTAAACTAGGTTACCATTAGGTACTACAGTTCACATACCATCAGATAAGAGTCATATTGAAGTGGGGTTACATGTCATAAAGGGAAAAATAAACTCAAACGACACCATTCAAAAGCGACATTTGACTTCAATGCCTGTCCTAATGCCTTGTACAGTCGTATCCATAAAAGGATATGCCATACCGCACAAACAATGTGCCGACAAAATGGGAAAGCTTTTTATATATATATTAGATCTTTATTCTTTCACAACAAAGTAGTCGGCAGTTGTCCGACCGCCGGCGATGAGCGAGTAGCGAGTAAAGCTATCAACTATAAAACGAGTGGGCGAGCAGCGAGTGGCGAGTATAGTTTTGTAGCTCGGCTATCAGCGAGTGTCGCTGAGCGACGGGCGATTACTCGCTTCACTCGCCAGTGTAGCTCAGCGAGTGGGTGAGTGTCGCCGAGCGATGGGATGTACTCGCTCGGGGACAAAATAGCGAGTTCTCGCCGGCGGTGTGAACAGTCGGCGATGAACTATTAATACATAAAATTTATGATGAAGTCGATATACAGAGTAGTCTTGAATTCATTCGACAAAATCTTCTTTTTTCGTGTGGTTTAGTGACCAAACCTATTTGTCAAAGTTATCCAAGCAGCCTTTGACGAGGCCTAACGACTGCTGTCAAGCGACAACAACCGGGACCAACTGCTTAATGTGCGCCCCGAGGCACGGAAGGGCTCAGATGAAAGTGTCACTAGCGGTCACCCATTCAGGGCCCAACGTTGCTTAACTTGTACGATCGTTTTCAACGTTTACTCGCAACTGTAATACGAGCCCCTTATTCGACAAAAAAAAATTAAATGGATGGTTAGGCTTGTGACGACATATATTAATTGCACAGGGTTTTTAAGTAAACAATTTTAGGAAATTTTTTTTTGAAGAGAATGGCGAATGTGGAGGAGGCAAGGATTGTGTGCCAGAATCGCAGCAGATGGAAGTCCATCGTCTCTGCCTACCCCTACGGGAATCAGGCGTGAGTTTATAAATAAAAAATTAAAATAAAAAAATATACTTATTTACAATAAATTCAACTATTAAAAAAACTTCAATTTGCTGCCAAAATATATTTCGGAGCTCAACAAAACTGCTTTAGTTAGCTCACCTTTTAATGATAACTAAACATCACCACCGGTGATTAAAACGGTGATGGTGTTCAACCATGGTGAAACTGCACTTCCTTAATAATATAGCTAACAAGTTTACGTAAAGTCACTGTTTCTTGTTCAACCTCTAAGTTAAGTTGGCGAAGTGGTGCTATCGCCTTTAATCTAAGTTGCCCGGCGAAGAGCCATTTTAATTTAAACTTAAGATAAACTGAGGAGGCAAAGTTTTAATATTAATAACATGTAAATAACATTTTTATTTACTTTAGACTTAAACGTAGCTCGTAGTCCAGTTGAGAGTACACATTGAAAACGATTGCTCAAGTTAAGCAACGTTGGGCGAGGTTAGTACCTGGGTGGGTGACCGCTAGTGACACTTTCATCTGAGCCCCTCCGTGCCTCGGGGCGCACGTTAAACATTTGGTCCCGGTTGCTGTCGCTCGGCAGCAGTCGTCAGGCCATGTCAGAGGCCTACGGGTGGCCTGAATAAGTATTTTTCAATCCCCATGAAACTATCTGTAGGGCCGTGGGTATTCTTTTTATACCTATATACCAGCGAGTAATTGATATTAGGTACTGTGGAACACAGAGAAAGGTGCACAGGAGAGATTTAAGGTTGAAATTTTCTCAAAAACTACTTGATCTATTCCAAAAATTCTTCCACTGTTTTTGAGAAAATCTCAACCTTATTGAGGCCCCCTGTATACTTACCTATATACCTATGTACTGTATAGGGGAAAAAGCCATTCACAGCTGTATTTATAACAACATTTTAATGAGACTCTAGGCATGCCATAGTTTCCTGGTACTTTTAATGTTACTTAAAGAGCTAAGGCTTCCGGCCAAGTAGAAACAGATAGGTGCTGAGTGAAACATTTTGAGACTCCTGGGTAGCCATGGTCTCCTGGTACTTTTAATGCAACTTCATCGTCATCATCAGCCCGTTTCACTCTACTGCTAGACATAGGACATACGCAGGACTTATGATAATGAGACTCTAGAGCCCGTATTAATAAATCACTCTCAGCTCAAAAGTCAATCTTGAGAACGACCTCAAGATGGCGTTAATAAACGTAACTTAGGTGTGCGTTTTGGAATCGGGTATCACGTGAGTAACGCCGTATTAATAAACAAAACTCAGTTCTCAAGAGAACTGTCAAACTCACACTTGAGAACGTATTTGCTGATTGCAGGCGAACCGCGACTTGAAAAAGACATCGCGTGATACGCCCTCAAGATTGATTTATTAATAATGACATACTTCAGATGGTGATCACGTCTTGAGAGTGTATGAGCTGAATTCGCTCTTGAGGGCGGGTTTGAGCTCAGACTATTAATACAGGCCGTGTGTCATTGTGTCCTGGCCCCGTTGATCTCCTATAAACAACTAGATCCAAGTTTGCCTTCTAAAAATGTCCGAGCGCAAAGAAGGTCCAAACGGATGGATCAGTCATTTGCTTTATTGGACATTATTTGGACGTTAACAATAGGGTTCATTGTTGGACGTTTTTTAAATTGTTTTAGTAAGACCTTTGTGTATCTAGTTGTTTATAGGAGATCAATGCCTGGCCCCTATTTCTAGTATTATAACTATTTGGGTTCTCTTGAAAATGGCGGGAAACGACGGTTGCAAAATTATTTGATAATTTTTGCTTTATTGTCTACGAGTGGCAGTATGGTGAATTTGTTGGATAATTTGAGCAAGATCTGGGGTTTCAAGCTTTTATCAAGAGTTCCCGCTACAAGCTCGGGAGTGAACGTGACTGTCGAGCTGCTTCGTCCAGAGTGATGACGCTACGGCGTCTCCTCTGGATGAAGACTTGATACGCGGTTACCCATGGTGAAGACGCTACTGCGACTCCCCTGGAGGAAGATAGAATACTATTGAATGTGTTGAATTTTCTGTAACATGACATTGGCAAATGACGAACTGTCGAGTCCATTAATAAAATAAATAAATATAACTATTTGGGAAAGATTTATCGACAAATGCTAATGAACTAAGTATTCCCCGGTCAATTAAATCCCATTACGTCCTTGTTAATATTTGAATTCATGTAAATACATTCAAATTAACAGTACGATTTACATTTCAGACCGAACAACGACAAAGGTTCGGTAATTTAATGAAGTATTTGGTTGTGAAGTTAAATCCTGTGAAGTTACGCAATTGGATCGCGAATTGCTTTGAACAGGTGAATTGTCTCTCAATTAGTGTTCTACAACTACTCAAAATATACAGCTACATAAAGGTAAGTCGAGGTATTGACAAAGACAAAGACCAATCTAAACATACAATAAGACTGTAAAAAAGTTGTGTGGATAAAAAGTTGGAACTTTTAAAGGAGATCAAGCGACGGAAGCTCCAATATTTCGGTCACATTATGCGGAACCCCCGATATAACCTGCTGCAATTAATCATCATGCAAAATTTGTGGAAAGAGGAGCGTTGGCAGGAGAAGACACTCTTGGCTGAAGAATTTACGTGATTGGTTCGGCTGCAGCACCGGCTCCTTGTTCCGGGCAGCCGGACAGAGGGTGAAAATTGCCATGATGTTGTCCAACCTTCGATGAGAAGAGGAACGTTGAGAAGAAGAAAAAAGTTGTGTCTGTACATTTTTGGAAAAGAATAATTGTAATGTGTTTTAGGATCGATACTGATGCCAAAACACTAATTTTTAGAATTTTTGTCTGTTTGTCTGTGACTTTGTGTGCAAGTATCACGCCATAACTACTGAAGGGATTTTGATGGGAGTTTCACTAGGAGATAGCTGAAATATCCGGACAGCTCATAGGCTATAAGCCATGGCGGTATGTGATGTGGAAACAAGGATCCAGAGAGGAAGATCTGCCTCCTGATCTCCTCCATCCTCCTCCTCTACGCAAACGAAGTTGCAGGGTACAGCTAGTGTGCAAAATAAATCGTCCCACAGAAATAGCTTATCGCTCCTTTTCACGCCAACCCTTTATTTTGCTTGTACACACGACAGCAGATCAATTGTAACTTGCAGTAGGATTTGAACTCTTACGACGCAGACAATAAGAATGGTCCGAAGTGTTACAATTGATGGTACCACCTGACACCAGTGATATATGAGACCAAGAGGAAACTCTAGGCACCCAGCATCCTACTAAATCATGGATTCATACTCTGTTCACCACAAAAACAATTATGTTCGTACTAAAATGGCTTTTGTGAGTGAAGCAATATATTCTAATGATAATTTTATGGCTGGATGCGAATCGCGCGTAGTGCAGGGAAATAGTATGGTCACGAAGTTGTTTTTTTGAAGGAAAATCGGGGTACTTATCATCAAGGGTTAGGTTTATTTGTAAATTTTAGGTTTTTGTTTCAATGCATTTTATTCAAGTCATATGGTCGTAGCGATAAAATCAGCCTAATCGGTGACCTAATTTACACAATCATTAATTTCCAGAAATTCGTCAACTACCGAATAAACTTTAGGAAGGCTAAATAGCTGCTAATTCTGAATGGTTTTTTTATTGACACACATACCTAAGTATTTATTAGTAGGGGCAACGGTAATGCTCTCTATACACCATCTTGGGTGCAGGATGATTTTATTGGTCGGTTTTGGATAAATTTTATCGAATAGACGTACATTTATTATTATTATTTTGCAGATAAAAAATGGCAGCTTCTATCATTTCCCGAGAGGCTACAGCTATCGCGAAATACTACGCTGCCTGTCCATAGCTCACTGAATTTACAGGAAGCCTTAGGTTGATACGAATAACTAATTAGCGAGACCAAGGGCAACTTCATTACAATTGACTTACAGTAACAAACAACCGTCTCCCTAATGGGTCAATTTAGTTTAGTGGGACCATAAGTCACACACCTTCTACTATGCCCAACTTTACTGTGCCACGGTTCGCCCCTGAGCCCAGAGGGTCTACAAAAACGGAGAATTAATCATTCGCTCGGTTTGCAATCGAACCCTTTTTGCTAATTGTACACATTTAGAGTTTCGTGGTTTTACCGACCCGAGAGAATATCTCGAAACATTAATTTATTTGTTTTGTATTTAGAAACTGAAGGTTAGAGTAATGATATGAAAAGATACCTTATGAATGGGGAATTATCAAAATTAGGTAGTTATGTCGGTCATGAAGACAACCTAGAAAAGACATTGCCACATTTCAATGGAGCTTTGCCCCACCTACAAAACTACGTGACCGTTTAAGCTGTACCTATCATTTTGTTGGGGACTTATTACAGGTTTCATATTGCATAATCATAATCAGTATCATTTTGTAGGTACTACTCTCGCAACTCCTATAGAATAATAACAAAAACAATGAATAATTCGCTTCGATTTCTTACTATTTTCTGAATTCTTAATTAAGCTGTTTATTTCGAATCGCAACTTGTACAAAACTTTGTTTTAAACCAATAATTTTAATAAAAACGGAGTTATTTTTACATTTATTCGTTATCTTGTACAACATACGGTTTATGGTGGGGCAGAATCTGACATGGTCATTTCATGTCTATGGGGTAAGTGGTCTGTGCTACCAGCACTATAAAAATTATGTTTACTAATTAACCTCAATAAAGACTAAAAACGCCTCAATAGTGTTTTTAGCTATGAGAATACCTGACTTGAGAATATCTTCTATAGGACCGCAAGCGCCTCTACCGGCATACAAAGACTAAAAACGCCTCAATATTACTTTATTAGTTAAAGAATGTCCAGCCATTTTCAATTGAAACTTCTTTGAAGCAAACTTTACTTTCAAATAATGAAGGCTTCATTATTAAGTTCTTACTTTCCAATACTCAGAACTTACTAACTAGACTTGGCAAAGTTAGGTCTCTGAAGCCGATATTCATTGACAGTTTCGAGCACTAGATCTACACGACACTAAAATTAAATGTCTGAAATAAATATATAGCAATCTTGGGGTGTCTATTTAGACACTGATGAATACCGATACACGATTTTTATAGCGCATATGCAAGAAAATATCAAAACATATGAAAAAGGAACGCGTCATCAATTAAAAACATGATTTCTAACTGCAATGTTAGACATGAATTTGAGTAATTGCACAATTACTGGATAGATGTCGCTACCGTCCCTCAGACGAGAATATGGAGACAAAATTCACGATCTGGATACGAATCACGATGGCTCTGTTGGAATAAAGCGTGCCACGGAATGTCGAGGTACCGGGTTCGAATCCCGGTCGTGATGAAAAATTTTCTCCATTTATCGTTAGTCGATTTGAATGCGACTTTATTTTATTTTGTTTCTTACAAACCACTCTCGCTTCAGACACCATCATCTTACTTTTCATTCGCACTCGTCGTTTTATCCTCTTCTATCGACGATTCCGCTACATTTGCCATAATTATATCAATTTAATCAGTAATAAATAACGTAGCTAATCACTGTAACTAACTCCTAGGATTTAGCTAGGCTAATCAAGGCTACATTGTCGCCTAGCACCAAACAGTTAGCCTAAATCATCAGTGACAGGACTCTCCGGGAGTACAGTCAATGGCAGGGACTTCAATAAGATAGAGTACGATAGAGTGAATGTGATCCTATTGACTTGAATATTTTATGTTGTGTTGTTAGTTGACTTAATTATGTATCTGATTTAAATGTTGTGTTGTTAATTGATTATTAAATTTGTACCGCGATGGTTATTAGCTGTAAGGGTAGGGCAAATGATATTATGAATAAATAAATAAGGTTGAGGTTTAAAACAAAATACTTGACCAGTTTTAAAATTCTTTTATATTTAAGTACACAGTAATTTGAACTCTAAACATTAATGACAGAATTTTCACGGTCAAGTAGTTTTTGAGAATTGTCACTGTTTTCGATGGGAATAAAAGCACAGAATATAGTCATGATATGAGCTCGGTGGGTCAATGGACTTGCGATACGGAGGTCCCAGGTTCGATTCCCAGCCAGGGCAGCTATGCACCAATGAGTTATGCTCTTCTCTTCTCGATTTCTTTCTTGCCAACCTTTCTCTCCGAACTATCAAGTTCTGCCCACGGTTAGAAATTTTTCATCATTTTAGATCAATTTGTTTTTGAGAAAATCTCAACTTTATGTTTATAAATTCAATATACAATACATGACATAATTGCGACAAGCTAAGTTGTAGTTCACAAATGTGCCAAAAACGGCCGTTTTTCGCAATTATGCGAACTACAACTATTACCGAAATTGAATCACGTTATAAATAAGCATTTAAAAAATAGTATTTATCGTAATAAACATTTTGTAAATAGCTTTTTTAATAAAATTGATTATATTGGAAGATATTATTTTTTTAAGATTGGCGGCGCTAGTTGGCTCTATGAAGGCCCTTGTCCAATAAGGGCCTTCATAGAGCCAACTAGCGCCGCTACTTTTCTCTCTATTCGACTGCACTATGAAAATACTCATTGGACTGTACACAGACACAGTCCTCACAAATTATCCGTCAAGTGCGAGCAGCTGGCCGTCGGAGTGTCGTTATCGCCGGGATCCGACGCTGCTAGGGATGGGGCAGTGTCGATGAATGTTGGTGTTGATAACAGGAATTAATAAAATTTTTTTTTTTAATGAAACGAAAGTTAGTGCTACTCGTTAGAGAGTACGAACAGCTGTTAATTTACACATTCTTAAGTTTACTCTACTCTAGCAGTTTTAAGTGATGTAAATTAAGTACCTACTTTAAGGCTCCGTATGCGCGTATTTTCAGTTTTTCTGCTCTTCACTCCGCCGCTGCGGGGCATCTTGTGTCTCACTCTTTGTTTTTGACAGCCATATACCGCCTAAAGTCTTTATTTCTGTAAGTGCCTCATAAATAAATAATAATGATTAATATCGCATTAATGTTAAGAAATATGGCAACCCACGAGAATATGACACTTTCTCATTGTTGCGTATCAGATGCAAAAACCTTATAGACGCATGTTATACTTCCTTCTTAGCTTCAGTGGAGGATTCCTTGGAAGGCAACACCAAATCATTTTGGAGCTATGTCAATAGTAAGAAGGGTAGCAACGGCATTCCTCAGTCAATGAAATTTGGTGATCTCTCGGCCTCTGACAGCAATAGTATTAGTGAGCTATTTTCCACGTATTTTGGTTCCGTCTATGAGGATCCTTCTGGGTCAGTCTCTGCGATAGATGATGCACCGGGTTGTAGTGGCAGCCTCTCAAATATTATTATTGGTAAGAATGACTTATTGCGCAAAATTGGTCAGTTGGATGGTAACAAGGGCGCTGGTCCCGATGGGATCCCGCCAAGGTTCTTGAAGGAATGTTCCAAGGAACTCTGTACGCCTCTGTTACTTCTGTTTAATAGTTCTCTGAGATCTGGTACATTTCCAACCAAATGGAAATCTGCACATGTTGTTCCTATCTACAAATCGGGTGACAAATCCGATTGTGCCAACTACAGGCCAATTAGTATCCTCTCTAGTACAGCTAAGCTTTTTGAGTCTTTGGTATACGATCATATCTATAACCAGGTTAAACCTGCAATATCTCAGAGTCAACATGGTTTCGTAAAATGTAAATCTACAGTGTCGAATCTTCTGGAATATAAAAATTACTTATGTTCTTCGTTTGCTACATCGGGTCAAGTGGACTCTATCTATACAGATTTCCGCAAGGCGTTTGATAAAGTCAATCACCATCTGTTGTGTCAAAAAATTTATCATCATGGTATTCATGGCTCACTACTGCGATGGATTCAGTCGTACCTGGATAGGAGAAGTCAATTAGTTTCAGTAAAGGGACACATTTCCTCACCGGTGACAATCAAATCTGGGGTGCCTCAAGGGTCGCATCTTGGACCATTGTTTTTCATTGTCTTTATTAATGATCTCGTAGGCCGTTTGTCCTGCCCATGTCTCCTATATGCAGATGACTTGAAGATATACTCTGTCATTAATGACTCCAATGACTGCGCCATACTTCAGGATGATCTGAATAAAGTTTCTGATTGGTGTCTTGCCAATCAAATGTACCTTAATGTGGCGAAATGTTTTGTCATCTCTTTCACTAGGAAAAAAAAACATAAACTTCTGTTTGATTACGAACTTGAAGGACAAAAATTAGTACGTAAATCTGTGGCTAAGGATCTGGGCATCCTGTTCGACGAACAACTTTCCTTTAGGGAACACTATGACCATATAGTTAAAAGAGCCAATCAACTTCTGGGCTTCCTAGTCAGGAATACTAAGCATTTTAAAAAGGCACGTAGTTCTCTGCTACTTTATGATAGTCTGGTAAGGAGTGTCTTGGAATATGGTTCGGTTGTCTGGTCACCATATTATGGTGTTCACTCGAACAGGGTCGAAAGTATACAAAGACGATTCTTAAAGATATTGGCATACAGATTGGGTTATGGCCGCAGATTATCATCATATAATGCGAGATTGTCTAAATTCAATGTAACAGCCCTACATGTAAGACGCAAACAGCAAGACTTGATCTACTTGCACAAAATATTACACTCTAAACTTGATTCGCCATATTTGCTGTCCCTTATTAATATGAGCACTAGATATGGCATACGCATTAAGCCTAAAACCTTTGTACTACAGGTATATAGAAACAACACATCCTATTATAATCCCATTGTTAGAATGTGCCGTGAATACAATGAGCTGGCTGATGCTAATGAAGTTTTGGATATCTTCGACTCAAGACCTTACACATTTAAAAAATGTGTAAAGGATCTTCTAAAATAGTATGTGTTTTCTTATATAAAATATGTATTATGTATATAAATTATATGGTTTATTGATATGTAGTTTATTTATACTCATCAACCATGTAAGTATGTAGTTTATTTACACAAAAATTTTTTTCATAACAATATCGTGTGTATTATTATCATGCTGTGTGTACTGTGTTTGGGTAACAATCTAGATTTAAACCACTGTTCTGTGTCCTGATTACTATGTATTGATTGTCACTTGTTATGTACACCTAAATAAATAAATAAATAAATAAATAAATAAATGTCTTTTTGTGCTTCTGCGATCAGGTTTCCGAGATATAATCATATTTTTGTATTTTCATATTGAGATGGATGATGATGCTCCGTTCAACATTTAGATTTTGTGTTGTGTAAAACACATTACATACAAATATTATTTGTAAACTGTCTTGGTGTAGCATTCATAATAGAGTTGCGAGTACACGTTGAAAATGATCGTACAAGTTAAGCAACGTTGGTAGAGGTCAGGACCTGGATGAGTGACCGCTAGTGACACTTTCATCTGCGCCCCTCCGTGCCTCGGGGCGCACGTTAAGCAGTTGGTCCCGGTTGTTGTCGCTTGACAGCAGTCGTTAGGCCACGTCAAAGGCCTCAATAACTTTGACAAATAGGTTTGGTCAATAAACCACACAAGAAGAAAAATAAAACCGTCCAAGTGCAAGTCGGACTCGTGCACTGAGGCTTCCGTGTAATGCAACTTAACCCCGTAATTTTGCTCTAACTATAAGATCTGCAAATATAAGTTTGTAATAACAAAAAAATCTTTTTGGAGGGATAGGTTTTGAGTTATATGCGCCAAAATTCGACATAAACGGCCATAAGTTTTGATTGCGTTAACGTAGAAGGTTGATTTTTTCACGGCCGCAAAAGATTGCAGACTTAGTATTTGGTATCAACTTGATCCGTCCAGGCGTTTCTGAGATATAGGTCTTGACAGACAGACAGACAGACAGACAGACAGACAGACAGACAGACGGACAGACGGACATACGGACAGACGGACGGACGGACGGACGGACGGACGGACGGACGGACGGACGGACGGACGGACGGACGGACGGACGGACGGACGGACGGACGGACGGGCGGACGGACGGACGGACGGACGGACGGACGGACGGACGGACGGACGGACGGACGGACGGACGGACGGACGGACGGACGGACGGACGGACGGACGGACGGACGGACGGACGGACGGACAGACAGACAGACAGACAGACGAACAATAAAGTGATCCTATAAGGGTTCCTTTTTTTCCTTTTAAGGCATGGAACCCTGAAAAATAGAGTTGTTTAAAGCTGCATTTTGGCAAACATCGATATTACCTCATCACTAGCTAACGACGACAATGTTCCCTGATTATTGGGGGGCGTCATATTGGGAAGAGTTACTGCTTTTATACACTTTTATTAACTGATGTTCCGAGCTTCCACGACCTTCTAACTTTTTTTAAAATACCGTCAATAACTTTTTACAGTTTAAAAAAAGTAGATGATTGTCATTTTTTTCCTATCAATTTTTTTTCATACTTTCTTTTGACTGTTAACCATAAAAGTCCATAGTTTAACCCTTCGGTTCCTTTTTAAGACGGTTTAATGGAAGTGAGGAAGTATGAAAGGGGCAACACGGTTTAATGGAAGTGAGGTTTAACTAGGTATATGGCCAACAAATAGCAAGAGCTCGGTGGCTCAGTGGTTGGGTCAATGGACTTGCGATACGGAGGTCCCAGGTTCGATTCCCAGCCAGGGCAGCCATGCACCAATGAGTTATCTTCGGGTTTTTCGACGGAAAACTTACGTACAAATGTACGTAAATGTACCGAGTGCTCTCAAAACGGTGAAGGAAACCATCGTGATAAAACCTGCATGCTGTAGAAAAAGAATAAAATTCTAAGGCAGGTGAAATCCGCCAATCCGCAGTGGGCCCGCATGGTGGATCATGGCCCTAGCTCCCTCGATGTAAGGGAGTGTCCGAGCAGTGGAGCAATATAAATAGACTGATGATGATGGCTCACAAGTAACAGTATTTAACTTTTAGTACTAGGCATTTAAATTAACTATGGAAATTAAAAACGGGCAATAAAATATTTTACAAATTAGACATCCTAAATTGAAAGTCAACTGTGAAAAACTTAATTAAAACCAGTTGAAAATAAATTAATTACAGGCATCTGAATATCAAGAACCTGATGGGGGGACTTTCTAATTACATACAATTTCCATAATATTATTAAATTCGTTTTGCCAAAAATATGAAATATGACTTTGAACAAACTAATTTTATCGAATCTTTAATTCTTGATTTGTTTAATGTTACGAAAAGATCGTAAATTTTTTAAACTTACCCCACAAAAGGGGAGGTAAGGGCGAATCCACCACCGTCGGGGATCGCTTAGGAGTTTTTAAACTCAAATAACGGGGACTTTTCAAACTCCGTGAACTTTATTGACTGTAACCGGTTTTTAGAATTTACCTAAAAGGGTATTTTATTTCTTTTTAGCATCTAAAAGGTGGTAATGAGATTTATTGAGATCCTTATCGTTTTGTTTATCTTATCTACTGCCGTATTCTGGACTAGCTGTGATCGATAAAATACCGTGCCCCTCTCTATTTTAGCGCAACGAAATGGAAACCCCCAAAAAACAACTTGGGAATGTTTCTCTTGAAAATGTTGGGAAACGACGGTTGCAAAATTATTTAATAATTTTTGTCATACTATCTACAGTGGCTATTTTGTGTTTAATATCACGTTAAGTTAATCAGAAAATGTTCGTGAATGACAGTATGGTGACTTTATTGGATAATTTGAGCAAGATCTGAAGTTTCAAGCTTTTATCAAGAGTCCCGCTACAAGCTCGGGAGTGAACGTGACTGTCGAGCTGCTGCGTCCAGAGTGATGACGCTACTGCGACTCCGCTGAAGGAAGATAGAAGACTACTATATTGAATTTTCTTTAGCATGACTTTGGCAAATGACGAACTGTCGAGTCCATTAATTTTTATAATAGTAGTAGGTACCATCTCAATATACATATGAACTGTAGTAAGTACCATCCTGTATCACCACATTTACAGCAAATAAAGTAAGGACTTTGATTTTGAAATATCTGTTTGTTTTTTGTAATGATTTATAATTTTAACACGGCGACAGAAATAACTATACAGTGGACCTCAATAAGGTTGAGATTTTCTCAAAAACCTCTTAATACCTACATAACTTTTATCTATTTAACAGTGAAAGAATTTTTGCAATAGGTCTAGTAGTCTTTGAAAAAGTCTCAACCTTAAAAACTCTACTGTACACTTTCTCTGTCTTCGACCGTCCCTATGTTTTAAATCGTGATTTATTATTATTATTTTATATTATATTAACTATAGATAAATACATACTTAGGTAAGGTATACACAATTTAGAAATTTTGAATCGTGAATTTCCTCTAAAGATGCATTTATGACTTTTATTATGAGAAAAGAAACTTAAATCAAAATGCTGTCATCCGTTTGCGAGCTACAATGATACAGACAGACACACAGGTACACTATAAACGTATAACATTACCACCCCTCTTTTTTCCGGGTGTTAATAAAGGCAAAATTAAGAGCAGCTCCTCTTTTATCTCAGTAGTATCCTGTTTGCAGGGCTCTTAAGCCGTTTAGTTTTTCTATCCGCTTGAGATACGATCCACACACTGCCAAGGGCTGGCATTGTGGTCCAAAGTATGAGCGTTAGCGTATTTCATCATCATCAGTCTATTTATATGTCCCCACTGCTCGGGCACAGACCTTCCCTTACATCGAGGGAGCTCGGGCCATGATCCTCCACGCGGGCCCACTGCGGATTGGCGGATTTCACATGCCTTAGATTTCTTCTTCTACGGCATGCAGGTTTCATCACGATGTTTTCCTTCACCGTTTCGAGTGCACTCGGTAAATGTACGTAAGTTTATCCGTCGAAAAAAACTAGGATAACTCATTGGTACATGGCTTCCCTGGCTGGGAATCGAACCTGGGACCTCCGTATTGCAAGTCCATTGAGCCACCAAGCTCTCTTAGCTCGTTAGCGTATTTAGAACGTACCTATTGAAAATATGATCTCATCTTCTCAGTCGTTACACTCTTGGCAGAGTGGTCGTGGTCGTCAGTTCAGTCGTAGTGCCACACAACTCGTCGCCACTTGTCTCTGACGGCTGCCCTCCTGGTGCAGACGTGCAAGGGATCGGCCACGGCAGCCCTAATCTGTGGGGCTATTACGGTTTTCAAAACGATCAAATCATACCATGTCATAGCGGCCGTGAAAGGGACAGTGCTATGGCATTGGTGTAGCGGCGCGTCTCTGTTTGGCGCGCCATGACATGGTGTAATTTCATCGCTTTGAGAACGGTAATAACGGCTGGTCCGTCCATCGCTGAAAAGTTTTGCTGTTGTCCACCACTGGGGGACAACAGCTTTATAAAATACGCGTCACTGTCCATCAGTGGGGGACAAACGAGTGGGAGGCAACTGGAATAAACCCCTATAACTTTAGACCCGCTATGCGCTCATAGCTTAAACCTGTATGTGCACAGCTAACTAGTAGCAATTTACCGGTAATTTCCCACTAGGATAGCGCGAACCGGTATTCAGACTCCCGGGACGCCGGCGAGACGGAGTAACGTTAATTATTAACCGGTAGGTACTACATTCGGGGTTCAAAGGGATCGAACTGATTTGATTACAAAGGATTAAGTTGTGATTTAAAACGGGGATTCCCCGAAATGTATTTTCGTAAAAATTATGTGTGCATAACTTTTTGCCTATTATTAGGGTTCCGTGCCTCAAGAGGAAAAAAGGAACCCTTATAGGATCACTTTGTTGTCTGTCTATCAATACCTAAATCTCAGAAACGCGTGGACGGATCAAGTTGAAATTAATACCAAATACTCAGGTCTTCAACCTCATGCACCCGTTAAAAAATCAAACTTCTACGTTAATCCAATCAAAAGATATGGCCGCTTATGTCGCCTTTTCCCGCATATTTGTATGAAAACGCGAGAAACTCAAAACCTATAGGGTTCTTCCCGTTGACCTAGAATCATGAATTTTGGCAAGAAGCTAGGTCTTATAGCACAAGTAAAGGAAAAATTCAGAAACTGTAAATTTGTTGATAAATAAATAGTAAATTCGTGCCCGCCGACAATTTTGTCGCCGCTGTCGCGTCGCTGTCGTGAGGTCCGTGTGAATAGAGCCTACACAACCACGCTCGCTGGTCAATCATTGGGTCACGCAACGCGTCTATTTCAGGCACAAATACTTTCAATATTGATTTTACTAATAGCCTTGAAACTTGGTTGATTAACGACTTTATAGTAAGGTGGACGTTTGACGAAAATCTTCATTTTACATTTTAATTGGACTTGCTTGAATAAAAATATTATAAATTAGAATTATAAGGAAAATATTTTTATTAAATAATAAACAAGTATCTAACGACATCGTCTCTCCACCTACGCCGAAGTCTGCCCCGACGCCGGCGACCGTCCAATGGCACCCATTCTGTGACAGTCCGGGCCCATCGGTCCGGCTGCATGCGGCACACGTGGCCCGCCCAATTCCACAGTTAAATACAGGGATGGGTGGCTGGAAGAGGCTCAGGACAGGGATGGATGGAAGAGGAGGGGGGAGACCTTTGACCAGCAGTGGGACAATTTATAGGTTACCAGAAAAAAAAGTACAATAGGGTATAATTAAAAACAAATAAGTAACATAATGATAAAATATAAAAAAATAAAACTATTCAAATAAACCTCCTCTGATCGTTCCTGATGCAAAGGTGCATTTAAAAAGAATAAAACTTCAAGATGCCTCGTCGAAAAGAGCATTTGCTAGTTTTTGTAAATTAATATTTATATAAACGAGGATAGAATTAAGTTCATGGTTATTTTACCTGAATTAACTTATTTATATGAGGTAACCCCAAATAGGTACTCCGAATTTCTAGGCCTAAAATCATGTCCACATAAAATTCATAATCACTCAATCCGCCACTCTACTATAAAAGATAGAATAGGTAATTCTGTTATTATGTTTTTCAATACACGGTACAATAACGTTGGATATTCTATGGCAAGCACTATCAGAATTATTTATGAATCCTGTCAAGAGGTTTCATAGTTAATTTTGTAATCTATAAGGTTGGGAGTGGAGAAAAAGGTGTCCGTTAATTACGTAGTTAGTCGAAAGTTAGGTAAGAAATTTGTTTTAACTAAAATCATGATTCAATAAGTAAGTAGATCACCTAATATTAATTAAAAAAGAAATGACAATGCCAGATTATGCCCCACCATTAACCGTATGATGAACAAGATAACGAATAAATGTAAAAATATCTCCGTATTTATATTAAAATTATTGGTTTAAAATAAAGTTTTGTACCTACATCAAACGAGCCAAAAAAATAGCCTAATTAAGAATTCAGAATATAGCATGAAATCGAAGCGAATTATTCATTGTTTTTGTTATCATTTTCTACTACTCTCGCAACTCCTACTGATTTTGATTATCCAATATAAAAGCTGTAATAAGTCCCCAACTAAATGATAGGTACAGCTTCAATGGTCTCTTAGTTTTGTAGGTGGGGCAAAGCTCCATTGAAATGTGGCAATGTCATTTGTTTTAACTAAAATCATGATTCAAAAAGTAAGTAGGTAACCTAACATTCAGAATTTGTACTATGCATTATGCATGCTCGGTGAACAAACTTAAACATGATGAAAAATTTCTTGCCTTGGGCAAGACTTGAACCTGCGATCTTGTCCAACTGAGCCACCACAGGCCACGTCACGCCCACCTAAAATCTTCATCGTAATATACTTACTTAAAGGGTATGTTGCGCAACTCCATCTATCAGACAATATCGGTCGCAGGTTCAACCGACGCAGGTTGCCGACGGCAAGAATTTTTTTAACCTAATATTAATTAAGTGAGAAAATTATGTAGGTATAATATTGCTCCCAACTTCCCAAAAAATGTTACCCCTCTTTTCGGTAGTCGGATGAAACCACCGAAGCCTAAAAGCCACAAAAACAAATCCTAATTGAAGAATAGCAAAACGTCTGCGACGCGACAATGATGGATTCGTCTCCTATAGGAGGCCTATAGGCTCTGATCACAGACCACTTACCCAATAGACATGAAATCGGTACAAATGCCAATGCCAGATTCTGCCCCACCATCAACCGCAAGTTGTGCAAGATAACGAATGAATGTACAAATATCTCCGTTTTTATTAAAATGATTGGTTTAAAATAAAGTTTTGTACAAGTTGTGATTCAGCAAAAAAAACAGCTTATAAAAATTCTGAAAATAGTAAGAAATCGAAGCGAAATATTCATTGTTTTTATTATTCTTCTATAGAAGTTACGAGAGTAGTAGAAAATGATATTGATTATGGTTATGCAATATGAAACCTGTAATAAGTCCCCAAAATGATAGGTACAGCTTCTTATGGTCACGTAGTTTTGTAGGTGGGGCAAAGCTCCATTGAAATGTGGCAATGTCTTTTGCAAGCGAAACTGTCAATAATGAGCGCATGGAGACGAAGACAGGGGTGCCGTATCAAAGAGATGCGTCCATGTCGATAATATCTCTAGGTTATACGTGTCGGGTCGCGGGCGGTCAGATTAGGGGATCTGGCCGTCCAGTCGGATAAATCCGGCGACCCCAGGAAGGCAGCGGGCACAGAATGGTCCTGTCCCGCTGCAGCCAAGCGCTGGAGCGGCCCGAGGAGTGCGTATAGCAAGCGCGTGGGCAACTCTGATATAGTTCAACAGAGACAAGAGCTCCCCACAATGCGCGGAGGAGGTCACCGTGGGGTTTTAGTAGGTGTGAGTCCGACATAACCCGTCGCTACCCCTGAGGCGGGTATGCACAAGCATTTCCCTACTAAAAAAAGGTTACACGTGTCGCGAAGCAATTTTGCACTCATGTGCGGGCAGATACGGGCCTACTGTTACATGGCATATGGGGTAAGTGGTCTGTGGTGGACACTGACAGTGAGACTGGCCCACAAGCTCAAAGTCGGTCTCTTGAAAATGGCGGGAAACGACGGTTGCGAAATTATTTGATAATTTTCCTTTTAATGTCTACAGGGACTATTTTGTGTTTAATATCACGTTAAATTAATCAGAAAATGTTCGCGAATGACAGTACGGTGAAGTTATTGAATTATTTATGCAAGATCTGAAGTTTCAAGCTTTTATCAAGAGTTCCCGCTACAAGCTCGGGAGTGAACGTGACTGTCGAGCTGCTTCGTCCAGAGTGACAACGCTACGGCGACTCCTCTGGATGAAGACATGAAGACGCGGCTACCCAGGGTGAAGACGCTACTGCGACTCCCCTGGAGGAAGATAGAAGACTATTGAATTCTCTGTAACATGACATTGGCAAATGACGAACTGTCGAGTCCATTAATAAAATAAATAAATAAAAGCTCAAAGTCACTCAGCGAGTTTTGGAAAGCGCTATGCTTATCCTGTTACAGTAAAGTAAAACAATTTTATTTATCGTTAATAAATAGTACAAATAAATACATTGTTATAAATATAAGTCATACATAAACAGTAGATTGCAACTATGAACTAAAATTTAACTATAAAATGGATATAATACTAATACGAGATATAATAAATATAACAATATACAAACAAACATTCAGATTATTTATTTACAGAATTTGACTTATATTGTTTGTTTATTATTTACAGAATTTGACGTTGTGGTGAATATTTAAAGAATTTGACATTAAGATTGATATTTTATTAGGATTGAATTATTATCAGTTTGCAACAATTTTTAAATTTGTATGCCATAAATGGTGGAAAGTAGCAAAACGTATAACTAACATAAATATAAGACCTTTATAATTAACCCTACTTTCAACAAATAAATATTATCTTATCTTATCAGAAATAATGATAAATAGGGCGCTAGCTCAGCATAGTGCTGCGGCATGCCACGGCGCTGGTTTTCAGCTAGCCCCTGCCAGTCTATGGGGTAAGTGGTCTGTGGCTCTGATCAATAGCAATTACCCGCCTAATACCCTGCCTGGCTGATGGATCACTGAAGCAAAGTTTTATTTATTTTAGCCAAGAAATATCTATAAAATTTATTTGGTTTTAACAAATTTTAGAAATTTTAGTTTTTTTTTTGTTAGACCAATTGCCGACTTCAACAATAGAAATGAGTCATATCCGTTTATATACAGGGTGTAACGTAAATGGTATATGAAGCCGAAGGGAGAGTGTTCAGTATCGGTAACTGAACAACTTTTGTGCAACGAAAAAATAAAAACAAATTAATGTCTCATACAAATCGATCGATGAAAAGTCAAAAAATAAATTAAATAAATAAATAAAATAAACAGACATTTATTCAACTGAAACATAATTTAGAACTTAAAAGTAAATTAGTTATAGTAGTACCTATTGTTACAGATGAATAGGAAAGGCCTCAGCGACACGCTGCTTTTCAGGTCTTTCCTACTCTCGTACAGTCTCGCTAATCTCGAAGACCACAAAAAAAATTCGCATCATAGCAAAACAATGAGAAAGTCTGTGAACTTTTTTCCTTTTTCGACTGTACCTACAGCTAACAGCAGATCAAGTGTAACACTCTGGACCGTTTATTATCTGCGTCGTAAGATTTAAAATCGTACTGCAAGTGTTACCATTGATCTGCTTTCCCTGTAACGAAAGTAACCAAATTGTAAAAAAGTCCAGTATAATGTCCCAGCTGTGACGTGGCAGCTTTATAAGGTGCAAACGAGGTGACAAACTGTCTCCCGAAGCCGGTGTTCCGGGGATATTGCGGCGACAGTTGGCGGGAATGCCCCGTCCCGTCGGATGCCCGCAAAATTCCCGCACTTGTGGACGACGTCCCGCAATTTCGCGCCGCTACTGCGGTATGACGTGACCATTACTTTGTTGCGAATTGAGCTGTTTTTTTACAAGTTAGGAGGAAGTTAGAGAGACGATATCGTTAGATACAGGGATGGGTGGCTGGAAGAGGCTCAGGACAGGGATGGATGGAAGAGGAGGGGGGAGACCTTTGCCCAGCAGTGGGACAATTTATAGGTTTACAAAAAAAAGAAGGAGGAAGTTACATAAGAGCCTTCCATTTTTTTTTCCATGAGCCAACTAGCGCCGCCAATCTTAAAAAAATGGTATCTTCCAATATAATCAATTTTATAAAAAAAGCTATTTACAAAATGTTTATTACGATAAATACTATTTTTCAATATACAATACATGGCATAATTGCGACAAGCTAAGTTGTAGTAAACGGCCGTTTTTCGCAATTATGCGAACTACAACTTACCGAAATTGAATCACGTTATAAATAAGCATTTAAAAAATAGTATTTATCATAATAAACATTTTGTAAATAGCTTTTATAATAAAAAATGATTAAATTGGAAGATATTATTTTTTTAAGATTGGCGGCGCTAGTTGGCTCATATCAGGCCGTTTGGCAGCAAGGAATGGACACACACTGGAAAAACATAACCCTCATTCTTGGGCAGTCGGGTAAAAAGCACATATATTCACGATAATCTCTCAAAAACCATTGTCGCTACACCCTGTACATAACAAAGCGAAGCATTGATAGCCAGCTTCTTTTATCTCCTCCCAACACAAAGACTGGCGCTATCTACAGGGGGATTCTCGTTATTAGGTCCTAAATAAACAAGGTTGCCGTCGGCAGACAGAAAAGTCTAATAAAGGATAATCGCTATTGTTTTCCGTCAGTTTGGTGTATTGCTTTGTTGCAAAATTTAAGTCTAAAGTAATAATATAAGTAATAAATAATATCCTTCAAACTTTATTATTCTCACTATTTGATAAATAAGAGCATACTAATATAAAAACTGGAGCTCGGTGGCTCAGTGGTTGGGTCAATGGACTTGCAATATGGAGGTCCCGGGTTCGATTCCCAGCCAGGGCAGCCATGTACCAATGAGTTATCCTCGGTTTTTTCGACGGAAAAACTTACGTACATTTACCGAGTGCTCTCAAAACGGTGAAGGAAAACATTGTGATGAAACCTACATGCTGTAGAAGAAGAAAAAAAATCTAAGGCATGTGAAATCCGCCAACCCGCAGTGGGCCCGCGTGGTGGATCATGGCCCCAGCTCCCTCGATGTAAAGGAAGGTCTGTGCCCGAGCAGTGGGGCAATATAAATAGACTGATGACGACGATGACGAATATAAAAACTTAAAATAATACAAATAATAAAAGTAATATTTACAAAATATTTACATAATAAGCATATCGCCTATGTCGCCCCCATGCGGCAGGGTTCCCAGGATGCTGGCGGCATTACCTCGCTGAACGGCTAAGCTCAGCCGTTGAGCGAAGTAAGCGCCAGCCCTGAGATCCCCTGTAGCGAGGACCAGTCTTTTGGACATACTCTTTGCAAACATTTTTGTGTCCGACGACCACGGGCCCAGTGTTTCCACAGCCAGCGCGACAAATTCTGCGAGCTGGGAATAATTACGCCGTTTCAATAATAATTTATTTATTTTATTTATTTATTTATTTATTTATTTATTTATTTATTTATTTATTTATTTATTTATTTATTTATTTATTTATTTATTTATTTATTCTTAGGAAGATTTACAGCTATTTCATACTAATATAGATAACAACTATGAGTAGCTGTAAGCCAATTACAAATCTCCACATATGAGCTTCATTTTTTAACCATGTAAAACTTATTGCCTACTATAAATACCCAAGTATATATATAATCATACTATATGTAATACATTAATACTTTAACATAGATTAATATTAATACATATATATATAGGTTAACATTTGTGCTAATATTTAAGAAAGAAAAACAGAAAAGCAGGAAAAACATAACAATAACAGTGGTTTTAAGAGACAGTGTATCATTTAACCGAGTCTTTAAAATAGTCTTTCGCAAGAGTACGTCTCACTGTGGTTGCATTTGTACAGAATATATCCAGGTCATGATCAATACATAATTTATTAAAATTAGTGCTGGTACGGATCATAAACGAATTTCTTCTATATTTTGTGCTGGTACGTGCTACGTGCAATATGGGACGCTGCCTATATATATAAAAGAAAGTCGTGTTAGTTACTCTATTTATAACTCAAGAAAGGACGAACCGATTTAGCTGAAAATTAGTGAGGAGGCAGCTTAGAACCAGGAGAAGGACATAGGATTTTTATCCCGTTCCAGTAGGAACAAATGAAAGATAAATATGATGATGATTTATATGAGAAATTCCTGGCAGAAAATGGCTGGCAGAGACAGGATGCAGAGGGCCGAGAGTAGGGTTGAGTGGCGCGCTTTGGGAGCGGCCTACGTCCAGCAGTGGACTGATACGAGCTGATGATGATGCATCTGCTGGGATCTAACTGATGGATATCTCACCCGTCTCACTTCTCATGTTATTAGTAAGCAAATTTATTTATCTTTTTGCATGTGAATTTAGTATATTATGTAGGTTTATACCTACATAATATACTAAATTCACATGCAGTATTTAGTATATTATAATATTATATATATCTGTGTATGGTATGTATTATATGATAAATATGTGGTATGTAATATATATAAATACATTATGTAGGTACTTTAGTAAAGAGTATAATTAAATTTTTGAATTTTGTTACGATTCTCTGGTAAACATCGCACCGCCTTAACCTTGTCTGCAAGCCAAAGGTTGACTGGTCGAGAATGCCGCATGGCATTAAGTCCGCCTGTGCATTATATTGTGTATAAAGAATAAATGAAATGAAATGTTTATTACTTTGTTTGACAGGTGCCTCTCTACAGCCCGGTACGATCCACGTCTGTTTAAATAAGACAACAAAATTAAAGAAATGGGATTCCTCTTTCGTATACAAAGTAAATGTTAGTACGCAGTTTCAGTACTCTACTTTGTAGAAAACGTCTAGACTCGACTCAAAAGCTAGACGTATAATTGGATCTGGGTAGTTTACTTTTCAAGCTAGACAAAGCGTCATGAGTCCTACAGGGTGCAATAAAATGACAATGCCAGATTCTGCCCCACCATCAACCGCAAGTTGTACAAGATAACGAATAAATGTAAAAGTATCTCCGTTTTTTATTAAAATTATTGGTTTAAAATAAAGTTTTGTACAATTTGCGATTCGAAAAAAACAGCTTAATTAAGAATTCCGAAAATAGTAAGAAATCGAAGCGATTTATTTATTGTTTTTGTTATTCTTCTGTAGGAGTTGCGATAGTAGTAGAAAATGATACTGATTATGATAATGCAATATGAAACCTGTAATAAGTCCCCAACAAAATGATAGGTACATCCTAAATGGTCACGTAGTTTTGTAGGTGGGGCAAAGCTCCATTGAAATGTGGCAATGTATTTTGCTAGCGAAAATTTCTGTCAATGATGAGCGCATAAAGACGAAGCGGGGGACAGGGGTGCCGTATTAAAGAGATGAGTCCATGTCGATAATATCTCTAGGTTAAAACACGTGTCGCGAAGCAATTTTGCGCTCATGTGCCGTCAGACACCGGCGCCCTCCTGTTACAGGTCTATGGGGTAAGTGGTCTGTGGGTCTGAGGCCTACGCTGTAGATCGCTACCTACTGGACGTTAACAACGGGAGAAAAGGTGGCAGGGCATGCGTTGCAACTGGCCGCGGGTAATAAGAAGGTAAGAAGATTGAACAAAATAGTATGTAAATATACCAGACTCCTCTTTCCGTCAGTTGGGTAAACACAACAGTAAGTAATTGACCTGTAACTCGTAGGCGTACCATTTGGTAACCAGTCACGAAATCTTAAAGGTTAAAAAACATTATAAAGCAGCGGGAAGGCAATGTCAGCGGAACGTCAGCGGCAGTGATTGTAATAAACGGGATCAGTATCTCACGTACGTGCTGAGTTTGTTTATTATTAAAAAAGGAACCCTTATAGGATCACTTTGTTGTCCGTCTGTCAAGACGTCTGAGAAACGTGTGGACGGATTAAGTTGAAATTAGTACCAAATACTCAGGTTTGCAACCTCGTGCAGCGGTGAAGAAGTCAAATTTCTACGTCAACGCAATCAAAAGATATGGCCGTTTATATCGCATATTTGTATTGAAAATGCAAGAAAACCAAAACCTATAGGTTCTTTCTTTACTTTCCGTTGACCTAGAATCATGAAATTTGGCAAGAAGCTAGGTCTTAAAGCACAAGTAAAGGAAAACATCCGAAAACTGTATATTAGAAATTACATCTCCCCAAAAATATTTTAATATCAGGAGTATATCATGGATATAAAAGGAGTATGGACATAAAGTTTTGATAATGGCAAAGATAAGTTTGTAAATCTAGTAGTAATCTTTACGTTAGAGCAAAGTCGAAAAACAGCGCTGCACACCTCGGTGTCAGCTCAGCTGAAACGTGCACCTTTTGCCACACCACTTAGCATAACTATATTAGATTATAACTTACTACTTGATTGATATAGCTTATGTAATTGGTGTATGGCAATAAACATATTTTATATTCTAAAGTTAAGGTTAAGTTGCGTTGCACGGAAGAGTTGCGTTGCTAGTCCGACTCGGAATTTTTATTGTTTATATGTGTTTCAACCTTAAAGCTTGAAATACGCTAATGTAGTTTTAATGGTGCATTTGTTTTACGAAATACATTGCTTTGCATCAACCATACGTTTGACAGCACACTAGCACTCTAAGCGGCGGTAATAAGGCATAAATTGTAATAGTTTGATGTAAGTTTGACATAATTACATCCCCATGTAAATATGGGTTGATTTCTTTGGTAGTTAGATAGAAAATGTTTCAAAAAATATACTGAGTGTAGTTCAATTATTTAGAAACTAATTATTTTCAACTGGAGTGTGGTATAGGTAATAAAAATTATAATTTTAAAAATGTACACTAGTAATTGTACAGTCGACAGCAGATCAATGACTTTTTACTTTTGACAGTTCTTATTATTTGCGTCGTAAGACTTGAAATCGTACTGCGTGTTACCATTGATCTGCTGTCGACTGTACGAGTAATATGTGGCAGTTTATAATTGACATATGATAATATACCTTTTAATATATAAACTTTTTGTAGCTTAGTACCATTACTATATTATTCACACAAATTGTTTAATTTACTTTACGGTTATGTTCTATTAAGGCCTCGTATGCGCGTATTTTCAGTTTTTCGATGAAGGCTACGGCACTAACTACTAAAATTAAACGTCTGAAAAAAATATATAGCAATCTTGGGGTGTCTATTTAGGGACTGATGAATACCGATACACGATTGGACAAACTTCGCTTGATAGAAAAAAATCGCAAACATACCTCTTCCATGTCATTTAAAATTAAAATTATGTCTAAACTGAAATAGTTATTCATACGAAATATATGCCAAAATGTAGGGTATTATAATTACGAGAGCTTGTTTTAAAAAAATTTGATTTTTATTGGCGTATTTTCATTTCCCTGCCAAAATTCATCCAAAATCAACAAATATGGAGTCACTGTGTCGTGCTCTTCACTCTGCCGCTGCGGGACATCTTCTGTCTCGCGCTCGAGTTTGACACCTCGCCGCACCTTAACAAAATATTTAATTAAAGACAGTAAAAAAGTCAGTCATCATAATTTCGGTCTCCCATTCATACATTCATTCAGTCATTCATTTTGGAGCTATTCACATAGGTCTCTTCTAAATTACACCCAGTCTATAATGCTACAGCGTGGGTGAGAGCTCGGTGGCTCAGTGGTTGGGTCAATGGACTTGCAATATGGAGGTCCCAGGTTCGATTCCCAGCCAGGGCAGCCATGTACCAATGAGTTATCGATGATGATGATGTGGGTACGGGGTCCATAGAAAAAAAAACTTTGTCTTTGACAAATTAAAAAATTTGCCCCAGGTCAGTCAGGTGAACCCAATCAGCAAATTCAAAGTTACTGCTTTTATTCTAATTTAATGTAATCTGAAAATAACGTACCGCATTCAAAAGCTTTCAAAGTTACTTTTGAATCTCTTGAAAGCAAAGTGCGGAAGCGAAGTAATGGAAGCATCTAACGATTTTGTATCTTAATTAGCTAATTTCACCTTGCAAACCTTTAGCAAAGATTAATTACTTGCGCATTAAACGCGGAAACTGGTTTAGTGATGGGAAAATATAATAATGAGACCAGGAATTGGTATTCAATTAAGGCATTAATTCGTATGCGCATGTTTTAAGTTTTTCTATGAAGGCTTCATACTAACTACTAAAATTAGACGTCTGAAAAAAAAATATAGCCATCTTGGGGTGTCTATTTAGAGACTGATGAATACCGATACACGATTGGATAAACTTCATTCGATAGAAACAAATCTCAAACATATTTCGATCCATGTCTTTTAAAATGAAAATTATGTCTAATTATTCATACAATATATATATCAAAATGTAGGGTATTATAAATACGAGAGCTTGTTTTGATAAAATCTAGTTTTTAATTTCCAATCAATGCAATAGTTTATGCACCTGACAGGGTCTGTCATTGAGTGCATTCAGATGCGCTCAAGGACGGGTCCCGCTAGGTACATCACATATCCCATTAAATTGGGTCTCCTACATAATATCGAAATACTTTTTATCGAATGTTGTTTCGTCGATGACGATTTATCGAAAATATTGTCGCTCGAAGGCTTGATACTTCGAATGATTAGTCTGCCGAAGTTTGTTTACTCGATACTACGTTTCATCGAAAACTGTTATATCGAAAGCTTGATTCTCCGATTGATTGGTCTGCCGAAGTTTGTTTACTCGATACTACGTTTCATCGAAACTTTCATTTACCGAAAGTTCATCCGTTTTGAAGATGACTTTATTATAATAATATAAAAGCGTTTATTCGTAGTCTCAACAGGATATGTAAGAATTCCATCTTGAACAAGTCAAATTAGTATTAAGTGTGAAATACCGGGTATACATGTCTAAACTGTAATTTACATATTTTGAAATTGAAGACCTGGTGACTCAAAACAGAGGGTATCCCTAGCTTGAGCATCAGTTTCTTTCAACGGTGACCGAGTTTCTTTCAACACTATTCCTACCTTCACAAAACTAAGTATAACTAAAGTAATAGTAAATATCAAGATATTCGATGGAATGATTTGTCGATAAATTAATGTGTCGGTGAATAATTTCATCGACTAAAAGAATTTCGATGAAATGGGTCTTCGATATATAGAAACTTAGGTTAATAGATTCGTCGATCAACTGAGGTATCGAGTAAAATTTTTTCGATGAAACGAACCATCGGTGAAACAAAATTCGCTGAATGAACGCTTCGCGCAACCGAACGATCGAGTAACCGTCATCGACGAAACAACATTCGATAAAAAGTATTTCGATATTATGTAGGAGACCCCATTAAATTACAGTTCTCTAAGGGGCCTCTACGCGTTGGACCTATGTCTCCGTGCAAGCCTTTCAAAGGACCGGGTTTTCTTAAACCCGTGAAACCTGGAGAGATACATAATAATAATAATCATTTATTCTTTCCTCACCACAAACAGGTAACATAATAGTATTGGGTAGGTACATTATCAGTCTTAACAATTATAAGCTTGTGCAGGCTGGCGCCTGAACTAGGTAAATAACACCTGTGCTTCAGGTCTCCAGGCCTCCGCCCCGGTACAGTGTAGCAACAGACAAAAATCGACTAATTAATTACATGGCACAATAGGACTAAAGACCGAATCACGAGACCGAGAACGGACACACTCAATTAAAAAGAAACTTTCGGTCATATTTTTGAAACCAAGTCTTGCAATCACTATAGTGACGCTTACAAGGTGTTAAATGGGCAATTTCCGTTGATTAATTTCAAAGTTTGTTCCTTATGGTTGGATTACGAGGTTTAATTGTCTTTGGGATGCAGTTAAGTGTACTTACTCAGCTGGCTTTAGTGTCCTGAAGTATCTTCTTCTCAGATACCAACGAGCGTTCCTGCTTCTGTTCCATACTGTTTGTCGCGAGTGATGTTAGAGAATGTTCAGAAAGAGCTATGTATAATCGCCTCATTACTACGAGGGCCCGTAGTTCAGTTGGGAGTACTCGTAAAATTTCTAGCCGTGGGCAGGACTTGAACCTGCGAACTTGTCATTCTGTGCCACGCTCTTACCAACTGATCCACCACAAGCCCACGCCACGCCTACTTGCCCACGCCTAGAATTTTTCATCGTTTAAATTTGTTGCCGAGCATGGCATAATACAAGTTAAGCAACGTTGGCCGATATCTTGATGGGCGACCGCTAGTGACATTTTCATCTAACTGGTGCCGTGCCTCGGAAAGCACGTAAAGCAGTCAAAAGTCAAGTCAAAGTCAAATTTCTTTATTGCAAGTAAGCACGTTGAGTACATTTTTGCACGTCAATATATTTTTTGAATTTACATTTACACCACTGTGCAAGGAAAAGGTGCCAACGCTGAGGAGAAAAGTGGCAAAAAACTCTCAAAACAATGATAATACAATGATTACTTAATAACTATACAGTACGTAACTATTACTATTGTTAGTAAGTTTATCCCTCATGCGGAACCGGCGACACACACCATGCACAGCATCCAGTTGGTCCCGTGGTTGTCATTCGGCAGCAGTCGTTAACATTAGTAGCATGTGCTACTGGGGATTACTTACTACTTACTTACTCCGCTGGCTCAGCGATCCGAAGTGGATCTTGGTCTCCGAAACGAGACCGCACCAGTCGTGCCGGTCCTGCACCGTCTCCCGCTACGCGTGAGCCTGCAGTCGGTGCAGGTCCTTCTCGACCTCGTCCATCCAGCGGTATCTGAAGCGTCCGACCGGCCGTCTTCGCCGCACGATCTTCACCTATTCCCTCGACTTGGCAGAGTCCAGCAGACTTGATCTCGCCTATGATGTTGGGCTCGTACACCAGCTCCTCAAGTTCTCAACCTCCTCAAGGGTCTGGTCGCGTGTAAATAATGGGAGAGGAGCTTAAAGCGAATTGAGCGTATGTCGCAAAGGCTGTAAACCTGGCGACAGCTCTCGATCTTGAAACCCGTTCCATTGTTCTGTAATGGGGCGATTTGAGGCAATGTCGCGAGACAACTCCGCCAGAAACAAACGCTCAGAATT
This sequence comes from Tachystola acroxantha, assembly GCA_963506565.1. Taxonomy (NCBI): domain Eukaryota; kingdom Metazoa; phylum Arthropoda; class Insecta; order Lepidoptera; family Oecophoridae; genus Tachystola; species Tachystola acroxantha. Next base: position 11,823,435 of record OY735884.1, on the reverse strand, counting down.
AAGCGTCGCCTGTCACCATGAAGCAATGAATTCTAAAAGAGTAAGCCACATTTACATCGCTCTTGCATTGCTCTTGAATTTTCAATAGGAGTCGCACATAAACAAGATGTCTCTTTCTGACATACGAGATTGAAAGTCCGACAACATAGCCGGAGACCATCCCCCCAATTGTGGGTCTGTCTGACAATAACAACAAAGTCATTCCCATTTCTATAATCCAGTTGATGTGTCCAGAATTTTTATGTTACTAATTAAACCCAGGAATGGTGTTGAAAATGGGAATGGGCTTGCTATCACTGTCAGTTCCATAATTAAACCGCTGCCCCCTATTGTGGATCTGACTGTGACAGCAAACTTATTCCCATTTCTATAATCCTTTGGTCGGTGTGTCCATAATTTTATGTTACTAATTAAACCCAGCAATGCTGTATGGAAATGGGAATGGGTTTCCTGTCACTCTCAGTTCCACAAATAGATCACTGCTGCCCATACAAAATATACTTTCGGCTCACTCCATTGGAGTGGTGAATTTTTCCCTTCATGCCCGTCGCCTTAACGACGTCGTTTAAGGTAGACTGCGATCATTTCATTGTAATTTTATCCTTTTCTTGAGAAGAATTTTGTTCGTTATTGCTTCTTTAATAGACACCGAGAAGGAAGCTTGAGAGCTTCAAATAAAGCACACCGAATTAAAAGGTTTAGTCATGGTTAAGTATTCGTAAATGCAGGTACAACTGTTACAAACTATAGGGACAGACAAGTGTTTTACTTTTTTTGCTATTTACCTATTTGTTTTCCTAGCGACTTATAAACAGTCAAACTATAGCTAGTCATTTTGCTATTCGGGCAAAATGCTCTATAGACGGACGGACGCGACGAAAGCTCCAATATTTCGGTCATATTATGCGGATATAACCTGCTATAACCTGCTGCAATTAATCATCCAGGGCAAAATTTGTGGAAAGAGGAGCGTTGGCAGGAGAAGACACTCTTGGCTGAAGAATTTGCGTGATTGGTTCGGCTGCAGCACCGGCTCCTTGTTCCGGGCAGCCGGACAGAGGGTGAAAATTGCCATGATGTTGTCCAACCTTCGATGAGAAGAGGAACGTTGAGAAGAAGAAGCTCTTTAGACTTTTACATCTTAGGGCCGGCGCACAAAGTCACGGCTCGACGCCGTGTCGTCGCATGGCGCGACGTGTCATGGCGTCTGCCGGCATCGTCTACCGGCGCACGATGTCGGCCGGCGCCGGTCACAGGCGGACAACATTCGTGCCGACGAACGGCGCCGTCCACAGGCGCGGTACACGGCGTCGTCCGCCGGCGCCGTTCTGTTGTACGCTAGCCCTTAGGCCAAACGCACAACGACACGGCGCGGCGTCCGCCGATCTTCTCTTATATCTGAGCTGGGGCTTTGATTTTATGTATGAGAAATCGTTATTTAAATTATTTATTGCGTATATAATTCTGTGGCGGCCAATAAACTGAATCCTAAACTTAAACGCAGCTGTCACTGTCGTTCATAAGCTACATCGCGTTAGAGCGAGCGGGACGACTTAGGAATCGCTCACTACATCTTTAAACACTAGCTTTCACTTTGCATGCGTAGAAGTCGCTGGCTACTATTATAGACCCTCACAAAGTACTTTCAATGTACTGTTAGACAGCTCTTCCTCTCTGGTTACATGGTTCCACGTCACATACCACAATGGCTTATAGCCTATGTGCTGCCCAGATATTTGAGCTATCTTCTAGAGAAAGTCTCATCAAAATCCTTCCAGTAGTTTTGGTGTGATGCCGGAACATCGACACAGCAGACTTCATTTCTAAAAATTTATGTTTTGTCATCAGTATCGATCCTGAAACACAATTACTCTTTTAAAAAAAAATCCAATACCTATACTCAACTTTTTTTACAGTCTTATTACTTTTTTTTAAGTCCTGCCCACGGTAAGATTTTTTTCATCATGTTCTAATTTATTCACCGAGCATGGATAATGCGTAATTCAAAATTCTGAGTAATAATAGGAGCGCATCCTCATAAATCATGTTTCTAACCGAATGTTAGACATGGTTGTCGGAATACTACTACTATTGTCCGATAGATGGAATTGCGTAACATACCCTTTAAGTATGTATAAAGCGATGAAGATTTTCGGTGGACGTGGCGTGGCCTGTGGTGGCTCAGTTGGTAAGAGCGTGTCACGGAATGACAAGGTCGCAGGTTCAAGTTCTGCCCACGGTAATAATTTTTTCATCATGTTCTAATTTATTCACCGAGCATGGATAATGCGTAATTCAAAAGTCTGAGTCTTATTACATTTAAGTGTAGATATTTTATTTCCTGCCTTCGGCAAAATCTTGAATGATTTCTAGTCGATAGGTAAAATAAAAGCCTTCGCAGAACGTAGGTCGTTCGCGTTGTTACAGATTATTATAGACGACGCTGAACCTATTTTCCTAGATAATTGAGTTATTCCCCGGTAAAAGGCGCTTCGTTCCATTCCCAAGATGTCCCGGCCTTGTTCCCCGGGAATAACCAATCACAATCACCATTGGAGATATCAAATTGCGATTCTGTGTTTTGTTAACTTGTTTTTGTGACTTTTCTTTCTGTGGAGTTCGATTTTCTTTAGTTTTCGTATTTTTTTTTATTCCCATGAAGAGTTACCACTGACAACCAGCGCTGTAGTACCACTATTGCAGCACACGCTGAGCTGGGGACCGGTTTGACACCACACCACTGCATCGTCACCACTTCTATTGTACTATTCTATTCTTCTTCTTGTGTATTGTGTGCGTGTGTCAAATAAACGTATTCTATTCTAAAACAGAAATATATACAGGGGGCATTACTAAGGATTTTCTCAAAAACTACTGGACCGATTTTAATAATTATTTTACAGTTACATAGTTTTAACTTTTACCTATTCAACAGTGAAAGAATTCTTGCAATAGGTCAAAGAGTTTTTGAGAAAATCTCGACCTTAAAACCGTCCTGTACACTTTTCGTTTGTTAGACCGGACCCTGATGGAAGATATTAATTGTGTCCAGTTAGAGGCCCGCTGGCGTTGTGTTGTGCGCTGGCCCTTAGACCCTCTGTACAGCCAATGTTGAAACTTAAATCCTAAGGGCTAGCGTACAACATAACGGCGCCGGCGGACGACGCCGTGTACCGCGCCGGCCGACATCGTGCACCCTAGGGCCGGCGTACAACGTCACGGCGCGGCACCGTGCCGTCGCATGGCGCGGCGTGTCACGACGTCTGCCGGCCCGTCTACCGGTGCACGATGTCGGCCGACGCCGGTCACAGGCGGACAACATTCGTGCCGGCGGACGGCGTCGTCCACTAGCGCGGTACACGGCGTCGTCCGCCGGCGCCGTTTTGTTGTACGCTAGCCCTTAGACGGCGCCGGCACGTGACGTTGTACGCTGGCCACCCTGCATATTAAATTAAACGTACTTATTTGACTTACATTACAAACAACATCCGCCAAAATTTAACAAAGCTACGTAACTATTCACAATACCCTGCGTTATGTAACAAGCAATGTTGTGTCGGCATCACGGGATATGAAATATTTTATGTTATACCTACTCGTACGGAGGCCAGGAAATGTGGGGGGTTATTTACAAAACTTTGCTTTCGCTCATCGTAATGAAAATCGTGTGCCAGGCCCGAATTTAGGATTTTTGGGGCCTCATTTTCTTGCATTTAACTGCTAAATGGAGAAATTTTTTCGTCACGACAGGGATTTTGGCCCGTATCAATAGTCTGAGCTCAATACCGCCCTCAAGAGCGAATTCAACTGATACACTATCAAGACGTGATCACCATCTCAAGAATGTAATTTATTAATAAACCAATCTTGAGGGCGTATCACGAGATGTCTTTCTCAAGTCGCGGTTTGCATGCAATCAGCAAATACGTTCTCAAGTGTGAGTTTGACAGTTCTCTTAAGAACTGAGTTTTATTTATGAATACGGCGTTACTCACGTGATACCCGATTCCTAAACGCGCACCTAAGTTACATATTAATAGGAACGCCATCTTGAGGTCGTTCTCAAGATTGACTTTTGAACTGAGAGTGATTTATTAATACGGGCCTTATTAAATGCTCGCATTGCTTTTTTCACAATACCAATGCATGTTCTTGCATTAAAAATTAAAATTTATTAGAGATAAGCTCGACCAATGTACATACATTATCATGTAAACATTTTCTTGTAAGTAATAATTTTTGTGTGCAATAAACTATAAATAATAATAATAATCCATGCATAAGGCAAGCGCATCCCGCTGCCGGTGCGTGGCTATTTTTTATATTTATATATTTTTCTATTTGTTTTTGATATTCAAATGTATAAATATATTAAATAAGAGAAAAATTAAATAAAGAGAATAATAATAAAAATATGTGATTTTTATTCTGATTAGTCAGACAGCTGTCTCGGTGCCTCCTTTCCTTATTGCATCTCTGTCTAAAGTCACTGAGTGAATACATGCGGTGAGGAATTTTAAGCAGGAAAGTAAATAATATATTTTGTTCCGCACAAAGTAAACGTATGGTTACGTGTAGAATTATCACGTTTAAGTTCAACACCTTTGTTTAGCGAACAATTTCTATACTTCTAATATTCTATACATAAATCAAATCTTAAAAAAGAATATATCTTACGAATTATTAATTTTTATTAAAAAAGCTATGTACACAATCTTTATTAGGATAAACACTATTTTAAACCAACAGAAACCAGCACAAAACCTTATTATTTTATTCGGAATTTGGTAGAAAGGGTAGGTACCTGCCTAGTATATAATATACCTACTTAAGAGCCTTTATACAGCCAACTAGCGCCGCCAATCTTAAAAAAATAATATCTTCCAATATAATCAACTTTATTAAAAAAGCTATTTACAAAAGGTTTATTAGGATGAATACTATTTTTCAATATACAATACATGGCATAATTGCGACAAGCAAAGTAGTTCACAAATGTGCCAAAAACGGCCGTTTTCGCAATTATGCGAACTACAACTTACCGATATTAAATCACGTTATAAATAAGCATTTGAAATTTTATCGTATCTAATTTATTCACCGAGCATGGATAATGCGTAATTCTGAGTATTTATCGTAATAAACATTATGTACATAGCTTTTTTAATAAAATTGATTAAATTGGAAGATATTATTTTTCAAAGATTGGCAGCGCTAGTTGGCTCATGGAAGGCCTGAAATTTTTAAATTTCCTCTCTGTCAACGTCGTGACACTTTCTGGCAACTTGTTATAAAAGCGATGAAAACTCATGAAACAACATCTCTCCGCCCCTTACACAAACACACCTCTCTAAATCAGTTAAACCACGGCCACACCATATAATATTCAAATTAAACCATATATTAATGGTAATGGTTGTTGTAACCTCATATCAACGGTGTACACCGCCCTTTACTGCTGAATTACGGTTGTTTATGAGCTGCCCTTTAAGATAACGCATTGGGGTGTGCTAATAAAATATTGTTTGTTGAAAGGTCACTATAAGCATAGAGTACTAATAATACTAAGTAAGAAGCGCCACTCTACTCTCCGCCCGTAAGGGCCGACGTACAGTCGAAGACAGAGATAAGTATACAGAGGGCCTCAATAAGGTTGAGATTTTCTCAAAAACTACTGGACCGAATTTATTAATTCTTTAACAGTTACATAGTTTTAACTTTTATCTATCAAACAGTGAAAGGATTTCTGCAATAGGTCAAGTAGTTTTTGAGAAAATGTCAACCTTAAAAACTCTCCTGTACACCTTTCTCTGTGATCCACTGTACCACGGGGGATAAAACTTCCCGTGGTCCACCGAGGTGAACAGTCGAGGTGGACCACGGGCCAACCCTTATATTCGATCCGTTGTATTGAGTGTCGGGAGCACAGACCACTTACCCAATAGACATGAAATCGGTTCAAATGACAATGCCAGATTCTGCCCCACCATCAACCGCAAGTTGTACAAGATAACGAATAAATGTAAAAATATCTCCGTTTTTTATTAAAATTATTGGTTTAAAATAAAGTTTTGTACAAGTTGCGATTCGAAAAAACCAGCTTAATTAAGAATTCAGAAAATGGTAAGAAATCGAAGCGATTTATTCATTGTTTTTGTTATTCTTCTACAGGAGTTGCGAGAGTAGTAGAAAATGATACAGATTATGATCATGCAATATGAAACCTGTAATAAGTCCCCAACAAAATGATAGGTACAGCTTAAATGGTCACGTAGTTTTGTAGGTGGGGCAAAGCTCCATTGAAATGTGGCAATGTCTTTTGCAAGCGAAAAATTCTGTCAACGATGAGTGCATAGAGACGAAGCGGGAGACAGGGGTGCCGTATTAAAGAGATGCGTCCATGTCGATAATATTAAGTTACACGTGTCGCGAAGCAATGTTGCGCTCATGTGCGGGCAGACACGGGCGCCCTCCTGTTACAGGTCTATGGGGTAAGTGGTCTGTGGTCGGGAGCCTGCTACACGGAAAAAAATATAAAAAAGGGTTCAACCAAAAAAAATAAAACACTTGCATAATTTCACATGTTTAATGAACAATATTCTCAAATAATTTTGTTGTCGTATTGTTCAAAATTGTATATTTATATAGAATGCTACACAATAAGATACAAGCCCTGTTTACTCACTGTGTAAGCCTTAACCTACGTCATTGCTCGCGAACGACAGTTTCCAATGAGATACTGAGGTCATTTTGCAGTGTTTAGAATTACTACATGAATATATAAAAATATAGATTAAAAAAATGTGTGTTAAGGAAATTTTAATAATTTATTCATTTTGAAATTGTTTTAATTTAATACATTCTTGAAATATACAATTGTTAGATAAAAATAATCCTCGTTTTCTATATTGTCTTAGTCTTTTTACCTGAATGCCAAAAGAAGAGAGTTTTTCGTGTAGGTATAAGTATTAAAATGAGCGTTTAAACCGTTGTATTAAAATGAAGAAAAACACTAGTATTTACTTAGTGTTTTCAAAGGTGCGAAAATAACTTCATGTCTTGAGGAACTTGCATATCTGAGATGAAATCAATCAATATTAATCTATCTTAATAGACCCAAAGTATCTCAATTTGGAACACTGTTTATAAATATATAACTTGGTATACCATCAGTATTAATTACGGCAATAAAAAACTGTTTTATTCATTATCAAAAGTGTAACACTTCGTTTAACTTACAAACGTTGCTATTGTCGTAAAGTGAAAGCATCATAATTAATAATTTAAATCAAATTACTACTGCGAAATGAAACGACGATTATACAAAACGTCTTTTTTTTCAGTGTGGTCCACTAAATCCGCTTTTTTTTATTTACATCTTAGCAAAAACATATATCAAAAGCATAATTAATATCAACTTGCTATAGAAATATCTACGATGCGTGAAATAATTTTTGCTAGTTGGTACAGTTCAAGTTATAAGTTTTAATAATATTATATTCATGTACTTCATATCTAAAATATATACAAATGCTTTTTTATAAACAGAAATTTGTGCTATCTACATAATAGTATTAAAATTATTGCATTTTATGCGCATTTTACAATAACATTTAACAATTTGTGTTTTTATTTATTTTAATTACCTATAGTAATAATAATAAAATTGATTACATCGATATGGTAGTATCAATTTGAAATTCTTGAAACAACTGAAAATTTTGAGTTATTACAATTTTATTTTTGTTAATGTTAAGGGTCCCATGAATTTAGAAAAAGTTTTCTTATTTTTAAAAAATCACCATTTTGTTTTTAGTTTTGTTGGTATTTCGAGTTTGAAATCGGTGTCTCTATTTAAATAGATGCCACGGTATGGCAAGGTTGAGTTATTATAATAATTTTACAAGATCACTTTCAATATATATCAAATATTCAATAGGCTAGTTGACTCATATCGAAAATCAATAAAACAATATTTATTTCATATAGTATTTCACATCAGCATCCCAAATATATCACTTTTATTACATAAAAGTAGAAGATAACTGCAAAAAATTAAATCGAAATTAAAATATTTCTCGGTTTTCCCACGTGCTAAAAACACTAGTCGGCCATTTTCGCGGGATTCGTGACGTCACTCTGGATTTTTAGGGATGCCTGATAATCGATCTTAGGTGGGCTTTGGTAGATACATTGAATTATTAATAATAATTCAACTAGCCTACTGTTAAAGAACATTTTCAAATGCGAGTATTTATAACAAGTTGACTGTTCATCATTTTTGTACAATTGTACATTTCTAGCTCTTGAGTGCACATTGTCGAATGCTCATAAATCTAGTGATGGGACTGCATCTGTATTTTTTGTAATTCATAGTGATGGATGACCAATGAAGGTTCGTTTGGTGTTCACGTTTTTTATTTATTTAAGTGGTGTAAATTTCTGCAATAAGCATGAATTTCTTTCACTTCTATCTACTTATTCAACCATTAATCGTTTATATGTACAAGTAAAACCGATATCCAATAACACCAAGAATGAAAGAAGGTGCTGATGATATGTGTGTCTAGTGATGATAGCAAGATATAAAATTATTAATACTAGGTACTTCATATTTTGTATTTTATGTACAATTTAACTATACGTCCTCACTTATGTAAGTTTAAATATTTGACTATAGTTTATTTAAACGCACTTACCAATTTAAATGATTTTAAATTTCGCAAACATATCTTTCAAGTAGTCCTATGCCAATTTATAATTTTTAAATATTTGATGCGTCACGTAACCATTTGACGATGATAATAAGGACAAGTTATCGAAATAATGTATATCTCAAAATTATAATAAAGATTTTGGCATATGCCAAGCAGTTCTATCAGAATCGTTTTGTAAACAAAATTTAATCGTTTCTACAACTAAACTCAGTAGCATTTGAAATACGCAACAAAACAGAATATTTTGAGACAACTTCAATTGCAAAATGCGAGAATTAATGAAATTTTTGAAAACAAAAAGGTTATAAAATAAAAAATTATCAAAATAAAAATATCACACCTATTACATAAAACAGAAACCTCAAAAGATAACAGTTTTCCTGATGTATTTCATGATTCAGTAATATTTTTAAAATACAAATTGCATTTTACTAATGGACAGTGAACCAAGATGTTCACACTTATTCAAAATCGATTATGACTAGATGATAAATGCTTATTAGGAGTCTAGACCCTACTATCGATAACCATAAAATCTGGGTTTATAAAAATAAAATACATTATATTGAAAGTTGCAGGGATGGATAGATTACAGGAGTTTTTAATAAAATTAGGACTTTCAGTAAAAAGCCGCAGAAAACAAAAAGCTTAAATGAAAATGAAATGGATTAGATTTCGCCCCTAAGGCTGATCGCAATCGAGTCAATATTTTAGCATCCTTAGGTATTTTGCTTAAATCAACCGTTTTATTAAACAAAATCAATAGGTTTCCTGTTTCTCTAAAGTGGATTTAATATTGGATTCAAATTATAGATTACCTTATTTACGGACTAGTATGGATCAAATTATACCATAAGTAATCTGAAAGAATGAAATCAACATGACATTAAAAATGCAATATTGTAAATTTAATTACGTAAGAATTAGAAATATGATACGAGTATGGTATTTAGGTAATGAAGGTACTTATGATAGTACGTATTATAATATTACTCACTATTTTGTGATAGGCAACTATTTATATAACTTACGTAAATTATGTATGTGTTACAAAATATGTGCTAACACTTTTAACTATCTTAAATCTATCACGGCCTTGAATGCTTGATCTTAAGTCAAAAAGATTACAGTTAATTCTTTAGGGTATAGAAACTTAGCACTGCTTATTATTAAAGGCAAATTAGCTTAGATGTTTGTGCCACAGGGCCATAGGTCGCTTTTCAAATAAGCCACTTTTCAAAGCTCATGACTTAAATAACAATATTTTATGCAAATACGAATATTTTAAATCTCACAACTTTGAAAAGAGACAAATTTTACAGTTACGATTTATGTCTATTAGCATAGACACTGCATAATTTCAGTACATATTCTAGCTTTACCAATGAAAATCTAACTTGAGAAGTAACTCTTACAAACCCATTTTCCTGATTATTCATACCCAAAACTTAACTTTTATTTTCAAAAGTTCTCTTAGTAAAGCTACAATATATCTTAGCACTATTGGTCTCGTTCATTACTTTAGATTAGTAGTAGCTTTTTTTTAATATTTTTTAAATTATTTCGCATTCATTGCTGTTATGTAGAAGCAGACGACTTCCTTTTCTCAATTTTACTTTCCCTCAATTTGCTCTCATCGAGAGATTCTATTTTATGATCTCTCAGTAACGGAGTTCTGGCATCTATTTTATCATCAATACTCTTATATATTTCGTTTTTGAAGTTATTCACTCTTATAGTATTATCGCTTTCTACGGACTCTTGTCGACTGGTGTTCTTACTGTCTCCTCTGTCTTTCGTATCTCTATTTTCACCAGGTTTCTCATTGTGGAATCCCATGTTGTCAAAGCACTGCACTGGGACAATGTTGACTGATTTCATCATAGGTAAAGCTATGGCGAGTGCTGGACTCATATCTCGTGGACTCGGCGTAAGGCGAGATGTAACTGATAAATCTATTCCGGGCATCAGGCTGGCGACTGTTGGAAATCAAACAAATACGTTGAAAATATTATTAATAAGTAAAATGCATAATGTTAATAACAAAAATATAAAACAAATACTTGAGGAATCAAACGATCATGCAGTTAGCATGCTTCTTCTGTTTTGAATTTAACAAAAGAATCATAATTGGTTAATTAGTTGAAGAGAAAAATTGTGATACGTATTTTAGTTAAATTATTTGTTACTTTTAGGATTATTTAGTAATTATGTTAATAAATAAATGGGTTACCAGACTTGAAGAAAAATAATAATTATACAACAAGAAACTTTCACATGACGAACAACTATATAAAAGGACGACATACGACATCAAAGTTCTAAATAACTGACATATACCCAAAACAACAAACAATAAGCTATATATATGGATTTTTTAAAAGTATTAATTTAGATTAGTATATTGTGTTAATTCAATAGTGTTAGAGAGTAAGCTTGGATTTCTGTAAACGTGTACCGCAGTGATGGTTTCTGGGGTTGATGGGACTGGTGGTGAGGTGTTGTTTTGACATGTAGCTGATGGTTGGAGGTGATTGCCTGAAAGAATATTTGAGTAACCTTCTAAATTCATCATCGTCGAACTAATTATTATAACGACTACTTCTTTGGAAAACACAATGCAAGTAACTAAAAATAATAATAACAAACCAAATGGGACACCAATGCCAATTACAGATAATAATTACTTGTTCTTCAATAACTTAGTCTAAGCTAAGAGTCTACGACAACACCGATTAGGAACAAGCAGGTAAGCACAACTAAGAACATAGGTCAGGGATCCACACAATATTGACAAAGCTCGAACCTTCTTCTCTGATCGATGAAGCAAAGGGACCTACACGGTGTTTCCTTTTGTGCTGCTTGAAGACATTGCCATTTTGTGCGAATATGATGATGATTAAATGATTAGTGGTGACTATAGATTCAGATGTAGCATTCCTGTAAGCTAAGTCCGTGTGTGCAGGCGATATATCAAGCCCGTTTGGAGACCCAACGGCGCCATGTGTGTCGCTGTCTAAAGCATGTTTAAATTCTTTCTTTTGCAGTTGTTTGGTGTTGTTTGGATCATAGCTTCAAGCTCGCTACGATCACCATCTGTGGAGGATTACATTGCATAAGCTACGGTTAGTAGAGTGAGTACCTATACATTAGTATTTCTTTGGACATTTTCAGTATATCAGCTTTAGCGTCAATAGTATTAGTTTCAAATTCCAGTGCAGAATTAATAAAGCCTGTTTTCTCAATTCACTTACTGACAATGTCCTTCTCTGTAACATCTATATTAAATGCAAGAAATATTTGATCAAGTAAGCTTTAAGTTAGTTGATTGTTAATTTCGTTAGTGTATGAAATAGTGATTATGATCATCTAATTTCGTGAAAAACCAATTGCTCTTTTATTGAATAATATGTTGAAGATTTAGTTTTCTTCTATTCACTGTGATTTCAGACGTACATTAAAGTGCTTACTTCTACTGAGTGGTTTAAAGTAACTCCAAGACTTATCCCACAATTTCAAATAGTAAATTTTGAATAAATTATCTAACTTTTGATTCAAGAATGAGCCTTGTAGAATTTTGGTAGTTTAATTTTGTACACAGGTCATTTAACTGAGCTTTAACACCATTGCATAAGAACCTATAAATAATAACAATAAAACGCTCAATTTAGCTGTAAGTTTATTACAAAAATTATTTACAATCTGCTGTTTATTATAAGCATTAAAGTTTTCGAAATGGGAGTGGATTCGAAATTTTTTCTACATTTAATATTTGGATGAGTATTTTTTTTGTAGATTCTTATGAATGGTTTGATTTTGCCTATTCATTGAACATTTTATAGATCTTACCCATGTTAGGTCCCATCATGTCCTTGGGATGATTGGTTTTTATGGCGTTCATCCTTCTGTTGACGGCCTGAGGTCCCATGCCTGGTGCCATGGGGCCCGCCTGTCCGCCTTGTCCGCCCGGGGCACCTGCTTATGGGATTTCATTTGAATTGCTTTTGTTTTCAATAATGCTGAATGCGTGCGATCTTCTTGTACTCACGGCAGCATGTCAAGATTAACACTTTTAGACTTCGCCTTGTTCCTATTGAACATAAGTCTTATAGTGTTACACTTGTTATGCCGTTGTGAGTACTGTGTACGTGTATTGTGATTGTAATACAGACACAAGCTAGCTTTTTGTTATTATTAGTAAGCCAGTGTCACTTTAAAAAGAGCACCTTTAAGCAATTTACAAGAGCAAATTCGAATTGAAGATTATGCACAAGTAATAAAGAGTATGAATGCATGATCTTTCTGAATTCTTATAATGTGAAAGTGTAATACGCTTTCCACTGATAAAGAATTTTAGAAGGTATTTTACCACAATGTTCAATTGAACTCTGTCTTAGAAGAGTAATTAGAAATTTCGAAAATTTCGAAATGAAAATTCCTCAAAAAAGTTTCAATTCCATTTTAATTTCAATAATAGTTTCACATTATTTTTTGTTATTCTTGCGAAACTCATATGCTGTGATGATTAAAATTTATGTTTTTGCAACCAAATATGTTTAAATTTTCATCAGCACATACGTAGTAAATCCATATGTTTATATAAATTATTTCATATGTTTATATAAATCTAATTACAATTTAATCTATGCTCTTTGTGAGTTTGATTAGTTAATTGTTAGTGAGATGTGTTTATAGTTTGTTATATAATATTTACGCATTGGCGGCCTCGTTGGTTCTACATTGATGACTCTCCGCCGCTTCTTCGGCAGTTTGGCTCTCGCTTGCGTGTGTGAGTAGTACATGGCGAAGTTTGACACTATGACAGGCACTGGTAACGCTATCGTTAGTACCTGTGGAGTACATAGCGCTTTAATATCCGATAGAGGGATAATTTACGCAAGACCAGTGGGGCACGGTTCTCAAAACGATCAAATCATACTATGTCATAGCGAGCGTGAAAGAGACAGTGCTATGGCATTGGTGTAGCGGCGTCTCTGTTTGGCGCGCCATGACATGGTATAATTTAATCGTTTTGAGAACGGTAATAGGGGAGGGACTAGATGTATAAATTAAAATAGAACCTCGGCCTACGTCCAGTTGTAGACTGGAAGTTAGTATGAAAATTACATTGTTGCAAACTTTTTTACGATCACCGAACATTAAACTGAAGCCATCATTTTTTCTGTTTGTTTTATTCTAGACTGAATCTAATGCTTAAGGTTCATAAAAAAGTTTAAGCACGAGCTTAGGTATGATCATCAATGGAATTTGACAGTTTAAAGAGCGAGCTTACGTTTAAAACTGTCTTTAAATCTCGGTCTAAGAAGTAATAGCAGTTATTTTATCCTTGGTACAGTCGAATACAGAGATAAGTATACAGGGGGCCTCAATAAGGTTGAGACTTTCTTAAAAACTACTGGTACGAATTTAATAATTCTTTTACAGTTACATAGTTTTAACTTTTATCTATCAAACAGTGAAAGAATGATTGCAATAGGTCAAGTAGTTTTTGAGAAAATCTCAACCTTAAAAACTTTCCTGTACATCTTTCTCTGTGTTCCACCGTACTCTAGAATTAATATTAAAAGAAAATTCACATAAAATATAATATAAATGCCAAAGTTTATACACTTTTATAATGTTATTCTAAGATCAAATCACGGGAAATATCAGGTTCTCAGAGGAGACTTAATCCCAAAGGCGTGGAGAAAGATGATGCTAAAATAATTTAAATGCTTGGCTTAAAAAAGTCAGACTATTAATGTAGGATTATCTTCAAGTCTAAGAGATTACAATATTAATGAATATTAAAACGAACAAGACAGTTTTCCTAGAAAAGAAAAAGTAGCAGTTGTTATCGCAATTTTAGTTAATAAAAGTTTCAAGAGGGTAGGTAGGTATATCTAACCTTGATGTCTGTTTTTTTCATGAAACAAGGAATGCCCTTAGGAGTAAGCTATATTGACATCGCTCTTGCATGACTTTTAGCGTATCAGAGACGTTAAAATTGGTTTTAAATTTTTTGGAATTTTCAATAGAAGTCGTACATCTTTATTCATAAAACAACAATAAAAATTAAAAATGACTATTATAATATTAACCTAAAAAATATAAACTGAACTGAAAACGATTCAGAGGGGAAATGCCGCCAGCATTTTGGGCACGTTGCCGGACAACGGGGATCGGTTGAACTATCTGTAATGCAAGGCATTCGGATAGTCCAACCGACCTATTGTACACACGAAGACAATCAATCTGGAAGAAATCGCTTTTAGCGATAAGACCGCCAAATTTGTACATATTGTTTTGTATTTCTGTATTGTAATTGTGTCTTTTATGTACAATATAGTGTATTTGAATTTGAAGACAGAGATAAGTATACAGGGGGCCTCAATAAGGTTGAGATTTTCTCAAGAACGATGATGAAGTAGTTTTTGAGAAAATCTCATCCTTAAAAACTCTACTTTACACCTTTCTCTGTCTTCGACCTTACATATAGCTTTTAGTTCAGTTTATAAAAACAGATATCTTTCTAACATATGAGAGTGAAGTTGACAACATAATGCCGATATTATATCCCCATACAAAATATACCTTAGTTTCTCTCTATATAGGGCTCAGCTTTTTTTCCTTCATGGTCAGGGTTGCCACCCTAGCAAAGGCACCATTATTGATAATACACTGTATGTATAGGAGAATCCACTTCACGCTATTGAGTAATTTGTACATATATTATGTAATCGTGGCACCCCCAGTAATGAATAGCCACGGTTGTGAAAGGCTCGATCGATACTGCCTTGGTACGATATCAAAGAAAACTGATAATGAAAAGCAATTTTCGTTAATAGATTAATCTGTTGTGAATATTGTAATTCGCTTTTAAGCGAAACATTGAACTAAGTTATCTTATCATGTTCCAATCTAATTAATGGATGCTGTTAATTAATTTGAATTATTCTGGATTTCGGGTAAATAATATGAAACATACGCACTGTTTCTCTACAAGGTTGTATATCTCAGCGATAAGATCGCCTATTGCATAGTAATTATTGAAGCTACATATGTGTATATGTTCTGTGCAATAAATAATATTTTATTTTATCTTAATATTCTCACACTCTTTTTTTTTAGGGAAAAACTTTTAGAGAGACAAAATAATATGGTGAAATTAAAATAAGGCAGGAGAAAATGATCAACTTTAAATAAATCTTATATGCAATAGCATCTATAAATTTATCAAATATAAATCGATATAACATTTCCCTTCAACAAAAAAATAATTAATTATCTAAAATGTGGCAAGTAATACAGTCGAAGACAGAGATAAGTATACAGGGGGCCTCAATAAGGTTGAGATTTTCTCAAAAACTATTAGACCGAATTTAATAATTATTTTACAGTACATAGTTTTAACTTTTATCTATCAAACAGTGAAAGAACTTTTGCAATAGGCCAAGTAGTTTTTGAGAAAATCTCAACCTTAAAAACTCTCCTGTACACCTTTCTCTGTGTTCCACCGTACCATATATTATTACGGTCCTAAGAAAAGCAACCAATAGTAACTTGTTATAAATAATAAATAGGTTTTAAATACTTACGCCAGCTAAAGCACATAGAGCTCCAACGAACATTCCAACGTAGGTCTTAGGCGCCATGTCTCCATATCCCACTGTTGTCATGGTAACCAGAGCCCACCACAACCCCAGAGGTATACTATTGAAGTCATTGTGAGGATTCGTCTGTATCCTCTCCGCATAGTACACCAAACTGGCAAATATAACTATACCGAGCACCAAGAAAAATACTAAAAGCGTCAACTCTTTCGCTGATGCTCTAAAGGTTTGGATCAAAATCTTGAGGCCAGACGAGTGTCTCGTCAATTTGAATAACCTCATGATCCTAATAATGGAGAAGAACTCCAGGATATCAGCATTCTCGACGTGAGACGCGTACTTTTGAAGAATGAGATCTATATAGAAACTCATTGTAGCGATATAGTCGATGATGTTGACGGAAGATTTGATGAATTCACACTTATTAGGCGATGATATGAAACGGACGAGGATTTCTAGGGTGAACCACGCGTTACACACGCATTCGATGTAAAAGAAAGCTATGTGGGCGTTCGTTTGCACTTTGTCCAACGCCCAGCTTCGAGTCTGGTTCGCGGTCGTCACTGAATAGTTTCTGATCACTGGCACCCTCATGTCCGGATGCGTTTTCAGACAGAACGATATTATAGACACACATATGAAAAACACTGATATCACGCCGATTATCTGAAATGAAAGAAAAATAGATTAAGTATACGATATTGTGACGTGATTATACAGGACTAGCGACCGCCCCGGCTTGGAACGTTTTTTTTTTTGTATTTATTTCAATATATTATAATATTTACAATTCATTTGCTATTGCCACTATAGTATGACCGTCTAAATCAGTCTTCGCCAGCGCGGTACAGGGATGCGGGGGAAGGCGACAACGGGGACCGAGAGATTTCGCATTTCTGTGCTATTTTGTGCTTATAATATTTTTGTGTAAATAGGTAATGTTTTCATTTTCTTCTTGTTTAGCCTATGTAGTTTATTTAGTTTATTTTTGTTTTGTTTCTATATTTTCAATATTTTTAATATTGTTTAGTTTAATTTGTTTTTTTGTTGTTGTATGGTATACTTTGCTGTATTATTTATTAATTTTAGTTTGCTTATATTTGTTTAGTTTTTTTTCTATGATTAATTCCTATGTTTTTGAATAATGGATTTGGCTGATGGCTTATGGCCAGGCCACAATAAATAAATCAAAAATGATGATGATGATAAATACAACAATTTACGAAACAGTTACTTGAACAAATTCATAATGGTATTTTAGTATGCAGAAAATGAAACTATAAAGAAACTATCGTTTACTAAAACTTTCATTGACAATGTGGAATAAATACAAGGTTTTAAGGAAAATAAAATTCCTTTAGTATTCCTGGAATTATAAGCAAATACGAGTCACTGTTTGTCACAAATTTATTTATTGAGTATTGTAGGTATGTTTAATTATTGTAATCTTCATTATTAATTTTATAAGTATTATGTTAGTATTAAATTATTTATTGTATGTAGGTATACTATATGTGTATGTATGTATATTATGATATTGTAAATTTGATTATCTTATATTATGCTCAGTATGTATTGAGGTTTATTTGTAAGTAAGTATGTTGTTTTGTTATCTATAATAAGTATATTTTAACCTTACATGGGAATTATTTTTGGTTTAAATTGTGTTATCTTACTCGTATCTTATTATTATTACACCTGCCTCTGCTTTCTCCGCATGCCCAAAGGTCAGCTGGTAGATAATGCCGCAAGGCATTAAGCTCGCCTTTTGTACACAATGTGTAAAAGCTTAAATAAATAAATAAATAGACGTTGAACTGAAAAATACAGAGAAGTTACAATCTAAATAATACTGACAACTTTAATAAAGGAAGTACATTAACTTTCTTCGCCTTATTTAATAGCTCGTCTTTCTTTAAAAACCGTAAAACAGATGACGGCTCTCCCGGCGATTTAGAGAGAAAAAGAAAAACTAAATTAAATTTTTGTAATTGTTAGACCTAAAGTCAGACAGCGACTTGTGTTTTGTCTTAAAACAAAAGAAAATGAAGCGACAAGATATTTAACAGAAAGAATGACAGTAATAATCTATCTATACATATAATAAGACTGTAAAAAGTTGTGTCTGTACATTGGATATTTTTTGAAAAGAATAATTGTAATGTGTTTTAGGATCGATACTGATGCCAAAATACTAATTTTTAGAATTTTTGTCTGTTTGTCTGTGACTTTGAATGAAGGGATTTTGGTGGGAGTTTCACTAGGAGATAGCTGAAATATCCGGACAACTCAAAGGCTATAAGCCATGGCGGTATGTGATGTGGAAACTAGGATCCAGAGAGGAAGATCTGCCTCCTGATCTCCTCCATCCTCCTCTACGCAAACGAAGTTGCGGGATACAGCTAGTCAGACATAAATTGGTGGTAAAGTGTGAAACAGAATTGATATCCGTTAGAAATAGTAAGAGTGCCGACAACCTGGAAAGATTAATGGTGACTGGTAAGGTCCAGTAGTTTTTGAGAAAATCTCAACCTTATTGAGGCCCCCTGTACACTTATCTCTGTCTTCGACTGTACAAATATACGGGATTTAGTTAGGTAGATTTTTAGTTTAGTTCTTAATGTATTTTTAAGTAGTTTAGTATTATTATATTTGTTTGTAAGATTTCTTGAATAAAATTTTTATTTTTTAATAAACCATTGCAATTGCAATATAAATATTAGAGAGAGGGGTTGTGGCTCTCGCTCCGGGTCCTACCTGGTGCAAAGGTATAGCTATACAGCGCGGTAACGCCGCGAGCGTTATGGGTACCTTTGCACCGGGTATGACAAGGGGCGGGTTATTTGACTGACGAAGGTTTGCCGGATATTTTAGTTTTAAGTTTGACATTGTATTAAATTGCTGATAAATATAAATATACGGGAGTTATATAACAAGGTAATGATTTTGTTTTTGGCAGCTACCATATTGTACCAAAATAACAACCGCAAACCTATTTCTGTTCTCACTTTCTGCAATCTCACGGACTATTTTGCAATATTTTCCATTACATAATGTAGAAGGATTGCTTTTTGAACGTTTAAAGCCCCTGAAAGTCGACTCGAATATTCTGAACCAAATGTTAACAAAACTTTTACTTAGTTGTTTCTTTAATGGCTGTCTTAATAACCGGCAGTTCGGAATACAAAATTAGACATTAAAGTTTTAGTGAAGAATTTGTAAGCAATCTTGGTATTTGTCACGAATTATATCAAATTATTGTCGTTATATAAAGGGATGTAAATTATAGTTTATATCGACTTTTGTTATTTGTTCAGTATTTCGTTATGACATTTTGGGTTTATTGAAATAATCTAATACCAGTGTATTTATATTGTAGATATAGAAATATAATTTGTGTTTGTGTATTTCTATGGGAAACTTTATTTAGATGACGTAAGTAAAGTGTAAAATCGAATAATTGTAATCTATATAGTTTTAAGTTATGTTTTTTTTATTTATTATATATATGTAATATGCACCAATGCATCGATCCTAACCCAGTTGCAGATAAAAACCCGGCTGTCTACTATATGCCAACAGCGCATTCTTTCATATTTCGGCCACACAGTGCGCAGAGGGGACGAAAATTTGGAGAAACTGCTCGTGGTTGGGAACACCGAAGGCAAAAGATCGCGGGGTCGTTCACCAACAAGATGGACCGATCAAGTGAAAGAATCCTCGTCCTCCAAATTCTACACGATCGTAAGAGACGCGCTGGACAGGAACCGGTGGAGACAAATCATCCGCTCCAGATGCAAACCTGATGCTGACCACGATCCTCAGATATGAGGGACCGACCACAGAGAGATATGTAATATGTCATAATTGTTTTTATAAACACTTGTAAATATAGAATTTGTAGTAATATAAGTACTTAGTCTTATTGTGATTAAATAAATGTTGATAATAAAATTAAGTTATGTATTTTTTATATAATATTATTATTATAATTTATTTTTATCTTCTGCTTTGTATTTTATTGTTCTTGTTTGTAAATAAATGTTCTTTTCTGTTCTTCTTTCATAAAAACGTCTTTCAAATGTTTCAAAATATACAATATTTTTTTTTACAAAATTCGTCTTTCGTATAATCTGTCTGCTAACTTATAACTCTGTTAACGTTCATAGTCATAATTATCATTCTATTAATGATTACTTTTCTTCGTAGCTTTTAATTTAGTGTGTGGATTTTTATTATTTCAATTTTTACTCACATTCTGGATACCTGTGTTCCACTACTCACTGTGCTCACTATAGTCTAGGCTAGGTCGTCTGAATGAATGATGAGTCACAAGTGTGTCAAGATCGCATTGAGTGACGTTGCGACATCTCTACAGGAGCGAATGTAGTCTGGAGGATTTAGCAAACATTTCTCTAGCGTGAACGTGACTGTCGAGCTGCTTCGTCCAGAGTGATGACGCTACGGCGACTCCTCTGGATGAAGAAAAGAAGACGCGGATATCCAGAGTGACGACGCTACGGCGACTCCTCTGGAGGAAGAGAGAAGACTATGACATCTTGAATATTCTGTAACATGACATTGGAAAATAACGAACTGTCGAGTCCATTAATAAAATAAAATGTGGACCTTGGGATCGGGCCACATGGAGGATTCATGGAGAGGCATATGCCCAGAAGTGGGCCACTGTGTGCTGAGGAAGAAGAAGAAGACATGATTAAGGAATAGGTCACTGTCTATAAAACTCGTCGTAATCATCTCACCTTAGCAGCATTAGAGCTATACGGCTCATCGAAGAGTGACCACATTTGAGGCTTGAGTTGCTGCCACCAGGACACGGTACCCTTGTAGTAGTCCTCCTCGAAGCCGAACTTCCTGGCCACCTCCTCGTCGGACGGCTTCTCGGTGTCCAGGTCCAGGCGATCCAGCACCGCTAGAGTCTCCTGGGTGTCACGATGCTGGGTGAAAGAAAAACTTTGTATAAGCATCATTGATAATGTTGATCAAATCGATTGAATCATATTCCCTTAGCGATAAGACAGACAAAAAAGACATAAGACAAGGACGCGGCGCCCCTTTCATACATAATAGAAAAGACTGGGCGCGGACGCGACGCTTACTGGTCTGCGTCCTATACACAGACCACTTACCCCATAGACCTGTAACAGGAGGGCGTTCCGTTCGTGTCTGCCCAAATATGAGCGCAAAATTGCTTCGCGACACGTGTAACGTGTAGAGGTATTATCGATATGGACGCATGTTTTTAATACGGCACCCCGGCTTCGTTTCTATGCGCTCAACGTTGACAGAATTTTTCGCTTGCAAATTTGTACCGATTTCATGTCTATTCGGTAAGTGGTCTGTGGTCCTATTAACCGCAAAACATATAGAAAGGACGGGGCGCGGGCGCGACCGCACGCATTGTCGATAACCACAATGCCGTCAGCTCTCGCGACGCCCGCCGGCCATCGCGTCCGTGCGCCGTCTTTTCTATAAGTAATTGTGTTTTTAAAAGTCACATCTGCACCTCGACCTTTTGAGTCTTTTCTGTCTGGCTTGCCCTCCGTAATGGAAATACAACATCCAAAATGAAAATGTTGGTCAATCTTCTTATTCCTATGTAATAAAACCATACCTACTGATTTAAATGACAATGCCAGATTCTGCTACACTATCAAGGTTCGATGAAGAAGATAACGAATAAATGTAAAAATATCTCCGTTTTAATTAAAAATAAAGTTTTGTACGTCAAACGAGTTGAAAAAACAGCTTAATGAAGAATTCAGAAAATGGTAAAAAATCGAAGCGAATTATTCATTGTTTTTATTAACATTTTCTACTACTCTCGCAACTCCTACTGATTATGGTTATGCAATATGAAACCTGTAATGAGTCCAACAAAATGATAGGAATGTTATAATTGATTTATTTACGTATATATCTTATCTGTACACCACAACGACTACCACTTTTAACACTGCTCTCTCTTTCGCGGGTTTGCTGGTAGAAATCTCTTTTGAGATAAGCTCGCCCTTTGTACCAATTTGTTTCTTCTTGATGTTATCTATGTATTTGTCTGTGTTGTGCAATAAAGAGTTAAAACAAAACAAACAAACAATAGGTACAACTTCAATGGTCACGTAGTTTTGTAGGTGGGGCAAAGCTCCATTGAAATGTGGCAAAGTCATTTCTATCTAAGATTTTTTCCCCCGAAATGTTAATTTTTCTACAAGACTATCGTAATATTCAATCTCAAAACAAAGGCCGGCGCTGCAGCAGCTACTGCAGAGGCAACTAAACGGCGCAAATATGCAGGTCTCAGTGGAGACTGCATATTTGTGCCGTTTGGTGTGGAGACCCTGGGACCGTGGGGACCAGGCGCACACAGCATCTACAAAGAGATCTCTGTGCGCCTGGTAGATGTGTCCAATGACCAAAGGGCTGTCGCGTACCTCGCGCAACGCATTACCTCGCAATCCAGCGAGGCAATGCAGCCAGCCTTCTGGGGACACTCCCCGCGGTCGGTGATTTAGGGCAAATTTTTTATTTACATAGTTACGTCTGTTTTGTCATGCAATAAATATATTCAATCTCAAAACTGGTTACATATTGTGAGGAAAAGTTTAAACGTATATCATCTAGTGTGTGCCCATCTTCATTTAGTTTTCACTCCAACAGATCTTATTTCATCGAAGTTTCCAGAACTTCGATGGAATCTCTCACATCGTTTCTGTTTGATTCGAAAAGTTTCGATAACTCCAGTCAGACATTCTAGATTCAGAATGGAATCTTATCTAGCACTCTTCGACATGAGTATACTCGTGTGGGATGAGTTTTGCGATATGATGTGACTTCATGCATCGTATTTTTGAAAGTAGTTCATTTTCGGATTAGCATCGCGATCCAGCGAGGTAACGCTGCCAGTGTCTTGGGTACTCTTCTTGCACCTAAATTTTTTTAAAATAGTTTGGATTAGGTTTTTTTAAAATATTGAATGGTTATTTTTATTTTATTTTAGTGTATTTTTTTATTATTATTATTATTTTTTAAATTAATTATTGATAATATTTTGGATTGTATTTAATTGAATACAATTTATTATTGGGTATTGTCCTGTTAAAATTGTAATGGTTATAATAAATAAATAAATAAATATTGTACCTTTTTGAAATAAATCGTTCATTTTATATTATGGTAATTAAAAAATATATTGACGTGCAAAAATGTACTCAACGTGCTTACTTGCAATAAAGAAATTTGACTTTGACTTATACATAGGGGGAAAACATAAACGTCGGCGTCGGGGCAGACCTCGGCGTAGGTGGAGAGACGATATCGTTAGATACAGGGATGGGTGGCTGGAAGAGGCTCAGGACAGGGATGGATAAAAGAGGAGCGGGGAGACCTTTGCCCAGCAGTAGGACAATTTATAGGTTTACAAAAAAAACCTTATTGACTCATTATTGTAAGAATTGATATATAATAAAAATATTTTTTTATCACAGAGGGATAATATTAATAACGTAAGGAATTAGGTTTTTTCTTCCTTTTTGCGTTTTTTCATCTCGTTTATCAAAGCTTTTAATGCCTATGTAGTTTGCTCTGGCAATACTATTGGGAATTTACGAAGTTATTTTGGAACTAAATATAGAAATATGTTCCCTCGGAAATTCCCAATATCCAATTTGTCGAGAAATAACAAAAAAATATTTTTAATTTATTTCCTGTAAACACGATATTCGATTCTGTTATTCCTTTCAACTGAATATTTCATTCGACGTCCGGTGTCGCATTGCTGAAAATTGACATTTACAAAATATTTTCCTGATGAATTAAACGCTGGAATATACTGTTCGATCTCGCTGAAAGGTTTCTATTCAGACCGCAGAAAGTAATTTATATTTTCAATTAAACATTTTGCGGCTCTGGGTACAAATCTTTGAGACCAAGTTCTTATTTCAATTAATTTCATAGGTTCCTAATTAGATAAATAATATGTTACTATAGATTTTCTTTTCAAATCTACCGGTCTAGGATTCTAGGATCTTATATTTTATCTTAGAGCGCCAAAATTGTACTATGCTTCTCAATAATATAGTTCATACTGTATTTTGGTGCAATAAAGTGTATTTTTCTGATCTTATCTTTATTTATAAGCGTTATATACCTTATAAATATAACGCTTATAAAATATATATTATATGAAAGTAGTAAAAAAAAAATAGTGACGTAGTACAGTCGAAGACAGAGATAAGTATACAGGGGACCTAAATAAGGTTGAGATTTTCTCAAAAACTACTGGACCGAATTTAATAATTCTTTTACAGTTACATACTTTTAACTTTTATCTATCAAACAGTGAAAGAATTTTTGCAATAGGTCAAGTATAACTATATTGATAACTTACTACTGATTGATTTTTTTTTGTAAGCTTATGTAATTGGTGTATGGCAATAAACATATTTCTATTCTATTCTATTCTAAGTAGTTTTTGAGAAAATCTCAACCTTAAAAACTCTCCTGTACACCTTTCTCTGTGTTCCACTGTACAATAAAATATAAGCTGCTACAAGGCAACCCTGTTTTTTCAGTGTAGTGTACAGACAGCCGGCTAGATACAAGTACCTCAGCGGAGTTCTTTTTAGAAGATTTTAATTAAAAATATTTAAAACCCCGCGAGGAAGCTTGTTCACATATTGTAACATATTAAAAATACAAAAGCCGCAGAGCGTAAAACTAAAACTCCGCAGAACCGAGTTCCGTTTCCGTTAGCGGGACTAACGGACATTGTCCCGTTAATTGGTTAATATGACCTGCTGTTTTTATATAACTTTCCTGCAATATATCAAAATGTACACGGAAAAAAAATATTAGCTGTGGTAATTCAAAAAAAATATCGCTAGAAACTATAGTATGACCGTCTCAATCAGACTTCGCCTGCGCGGTACAGGGATGCGGGGGAAGGCGACAACGGGGCCATCTTGATGTCGTTCTCAAGATTGACTTTTGAGCTGAGAGTGATTTATTAATACGGGCCTTACTGTTTTTGCTAATTATATCTTTCTATCTAGTGATTTATTATTTACAAATTCTCATTGGTGAAGGTAAACATCGTGAGGAAACCCGCATGTCGAATAAAAAAATCGGAGACATGAGTAATTCACTACTCAGTACTGGGCCCGTGGGGTGGATAATGTTCCGAGTTCTCTCGACGGAAGGAAAGGTATTTGCCCGATCAGTGGCGATATAAAAAATTATAATGATTTGCTCGTATAAGGCCGTACTGGTTTTAGTTAAAAAATCAACTGCTAAGTTAATTTAGCTGCCAGAGGCGAACCTGTTTTTTTTTCAGTGTGCTTCTCTGCAATATTTCAAAATGTATCTCCCCTCACGAAACAAGATTAAATTATGTAAAACAAAATTTGCCGGAGGGCGAAATACGAAGAAAAAGGGACATTTTTACCTTAAATCTAAAATTAGGTGCGTCCAAGGGAAATAAGAGTCAACTGATATTGATCCTCGTTTTCTCCCAAGACGTTGTAGATAAGGTTGAATTTAAATATGTGTTTATTTTCCATATTATACCTATATAAAGTATTGAATTTCGTGCAATGAATAACAAAAGGATTAGACCCTTCTTCTGATTGCTTGGTTACTTACTAGAAGTTATATTTTTTGTTAATCCTAATTTGTTATGTCACCTATATTGTATGTTACGCAATACTGTTATGTTCAATCATGTCATGTTTTAAGTGTGAGCTGTGGTTACCTTTAAGAAGGAGGGCACAATTTTTGAAAATAATGTTCATTGTCATTTAGTTTATAATGTGTACCATCTGTTGGAAACCCAACAAAATAAATAAATTAATAAAACTGAATTTTTGAAAGATTCATATGCCTATCTATTCCTATTCGTGGGGAACAGGCGCACACAGCATCCACAAAGAGATCTATGTGCGCCTGGTGGATGTGTCTAATGACCAGAGGGCTGGCGCATACCTCACGCAACGCATCAGCCTCGCAATCCAGCGAGGCAATGCAGCCAGCCTTCTGGGGACACTCCCCGCGGTCGGTGATTTAGGGTAAATTTTTTATTTATAGTTTTTGTTTGTATATTTACTGTCTTGTTTAAAAAAAATCCTATATTGCCAGAAAATCACTGTATTTGGACGTTAACGTTTTATCTGAATTTTCATCACTTTCCAAGGAAAAGGTGAAGAGGCTGAAGAGAAAACGTAGTAAGAAAACTTTCAACAGCATCTTATACAAAAATAGGAATTAGCTTTTATTTCATTTTTAATGTTACATAATTTTTAATATAACAATGAAAATTTTATATGCTACGCTAAACTATTGATACCATGCATTTAATCATCTATTATAATACGTAGGTCTGTCCCGAAAAGAGTCCCGAAACATAGTATCGCCAAAACTTTCACGCTCTAATACGCGAGTCTGTAGGTGCTGCCAGCTGTCAAACTCAAGCGCGAGACAGAAGATGTCCCGCAGCAGCGGAGTGAAGAGCACAGCACAGTGACTCCATATTTGTATTTTTTATTAATTTTGGAAGAATTTTGGCAGGGAAATAAAAATATGCAAAATAACAGATTTTTTAAACAAGCTCTCGTGTTTATAATACATTATATTTTGATATACATTGGATATGAATAACTATTTCGGTTTAGACATAATTTTCATTTTAAAAGACAGGGAAAGGGTGGGTATGTTTGTGATTTTTTTTTAAACGAAGATTGTCCAAACGTGTATCGGTATTCTAAAATAAATAGACACTAGATTGCTGACGTTTAATTTTAATAGTTAGTGCCGTAGCCTTCATAGAAAAAATTAAAATCCGCGCACCAGCCTTGTAGATCTGTCCCGAAAAGAGTCCCGAAAACGTGTGCCAAAACTATCCCACCCTAATACGCGAGTCTGTTTAACGAACCGGCACGTATGCTAGAAGGCACTAGTGCAATTTCACAGAATATCAACTAGCACGCTTATGCACTTTGCGGGCGCATTGTAAAGCGGTTTTAGTGTTGAGTTTTACGGTTTTATATAACATTGTAACCTTTGTAACTCGCACCCCATTTTTGACGTTGTAAGAGTAATGGACGGGAAGTATTTCAGTGAAATATTTCTTGGTTCGTGGAAGTTTTATTTTTTGGGTTTATTGTATTTATGGAAATAGCTATGCTTGGTATTTCTCTGTTAGATAGAATAAGAAACCAGTATATCCGCCAGTAGCCAAAAGTGGTTGGCATTGCTCATAGAATCAGTAGACCTTCAAGCATTTTTCACTAAAATATTTGAGCATTTTTAAAAACGCCGAGCATGTTATTTTGCATAAATGTTGTGTATTTTGTAAAATATTAAGCATTTTGTAAAATATTGAGCATTTTGTAAAATATGGGGTATTTTGTGAAATATTGAGCATTTTGTGAAATATTGAGCATTTTGTGAAAGATTGAGCATTTTGTAAAATATTTAGCATTTTGTAAAAAATTTAGCATTTTGTAAAATATTTAGCATTTTGTAAAATATTTAGCATTTTGTGAAATATTGAGCATTTTGTAAAATATATGTTTTAGAAATTCGTACAATAAGAGTCCTGTGATCATACCCACCTCCTCCGCCAGTCGAGTAAAATATCGATTAGGATTTTACCCAAGTTACGATTTGAAATAATTTATTTCATAAAATCAACACCTTCATATTCAACTACCTAGTTATTTATTTAACACGACATCGAGACACAATTTTAGATTTTGATAAAAACAATTCTTTTAAGTAGGTATAAGGTATATTTTAGGTAGCCTAAAATTCATCTACATAGGACCTAACTAATTCTGCACCCGCAAAATAAATTAACATTTTAAGTACAAACTCAAAGCATTTCGTGTTGAAATGTTGAAATCTTTTCGTGAAAATAAATAACTCAAAAGTAAAATTTTCGCGAAATGAGTTTTCATGTTACTGTACCTTAGTTTAAAATGTGTTTCACATTATTTTAATCTAGGTAGTGATGTAACGAATTTAAATATTTTAACTCTGAAATTCGGCGTAGGTGGAGAGACGATATCGTTAGATACAGGGATGGCTGGAAGAGGCTCAGGACAGGGATGGATGGAAGAGGAGGGGGGAGACATTTGCCCAGCAGTGGGACAATTTATAGGTTTACAAAAAAACTCTGAAATTTCTAGGATTTTACAATGTTTTGTTAAGAAATTTCAGAGGTTTTTTTTGTAAACCTATAAATTGTCCCACTGCTGGGCAAAGGTCTCCCCCCTCCTCTTCCATCCATCCCTGTCCTGAGCCTCTTCCAGCCACCCATCCCTGTATCTAATGATATCGTCTCACGCATATATCTGTATGTAAATTCATCATAAGTAGTATATTGTATGTTCTGGTCTTAGTAGCAATAAGAAAGTATGTTTTGCAATTGTCTCTCTCATTTCATTATTTAATCAATCTCCACATTGTTTGTTATCTAAGAGCACTCTATCTGATTAATAAACATCAAAAGTTAAATAATTTAATTAAAATCAAGGAAATTACGTCACTAACCATAGAAATCAAACTGATTCATTTAAAATTTCGAAACAATCCCAACGACGAATCAAACAAAACTTTAAACGTCAAACTTTTCCAAAAGACATTGCCACATTTCAATGGAGCTTTGCCCCACCTACAAAACTACGTGACCATTTAAGCTGTACCTATCATTTTGTTGGGGACTTATTACAGGTTTCATATTGCATAATCATAATCAGTATCAATTTCTACTACTCTCGCAACTCCTATAGAATAATAACAAAAACAATGAATAAATCGCTTCGATTTCTTACTATTTTCTGTATTCTTAATTAAGCTGTTTTTTCGAATCGCAACTTGTACAAAACTTTATTTTAAACCAATAATTTTAATAAAAAACGGATATATTTTTACATTTATTCGTATCTTGTACAACTTGCGGTTGATGGTGGGGCAGAATCTGGCATTGTCATTTCGAAACAATCCCAACGACGAATCAAACAAAACTTTAAACGTCAAACTTTTCCAGATTTCATCTCACCCAGCAATACTTCGTTTATTATTGTTTTAACTTTTGAGCCGAAGGTTTGCAACAACGTTTAGGTACGCTACAAAATTGCATCGTCAGAATTTAATATCGCAACAACCAGACCACAACATGTGGTGGTCATAAAAACTGGGCATTGCGGAAAATCCCGAAACAACGAGGAAAGTTGGTTTGTGAAAAAATCTGTAGTAAAAAGTTTTTTGTACCAAATGTGCCGCCTCTGAGCTTTGTGGATAGATTAGACATAAATAATATGTATAAGACATCATACGGGTTCTCTTGAAAATACCGGGAAACGACGGTTGCGAAATTATTTGATAATTTTTGTTTTATTGTATCTGTATACTTATTGTATATGTATAGTGGTTATTTTGTGTTTAATATCACGTTAAATACAGCATAGAGACGAGTGGGCCAACTTGGAGGAGGCCTACACCCGGCATTCGGGGACTCTCGCTATACTACCAATATTTTATTTTTACAATTATTGCAGTTCTTTATTTATTATTTTATCGTGACTATCGGTATTTAAAAGAAATTTATTATGTATGACAACAAGAATTATCAAATTATTTTTATTTTTATCAATTTTATCTTAAGAACTCGGAATGGACAATTATTATAAAATGTAAGATTAAATTAATATGACAACTTATAAGATGTAGTAATGTAGAGTCAATAAAGGCTTTTTCATTTTTATTTTATTTATCACGTTAAATTGATCAGAAAATGTTCGCGTATGGTGAATTTATTGGATAATTAATGCAATATCTGAAGTTTCAAGCAATTATCAAGAGTCACACTACGAGCTCGGGAGTGAACATGACTGTCGCGCTGCTTCGTCCAGAGTGACGACGCTAAGGCGACTCATCTGGAGAAAGAGAAGACAAAGATTTTGAAGATAATTTTTTTTCTCCATTTATCATTTAGATTTTCGTTTCGCATAGCGCATATGCAAGAAAATATCAAAACATATGAATAAGTGAAAAAGGAACCAGTCATCAATTAAAAACATGATTTCTAACTGCAATGTTAGACATGAATTTGAGTAATTGCACAATTACTGGATAGATGTCGCTACCGTCCCTCAGACGAGAATATGGAGACAAAATTCACGATCTGGATACGAATCACGATGGCACTGTTGGAATAGAGCGTGCCACGGAATGGCGAGGTCCCGGGTTCGAATCCCGGTCGTGATGAATTTTTTTCTCCATTTATCATTAAGACAAAGATATCTTGAATATTCTGTACATGACATTGGCATATAGGGAAGGACATAGAAAAGACCACAAACGCCCAGGCTCGAAAAAAACAGGTACAAGCACCTTCCTGATTGATAACCGAACCCAGAACCCTTGGAAAGAAGGCGTACTACCGACTAGGCAAGGCTATTCAACGTCATAGGTGTTTTAGAATTAAAACTATAGTGAGCCATTTTTTTTTCGTTAACCTATATATTGTCCCACTGCTGGGCAAAGGTCTCCCCCCTCCTCTTCCATCCATCCCTGTCCTGAGCCTCTTCCAGCCACCCATCCCTGTATCTAACGATATCGTCTCTCCACCTACGCCGAGGTCTGCCCGACGCCGGCGACCGTCCAATGGCACCCATTCTGTGACAGTCCGGGGCTATCGGTCCCGCTGCATGCGGCACACGTGACCAGTTCCACTTTTATGTACTGCTTTGCGGGCCACGTCTGCTACGCCAGTTATCGATCGCAGGGTTGTGTTTCGGACACGGTCCGTTCTCCTCACGCCCAATATGCTGCGTTCCATTGCGCGTTGGCAGACGTTGAGTTTGGACGTCTGATCTTTAGTCAATGACCATGTCTGGGCACCGTAGGTTAGGATAGGCAAGATACACATGTCGACAAGTTTCCTCTTTAGTGACAATAGTGAGCCATTACTACAAATTATTATATATAAACGGATATCACTCACTTACACGGGACAAGTTATGTCGGAACGCGCAGTGCGCGAAGAAACGTCACCGGCGACGCGGGCGTGGCGCGCTCACCTTAAAAAGACCGTCGAAATCGGTCGAAACTATCGGTCTAATTGCCGACTTCAACCATATAAGTGAGTGATATCCGTTTATATATAATAATTTGTCATAGGTCAGAGTTTCTTAACCTTTTTGCAGTCAAGGACCACTTTCACAATTTAAACTATGCCACGGACCCCAGCCATAAATATTTTTGGAAATAAAAAAAAAGTATTTTATTGACACTTTTATTACACTTACTACGTTAATGAGAAGGTTGCTGCTGTTTGGCCTCAATGAGCACGTTAAATTGTGGGACAGTCTTCGACAAGGCAAGGCAATATTTTTAGACTGACTGACCTACTGCAGACCCCTGACACACATGCTACGGACCCCTAAGGGGTCCATGGACCCCACGTTAAGAAACCCTGTCATAGGTGTTATGACGACAGTAGAAAATCCCTAAACGCCACATTGCGATGAGTTACAATCTGGGAAAGTCAGGGATTGAGAACGAACGGCGTGAAAATAAGTCTACATTACGAAGATCGCCTCGGACGGTGGATGCGGATCGTAAAAGGGATTTAGTTCTGAGCCCATGTTAGCTTGTTAGAATTCAATAACTTTGTAACATTAGGTAAGATCTTTGGGTTACTCCATGTTGAGCTTAAAATACTCTTGGCAAAGGCTTGGAGTTGTAATCTTTTCTGTTTCTTTTCTCGTGTGGTTTAGTGACCAAACCTATTTGTCAGAGTTATTCAGGCCGCGCGTAGGCACTGACATGGCCTAACGACTGCTGTCAAGCGACAGCAACCGGGACCAACCGCTTAACGTGCGCCCCGAGGCACGGAGGGGCTCAGATGAAAGTGTCACTAGCGGTCACCCATCGTAGCATATATAGCGATACTGACCTCGCCAACCGTTGCTTAACTTGTACGATCGTTTTCAACGTGTACTAGCAACTGGACTACGAGCTCTCTCGGACTCTAACGGAGTTGTAATAAATATTCAAAAAACATGTTCACTTTTACACTTTGACGAAGGTATACCGCAACCCAAATCAAGTGTCTTATTTTGTAAAGAAATATGATCAAGTGTCTAATTACCTGTTGTGATGTAACACTGAAGGAACTGATTGATCGAACCTGTTCATCATTGTGATAATAAAGTAATCCGATCTAATAATATGAAAATAACTATGCAATAATCACAGAACAGGTTAAAATGTTAGTAGTGTAGGGTAGTTTTTGTTTACAAAATAAGACACTTGATTTGGGCTTCGGTTTTAGATGTCATTCTCATGAGATGCTGTAGTAGTTCACTCGCAAACGACTGCGTAAATTTGCGTTGCTATTAGGTTACGATCATAATTGGTGGGATAGGCTTCGCTGGCCGACATGGGAATGACAAATATGGCAGCAATTACAAACCTCAAGGCAATGGTGTTTACGCAGTCGCTATCGAGCGAACTTACTACAGAAACTCGTAGTAATTATGGAACTGAGTAATTGTAAAATTTCGGAGTCCCCAGATATCGCTAGAAGGACAAGGTCGAGAAGAACCTTTACCGAATGCAGACTTACTTCTGAGGCACGACGTAATCTCGTTTAGAAGATGACATTATCAATTTATCGCTGAAGCGGCGAAGTAAGGAAGTAACATTACCCTCCATTTCGGCGAGAGGTTCTTAACCTGCTTACGTGTAGAGTTGGCTGGTTATCATCCGTCAGTTGGAGTTGAGCATTAGACCATAACAGAGGCATATGAACGGTCTAGACAACTCTGACAGAGTCAAGATACTTGACCACTAATGATATGATGAAAGAAATCCAATGACTGTAGTATACCTGCGTGTAGGTCATCCAGCAGCACGGCTCCACCTGGTTGGCATCCAGCCCCCAGAACTCCAGCTCTTCCTCAAACAGCGGCCCGCACACATCCGTTGGATAGTGCAGCTTGCCGGTCCTGGACATAAGAAAATTATTTGCCTAATTTTTTTATTCTGATAAAGGCATCGGAAGTAGCTCGTAGGTGAAATTGCTAAATGATCTTATCAACCATTCTAGGTAAGGTAAAACCTTGGAGCGATCTACTGTAAGTTAGTAGTGAATCATTTGGCCAGAAATCCCATGGTTTCTTAGAATCTCATGGTACCGACAACGCGCGAGTCGCGACCATAGACGAATGAGGTAATCCCAAGATCGTGGTAGATCATTTTGTTGCTGATGTACCACGGTATTCCCAATATGGATCTCAGGGTTTTGGTTTGGAACCTTTCAAGAATATCCATGTTTGATCTGTTTGCGGTTCCCCAGATATGAATACCGTATGTCCAGATCGGTTTTAGTATGGCTTCATAGATCGTGAATTTACATTATCTTAATATTTGCGTCCCAGTAGCCAGTGCTATTCCCATCTTCTATTGTCGCGACTCGCGCGTTCGCAATAATATTCTGAGAAATCATGGCATTTCTGGTCAAGTGATCCATTACAACTTGCAGTAGACCGCTCAAAGCTTTAATTTACTTGGAGTAATTGATAACACCGTTTAGCAATCTAACCTATGAGCAGAGCAAACTCTATTGGAAATTCCAAGAATCTCTTGGTATCGACACTGACAGCGCGCGGTCATAGAAGAATGACATCTACTTCAGGTGGACTGATGATCTATTTTCGGTACCTCATAACATACAGGAATTACTTTTTCTTCTTCATGTCGTGTGATTCAGTAATCAAACCTATTTGTCAGAGATTTAGGTCCAATATGAGATGTCTCGAATAGATAAAAAAAATCGGCCCCATAAAAACGTTTTGCATGTAAAAAAAGGTGTTCAGGATGATCT
The DNA here is from genome assembly GCA_963506565.1 of Tachystola acroxantha. Lineage (NCBI taxonomy): Eukaryota > Metazoa > Arthropoda > Insecta > Lepidoptera > Oecophoridae > Tachystola > Tachystola acroxantha. The sequence goes on along the minus strand of OY735884.1, from coordinate 11,789,197 downwards.
GTGGTTTCAATTTTTAGAAAAGCTCTTTCACCCTATACGAGGGTTTGGTCCATTCGTGATTTATTCATAGCTTAAAAGCAGGCTAATCATTCAAAGCGTCCGTCCCGAACCAACGTCAACCTTTTTCATTTTTACCCCCATTTTGAATATTGTTATATTTGGAAATACCTTTAAACAAGTACATAACAGTGAAAATGACGAATTTACCGGAACCAAAAACTAAAATGTCGTCTAAATATACATACAATCAGGATTTTTTAAAATTAATCAAGAAATAATAATTGAACAACAAATTGAATGATTAATTTGAAGAACCCCCCGAAATTATTAACTGAAATTAATTTAATTACAAAGGGAAAATCGTCAATCATGTTTCAAATTAAAATATCATTAAGCCCTATTTGACGAAACTCTCAATATCAATCCATATTGGCTTGACTTTAGGGAAATATTTCGACAAGGCATTAATCAACCGTGTTAACGGGGTTGCCCTAAATCCGAAGTTATCCGAACTTGGCCGAAAATACCCGAGATGTCTCGCCCTTATCAATGAAATTAATTTGGTCCTGCCATAAAAGGAACCACTATGGAAGGGTGAATATATGTAGCCGTGATATCATGGGGTACTTATATCATTAAAACGTTTAACGATCACATTGAAAATATTTAAAACATTTCAAATTCAAATATATTTATTTGTAGAAACGGGTTACAGTGATCTTGGTAATGTTATAGGTTTCTCCGAATCTTGCCCATCTAGAGCATACAAAAATTTCATTGAGAATCGTAATGTCATAGCTATAAAAGATGCATGTAAATTAAAAAATAGAAATAAAATTTATAAATTATGTCAAATCGATGAATCCGTCAGGAAGGCCACTAAATTATAATAACATTTGTGTATTAACATTTTGCGTAATTTAACTTTAAATAGATTTGTAGGTAATTTCTTTAAATCATTGGGTATCTTATTATACAGGGTGTAACGTAAAGGGTATATGAAGCCGAAGGGAGGGTGTTCAGTATCGGTAGTGTAACACTTGTACTTATATACAAATAAATGTATAAATGTAAAGCATCTACGTCCTACCTAACTGACCTACCCTAACATAAATATATAAATTGGCCTGGCGTGATCGTCTAGTTCTAACTATCCTAAAGGACCCATTACGTTGTGTTTATTAATTCCGTAGATAATAATGTTTATTGTTAAGACTGTAGTTATCAGAAATGGTTAAAAATAACGAAAACCTGCAGAGAAACGTAAATACACACACACACAAAATCAAATAAGGAATGAAATGAGAGTCACAAAATAATAGAGTTCGATATTAAGCGTCACATGCTACTTAGCTGAGCTATAATTCCCGCGGAATGTTGCACGATGTGAGGCTCAGCAGCGCCTCGTACCAGCGGCTCGTTTTTCTCTCTTCATGGCCACATAATACACACACAACACTTTCACTTCTTATACTAATATAACACATGATACATACACAAATACATAAACTATACATGATCACAACTCTTGTTGATACAGCTTCAATCTCTCGTACGACTTTGACAACCTCCTAGACATGACTCGACACAAGGAACCATTGGATTTAAGATCATAAGATCTTAGAATTGGGAACCTAATCGACGTGACATCTCGGGCTCCCAGCACACCTAACACCCGAGCCACCATATGGACTATGTTGGGGTCCCCCGCCCCAGTCTCATATGCCAACAAATCCTTTAGTGTTTACGACCTAACAACGATCCTACTCTAGCTAACTATCAAACCTTCGACTACATACCGATCTACACAATAACATACGTCTCTCATAAAACCCCCGTGCCCTAATAGTCCTAGTCTTTGTTTTCTGTTCCGATTAATATTCGAACGCGCGACGCGGATGCCTACGTACTTGTGGGAGAGCATTAACGATTACGGCGCGGCTACCCCTACATCGCGACGCGGTTGTCAGTCCAGCTCCAGTTTGACCCGGTCAGCCGTAAGGGAGCTGTACTGTCCCCCCGGTAGTGGTGAGTTCCTAGCGCATCAACAGGCCTATCCGGAGACCCTGGTGTTCACCCCCGCCCTGCTGGCAAGAGACCTAGGTAACCGAACTCTGTTCTGCCGCTAGTCTAGGCCCGTCGCGTGTGTCATCTAGTGCGTGAAGCTCGTGTATAAACCCAACGCAAATGTTGCAATATCCTGTACTGAACAAAAGGTACATACAACGTTATTACGACGGCGTAACGACGTTTTATCAAGGGGAAGTGGGGTATATAAGTTTTGTTATAGTTAGAAGGTAGTTTTGGCCTTGTGATAGAGACCATCCATCGGTGCGCTATTATTTCGGCGATTAAAAATAAGTTTTCGCGACCTATTAGTTTCGGTCGGCCACTATCCATCGGTGCGCTATTATTTCAGCGATTGAAAATATGTTTTCGCGACCTATGAGTTTCGGTCGGCCACTTCATTTTGTAGTATTAAAGGTATTGTAGTAATGTTTCTCGACCTATTCGTGTCGGTCGGCCACTATAACTTCCATCGACCTAGTTAGTGTCGGTCGGCCACTTCATATCGTAGTATTAAAGGTATTGTAGTAATGATTATCGACCTATTAGTGTCGGTCGGCCACTATAACTTTCATCGACCTAGTTAGTGTCGGTCGGCCACTTCGTATCGTAGTATTAAAGGTATTGTAGTAATGATTCTTGACCTATTAGTGTCGGTCTGCCACTATAATAATATAGAAATTAAATTGTAGTAAAGATTATCGACCTATTAGTGTCGGTCTGCCACTATAATAATAAAAAAATTAAATTGTAGTAAAGATTATCGACCTATTAGTGTCGGTCGGCCACGTAAACATTCAGACATTCAGTCATAGTAAATAAAACCAATAATGGTAGATAATTTTCACGACCTAGTTAGTATCGGTCGGCCACTTCATAACATAGTAATTAAATCCATAGTGATAGGTGCAGTGCAATATCGCACATTGTCGATGAGATTGTGATGAATATCGAAGTAAATCCTTTGTAGGATAACAGTAGTTGAGATAAATAATTGACGGATGATTACATCCAAAATGAAGCGCACTGCGCATAGTTTTGCGTAGGTATATTATGAAGTGTAGAGTGGTTAAAGTTTGTTGTGGGGATGAAAATTAAATGTAGAGAAGAATGATGGTCAAGTAGTCCAGTGTCATCTAATTTATAGCCATTCACTCTCACTCCTATATTAGCCTAATAGATAATTGATTATTATGAAATTCTACCCAACGAAATGTGGGGTGGGCGAAGCTCGTACACTGAAAGGAACCATGGAGTCTACCCATTTTCTTATCAGTCAAATACCGTGAGAAAAACAACGTAGGCTACGCCGGACACGAAGCTGCCGCTGTCCGGAACCGCAGAGACCGCATCTCACTCCGAGTTAACTGAAATGAGATAACATTCAGTTAGCACTTGTATTTCACTGACACTGATTATATTTAGAGCTATGACGAGCCCTCACTGTCACTTAATCCCACATTTATTTGAATGTCCAATCGCGCCCCTACTCTAAGTTAATTCCACTGACTTTCCTAACTGAAGTTTCCGGAAGTCTAGTTCCAGATTTTACCAGTTGCGTCGGCGGCCCGCGGGTGACTGTCCCTAATTCAAATCCCTACTCTCTAGTTTTGGTTGGCAACGCCCTACAACTCTAAGAATTCTCAGCCCTTGAACACAGTATTTCTTTGTAAGTGACCCAATTCGAAAGAATTGTTTTTTATAATAACTTGGCCTCCCATCACACTGTCGTGTAACCCTTACGACGCGGACCTCCGAATTCGCTCCGAACAGGTACAGTTTGTCTGTAATTTGTTCCCAAACATTATGGTATTTACATATGATATTGATTGACCATCTATTGTAGTCATATTTGTTCGGAGAAACACCATCATACACATAGTAATTAGCCATTTAGGCATTCACTGCCTCAGTTGTAATCATACTGTGAATATTTTTAGTTATAAGTTGCAACAACATTATTTGCAATCTATCCTGAGGATAAACTTGACATAATCTTCTTCCAATAAGATTTTGATATTTCCATACAAAATAATTGCAATAAAACCCCGCTACGGTGTGATGTGGTCCCAAGGTGCTTTAGCTCAGTGCCAAACATCAACACCAGTGTACTTTAGGCGACACACTCTTGAGAATTGTTTGGGTTTTGTTTCTCTAGCGTCGATAACGATTTTACAAAATTAAGGTGGCAGTCTTCATCCGCTAAACTAACAATATTATAATTGTGAACTTTATGTATAGTCAGCTAAGGCTTGCACTATGAACATAAGCTAAAGATGAGTGCAAATAATTAATTTTTAACGTGGTCAGCTCGGCGTCAGTCGCACGCTTTCAAGAGGTTCAAAATATTCCACTGTTTTTTGAGTAAAATGTTAGACAGAGAAAGCATGCAAGCTTTGGATATTGTAAGCCCCGTGTCTGAGAGAAATAGATGTTGTGGGTGGCAGCCAACGCCAGATGCTGTAAAGACATTATACTCCTTATGTGACTCCGGTAAAGCTTCGGCCCACATTCCAATCGCTTATCGATGACGTTCTAAAAATAGAACAGGCACAATGAATGCTGTGTCGCTTGACTCTTTCAATTACTGAATTTTGGTGAATACAGGATAAGTACAGTACAGTGTGTAAGAAATGTAATGATAATATATAGACAGTTAATATATATAAATAAATATATGGAATGAGCACTATGTGTACATAGTGAACGTTACAGAACGCCCCTTGATTTTAGAAATTTTTGTTTGACCGAAGGGAAGACGAAAATTGAAGAAATCACAAACAAAAGTGAGATTCATTTAAATTATAATATCGAGTTCCAATTGGAATCTGATTTGAATGTAGTGGCTTGTATACCATTTTCCAATAAATATCCGATAGGCGATTTCTGCCCAATGGAACGTCACTCAAGCCAACTACCACGCCCCTAATCCTTTAGCAGTGTTGTAACCTTATTAGAAATCTGCAATCCTTATTGCACTCAAATTACCGTCAAAAATAATTTGTTGTAAAATAAGACTACTAGCGTAGAATAAAAGCACTGGATTGTCCTCAGGATCGAGTTCCAAATATAATATCAATTCAAAACTATTTCAGGAAAACATTGGAAAATCTCAAGCTTCTCAAGATATTAGTATTAGTAGTCCTGCAATTCCTTACAGCTTAACAGATGATTGGCAATGATAGGTCGCCCCTATTCCAAAATAACATAGGTCAGTCGTTAGGTAATATCTACCTGACTAACCATATTCACTGCTGGAGACCTATCAGACATTCACTCAAACATGCTTTAATTTGTCCTCAAAAAAAATTAAAACTGAAAACCTTTACCTATTTCTACATAAATATTTATTTTGCAAATTTTTGATATTATTTTGTTGTCAAATAACTTAAATGAGCTTTAAGTTAAATACTACGAAACACGAAGATACAATATCTGTTATCATCGCATTCCTATGAGGTCAATGAACCGCTCGCAAGCACTTAATCAGCAGTTGCACTCAGCTGATGGTGTTGACAAAAAATGAGGGAATCCCTTTTTCTCTGGGAGTTCATTGAACGCCCCTAGACACTTGACACGTTGACTCGCATTTTTTTATGCCATGTGTTTCAACGATATCTATCGGCTGTTTGGTTATTAGCAATTTTGCCACATGTAATTCAATCAAAAGTATTTGTTTATTAGAGTTACAAGTATCTATACGACACCAACAGTTCAATTTGGTCAACAAGACTCGATTTCAATTCGCGCGATAATGTGTGCAATTTTCTTCTTCGAGCTAATAATTTCATTACGGACGAAAGTGTGAAACACTCGCAGAACAAAACTGAAAAATAACACAACAAAATAATATCAAAATTAGATTAATTAGTTACCTATCGAAAATAACTAGGGGATAATACAATCGCACAACAACTCGTAAAATGAACCATTTTCCGTGAAGAAGATAGAAGAAGATAATTGCACATAAGTACCATTATATAATTTTATTAGCAAGTTACATCTTACGAAACTTTTGCCATTTTTGACGTATGATGGTCAACTAGTTTTTATACGACATCAGTTTGTCTAGGCTTAAATTTTTTTTTATTTAATAGCCTGCAATGTCCCACTGCTGGTCAAAGGCCTCCCCTCAAAGCCATTAAAAGAATTTGATGATAATAATAAAAAATGTTTTCTACAACTTAGGGCGCTGCGACTCTTAAAATTTTAAGCAAAAATGACACAGCGCTGAACACGTCTGTGATCCACTCGTCATGTGAAACGATCTGTTTAAAGAAACAGATGTCACAAAAAATTGACCCGATTGTGTACAAAAAACCAGGTAGAGAGGCACGCAAGCAAGCGTGCCCGAGCAGTTCATGGCGCGACCCTTTTTTGTGTATTGGCCGGATCTTTATTTACGTATGCGTCGCACTATGGCGGGAGGCTCGACTGAAGATCCACCGCGAGGTCAAGTGCGGATTAAAATTTTGTAACCTTCTAGAGTTGATACTAATATTCTAAATATTGCTTCCTACGCTGTGTTTTGAAGGATACTAAGATTTTTAAATTAACATGATTTGATTGTAGTATCTCAGGTTCTTTTATATGCGTAACTGAATCAAAATTGATTCAGTTTTTAATGACGCAGATTCATGGTCACGGCTCCAACTGTAACACTTGTACTTATATACAAATAAATGTATAAATGTAAAGCATCTACGTCCTACCTAACTGACCTACCCTAACATAAATATATAAATTGGCCTGGCGTGATCGTCTAGTTCTAACTATCCTAAAGGACCCATTACGTTGTGTTTATTAATTCCGTAGATAATAATGTTTATTGTTAAGACTGTAGTTATCAGAAATGGTTAAAAATAACGAAAACCTGCAGAGAAACGTAAATACACACACACACAAAATCAAATAAGGAATGAAATGAGAGTCACAAAATAATAGAGTTCGATATTAAGCGTCACATGCTACTTAGCTGAGCTATAATTCCCGCGGAATGTTGCACGATGTGAGGCTCAGCAGCGCCTCGTACCAGCGGCTCGTTTTTCTCTCTTCATGGCCACATAATACACACACAACACTTTCACTTCTTATACTAATATAACACATGATACATACACAAATACATAAACTATACATGATCACAACTCTTGTTGATACAGCTTCAATCTCTCGTACGACTTTGACAACCTCCTAGACATGACTCGACACAAGGAACCATTGGATTTAAGATCATAAGATCTTAGAATTGGGAACCTAATCGACGTGACATCTCGGGCTCCCAGCACACCTAACACCCGAGCCACCATATGGACTATGTTGGGGTCCCCCGCCCCAGTCTCATATGCCAACAAATCCTTTAGTGTTTACGACCTAACAACGATCCTACTCTAGCTAACTATCAAACCTTCGACTACATACCGATCTACACAATAACATACGTCTCTCATAAAACCCCCGTGCCCTAATAGTCCTAGTCTTTGTTTTCTGTTCCGATTAATATTCGAACGCGCGACGCGGATGCCTACGTACTTGTGGGAGAGCATTAACGATTACGGCGCGGCTACCCCTACATCGCGACGCGGTTGTCAGTCCAGCTCCAGTTTGACCCGGTCAGCCGTAAGGGAGCTGTACTGTCCCCCCGGTAGTGGTGAGTTCCTAGCGCATCAACAGGCCTATCCGGAGACCCTGGTGTTCACCCCCGCCCTGCTGGCAAGAGACCTAGGTAACCGAACTCTGTTCTGCCGCTAGTCTAGGCCCGTCGCGTGTGTCATCTAGTGCGTGAAGCTCGTGTATAAACCCAACGCAAATGTTGCAATATCCTGTACTGAACAAAAGGTACATACAACGTTATTACGACGGCGTAACGACGTTTTATCAAGGGGAAGTGGGGTATATAAGTTTTGTTATAGTTAGAAGGTAGTTTTGGCCTTGTGATAGAGACCATCCATCGGTGCGCTATTATTTCGGCGATTAAAAATAAGTTTTCGCGACCTATTAGTTTCGGTCGGCCACTATCCATCGGTGCGCTATTATTTCAGCGATTGAAAATATGTTTTCGCGACCTATGAGTTTCGGTCGGCCACTTCATTTTGTAGTATTAAAGGTATTGTAGTAATGTTTCTCGACCTATTCGTGTCGGTCGGCCACTATAACTTCCATCGACCTAGTTAGTGTCGGTCGGCCACTTCATATCGTAGTATTAAAGGTATTGTAGTAATGATTATCGACCTATTAGTGTCGGTCGGCCACTATAACTTTCATCGACCTAGTTAGTGTCGGTCGGCCACTTCGTATCGTAGTATTAAAGGTATTGTAGTAATGATTCTTGACCTATTAGTGTCGGTCTGCCACTATAATAATATAGAAATTAAATTGTAGTAAAGATTATCGACCTATTAGTGTCGGTCTGCCACTATAATAATAAAAAAATTAAATTGTAGTAAAGATTATCGACCTATTAGTGTCGGTCGGCCACGTAAACATTCAGACATTCAGTCATAGTAAATAAAACCAATAATGGTAGATAATTTTCACGACCTAGTTAGTATCGGTCGGCCACTTCATAACATAGTAATTAAATCCATAGTGATAGGTGCAGTGCAATATCGCACATTGTCGATGAGATTGTGATGAATATCGAAGTAAATCCTTTGTAGGATAACAGTAGTTGAGATAAATAATTGACGGATGATTACATCCAAAATGAAGCGCACTGCGCATAGTTTTGCGTAGGTATATTATGAAGTGTAGAGTGGTTAAAGTTTGTTGTGGGGATGAAAATTAAATGTAGAGAAGAATGATGGTCAAGTAGTCCAGTGTCATCTAATTTATAGCCATTCACTCTCACTCCTATATTAGCCTAATAGATAATTGATTATTATGAAATTCTACCCAACGAAATGTGGGGTGGGCGAAGCTCGTACACTGAAAGGAACCATGGAGTCTACCCATTTTCTTATCAGTCAAATACCGTGAGAAAAACAACGTAGGCTACGCCGGACACGAAGCTGCCGCTGTCCGGAACCGCAGAGACCGCATCTCACTCCGAGTTAACTGAAATGAGATAACATTCAGTTAGCACTTGTATTTCACTGACACTGATTATATTTAGAGCTATGACGAGCCCTCACTGTCACTTAATCCCACATTTATTTGAATGTCCAATCGCGCCCCTACTCTAAGTTAATTCCACTGACTTTCCTAACTGAAGTTTCCGGAAGTCTAGTTCCAGATTTTACCAGTTGCGTCGGCGGCCCGCGGGTGACTGTCCCTAATTCAAATCCCTACTCTCTAGTTTTGGTTGGCAACGCCCTACAACTCTAAGAATTCTCAGCCCTTGAACACAGTATTTCTTTGTAAGTGACCCAATTCGAAAGAATTGTTTTTTATAATAACTTGGCCTCCCATCACACTGTCGTGTAACCCTTACGACGCGGACCTCCGAATTCGCTCCGAACAGGTACAGTTTGTCTGTAATTTGTTCCCAAACATTATGGTATTTACATATGATATTGATTGACCATCTATTGTAGTCATATTTGTTCGGAGAAACACCATCATACACATAGTAATTAGCCATTTAGGCATTCACTGCCTCAGTTGTAATCATACTGTGAATATTTTTAGTTATAAGTTGCAACAACATTATTTGCAATCTATCCTGAGGATAAACTTGACATAATCTTCTTCCAATAAGATTTTGATATTTCCATACAAAATAATTGCAATAAAACCCCGCTACGGTGTGATGTGGTCCCAAGGTGCTTTAGCTCAGTGCCAAACATCAACACCAGTGTACTTTAGGCGACACACTCTTGAGAATTGTTTGGGTTTTGTTTCTCTAGCGTCGATAACGATTTTACAAAATTAAGGTGGCAGTCTTCATCCGCTAAACTAACAATATTATAATTGTGAACTTTATGTATAGTCAGCTAAGGCTTGCACTATGAACATAAGCTAAAGATGAGTGCAAATAATTAATTTTTAACGTGGTCAGCTCGGCGTCAGTCGCACGCTTTCAAGAGGTTCAAAATATTCCACTGTTTTTTGAGTAAAATGTTAGACAGAGAAAGCATGCAAGCTTTGGATATTGTAAGCCCCGTGTCTGAGAGAAATAGATGTTGTGGGTGGCAGCCAACGCCAGATGCTGTAAAGACATTATACTCCTTATGTGACTCCGGTAAAGCTTCGGCCCACATTCCAATCGCTTATCGATGACGTTCTAAAAATAGAACAGGCACAATGAATGCTGTGTCGCTTGACTCTTTCAATTACTGAATTTTGGTGAATACAGGATAAGTACAGTACAGTGTGTAAGAAATGTAATGATAATATATAGACAGTTAATATATATAAATAAATATATGGAATGAGCACTATGTGTACATAGTGAACGTTACAGTAGCTTAACAACTTTTGTTCTACGACTTTTCGATATTCGCGAATTTATTTTTTGACTTTTCATACATTTCGTACCGGTCAGCTGATCGATTTGTATGAGACATTCATCATCATCATCATCAGTCTATTTATATTGCCCCACTGCTCGGGCACAGACCTTCCCTTACATCGAGGGAGCTGGGGCCAAATCTACCACGCGGGCCCAGTGCCCAGTTTGTATGAGACATTAATTTATTTTTATTTTTTATTCGAAAAGTCGTAGAACAAAAGTTGTTCAGTTACAGATACTGAACACCCTCCCTTCGGCTTCATATACACTTTACGTTACACCCTGTATATTTCTGGGGACATATGTAGTACGCTTTTCCGCTTCAGCGATGTACTGTATTTAATGTTGAAATATACAGATTTTCTGCGTTATTAAAAAACATACAATTCCCACGAACGTTGAACATAAAATAAGTATAGATCACTCCAATAATGCCACGTACGTTTGTGAATATAAAATATATCGCTTGACAGAACAAGAAAATACTTTTAAGGGCGTTTCAGCCCCAAGGCGTATCTTACATAACTGGAATTTATTTTAAGTGAGTTGTCGATAAAAATTCAAATGGTGAACCAGAGACATTTTGTGTTAAGTACTTTGTAACAAAGAATATATTTTGTTACGTTTAAATTGTAGGTGCAGCCGATAACATCAAGTTCAAGACACGGGGAATATATGCAGTGACAATACAGTTTAAATTTAAATAGTTTTGTATAGGTTGATGTCCTGTCGCCTGTACATATTGTTCTTTTTAAAATATAATAACTGAACAGATATGAAACCATGATGATTAGTTCTTAGAACATGAACCAATATGAATGATAAATGGAGAAAAATTTTCATCACGACCGGGATTCGAACCCGGGACCTCGCCATTCCGTGGCACGCTCTATTCCAACAGAGCCATCGTGATTCGTATCCAGATCGTGAATTTTGTCTCCATATTCTCGTCTGAGGGACTGTAGCGACATCTATCCAGTAATAATTGTGCAATTACTCAAATTCATGTCTAGCATTGCAGTTAGAAATCATGTTTTTAATTGATGACGCGTTTAGATTTTCGTTTCGCATAGCGCATATGCAAGAAAATATGAAAAACATATGAACCAATATGAAAATTTTGTAGAATTTTTATCCGATTTTCACAGATATGACTCGTAAAAATTAGAGGCGATTCACGACTTGAGAGTATCTGTGGGGTCTTTAACGATTCTTATAGGATCCAATTAGTGAAAAGCACACCCATCATTCACAAGTGAACCATTTACAATAATTCTTCTCATATTATACAAGGTGATTGGAAATTCGATACATTCCTTGAAAGGGGTGATACTAGAGGTGGTTTGCAACAAATTAGGCCCTATTAACGAGAGGTCGAAAATGAGAAAAAAATTCAAACCTCGTGATTTATCATGACCTTTTATCATAATAATAATAATTTATTTGAAACAATTAATGTACACTCTGTACTTAAATAACTATGCTGGTCACTGGTTCTCAAACTAGGTCTAACCTGCATCTTGAGAACCAGTAATTCCCTGTTATACATGTATTTTTAAGGTAATCTCTACTTTATCAGCTTTCAGATAAGTATTATTTCAATGCTCAGAGTGGAGCAGTTTTTTAACATCAATTTTATTTTGTGAACAAGTAAATAAAATTAAAACTACCGTAACTCAGAAACCACTCACTTTCGACCCCTTGTTAATAGTGCCTAATTTGTTGCAAACAACTTATAGCATCACCCCTTTAAAAGAATGTATCGAATTTGCAATTAACCTGTAGACAACAATGTATACCTACAAGTATTCGTATCCTCCCAATGGAGATAATTATGACAAGGTATGAAATATGATACGAAAGAATATTGTAAGGATAGAGATTTATGAGGCTTCATTCTCAGCCAACCAAAAGAAACTAGTATATGACTTCCATGTTAAAGGTCAAAACATTCGTCATTCTCAAGTATAGAAAATATGAACACGATAAATATTTCTTGGGAAAAGTGAGATCCAGAGCTTTCTATACATAAATTATTATAACAAACGCTAGTTGGCAATCTTGATCTACTTTTTTCCATCCGAAAGCTGAATTTTGTATGAAATGGGAATTGGGAGATCTTGTCTTAAGATTTATCTTCGCGTCTCATAAAATATGTCGATGAAAAAATGGAACTGGCTCTTCTTGTCTAACCTTCTCTCTATCTAGGGAGACTTTATAATACATAGAATAGAATAGAAAACATTTATTTGACACACACACAGAGCACAGTACATAAGAGATACATAGAATAAAAATTACAATGAAAAGAGATACATAGTGCAGTGGTGTGGTGTCAAACAGGTCTCCAGCTCAGCATGTGCTGCAGTAATTGGACATTACTGCAGCGCTGGTTTTCAGTGGAGCCGCTGATGCAATGACGTACGGACACTGACATATTTAAGGCTTCGTTTTTTTCTATCGAGCGAAGTTTGTCCAATCGTGTATCGGTATTTATCAGTCTCTAAATATACACCCCAAGATTGCTATATATTTTTTTCATACGTTTAATTTTAGTAGTCCCGTAGCCTTCATAGAAAAACTGAAAATCCACACACACAGCCTTAAGGCTTCGTATGCGCATATTTTCAGTTTTTCTACGAAGGCTACGGCATTAACTACTAAAATTAAACGTCTGAAAAAAATATATAGCAATCTTGGGGTGTATATTTAGAGACTGATGAATACCGATACATGATTGGACAAACTTCGCTCTATAGAAAAAAAAATCGAAAACATAACATGTCTGTTAAAATGAAAATTATATTTGAACCGAAATAGTTATTCATACAAAATATATATCAAAATGTAGGGTACTAAATACTAGAACTTGTTTTAAAAAAAATTATATTTGTTGGCGTATTTTTATTTCCCTGCCAAAATTCAGCCAAAATTCATAAAAATACGAATATCGAGACACTGTGCCGTGCTCTTTACTCCGCCGTTGCATCTTGTGTCTCACTCTTGCTTTTGACAACCATATAGCGACTTAATGCAATGCTAGTTACTATGTCGAGACAAGACTGCTGGAGAATGGTATTAGTACAAAATCATTTATTCAATTGACCAAAATTATAGTGCAAACTCTGAAAACATACAGTGCTACTATGTAATAGGTTAAGTTGATTTTTGTCTTATTTTTATTTCTCTGCATATATCTCTGCAGGTACCTACATTTTTAAATGATGAAAATTTTCTAGCCGTGGGCAGGACTTGAACCTGCGACCTTGTCATTCCGTGACACGCTCTTAACAACTGAGCCACCACAGGCCACGCCACGCCCACCGAAAATCTTCATCGCTATATACATACTTAAAGAGTATGTTACGCAATTCCATCTATCGGACAGTAGTAGTATTATTCCGACCACCATGTCTAACATTCGTATTAGTATTGTTTCTAATACGATTTTCTTCTTAACACCAAAGAATTCGTAACACAAATAATTTCCTTTACAAAGAATGACTTATGTTAGTTATCCTACAAATCCTGTCAGCTTTTCTATTTTCCGAGATAAACTGAGGTGGGTACTACCAATTTTTTATTTTTATGTGTCACGAAAAACCTTTGGAGGATTGAAACCGCCCCCGCACTTTCTCTTCTACCTAAATTTTCCTTGACAACGTCTGATTTTCGTCGTGATTTCTTTTCATCCAGCATTTTAAGGAGCCGTGCTTTGATTCATTGGAGTATGTGATTGAATGAGTTTCAATCAAAATCAATTATGGTTATAAAATCCGGAATATTTCAAATTTCAACCTATAGGAAAACTTGAAATTGGTATTATAAAAAAGTGTCAACGACATTGATGGAATACTTGAGGGATTTTTGATATGGGTTTATAACGGATCGGGAAAATAATGAGGATCGATATATTTCACTGGGACTCTTGATAATATGCTTTGGAATTGCATTGTTTAGTTTCTACCGGCTTATAAGAAAATTGTATCATCTTTCCATCTCATCTGTGGTCTTCCCACTGGTCTTTTCTGTTCCCAGGGTCTCCAATCAAGAACGGTTCTACACAAGTGCGTCGCCAAGTTAGAAAAACATCCAGCCAAATGCAAAGCACCCAAAGTCCTTAGTCAGGAACCGGGAAGGCGATGAGGCGAGAGCGAGCGAGGAGAGGAGATTACCTACGCGGTATCCGAGCCCGACTACCTATTGTCTCTCCTATTCCGTCCACGCTGCCGCGTCGTCGCTTGTTCTCACACACATCTGTTAATTTTTATTACAGGGAGGCGGTCGAGGGAATCTTCATTGAAACGTGGTTAGTGGTCATAATAGATGGCTTAAGTAATAGCTAACAAAAACCGCAGACACGAGATGAAATACCTGTAATAGTTGAGGACCTGCGCAAACACTCCAGTTCACGTCGTGGTAGTACTCATTGATATTACACCTAAGATTATATTATACATAACCGACAAGGATGAAGCAAGTATCTTAGGTAGTAGACAAGACATTGATCAGATACCTGTAGTAGTTGAGGGCCTGTGCGAAGACTCCAGGGTACCGGTCGAAATAGTACTTATTAAGAATAATGAATGATTGAAGGTTAAAGATCATATTATAAGAGCGCAAGAAAGTCATCTTTGGTTGTAAACAAGACGTTCATGAGGTACCTGTAATAATTGAGGACCTGCGCGAAGACTCCAGGGTGCCGATCGAAGAAGTACTCGTTGAGCACCGGGTCGTAGTTGGCGAGCGCCTCGGTCAAGCGCGAGAGGCGCGTCGCGGGGATCTTCTTCAATGTCGCCTTGTAGGTCTCGTGGCGGATGCCCCCGACGTTGAGAACCACTCGGTTCTCGGCATCCATGTTGAGGAGATTCATTTCTGTGGGCAAAATAGATAGTAAGAAATTTGTACTTGATCTGTAGTAATCTGTACCGAGATAATCCAGGAATTCAGGGCAGAACATGGAAACTATTGTCAGTAGGTTACATTTTGCAGCAAAACTTAATAGTAGATAAGTATTTATGTAATTTTAGGACTTTTCAAAGATAAATGGAATTTACGTGTCTCTGTTAGATATAATAAGAAACCAGTATATCCGCCAGAAGACAAAAGTGATTGACATTGCTCATAGAATCAGTAAACTGTTTACTTTACTGATCCAAAGGTTGTATAATATCTTGGTAAATCTCCACGACATCCCAATGATTTATTAATTTATTTTAATAATGTACTCGACAGTTCGTCATTTGCCAATGTCACGTTACAGAAAATTCAATATAATAATATTATTATATCTTCCTCCAGAGGAGTCGCAGTAGCGTCTTCACCATGGGTAGCCGCGTCTTCATGTCTTCATCCAGAGGAGTCACCGTAGCGTTCTGGACGAAGCAGCTCGACAGTCACGTTCACTCCCGAGCTTGTAGCGGGACTCTTGATAAAAGCTTGAAACTTCAGATCTTGCTCAAATTATCCAATAAATTCACCATACTGTCATTCGCGAACGTTTTCTGATTAATTTAACGTGATATTAAACACAAAATAACCACTGTAAACAGTAAAATAAAAGTTATCAAATATCTTGCAACCGTCGTTTCCCGCCATTTCCAAGACAACCTCATCCCAATGATATTCTCCTAAATAGTATTAAGCCTACTTAAAATTATAATCTGTTATACTTTCTAGCAATTGCACAGATATAGACACAAAGTCTACCATAGAGACCTTGTCATAAGATACTTTCCTAAAGGGTGTAGCTGAGTAACCAGTAAAGTGGCAATCCACTCAATTGGATCAAAGCCAACCGCACTTACGAGCGTACTTACGTGTGAGCTGCGTAAAACCGAGGATGCTGTTTTTTCATTTCGGTACAAGATTAGCTACACGTGACAGAAGTTATTGCCTTGATATCTTGCTCATCTACTTTATATCAATCTGCTTAGATATTAATTAGATAAAAAAGGGAATTACTAATCGTGGAGACGATGGGTCCGTGGTCGTCCGACACTAAAAAATTTATAAAAGAAATATCCATTCGACTGGTCCTCGCCTCGGGGGACTTCAGAGCTGGGGAGTATTTTGCCCAGCGCCTGAGCCTCGCTATACAGCGGGGTAATGCGGCCAGTGCGCTGGGCTGGGACGGGCCTTGACGAGGTGTAGTGCTGGCTAGATATATTTTTTATATAATATGTCATTTTTATAAACAGTTGTACGTATAGAAATAAAGTAACTCTTGATATTATTCATTACTAATACTACTAATTATAGAAATTTGCCTTTGACAGATATGGTGTCTTTGTTACTTACTGGTGATCTCCTCTCTCCCCTGCAGCGCAAACGTTACACTGCTATGGAGATCGGCTCTGTCCCCTGCGCCACATCACCTCAATGTAATCGCCCTCGAGTCTGCTCAACTTCGCGTGCGGGATCATTGCTGGTGGGGGAGGCGCGAATCCTGCAGAAGAAACATTCCAGTTAGTCAGAATTTGACTTACGCATTATTCAGCTCGGTGAATAAATTAGAACATGATGAAAAAATTCTTGCCGTGGGCAGGACTTGAACCTGCGACCTTGTCATTCCGTGATACGCTCTTACAACAGGCCACGCCACGCCCACCGAAAATCTTCATCGCTTTATACATACTTAAAGGGTATGTTACGCAATTCCGATAGATGGAATTGCGATGGAATATATGTTTATAGGAGATCAATGGATGACTCATATTTAATTTTTAGTTACACAGTCTGCCTTCTAAAAATGTCCAAGCGCAAAGAAGATCCAAACGGATGAATGGACCCTCATTTGCTTTATTGGACATTATTTGAACGTTAACAATGGACTCTTATTTGACGTTAACAATGGACCCTTATTTGGACGTTTTTTATATTGTTTTAGTAAGACCTTTGTGTATCTAGTTGTTTATAGGAGATCAATGGCTGCTAATCATATACCTAGCTTAACGTCACTTCTGTTAAACCATATTTTTGTCACTTTCACCCTTCAACTCTGTAACACTTTGGACTTTGTACCGTTCTTATTGTCTGGGGCATAAGAGTTGTAATCTTACTGCAAGTGTTACAATTGATCCGCTGTCGGCGGTACCTACCTTACCTACGTATTATTTGTAATAACGATTGGAAAATTAAACCCCCCTCATTTGCTTTATTGGACATTATTTGGACGTTAACAATGGACCCTTATAGGACGTTTTTTAAATTGTTTTAGTAAGACCTTTGTATGTCTAGTTGTTTATAGGTGATCAATGGAGTCCACACGTGACCAAAATGCTGGCCTGTATTTCGCCCAAAGGATCAGCCTAGCGATCCAGAGGGGAAATGCCGCCAGCATTTTGGGCACGTTGCCGGACAACGGGGATCGGTTGAACTATCTGTAATGCTAAGTCATTCAGATAGTTCAACCGACCTATTGTACATATAGTTTAGTTTATATATATTTTTTTAGGTTAATATTATAATAGTTATTTAGAATTTTTATTATTGTTATATGGAATAAATGAGGCATGGAGTCATCCCATTATTTTGAGCATCTTGTCTTTGCAACTTAGCATTTGCCGCAAGCAAACGGTCGTAAAGCGAACAGCTTGGAAACGTGACCGTGACACGACGACTAAATGAAGCGGCTATTTTCATTCGTTCCCACACCGTAGTGAGGTATCGATTAAACGGAGTGGTGCGGTTACGGGCGGACGGCTTTACGGCATTTTGTTAGCAAACAAATGATAGATGGACGAAATGGGAATATATTAGACATTCTGATAAGAAGTGATGAACTTTAAGACGGGTCAGAACCCATTGGTCCCCTAATATTCGTCCCCCGGAATAAAAGTTGTAGATTCGGCCCCTATATAGGTGCCCATTGGTCCCCCGGCAGGAGACGAGGCAATATTAACTTATTTTTAAGGTACCTACTCGTCCCCTGCTCAGTCTTCGGCACCTGCTCAGGTACTTTTTGGTTCCCTCATAGACAACCAGACATATTTTTACATAAATAGCGCTGACACAGTACATTTGTGAACAAAACTTTAACGAAATTAATTAAAAAATATGTAGACACCTGATAAGAGTCACTGTTGTCCAGTTGCGAGTACACGTTGAAAACGATCGTACAAGTTAAGCAACGATGGACGAGGTCAGGACCTGGATGGGTGACCGCTAGTGACATTTTCATCTGAGCCTCTTCGTGCCTCGGAGAGCACGTTAAGCAGTTGGTCCCGGTTGCTGTCGGCAGCAGTCGTCAGGCCACGTCAGAGGCCTAAGGGCGGCCTAAATAACTCTGACAAATAGGTTTGGTCACTAAACCACACGAGAAAAGAAGAAGGGTCACTGTTGCATAGAGTCCACGTTCAACTTTAAGTCGCGTTTATCGCTACGAACCCTGAATGGGAATTTTGGCAAAAAATATTACACATCAACTCAAAATGTTACCTAATGAAAATACATCTTAAATAAGTTTTTCGATGGAGTTTATATAGAATTAGTAAGATTCTTTATCAGAGTCCTGTTTCCAGATTTCAAACTGATTTCAATTCTGTTAGCCTTCAATTTAAGTCAATTTTGTAAAAATAACTAAAATGATTAATTTGTCAAAACTTTTCAACATTCTTATGGTAAAAGGATTGTCCAAATTCACTTTCCATTTAAGAGCCTTCCATAAGCCAACTAGCGCCGCCAGTCTTAAAAAAATAATATCTTCCAATATAAATTTACTACGATAAATACTATTTTTTAAATGCTTATTTATAACGTGATTCAATGGCGGTAAGTTGTAGTTCGCATAACTTTGCTACAACTTAGCTTGTCGCAATTATGCCATGTATTGTATATTGAAAAATAGTCTTCAAATTCATCCTAATAAACATTTTGTAAATAGCTTTTTTAATAAAATTTATTAAATTGGAAGAGAGAGTTAGTTAGAGAAGTTATTTTTTTCAAGATTGGCGGTTAGAAGGCTCGTTGGCGCATGGAAGGCTCTTAATCTGTAAATATATGGACGGAAGTAAAGTGCCACATCACAAAACTTCAAAGCCATAAGATGCAAAAAAGTTTCTAACAGGAAAATGTGCCCTGCATTACGGACTTTAAAAGCAGGACACCCAAGCAATTTGCGGACGCCGGGACGCCCTATTTTTCCTGAAATTTCTTAGAAACTTTCACGTAGGCAGCGACATAATCAAGGAATGCCCTTTAGAGTAAGCCTATTACATGGTAGTTATTATTATTGACATTGAATATATTATATTATAATAGATCTGTCGGGGCGGCTCGTGGAGTCCACACGTGACCAAAATGCTGGCCTGTATTTCGATTAGCTTGGCTATTCAGAGGGGAAATGCCGCCAGCATTTTGGGCACGTTGCCGGACAGCGGGGATCGGTTGAACTATCTGTAATGCAAGCCATTCAGATAGTTCAATCGACCTATTTTGTACATAAAGTTTTATTTTAGTTTAGTTATATTTCAGTAAGTACTTTTATTTTTAGTTTAACATTGAATATTAATTTATAATTATTATATGACATCTTGTCACGGAATGAGAAGACCGCAGGTTCAAGTCCTGCCCACGGCAAGAATTTTTTCATCATGTTCTAATTTATTCACCGAGCATGGATAATGCGTAATTAACCGATTACTAAAATTATTTTACTAGTAGATAATAGTCCTATTCCATACATTTGACGAAAAATGTACGTTCAATTTTTATGACTGTCATCTTTTATACTATGTTTCGAGCAAATAAACTGATTTCATAATACTTTAGTGATAGACTCTAAGTAATGTCGTTGGACTAACTCTTAGATATAAGTGTCACTTTATAGAATTTTAGGTCAAAATCAAATTACTTATTAGTCTTATTGTATTTAGGCTAGATCGTAATGTGAATAAAGTGTCATACTATGGCAATTAATTTAATATAAAAAAAAATTAGGCTCTCTCCATAGAGCTCGGCGAAATTTTTTCCTTCATGTTAGTCAGCGATAAAAATGTCCCGCCTTATCTTGGCATCTTGATTAAGTAAGTTTGAAGCAGGGTTTTTGATGTTATTTTGGGGGTGAATTAAAGGGAAAATGGAGGTAAGCCTAATTTAATTACAGTTTTTGTTTTAAACGAGTTTCAAACAGTCAATAAGCTTAGGTTGTTCATTATTCTACTCGTTTTCGCAAACAAAACACAATGTAGGTGTTTCTACCACATTGATCTCCTATAAATAACTAGATACACAAAGGTCTAAAATAAATAATTTATTGCAAAAAAACTAACTACTGCAAAATAAAACTAACTTAATATCTAAAAAAAAAATACCTATGAAATAAAACTATAAACTAAAGAACGAACACGTCGTCGAGGTCCCCGTTCTGTGGCATGGTGCCCAGGACGCTGGCAGCATTTCCTCGCTGTATGGCAATACTTAAACGCTGAGCGAGGTAGCTGCCAGCTCTGGGATCACCCGAGATGTGGACCAACCGGGTAGACAGCTCGTGGATGATATCTTTTGAGTCTGTCGACCATGGGCCCATTGTTTCTACAGCAAACGCCGCAAACTCATGATGTGGAGTCAGTCGTGAGTATTTGCGGCGCTTGAGTATTTGCGCCTGTTCCGCAGCAGCACCGGCCTTATGAGAAGTACCCTGGATATGAGACGGGGCGAGAGTATCTACACAAGTCGCGTCCCATACCAGGGTCCTTCCCAGGCGCCATGGTATCAATGTTGCGCCATCAGACCTCTTTCCGTCGTCTCTCAGCAGACCGCGTGGCTCCAATGTGGCCGGCACGGCCGCGGTAACGAGAGCACGACGGATGAGGTCGTTGATGGCACCGTGGCGGTACAGTCGGCCGGCGCTCCTCGTACATGAAAGCCCATGGCGTCCCAGTTCGTCCACATCTCGTCCACAAATACAGCGATAAGGCTCGCACACCCTTGCTCCGAGACGAAGGCAAATGGCTATGCGTAGATGGGTGGGGTCCATCACCGTGCCAAGGTTGACAGAGGGTAGGGCATGCAGCCACTGTCCGGACTCCTTCTCCGAAACAGCAAGAAGACGTGCTCGATCCGTGCTGTCTGTACAATTGTTAGATAGGGTGTTATGTATAAGTTTTATCCCCGGCAGGTCCCACAGGCGCTGACTTCTCACCTCCATGGGGGCGTCCTCGTCTGGGTAAGCAGTGTTCCAGGCCAACTTGGCCTCCTCATGGCACGGTACCTGAACATCATCTGAGCTTGTTGCATTGAGGATCTCAGTGATGAGGGCATTTGCGCCATGAACGGAGGACAGGAAGGCCGGGAGGGCTATGCTAGATGTAGTGCGTATTCCCAACCCGCCAAATCTAATAGGGAGAACTGCCTGAGCCCAAGAGCTATCGTTGAAATTAATATTGAGGATATTGGTGACTGTAGTGCGTAATAGAGAGTCCACAGCGTCGGTGGTTTGTGGGAATTTCCAAATGGGACAGCATCGGAGTAAATATGTAAATTTAGGCGTAAAAAGACAGAGGCGTAGGATGAAAATAGCACAATGTGGTTTAATTTCTAGAAGGCGGTGTGACATTTGATTAAAAAGTTGTAATTTTGAATTAACGGAGGGGGTGATTGCATCCTCGAATATGGGAGCACCGAGAAGCGTGAGGGAATCTTTTGTGTGAATAGATATATTAGGTGAGAGTGCATCGAAACTTGACAAAATTTTTGAACGGTCGCTTCCGGCAACAGAATTTGGAATAAAAATTTCGCACTTGTCAAAATTAAGTGTAAGACCTATTTCTGTAAAACGTTGGATTATGGTTTGAAGATCCCCCAGTACCGTAGAAGCTTCCCCTCCCAAAGAGCCATCATCTAAGTACCAAAGGTTGAATGTAGAATTTAGATTAGATATTATAGGGTGTATAGCCAGACTAAAAATAGCTGGACCGAGCGGATCTCCTTGTTGACACCCATGACATACATGATAAAATTTTTTCTTCGCCAAAAAGTAACTTTGACGAGGTACCATAACACTGCCACATGTAGTCGTAAATTTCGGGTACTTCTTTTTTAATTTCCTTCAGTAATACACCCCGATCTACTGAGTTAAACGCATTTTTCACATCTATTTTTATAAAAACGTCTAAAACAATTTAAAAACGTCCAAATAAGGGTCCATTGTTAACGTCCAAATAATGTCCAATAAAGCAAATGAATTATTATATAAAAACGGATTAATTTTTACATTTATTCGTTATCTTGTACAACTTGCGGTTGATGGTGGGGCAGAATCTGGCATTGTCATTTCTTCCAAGAAACGCTATTTCAAATGGCTGGCATAGTACGTAATTACCTACAAGTTAACTTGAACTAAGTTGTACAAGACACCACGTAAAAAGTTAAAACTTGTTAGCGTCAACTTGAATACTAAGTAAACGAATAAAGGCTTGTTCAACTAACTTGACTCAAGTGGGTGTTAGTGGATTTCAAACAAGCCTTTAGAACGTAATGAAGTACAGTGTTTGAGTGAAATACTATTAAATTAACGGGAATTCTCAGAATATAACCAGTTCACTGTTTTATTACTATTGTATAAGTAGCTACATCTATAACAAGATAATGTCAGGCTGAAAATGACATTGCCACATTTTAATGGAGCTTTGCCCCACCTTTGGTCACCTACGTGACCATTGAAGCTCATAGATCATTTTGTTGGGGACTTATTACAGGTTTCATATTGCATAATCATAATCAGTAGGAGTTGCGGGAGTAGTAGAAAATGATAACAAAGACAATGAATAATTCGCTTCGATTTCTTACTATTTTCTGAATTCTTAATTAAGCTGTTTTTTCGACTCGCAACTTGTACAAAACTTTATTTTAAATCAATAATTTTAATAAAAAACGAAGAAATTTTAAATTTATTCGTTATATTGTTCATCATGCGTTGATGGTGATGAATTAAGAATTCAGCAAATAGTAAGAAATCGAAGCGAAATATTCATTGTTTTTGTTATCCTTCTATAGGAGTTGCGAGAGTAGTAGAAAATGATACTGACTATGATTATGCAATATGAAACCTGTAATAAATCCCCAACAAAATTATAGATAAAGCTTAAATGATCACGTAGTTTTGTAGGTGGGGCAAAGCTCCATTGAAATGTGGCAATGTCTTTTATGGTACCGATTGATTGATAGGGCTTTACATCGACCTCTACTCCAATAAATTGTGAATTAAGTAACGTCATTAATCATCTTTCAGGAAGCTCTCGAAGTGAGACGAGGGTGAAATCTGGATTTAGAAACTTTGACACTGGTTTTGTGGAGCTATTACTTATCTGTCCCTTCAAGTCTGCGGATTACGGAGATATTTTCCCATCATCATCAGTCTATTCATATTGCCCCACTGCTCGGGCACAGACCTTCCCTTACATCGATGAAGCTGCGGCCATAAATCATGGCATAAAACAAAATCTTATTTTATCTATTTTAGTGTTACACTCTCAAAATTGAGCTCGGTGGCTCAGTGGTTGGGTCAACGGACTTGAGATGTCCCAGGTCGATTCCATTTGCATTTGTCCGATTGCATTGACGTAGAAGGTTGATTTTTTCACAACTGCATGAGGTTGCAGACCTGAGTATTTGATATTAATTTCAACTTGATACGTCCACGCGTTTCTGAGATATAGGTAAGACAGACGGACAACAAAGTGATCTTATAAGTTTTTTTTTTCTCTTGAATTCCGGAATCCTAAAAATCATAGATTATTCCTCTTAATCTTTTTTATATTCTTATCAACTCTTGTGTATAATACTGACATTAAAACCCCGAATAATACGTATATTTCAAACAGGCCCGAGCCATTTTCTGAACATCCGCATTACAATATACAATGGTATCAACACAATGCAGCGAACAAAGGCCGTATTTAGAGCGATATCTTTCAACTTCAACCTCACTATAGAAATATCTACGCCTTCAGACAGGCCACGGCTTTGGTTGACACAAAAGGCCTGACAATTTCTAGATAGTATTTAGCTAGAAACAGAACAAGATTTTTTTGTTTGTAAATTTATCAAATTACATCAAAATAACCCACCATAGGTTAAGTAAAATGTCACAAATTTCGAGATAGGTATTTAGGTAATTTTGTATATTTTTAAAATGACAATGCCAGATTCTGCCCCACCATCAACCGCATGATGTACAAGATAACGGATAAATGTAAAAATATCTCCGTTTTTATTATTAAAATTATTGGCTTAAAATAAAGTTTTGTACAAGTTGCGATTCGAAAAAAACAGCTTAATTAAGAATTCATAAAATAGTTAGAAATCGAAGCGATTTATTCATTGTTTTTGTTATTCTTCTATAGGAGTTGCGAGAGTAGTAGAAAATGATACTGATTATGATTATGCAATATGAAACCTATAATAAGTCCCCAATAAAATGATAGGTACAGCTTCAATTTCAATAGTCTCGTAGTTTTGTAGGTGGGGCAAAGCTCCATTGAAATGTGGCAATGTCATTTATATTTACTTACACCACTTTTCACGGAAAAGATACCCGTTGGTGTATTTTGATGTCGTATTTTATCACGAGACATTTTCACATTAATAGATCGGATTAAGTACTTTATTTTCACAATGATGAACAGGTTCGATCAATCAGTTCCTTCAGTGTTACATCACAACAGGTAATTAGACGATCATATTTGTTTACAAAGTAAGACACTTGATTTGGGCTGCGGTTTACCTATTTTGTTTTCGTAAAAGCTATTACGAATATCGTGGTATTTCATTGAAATCTTTTTTCCCTCGCACGAGCAAACACCTTTATTTTTAAAGCAGATTACTTGAGTACAAGAAAAAACGTTTTCTCCGCGTATTCTTGTATGTACAGGGAGCGAGTGAGTTGTTTATTATTATTACGCCGTTTCTTCGCCACCCTGTATATTATCAGCGGAACGAGCTAAGGAGCTATATCCATTTTACACAAACACTTACACACAAATACTCACCCACCTTACACACGTACACACCCAGTCACCCACCCTAGTATAGTTCTAAGGGAAGATAGCACTAGGCTATCTTAGTTCAAGCTCGTTATCATACCGAATATCAGGTATACATGGCAGGGAAGAGGTGCATGTCGAGTCACAGCGCTGCACACCTCGGTGTCAGCTCAGCTGAAACATGCACCTTTTGCCACACCACTTAGCATAACTATATTGATAACTTACTACTTGATTGATTTTTTTGTAAGCTTATGTAATTGGTGTATGGCAATAAACATATTTTCTATTCTATTCTATTCTAAAGGTTACACATAAATACCATTGATCTCCTATAAACAACTAGATACACAGTCTGCCTTCCAAAAATGTCCGGCGCTAGTTGGCTCATGGAAGGCCCTTAGGTCATTTTGGTACTACTTACTACATTTTGTTTTAGACCACATTTATTGTATACTTATATATTAGATATATTAATTTACAACTATCTGAATACTTATTTATTTATTTTATTAATGGACTCGACAGTTCGTCATTTGCCAATGTCATGTTACAGAAAATTCAATATATTCAATAGTCTTCTATTTCCTCCAGGGGAGTCGCAGTGGCGTCTTCACCCTGGTTAGCCGCGTCTTCATGTCTTCATCCAGAGGAGACGCCGTAGCGTCATCACTCTGGACGAAGCAGCTCGACAGTCACGTTCACTCCCGAGCTTGTAGCGGGAACTCTTGATAAAAGCTTGAAACTTCAGATCTTGCATAAATAATCCAATAACTTCACCGTACTGTCATTCGCGAACATTTTCTGATTAATTTAACGTGATATTAAACACAAAATAGTTCCTGTAGACATTAAAAGGAAAATTATCAAATAATTTCACAACCGTCGTTTCCCGCCATTTTCAAGAGAACCATCTGAATACTTACGTGATTAACAAGGCGTCGCGTTCGGACGCCGTCTTATTGCCAACTCTGAGGCAGGTTACATGGAATCTGGGAAAAAAGAAAAAGCTATTTAAGGACCTTCCGTGAGCCAACTAGAGCCGCCAATCTTGAAAAAATAATATCTTGCAGTTTAATCAATTTTATTAAAAAAAGCTATTTAAAGAATGTTTATTTATAACATGATTCAATTTCGGTTAGTTGTAGTTCTCACAGTTGCACAAAATGGCCGTTTTTGGCATATCTGTGAACTACTAAATAGCTTGTCACAATAATGACATGTATTGAAAAATAGTATTTATCCTAATAAAGATTTTGTACATAGTTTTATTAATAAAATTGATTATATTGGAAGATATTATTTTTTTAAGGTTGGCGGCGCTAGTTGGTTCATGTCAGGTCGTTAAAACATTGTTTTTTTTTTAAATAATCAGTTTATGCCACATAATTTAAAGGCAGTACGAAGGTTTGATAAACGCTGACACAGGGTTTTGCAACGACCATGTAGGGTTAGGGCTGACTCGAGTAAACAATAGGGTGGGTCCTGACCTTGCAATGGGCGAGGACGACCTACCCTTTATTTTATGAAAAGGGACATAGAGAGGCTGGAAAAGGTCATTATGATGTGAAGAGTTTATTTTGATTGTTGTCAACAACTGTTCAATTCAATTCAAATACACTTTATTGTACATAAAACAACAATTACGGAAAAATATTACAGAATAATACAAATATAATGTTAACTGTTGTTGGGGATACAGTTTTATTTGGGACTGCATGCAGCACTGGCCGCTTCTTTTTTTATACATGAAAGAATGAAATGAATGAAAAATCTTTATTTCAGACACAAGTCCATAATATGTTAGTAACAATTTGCTTACAACTATGTTAGTGATTTTAATTATAATAACATTTTTTGGGTGAAGTTACCTGACGTAGCATGTACCTTCACCCAAAAACGCAGGATGGGGCAGTCCCACCTGTCGACAATTAACTTCAGGAGGCTGTTGGGGCTACCCCTCACTCTGAACATCAGACATAACCACATCATAAATAACCATATGGTCGAACATAACTACCTGTCAATGCACACAGCTGCGTCTAGCGTACGCACACAAGTAACAAGCGCTAGGGTTGCCGCGCTCCGTTCACTCTAAACATACAGATATAACGAGTGACTACCCAATACCAATACAATAACTACTTAATAAGTAGTTAGCCCAGGCACAGGCTGCGGCCTATTTGGGCTGCTATAATTATACGTCACAGTGTATTCTTATCGAGTTCTTTGATCTATAGCGTGTTATCTTGTCAATTTATATTCAGTTGAAATAAATAAAACGCGAGGTAGCAAGCGCTAAGGCTGCCGCGCTCCGTCTACTCGATACATATAGATACTGACGGGTGACAACCCAATGCCTCAAAGTTAGGACGTTAGGTAAATGTATAATTTTTTTCTTCTTCTATTTATTTGGGTTAACAAACAGTGTTCACAATAAAATATTAATTATAAGTAAGTTATACACATAACATCATTGTGCCACCAACACCGTTAACCACGGGTTACTTCACAATATAAGAGTGGCGGCGCACAGTAGTACGCTTCTATAGGTACTTACAGTTGTTTTCTTACAAACAAACAATATATATATATTTACTAAATGGAGATAGGTACAGCTAAAAACAGATCAAGTAATTGTGATGACCACTCATTTCACCAATTAAAATAATTTAAATCAAACTAAGCGAGCGTCACGATCCTCGCTACGATCAGCGAACTCGCCCGCAATGTTGAGGGGATGCGGTATTTACGTTTGGAGCGGGTCTGAGAATAGCGCTTCTTGTATTCTGTTTTTCGTATTCTGTGCTATTGTCGCCCGTGTCGGGCGCGGTGACGATGTACGCAGAAGATGTATGAATGGCTGAGAGAAAGGTTGGCAAGAAATAAATCCGCGCCATGGGGTGGTACGAGGCGGTGCCAAGCGTACCGGAGTGTACGAGGTGCCGCCGCCTAAGTAAGGGCCCGGGCCCACGGACGCAGTGCGCGAACCGCACGGCGCCCGAGCGGCTCGAGGCTCAGACGGGGAGGAGGAAGGTGAGGGATGAATGGATTATACATTGTGGGCTAGTACAGCCCACAATGGGGAGTGCTCGGGCGCCAGTCGGGTCGCGGATGTATCACAGTTTCCCGTGGCTCGGCAAGAATGGCACGAGGTGGAGCACCCCAGGACGTTTAGTCGGTATGCTGCCCCTTCAGGGCGGTGACCCCGACATAACCAACACGCTCCCCCGGGCGTGGTGACACATGATTTGCATGTTTTACCTGGGTAAAAAAAAAATAGGCCCCTGATACTCCATACCTACCAAAGTCAAAATATTTATTTGCTAGAATGGTACAATGGATCTTAAATTAATCAACCAGCATATTCTGCCATAAGGACGGCGTGAAAATATTTTTATAGATACCAACATAGCTGCGTCTAGCGTACGCACAGTCAGTTGCGCGTGTGTGCGCGAGCTGAAGGCTAGGGCCGCCGCTTCTCGAACATTTATTATCCTATGCCACATCTAGTATTCCAAATCTATGTCAATGTTTCAACCCGTCGACTACGATTTCAGGTCCGCGAATGAAATGACAATCTTTATGGGCGCTATTTAGAGCCGCTCCCTGGTGCTTCCTCGCTTAAACGGATTGGATGGAATATCCCAAAGTTTCTGTAGACCCATTTTATTCCTATCTGTCCCCGGGCACATTGTATTGTGACGATACCATAGGTATATTACTAATTTATATATTTTTAATTTAATAATTCAATTAATGAAAGTAATTTATTCAGTAATGAGCTAAAATTACAACCCCCAGTTTCAATTTGTCGAATGAATTCAAGGACACCCTGTAGAAATGATAAAAAGCTCCGCTTATTACGGCAAGAGTCTCTACATGTTTAACAAGTAGAGATCGCTCTACATTCGGTCTGTACGACTCGGGTTTTAACAGTATTCTTTATCTCTATATAATCTAACCTAACAACAGACAAAAAGTGAGTGTGTACCTTGAAAAAACAGAATTGCTTGTAGCAGCTAAATGACATTGCCACATTTCAATGCAGCTTTCAAAACTACGTGACCCGCCGTGACCTATCATTTTGTTGGGGACTTATTACAGGTTTCATAGAAAATGACAAAGACAATGAATAATTCGCTTCGATTTCTTACTATTTTCTGAATTCTTAATTAAGCTGTTTTTTCGACTCGTTTGATGTACAAAACTTTATTTTAAACCAATAATTTTAATAAAAAACGGAGATATTTTACATTTATTCGTTATCTTGTTCATCGTACGGTTGATGGTGTGGCAGAATCTGGCATTGTTAAACAGTGAGACAAAAGATACCCCGCAACGGCGGAGTGAAGAGCATGGCACATTTGTATTCTTATGAATTTTGGCAGGGAATTTACAATAAGCTCTCGTATTTATAACCCAACATTTCAGTTTAGACATAATTTTCATTTTAAAAGTCGTGGAAAGGGTATGTTTGTGATTTTTTCTCTATCGAGCGAAGTATGTCCACCCGTACCGGGTCTCTAAATAGAGACCCCAAGATTGCTAAATAGTATTTTTTTCAGACGTTTAATTTTCACATCCGCGCATACAAAGCCTTAAAAACTCAAGTATTCAACTGAGTATCGGCCAAAATACACCTAGCAGGTGCACTCTAGTAAGAAAGCACTTGAAGCGAAGGTCGAGCCGCCGACGTGCCGGGGTATTTTTAGGTCACCTAGCCCTTTCGCTAGGCTTCCATGTTTTCTGAAAGGTCGACGTATGATTTCATGATTCGGTTCTGTTATTCTATTTATTTATTTTATTAATGGACTCGACAGTTCGTCATTTGTCAGTGCATGTTACAGAAAATTCAATATAATCAATAGTCTTCTATCTTCCTCCAGGGGAGTCGCAGTAGCGTCTTCACCCTGGGTAGCCGCGTCTTCATGTCTTCATCCAGAGGAGACGCCTGTTATTCTATATGATTAATTTTAATTTGATTCGCAAAATACTTCATTAAGGGCCTGACATGAACCAACTAGCGCCGCCAATCTTTTAAAAATATTGTCTTCGAATTTAATCAATTTTATTAACAAAGCTATGTACATAATGTTTATTTCGATACATACTATTTTTTAAATGATTATTTTAACGTGATTCAATGTCGGTAAGTTGTAGTTCTCATAATTGAGAACTACAACTTTGCTTGTCACAATTATGCCATGTATTGTAGCTATATTAAAAAATAGAGTTTATAAAATAGTGTCTAATAAAGATTGTGTACATAGCTTTTTTAATAAAAAATTAATAATTTGTAAGATATTATTTTTTTAAGATTGGCGGCGCTAGTTGGCTCATGGAAGGCCCTTAATTATAATTTGATTTGCAAAATTCTTCATTAATCTTAATTATTGTGATAATATCAAATCGATGAACAATTGAACATGCATGGTGTGTGTCGCCGGTACCGCATGACAAATAAAGTGTAGATTACTAACAATAGTAATAGTTGTGTAACAGCTAGTTATTAAGTAATTGTGTTATTATTATTTTAAAAGATATGCTGCTGAGAGTTTTTACCACTTTTTCTCCTCAGCGTTGGCACCTTTTCCTTGCAAAGTGATGTAAATGTATCAAAAATATGTTGACGTGCAAAAATGTACACAACGTGCTTACCTACTTGCAATAAAGAAATTTGACTTTGATAAAACTTAATTAACAAAGTTACAATTTCTGATTTTTGTTTGCGTATTGTTATTTCCCTGCCAAAATTCATAAGAATACAAATATTTTGTCTCAATCTTGACTTTGACAGCCGCATATTAGCACCTTAAGAGCCTTCCATGAGCCAACTAGCGCCGCCAATCTTCAAAAAGTCATATCTTCCAATATAATCAATTTTATTAAAAAAGCTACGTTCACATTGTTTATTGCTATAAATATTATTTTTTAAATGCTTATTTGTAACGTGATTCAATGTAGGTAAGTTGTAGTTCACAAATGTGCCAGAAACGGCCGTTTTTCGCAATTATGTGAACTACAACTTACCTACATTGCATCACATTACAAACAAGCATTTAAAAAATAATATTTATAGTAATAAACAATGTGAACGTAGCTTTTTTAATAAAATTGATTATATTGGAAGATATTATTTTTTTAAGAATGGCGGCGCTAGTTGGCTCATGGAAGGCTCTTAAGCGAGGCGCTTACTGTTACGTGATGTAGTAGCATGACATGAGTAGTTAAATACAACGTTAAGCTCTAATCAAAATGTAAATAAGGAACGTAATGTTGTTACAACAATCTCAACCATTGAACATTTGGCGTCGTCACTCTTCTCAGAGGTCTTAAGATAGGGTTGCCACTAATGGGAAAAGTGTCAGAAATAATATTAGTTTTGTGAAACCTGATAGATAATTAATTCTACTTCGACAGAGAATATGGAAGGTTATAAATGAAAGGTATTTATTCATAAAACAATAAAAATTAAGAATAACTATTATAATAGAAAATATAGAAAATATAAACTAAACGTTCTTATTTATTTTATTTTTAGGAAATAATATTTACAAATAAATACAAATTAAATCTAAACTATCTAAACCTACCTAACGTGTAAAAATTATAATTAAAAAACCTGCGCCAAGTCCCCCACAATTGACAATAAACTAAACTAAAAACTATATATACAATAGGTCGGTTGAACTATCTGAATGGCTTAGCATTACAAATAGTTCAACCGATCCCCGTTGTCCGGCAACGTGCACAAAATGCTGGCTGCATTTCCCCTCGGGATCGCTAGGCTGATCCTTTGGGCGAAAATAAATAGGAAATAGGTTATAAATAGAATTGAACTGTCAACTGACACACGTTCAAATCAAATCATTTATTTGCCAGAATACATGAAATCTCAGGATGGTAAATTGCATTGTCCAGTACAGTATTCTACTTGTATACAAGCGTGCAAAGTTTTTCAGTTACATAAGCAATAAAAATAATTAATGTAAATGTCATGTAGTAAAAATGTCAATGAGAGGAATTTAAATGTTCGGTAACGGTATAGTAACAGCGATCTAATAACCAATTGTACAATTTAGATTTAAATAATTTAATGTCATGTATTATCTTTATTTTCTCTGGTAACGCATTATATACCAGTATACACATGTTATATACATTTTTCTTATACATATACGTGCAGCATCGCGGTTGATAAAGCAGATTCAGGTACTGTTGCCTTGGCGGCCTTGTCATAACGTTCATCGATAGGTATACCACACAACCTATTATATTCTTATAAATGTATATGTGTATAGACTGGAATGGTGGCACTTCACCTGTCTATTCGTATTTGCGTAATTCTCATAATTGCCATGAGTGGTTGGTATGTGTGACAACATATTCGTCTTATTTGTGTGTACGTCAAGTATTTGACAAATACGACAAACATCCAATAGCAAATACGAATAACCAAGTGAAGTGCCACCATGACAGTAAGCCGCGAATGTTTGCCTGCTAATGCTTCGCGCACATTATGCCGGGCCGCAGCGTCGGGGCGGGCCGCAGCGCAGCGCAAAATGCTTACTTAGCACATTGGTGACGTGCCGGTTCGCAGCGCATTGACGGATTTTAAATACATTGACTGTCAAATATCGTAAAATGAACACGGGCGCGCGTGCAATCCATTCCGCTTGCTATAGCACACTGTGTCGGGGCGCAGCGGGGCGGGGCGGGCCGCACCGCACGGACGCAAATCCGCCTCGCAATAATGCGAGCCGCTGCGGCCCGACAAAGTGTGCGATAGTTCATACAAATTGTACTAAAGCGATTTGAGCGGATTTTTGCGCTTCGCCCCGAAACGCTGCGGCCCGGCAAAATGTGCTCGGACCTTAAGTTATCAACCTAAAAGTGAAAAGCGAAACTAAATAGCTACAAAACATTACCGCACATCCATCACTGACAACCCTACTTCCGTCTGCGACGAGCACAGTACCATTACGACGCCAAGGGATTTAAATGCGTGTTCGAAGATAACGACGCGCGGGAATGTGTCTTGTGAAGTGTCGAGTTTTGCCGTTAAACGGCGACACATTGTGCAATTTGGTAAGTATTTGACGCTTTAGATTACCTCTCCATTTTCACGCTCTTTAAAAAATGGCGCATGTAACGTTGGCTTTTAGCATTGATCTCCTATAAACAACTAGATACACAGTCTGCCCTCTAAAAATGTCCGGACGCAAAGAAGGTCCAAACGGATGAATGGACCAAACTCAGGCAGACAGAAGATGTCCCGCAGCGGCGGAGTGAAGAGCACGGCAGATGAATAACTATTTAGTTATTCATACAAAATATATATCAAAATGTAGGGTTTATAAATACGAGAGCTTGTTTTAAAAATATTTGATTATTGTTGGCGTATTTCCCTGCCAAAATTCATCAAAAATTCATAAAAATACAAATATGGAGTCACTGCCGTGCTCTTCACTCCGCCGCTGCGGAACATCTTCTGTCTCGCGCCTGAGTTTGGTCCATTCATCCGTTTGGACCTTCTCTGCGCCCGGACATTTTTAGAGGGCAGACTGTGTATCTAGTTAATTATGTGTAAATCAAAATCGATTTAGACATAATTTTCATTTTAAAAGACATGTTTGCGATTTTTTTTTCTATCGAGCGAAGTCCAATCGTTTATCGGTATTCATCAGTCCCTAAATAGACACCCCAGGATTGCTATATATTTTTTTCAGACGTTTAATTTTAGTAGTTAGTGTCGTAGGCTTCATAGAAAAACTGTAAATCTATGCACACCCAGTCTTATGGCAGCACTTCACTTGGCTATTCGTTTTCGCTATTGGATGTTTGTCGTATTTGTCAAATACTTGACGTACATACAAATATGACGAATATTTTGTCAAGCATACCAACCACACATGGCAATTATGACAAATACGCAAATACGAATAGCCAACTGAAGTGCCACCATTAAAAGGTAGCGTCATGTGCTTGTACACACAATTCATACTTTCCCAGTTCTCTCGGCCCACCATTTGCTCTATATATTTAGGTATTGTACGATATTGGAAAACTATTTGTGAGGCCGTACGAGGTGTCGTCACACGCACGTGGCGTATCAGGCAATTTGTGTCGCGGTTGCCATGGCAACGGGGCAAAACACTGCCGACACGACAGAAAGTTTCGCCCAAGGTGAAAGAACAGCTCGACTCGTGTGGTTCGATAGTGTGCTGTTCAAAATATGAACTATAGTACGTATGCGTTAAGAAAATAGTGAAAAAAAGAGCACGTCTATTTACGGTTGACAAATTAGATGACTTAGACAAATGTGCCATAAGAAGGAAAGTTGAATTTTTTTTTATTGAACTTTCCTTCTAAAATAATTGTAAAATAATTGGTATTATATGAATTTTAAATTGACAAAGATAACTGTACTTATAAATATAGATGTTAAGTGTAGATAATGTATTAATTTAAAGATTAAAGCAAACATTAAAGTTGTATAATGTTTTATGTTGTAATCAATACATCAATTGAATTATTGTGACTAGAGATTATTTCAATTACCTATTATAAATTTTGCATGCTAATTACTTGGTGAAACATGTACAGTGCAATATACAAAAATAACATTAAGATCCTTTAGTACCGTGTTTCAGGCAAATAAATATCATTTCATTTCTTATGGCTCATGTCTAAGTCATCTAATTTGTCAACCGTGGATAGACGTGCTCTTTTTTTCACTATTTTCTTAACGCGTACTTACTATAGTATCTTATTTAATTTAAATGATAAAAAAATTCTAGCCGTGGGCAGGACTTGAAGCTACGACCTTGTCATTCCGTGACACGCTTTTACCAACTGAGCCACCACAGGCCCAAGCCCCGCCTAATGAATAAATAAATTGACCAATAAGTTTGGTTCAGGGTGGACTCAACTCGCACTCAAAACTGTCTAGGAATATCGGCCTTAGATCTGTGAGTCCATACCATCATCATCAGATCATATCAGTCCACTGCTGGATGTAGGCCTCTTCCAAAGCACGTCATTCAACCCGATTCTCGGCCTTTTGCATCCAGTCTCTGCCATCCACCTTGCTCTAAGGTCGTCCCTCCATTTGGTCTATCCATTCGAGAAATCTACCCCATCAGTTATCGGTTCTACGACAGATGTGGCCAACTCCCTGACACTTCAGTTTGCTGATTCTATGAGCAATGTCGACCACTCTGGCGGATATGCTCATTTCTTATTCTATCTAACAGAGAAATGCCAAGCATGGCGCTTTCCAAAGCTCTTGAACTTTATGGGCCAGTCTCACCGTCAGTGTCTACGTTTCGGCTCCCTATGTCATCGCTTGTAGGACGGAGCTGATATTCTGTAAGCGTAAAATTCCTTACAACCTATGGCGTATATGCATAAACGTGATTTAAAGTTACGCCACCGTTTAGCCACTTAACTAGGTTTATGAATAAAAGCATATGAGTTCACTGATTGTTAGTCAGTTATAGTTACGCTTACCTAGTAACTTCTACTACCGTGTTACACATTTGCCCCTCCTACCTAATTACGCCTATGTCCCTACCTAGTTACGCCTATACCCCTACCTAGTTACGCCTATACCCCTACCTAGTTACGCCTATGTCTCTACCTAGTTACCACTATACCCCTACCTAGTTACGCCTATACCCCTACCTAGTTACGCCTATACCCCTACCTAGTTACGGCTATGTCCCTACCTAGTTACCACTATACTATACCCCTACCTAGTTACGCCTATGTCCCTATCTAGTCACGCCTATACCCCTACCTATTTACGCCTATGTCCCTACCTAGTCACGCCTATACCCCTACCTAGTTACGCCTATGTCCCTAACCTACCTAGTTATGTTCCTACCTAATTACATCTATGCCTCTACCTAGTTACACATAACTATGCTTCTACCTTTCGTATATGTGTGGAAGTGTGGGAGCTAGCGCTCACCACTATAGTTTAACTCTAGCCCTAGCACCTATAATTTAAGCTGTACTGTGGAAATGCTTAAGTGAAAATAAACAAATTTATTTATTATTATTTATATGCCCCTACCTATTTACACCTTGTTCCTACCTAATTATGTCTATGCCCCTACTAGTTACACCTATGATCCTACCTAATTACGTCTATGCCACAACCTACTTACG
Source organism: Tachystola acroxantha (assembly GCA_963506565.1). Lineage (NCBI taxonomy): Eukaryota > Metazoa > Arthropoda > Insecta > Lepidoptera > Oecophoridae > Tachystola > Tachystola acroxantha. Next base: position 11,752,516 of record OY735884.1, on the reverse strand, counting down.
CCTATGCCCCTAACTAATGTGAAGCTCCCATTTATATTTTGATTTCGGTTTTTTTTTCGGCACTCATTCACGTTTTTAATTAAGATTTATTTTGTTTGAGGTGCGAACGTCGCCTTAATTAGATTTTATATGAATTTTAATGCAAGCAGCCAGGGCGTAATATTACTTTTATTAAAATAAAATGGTTTTTTAATTTAATAAAAGTAATAAAGCCTGCGGTGATTAATATTTATTTATTTTGTTAGTCTATTTGTCGTAAACAACTTTATTATGAGCGTTTTATCTCATGATATTTAAAGGCTTGAAACATATTAAAAAGGTAGAGTTCTATAAATATTAAATAGTATGTATGAAACTTTATGAAAAATTACAGACTGAACGCAACAACGGAGAGTCAGCGGCAAAGCAAGAGAGCGGCAACCGCGTGGCAAAAAATAACTTTCTATAAACTTACAATTTTTTTTTTTTACTATGTAAGATATTTATTATGAACAAACTATAACAATCTATAAACTAAAACTATATGTACAAATATATATATAAATTAGAGATAAAAAACTTGTCCTAGGTCCCCCACTATCGGCAGCGTGCCCAAAAGGCTGGCCGCGTTGCCCCGCTGTACGGCGAGGCTAACGCGCTGGGCGAAGTACGTACTTACAAATTGTAACCTTCAATATTTCAAACTGCAATATCTATTCCTATATCCCGGGAACATTCGAACAGCCCAACTTTCCGGGAACTTTAGTGGAATACTAAAGTTAGACCCACTCTACGACACTCGTGACTCGCGTTTAAATCGCGCCCTGAACTTGGGGTAATATAATAGATCCCTTTGTTCCAGGGACTGAATATTTAAAACTTCTGATCTAGTTTAAGGCGCTATATGGTTGTCAAAAGTGAGAGTGAGACAGAAGAGGTCCCGCAGCGGCGGAGTGAAGAGAACGGCATAGTGACTCCACATTTTTTTATGTACAGGGAAATAAAAATATGCCATGAAAATTATATCTAAACCGAAATAGTTGTACATTCAAAACATATATCAAAATGTAGGGTACTATAAAAACGAGAGCTTGTTTAAAATAAATCTGATTTTTGTTGGCGTATTTTTATTTCCCTGCCAAAATTCATCCAAAATTAATAAAAATACGAACATGGAGTCACTGTGCCGTGCTCTTCACTCTGCCGCTGCGGGACATCTTCTGTCTCGCGCTCGAGTTTGACAGCTCGCCACCTTACGACAGACTATTGCTTTATAAACATTATGAAGCGCGCACACTTCAAACGAGACGTGTCATAGACAAAGCTGTCTAATACCTACGAGAACTGCTCAGCGACAAGTCTGACTAACGGCTGTCGGCTTCCCTTTGAAATATATGCGAGCCCGCAAACCAAAGACAATACTGTCTAGCGACGTATCCACTGCCCAGTCCCTTCTAGTAGCTTCTGCGCTGCGTCGATTTTTACTAGCCGTCAATGTCAGATTTTTGGCGAAAATTAGTACAAAAATGACTATGCCACATTCTGCCCCACCATCAATCGCAAGTTGTACAAGATAACGAATAAATGTAAAAAATATCTCCGTTTTTTTATTAAAATTATTGGTTTAAAAATAAGTTTTGTACAAGTTGCGATTCGAAAAAAAGCTTAATTAAGAACTCAGAAAATAGTAAGAAATCGAAGCGATTTATTCATTGTTTTTGTTATTCTTCTATAGGAGTTACGAGAGTAGTAGAAAATGATACTGATTGATTGCACGGCACACCAAAGACATTACTGTCTAGCGACGATAGCTATATGGTTGTCAAAAGATGAATTTGGTCATCTTTTGACAACCATATAGCGCCTTAAATCGTGCCCTGAACTTGGTGATAGATCCCTTTGTTTCGGGGACTGAATATTTAAAACTTTTGATCTCGTTTAACCGAGTTTGGGTTAGGATTCTGGCTTGAGGATGTGAGAAAATAAAAACAGGGTCTTCTGTTGCGACTACATTGACATAGCTGTTGATTTCTAGCTAAAACAACTACGGATTTGTTAGTCAGATCAGAGCTAATATTTGTAAGCAATAACCATACAAACTGGCTAGTAAGACAAATATTTCACAAAATCAGCTGTCTCTATAGTATTCGCGAGATTCGTGACGTCACTCTGAATTTTTATCGATCTTATGTGGGTTTTGGTAGATACATTGAATTATTAATAATAATTCAAATTTTAATGACATGTGAACATTGATCTCCTATAAACAACAATATAGGTATATTTATAAATTATAAAAATTAAAAATAACCTAGAAAATATAAACTAAACTAAAAACTATATATACAATAGGTCGGTTGAACTATCTGAATGGCTTAGCATTACAGATAGTTCAACCGATCCCCGTTGTCCGGCAACGTGCCCAAAATGCTGGCGGCATTTCCCCTAATAAACAACTAGATACACAAAGGTCTTACTAAAACAATTTTAAAAATGTTTAAATAAGGGCCCATTGTTAACGTCCAAATAATGTACAATAAAGCAAATGAGGGTCCATTCATCCGTTTGGACCTTTGCGCTCGGACATTTTTAGAAGGCAGACTGTGTGTCTAGTTGTTTATAGGAGATCAATGCATGTGAATGAAATATTTTGAAAGTTACATTTTAAATTAAAGGTGTTTTAATGGTCTCAAAAAAATCTGTATTTTTTTGTACGGTGTAATAGAACGATTAAGTATTAACTATTTAAGACCAACAAAAAGGGCCAACTAGCCTATTATAAATAAGGCATTGAGTTTACTCTTAAAATAAGTCAGTGATAAGCCAAAGTTTAGAACCACACTACAGAATATCTAATGACAGCCAGTTTTCCGCATCATCTTCAACTGACGTGATAAATAGTGTTGTCGTGACTAAGCAGTAATGAAACCGAAGCCGGAGTGAGCACGCGTTAAGCACAATATGACGTGTGCTCGAATGTCAATTCATCATGGAGATTGGCGATATTATGAGTAATTTTGGATATGAAATGGCTTTTTTGTACGATTTATTATGACTTCGTGATATTACTTATGTCAATGCAGGTTCCAAAACTTGGCAATACAACGACAAGCTGGTCAGCTTGCGTAAAACGTGAATCTGTAATTCAAGTAATATTAAAAAACTGTACTATATTTTAGAATTAAAACTATAACGAATCATTACTATAAATTATTATATATAAACTGAAATTTTTAGTTAATTTAATACATGACATTAAATTAATTGAATCTAAATCTAGAACATAATATTATTTAGTCATAGAAATACTACAATTACTTAATATAATTGATAACCTAGGAGGCTCGTCAAATAGGCCCCCGCGGAGTGCCCCCTGACCGAATGTGCCCATGATGCTGGCCGCATTGCCTCTCTGGACAGCGAGGGAAATCCTCTGAATGAGGAAGAAGGTGGAGCGTGGATATACACCCTTATACTTTACCCGGCGACCCAGTTCGTTCGCTAGACACCTAGCTTCGATACTTTAAAAACAAACAAATAATCAGGGCCGACTGCATTATAATCTACCACTAATACATATTATACAGAGAAAAGGAATGTATTTTTGTAAGTTTGTAACGAATAAACTGTAAAAATACTGGACCAATTTCAAAAAATATTTCACTATTAGAATGCTACATTATCTCTTAGTATCCCCCGCCCTGAGAACGTTGAACCGCCTCAGGGCGGGGGTTGCACGATCCAGAGACAACCTGAAAAAATGGGGATTCCTGGATTCGAGTGCTGACGTCAGGTGCAGTTGTGGCCAAACCCAAACTACCACTCATATATCGCAATGTCCTCGGTGCACAAGCTCGTGCACTCAAGATGACCTAAGGAGGGCTACTTCCCGGGCTATAGAGGTCGCAAAATACTGGTGCGGGAATATTTGACAAAGCCTAGAATAGCCTAGGCTGCTTTAATCACCTTCACACGTTTTAAAAAAAACTCTTAGTAACATGGGCTAATTTATCACCCGTGCGAAGCCAAGACAGGAGGCTAGTGATGTATAAACAGTTATGTTTCTATTGTTCGATTATAACCCATTAAAATGTAATATCATAGTAATAACTATAAAGGGTGCTGGCTTACGTATTTCGTAGAAACAGAGGGTATAATTAAAACACTCATCTGTTCACATTACTTCCGCCCCAGTACCTACCGGCGGGGATTTCGGTGGCTATAAATATAAAATGACGTCAACAAGGGTAGTTACCGTTAGCCTAATTGATGTTTATTTCGGCCAGAAATGAAACCGAAGCCAAAACGCCGAAATTTTGTTTTCTCTGCACTCATTGAAGTGTGTTTTTGTTGTGAATTTAATCGGGTTATAATTTGGATGAGTTAGGCCCGTATTAATAAATCACTCTCAGCTCAATAGTTAATCTTGAGAACGACCTCAAGATGGTATTCCTAATAATAAACGTAGCTTAGGTGAGCGTTTAGGAATCGGGTATCACGTGAGTAACGCCGTATTAATAAACAAAACTCAGTGGGGCTATTACGGTTCTCAAAACGATCAAATCATACCATGTCATAGCTGGCGTGAAAGGGACAGTGCTATCGCGTTGGTGTAGCGGCGTCTCTGTTCGGCCGTGACATGGTATGATTTCATCGTTTTGAGAACGGTAATAGGGGGGCAGTTTTCAAAAGAACTGTCAAACTCACACTTGAGAATGTATTTGCTGATTGCAGGCGAACTGCGGCTTAAGAAAGACATCACGTGATACGCCCTCAAGATTGGTTTATTAATAAATGACATACTTGAGATGGTGATCACGTCTTGAGAGTGTATCAGCTGAATTCGCTCTTGAGGGCTTGAGCGCAGACTATTAATACGGGCCAAAGTGTAGTATGGTCACAGTGCAATTTTAGCCATTTTTGACTTTCCATATTTTTATTTACAGGTAAGAAAAAATTGAACAGATTATTTTAAATGCATTAATTATTAATGATAATCTGTTAGTGAAATGTAATATTTCTTGAGATTAATAAAGATCTAAAACCAGATTAAAGTTATATATGTTACTGGCCAAATCCGATTTCAGGACAAACTAGTTTGGTCTAGGCCAGACAGACTAGGCCATACCAGTTTATCCTGAAGGGTGTTAGTATGAACTAGTTTGGCCTAGGCAAAACTAGTTTGTCCTGAAATCGGGATTTGCCGGTAACATATACACTGTCGTGTATCTAAAATTACTGTTGTAATCTCTTGTAAAGTTGAGAAAGTAGATTTATAAGAAGACTCTCCCATTTCAATCTAATTACTCGAATCAAAGTGAACGAAGGCAGTTGGCAGTTCCAAACAAACTTTTACATTTCTTTTTCATTTTTCAAACTGTCATACAACACAAATCAAGAAAAAAACTTTTCTGAAGTTTCAAGCTTTTATCAAGAGTTCCCGCTACAAGCTCGGGAGTGAACGTGACTGTCGAGCTGCTTCGTCCAGAGTGATGACGCTACGGCGACTCCTCTGGATGAAGACAAGAAGACGCGACTACCCAGGGTGAAGACGCTACTGCGACTCCTCTGGATGAAGACAAGAAGACGCGACTACCCAGGGTGAAGACGCTACTGCGACTCCTCTGGATAAAGACAAGAAGACGCGACTACCCAGGGTGAAGACGCTACTGCGACTCCTCTGGATGAAGACATGAAGACGCGGCTACCCGAGGTGAAGACGCTTACCAAAATAACCTGTTAGCTCCGTATTGTTTCAGGTAACGCAAACATCGGGATCGTATTTTATTTTCGAGCTATTAAACGGAATTGCTGAAAACTGAAACGCGAACGTAAATGTGATGCAGAATACGAAAAAAACCGGCCAAGAGCGAGTCGGCTGTCGGACTCGCGTACCGAGGGTTCCGTGCATCTTCACCATAACATTTGCTCTAACAAAAAGTTAAACTAGATTTAGGGACAAACTTATCTTTGCTTTTTCAAAACTGATAACGTCATACATCGACATACCAGGCGTCAACTGCAAATATAAGTTTGTAATTCCAAAAAAATACAGTTTCCGGATTTTTTCCTTTACTTGTGCTATAAGCGTGCTCGCGCGCAGGCCGGACAGTCGATTTCTCAGACACTGGACCGGCCTGCACGCACCAGTATGTACTAACATAGTTATTTAAGTTTACTAACAAAATATGGATGTAAAAAAAGGGTCTGAAATAAAAATATTTTATTTTATTAATTTATAAAACCTAGCTTCTTGCCAAATTTCATGATTCTAGGTCAACGGGAAGTACCCTATATGTTTTGAATTTCTTGCGTTTTCATACAAATATGCGAGAAAATGAGACATAAACAGCGATATCTTTTGATGGCGTTGAAGTAGAAGGTTGATTATTGCACGGATGCATGAGGTTGCAGACTCGAGTGTTCGGTATTAATTTCAACTTGATCTGACCACGTGTTTCTGAGATATAGGTCTTGACAGACGGACAGACAGACAACAAAGTGATCCTATAAGGGTTCCTTTTTCCTCTTTAGGTTCGGAACCTTAAAACGGTAGGTACTATCGCAATAATATTGGCAACATTTCTGTAAATGATTGCAATAATATTTGATTACCAATATCGATCAAGTTTCAATGAGCATTACGATAACAACTTATATTGGGCGACCATTCAATCACCGTTCTTCGTGAAACGTTCATAGACAGTTTTGAGCACGAGCTCAGCGAGAGGTCGCTCTTGAAAAATATACGAAATCTGACAGTTGTCTGAGATCAAACTCAGCTCGCATTGAGAACTAATATGGCGTCATATGTTTGTCAAAAGCAAGAGACAGAAGATGCCCCGCAGCGGCGGAGTGAAGAGCACGGCACAGTGCCACGATATTTGTAATTTTATGAATTTTGTCATTTTTGGCGCTCAACATTGACAGCCGGCAGCCCCTTACGGAGTTACTCATTTGATACCCGATTCCTAAACGCGCACCTAAGTTACGTTTATTAATAGGAACAACCTCAAGAGGTCGTTCTCAAGATTAACTGTTGAACTGAGAGTGATTTATTCACTTCGCGAGACTTCGTTTGAACATCGAAGAGACACGACTGTGAAAGAGACAGATATTTCAACCTTACTTTTTCCCCATTGTCGGGAAAATAAGGGTGACTTTTCCCAGGGAGGGGTGGGAAACGGGAAAATCTTGCGTCTAATAAACTAAACCGTATTACGTCCATTTGTATTCGTAAGTAGCAATTATTATGTATTTCTCGTTTGCCTCGCGTTGACCTGGAAGTTGGGGTGGCCAAGACTTTGCTTTGAAAGTTAATGAGTGAATTATCCCAGAATTTGATTTATGCATTAAGCTATGCTCGGCGAACAATTTAAAATGATGAAAGATTTCTAGCTGTGGACAGGACTCAAATCTGCGACCTTGACGGCTAGAATTGTTTCATCATTTTAATGTGAATCGTTGTCAAAATATTAATGAGTATTTAAGTCGAAATAGTTAAGGCGCTACATGGTTGTCAAAACCAAGAGTGAGACACAAGATTCCCCGGTGCGACAGAGTGAAGAGCACGGCGCAGTGTCTCGATATTCGTATTTTTAAGATTTTTGGCAGGGAAATAAAAATACGCCAACAAAAATCTTTTTTTTTTTAAACAAGCTCTGGTATTTATAGTACCCTACATTTTGATATATATTTTGTATGAATAACTATTTCGGTTTAGGTATTTGGCCCATCGTGTATCGGTATTCATCAGTCTCTAAATAGACACCCCAAGATTGCTATATATTTTTTTCAGATGTTTATTTTTAGTAGTTAGTGCCGTAGCCTTCGTCGAAAAACTGAAAATATGCGCATACGAAGCCTTAAAAGTAGTAAGTACCTAACAAAAACTTTTTGCTAGTATGCAAGATTCTTTCATTAATAGGTATGTAGTTTAAAGTGCATTCTAGTTATTTCTGTAGGTATAGGATTTGACTTAGTCGCCTAAGTCGAATCCTAAACATATACGCAGCTGTCACTGTCGTTTGTATGCTACATCGCGTAAGAGCGAGCGGGACGCCTCGCTTAGCGGCGACTGATATTTAACGTACGCAATCTGGAATCTCTCGAGATCTCGGTGGCTCAGTGGTTGGGTCAATGGACTTGCGATACCAGCGGTCCCAGATTCGATCCCCAGCCAGGGCAGCCAACCAATGCGTTATAATCGGTTTTTTCGACGAAAAAACTTACGTACATTTACCGAGTGTTCTCAAAGCGTTGAAGGAAAACATCGTGATGAAACCTGCATGCCGTAGAAGAATAAAAAAATTATGAGGCATGTGAAATCCTCCAATACGAACTGGGCCCGCGTGGTGGATCATGGCCCCAGCTGCCTCAATGTAACAGAAGGTCTGTGCCCGAGCTGGAATCCCTACAATGAGCTTAGATTCTATATTCGTCCAATTCGCAATTTGACACAATTTGAATTAGTCTCCAATTAACTTTACAGAACTGTAATCAGATCCGAAACCGATTAACGTCAACGCACTGAAAAAAAACTTCCAAAAACACCTAGCGGAAACATAATTCATCGCTGAACGTACCCTCTCATCTTACCTAATTTTGCAGTCCATTTCATATCATTATACGTCCATTTTTCATCCCTCTCACCTCACCCCTTAACGAAATTGGGGCTACAAAATATTCAAGTCGACGACTCAATTTAAAAAAAACTCCGTCTGCCTTTTTGCTTGTAATTTCACATTTAACATTAAGGGCCTTCCATGAGCCAACTAGCGCCGCCAATCTTGAAAAAATAATATCTTCCAATTTAATCCATTTTATTAAAAAAGCTATTTACAAAATGTTTATTAGGATGAAAACTATTTTTCAATATACAATACATGGCGTAATTGCGACAAGCTAAGTTGTAGTTCACAAATGTGCCAAAAACGGCCGTTTTTCGCAATTATGCGAACTACAACTTACCGAAATTGAATCACGTTATAAATAAGCATTTAAAAAATAGTATTTATCGTAATAAACATTTTGTAAATAGCTTTTTTAATAAAATTGATTAAATTGGAAGATATTATTTTTTCAAGGTTGGCGGCGCTAGTTGGCTCATATCAGGCCCTTAAGGCTTGTGGCGATAAAACTGTAAAACCACCGATTTGCATGACACTATTAGTCAAAATGAAACTTAAAAGTTATTCCATTGTTTAAACTGGTATTTTAACAAAAGTGAAAGTGACAACGGCGGCGGTTTAATGTTAGGTTAATATTAGACATTAGTTTTTTTTTTAACATTAGATATTTTAACAGAGCTGTATTGTCGAGTAAATTATAAAAATATAAAGAGAAATGGCCAAGATTCAATTGTGAGCTCGCTCGCTCTTAAGACTGTCATAATTTTAAATCTGACAGTTAAAAGACCGATCTCAAATTCAGGTCGCACTCAACACTTAATATAAATCTCAGTCTAAGAATAAAAGATACCATTGTTTAACATTCTTAAAAGGAATATTTCTTCTTAAGGCTTCGTATGCGGGTATTTTCAGTTTTTCTACGAAGGCTACGGCATTAACTACTAAAGTTAAACGTCTGAAAAAAATACATAGCAATCTTGGGGTGTCTATTTAGAGACTGATGAATACACGATTGGACAAACTTCGCTCGATAGAAAAGAATCGCTAACATACCCCTTCCATGTCTTTTAAAATGAAAATTATATCTAAACCGAAATAGTTATACATACAAAATATATATCAAAATGTAGGATACTGAAAATACGAGAGTTTGTTTTAAAAAAATTGATTTTTGTTGGCGTATTTTTATTTCTCTGCCAAAATTCGAATATCGCGGCACTCCGCCGCTGCGTCTTAATTGTGTCTCACTCTCGCTTTTGACAACCGTATAACGCCTTAAGAAATACATTTGACTCTTACAATATCTCATTATACGAACCAAGTTAGTACTTACTTTAACTTGAAATTAGATTCGAAAAGCTGCGTAAACTTGGCAACACTTGGTAACATATCAAAAGTTTTGTTGGCGTGTTGACATTTCAATCTTTTGTTAAACAACTTTCACCGAGAGTCTCTACATTCGTCTGCCTTCGATGTTTACACTGAAAAAAACATTGCCTGTAGCAATTTTATTTAGATAAAAGATAAGATAAGATAAATATTCTTTATTGCACAAAAACAGATACACATATTAAGCTTAAACAACTATTATACAATAGGCGGTCTTATCGCTGAGAGCGATCTCTTCCAGACAACCTTTGGGTAGAGAAGCAGTGTGTTAAGAAGTGGTAGCATAATAGTGCAATTTCACATACCTAGTTATCGAAAATAAAATATTCTGAGCGACTATTATATCTTATACATAATATTATATTTTAGCTGTTTCTAGCTAAACCAACTACGGCGATGTCACATTACTGAAATAGTGTCGTTCCAAAATCGGTGAGTACCTATGTTTCGACTGTATTTCATGACTTCGATGTTCATTACAGCGAATATTACCAAAGCGAAAGTTTGTGACCGCGACGTACGTTACAGCGAAAGTATACAATTACAAACTTTCGAAGTCCAGTACATCGAAATCGCATACTTTCGCTGTACCGTACATCGCGATTATAAACTTTCGAAGTCCAGTACATCGCAATCGTATACTTTCGCTGTAACGTACGTCGCGGTCACAAACTTTCGCTTTGGTAATATTTGCTGTAATGAACATCGAAGTCATGAAATACAGTCCTATGTTTCGGACGTTTTCGGTATTTGTAAGAGCGTGTTCATTGCCATTTTTCTTATGGACTCGCCAAATATGATTCTGACTACCTACAGAAATCATTGAAAAAGTGTTACAAAAAAATACAATGTATTACTTGGCTGTCTTGGTTAGATTTCCTTTGCCTACTACGTCAGAGCCACAGTACTTTTGGAATGCCTAATTTTACCTAATTTTTTTTTTAATTTAGCCGCCTCTTCCAAAAGCATAAATTCTCTACCTGAAGGTTGTCTGGAAGAGATCGCTCTCAGCGATAAGACCGCCTGTTGTATAAAATTATTTTAGCTAAGTGTGAAAACTATGTATTCTTTTTTGTGCAATAAAGTATATTTATCTTATCTTTACACAAAACATCTTTTCTTCGGAATTTATCTACGAAAAAATTTCAACGTATTCAGAGAGACAAAATCTTGAAATGGTATTTTTCAATTGCCGCGCGACAGGTAGGGTTGTAGCTGCAGTTGCGAATACTTTAACAACCATAGTTAATCTTTTCTTTCCGTGCACGACTTTCACCATTAATATCTCTGATTAATTGGAATATCGAAAAAACAGTTTCAGTTTTCATCATGATCACAAAAGTGGATTTTCACTTTTTTTTTAAAGTCGCAAAGAAAAGGATATTGCTCTTCCATAGCTCGCAATCACAAAGCTATGCAAACACGCTAACATCTGCCACAGAGCCCAAACTGAAAGGAATAAACAGGGAAATCCCAGTTTCCTCCATAAAATTGCTTTATTTATTACAGTTTTTGCGTTTCCTGCGAGGAAGGGTGAATGTGAATGTAGAGTGAATAGTCAAGTGCTATTTTAGAAGCGAAGTGTGCTTGAAGAATTGCGTGGGATGTGGGTTTTTGTGGATAGTTACCGAAAAAATATGATGGCTCTACATAGAGTAGTGTAGAGTTATGTAGAGTGATGATTTTATGCCTTATTCCTAGGTATTGGCCAAAAATGTTGTGGATAGTTACCGATAAAATATGATGGCTCTACGTAGAGTAGTGTAGAGTTATTTTTCTGCCTTATTCGTAGGTATTGTCCAAAAAATTACGTTGGTGCAACGAAATCGAAAACTTGAATTCTAAATTTTAATTATTTCCACTTTAAAATAAAGGATATTACACGTTATTAACCTATTTAAAAACATTGGAAATTAACATATTAAAAAAAACCACTAAAGGTAAAGAGGTCATCATAATTTATTACAGAATAGATGATTATTTAAATGTGTAACGTAAGTTCCGCATGAAAAGATGTGTAACTGAGAGTTTTTTGCCTCTTTTTCTACTTACTGTTGATAATTTTTTCTTGTACAGTGGTGTAAATGTAAATTCCAAAGTATTGACGTGGAATAATATATATAGGTATAAAATATTTTATTTACTTGCAATCTGTATCTGAATTGAAAGTAGCTCTTGTAAGTGGAAATATAAATTCCTCAATACATCTATACAACTGAATTCATTTAAAAAGACACCATTTTACTCGCAAATTTCTCTAGTTCCATCAAAGAATACTTGTACTCAGAAATTATTCTCGTTTACAAGCATGGGTACGCTCGACTGGGAATGGGTGAGAGTATTGTTCGTATGATTGAACACCGACCGTTATTGCCTTGTCAAACATTCTGATTGTTGTCACAGTGGGCTCTGAGATGAGAACTCGTCATTCTCCTTTTTATGTCGATCGATTGTCGGCAAATATTCATCATCTAAAGGACAAGGGTTTGGATATTTTGCCGACATAAAATAAAAGTACCTCAACCGCAGCCCAAATCAAGTGTCTTTTGTAAACAAATATGATCGTCTAATTACCTGTTCATCATTGTGAAAATAATGTGAACCGATCTAATAATGTGAAAATAACTATGCAATATTCACAGAACGTCTCAAAATATTAGTAGCGTAGGGTAGTTTTTGTTTACAAAATAAGACACTTGATTTGGGCTTCGGTATATATGTAATTTTTTTCTTATGGCTTAGATACATTAATCTCATATAAACAACTAGATACACAAAGATCTTACTAAGACAATTTAAAAAACGTCCAAAAAGGGTGCATTGTTAACGTCCAAATAATGTCCAATAAAGCAAATGAGAGTCCATTCATTCGTTTGGACCCTCTTTACGCTCGGACATTTTTATTAGGCAGACTGTGTATCTAGTTGTTTATAGGAGATCAATGGTCAAAACTTATAAAGGTATTGTTGGAGTCGTCTTAACTTATGTTCATCTCATCATGTATCAGAGATTTCTTATAGGAAACCCCATGAAGCAATTTGAAATGAAACAGTCCTATTAACTTGCAATAAACGTCAGAATTCTGTTTCTGCAAACATCTAAATTTAGAAGTTTCCGCATTTACAATATTAAGTGGAATAAACGCAATGCAAGCACTCAGTGCCAAATAAAATAATCAAAGTACTTATACCTAAATCTAAATTAGGCACACCAGATCCACAGACTTGCTAGGAATTCTAAATAGATCGTGTGGCGAATGTTGTGTGAACCTAGAAGCATAAGGCCCGGTATCCACTAAAGCAAAAAGGAGAGGAGATGTGTTTGAATAATCAATCAGATTTCAGTATATGTAATAAAAAACTAAAATTAACATTAGAATTAAAACTATAGTGAGCCATTACTACAAATTATTATATATAAACTGAAACGGAAACTGTCGGTCTAATTGCCGACTTCAACAATATAAGTGAGTGATATCCGTTTATACACAATAATTTAAAATTAACTTCCAAAATACATTAAAAACTACCTAAAAATCTATCTAACTAAAAACAGTCTAAAAAACTCGTCCCTCTTAAGAGGGTGGCCATCACACTGGCGGCATTCCCGCGCTGGATGGCTAGACTCAGCCTCTGCGCGAGAAAGCCGCCAGCACGAGGGTCACCAGATCAGTCATCAGATTACATTATTTTTACATTTCCTCTCCTCTCCGCTTTGGTGGAAAACTGTGGACCTATTAGGCAAATAGATTGCGACTGACTGTCAAAAAATACTATCTAACTAAAAATTCAAATTCAACGTATTGTATGAACGGTCCATCTAATATGGGTATTACTATAAATACGAGAGCTTGATTTAAAAAATCAGATTTTTGTTGGCGTATTTTTATTTTCCAAGAATATAAATATGGAGGCACTGTGCCGTGCTCTTCACTCCGCCGCTGCCGGGTATCTTTTGTCTCACTCTTGAGTTTGACAGCCACAGACAATATTTTATACATAGTGAAATGTGTGAGCAACCGATATATGAAAAAAGGACAAAAAAGAAAAACCTCTTGTTTGCCTCCTCCACATTCATCAATCTCTTCATGCATGCTCGTCGGTTTGTAGTAGACCCATTGACTCCTATAAACAACTAGATCAAAGGTCTTACTAAAACATTTTAAAAAACGTCTAAATAAGGGTCCATTGTTAACGTCTAAATAATGTCCAATAATGAACAAACCATTCATCCGTTTGGACCTTCTTTGCGCTCGGACATTTTCAGAAGGCAGACTGTGTATCTAGTTGTTTATAGGTGATCAATGTTGAAGCATAGACCGAAGGAATTTGCTAGTTCCTTCCGAAATTTACCAAATTAGACTTTCGGTCAAACTTAATTTCAGGTCAGCTTACAAATAATGAGGCAGTATTCTCAGTCTAGCTTAGAACGTGATGTTATTGATGGTGAAGAAAGGAAGAAAGATGATGTATTTATAAATCAAAGTGGCCTTCAAATAATCAAAGATTCAAGTTCAAAAGATTCTACTAGAGTACTTAATACTCGTAATGGACCGTACTTGGCCATTTATCAAGACATCACCAATTTGATCGACATAAATATAATTCTATAGCAAAAATATACTGAGTCAGCTAGCCGACTATTTGCCCAATGCGTCCACAGCCTAAGAATGTTTGTGCTTACAGAATAGCACTACAGTTCTGTAGTTTACTTGAAGTTTGATTCGAACATTGTTTGTGAATAGCTGTGCGAAATTTATCGCCGCGCGGAAATTGGTTTTCGTCGCCGATTATAATCCAAGTCAATAGTTAAAATTTTCATCAGAGTACAGTCGAAGTCGAAAGGGTAATAAACACTTTGGGTATTCCACGTTCATGGACAGTGGCGGCATATGCCGTACTTTGAGTATTCGGAAAATGACAGTACGGCGTATGACGTAGTATTTTGATGCATTTAAAAAGACACAACGGCATCACCCGCGGCGTTCGTAGGCGGTTTTCTTTGTGGAGCGGTCCCACTGTCATTCTGTGTAGAAAATAGGTATGTGTACTGTCAAAATAAAGGTTGTAGGTACATTTTTGTCGGTCTTGACACGCACATACTTAGAATCCCCCACGGTTATGACAGTAGTTGAGAATTTTCACTGTCATTTCGTAATTTCTACTGTCCATGAACGTGTTAATATCAAAGCATTGATCTCCTATAAACAACGTTTTTTACGTACGTATGGATAATGCGTAGGTAATTCAAATTCTGAGTTTTTAGTAAGACCTTTGTGTATTTAGTTGTTTATAGGAGATTAATGTATCTAAGCCATAAGAATTTTTTTTACATCTATACCGAAGCCCAAATCAAGTGTCTTATTTTGTAAACAAAAACTACCCTACAAACATTTTTAAGCTATTCTGTGAATATTGCATAGTTATTTTCACATTATTAGATCGGAATATTTTAATTTCACAATGATGAATAGGTTCGATCAATCAGTTCCTTCAGTGTTGCATCACAACAGGTAATTAGACGATCATATTTGTTTACAAAATAAGACACTTGATTTGGGCTGCGGTGTAGGAATCATCATCGGTCTAGTTTTATAATTGGGCCACAAACCTTCCCTTACATCGAGGGAGCTCAGGGTATCCACCACGAGGGCCCAGTACGGATTGGTTGATTAAACATGCCTTAGAGTTTTTTCATTCTATTCAAAGTCATAGTGAGGAAACGTGCATGGTTTTCTCCCACAGACCACTTACCCAAAATTCTGTCAAACGATAGGCGCAATTAGACGAAGCGGGGGGCAGGGGCGCCATATTAAACCCGTTTCGATATCTCAAGGTTACGCGTGTCGCGAAGCAATATTGCGCTCATGTGCAGGCAGAAACGGGCGCCCGCCTGTTACAGGTCTATGTGGTAAGTGGTCTGTGTTACCTCCCTATGATTTCCTTCACCATTTTGGAGAGCATTCTGCAAATTAAAGCTTGCTTCAAACTTTATTTATTGCAAGTAAGCACGTTGTGTACATTTTTGCACGTCAACATATTTGAATTTACATTTACACCACTTTGCAAGGAAACGCCAACGCTGAGGAGAAAAAATGGCAAAATACTCTCAGCAGCATATCTTTTAAGAGTTCTAATACCAATGAAACCCAGCAATGGAATATAGAAATGGGAATGGGTTTGCTGTTACTGTCAGATCCATAATTATACCGCTGGTATTTCAACCCTGGCCCTCGTATTCGGAAGACCAGTGTCTAAATAATACCATCTAGCTCTGACGTCTAGGAAGACTCAATGCTCTAGCAATGTCCAGAATGTTTGAAATCTATACATACATATAATAAGACTGTAAAAAAGTTATGTCTGTACATTGGACATTTTTTGAAAAGAATAATTGTAATGTGTTTTAGGATCGATACTGATGCCAAAACACTAATTTTTAGAATTTTTGTCTGTTTGTCTGTGACTTTGTGCAAGTATCACGCCATAACTAATGAAGGGATTTTGATGGGAGTTTCACTAGGAGATAGCTGAAATATCCGGACAGCTCATAGGCTATAAGCCATGGCGGTATGTGATGTGGAAACATGGATCCAGAGAGGAAGATCTGCCTCCTGATCTCCTCCATCCTCCTCCTCTAAGCAAACGAAGTTGCGGGGTACAGCTAGTAATAAATATGAATGATGTAGGTGTATTCACTTCTTTTAGGAAGTGATGTCGACGATAGATTTGATGGTATAATAATTTGTTTTCGATGTTCTCGAGAAATCAAATAATACTAGAGTATGAACGTGTTGATACGTATTGATAAAATAGACTGTCAGTACATTACTGAAAGCAGTATAAATGTTTGTTACTGAAAAATATGTTATATTATAGTTACCTACTTACTTTTTAGGTAAGTACTCTTTTATTTTCCTAGCAATCATTAGAATAGAATAGAATAGAAAATATGTTTATTGCCATACACCAATTACATAAGCTTACAAAAACAATCAATCAGTAGTAACTTATCATTACTTTTTACTCTTTTATTTTCCTAGCAATCAATCAATGATTGGTTATTGTTTTAGCTGAAAAGGCAGACCTGTTTTTTCAGTGTACGGTGGAACACAGAGAAAGGTGTATAGGAGAGTTTGTAAGGTTAAAATTTTCTCAAAAACTACTTGACCTATTGCAAAAATTCTTTCACTGTTTGATAGATAAACCTATGTAACTGTAAGAGAATTATTCGAATTTAATAATTCTCTTACTGTTACATA
Source organism: Tachystola acroxantha (assembly GCA_963506565.1). NCBI lineage: Eukaryota > Metazoa > Arthropoda > Insecta > Lepidoptera > Oecophoridae > Tachystola > Tachystola acroxantha. The sequence goes on along the minus strand of OY735884.1, from coordinate 11,735,257 downwards.
GGTTTATCTATCAAACAGTGAAAGAATTTTTGCAATAGGTCAAGTAGTTTTTGAGAAAATATCAACTTTATGTAGGTCCCCTGTATACTTATCTCTGTCGTCGACTGTACTAACGTGAAAAACGTCTAAACCATTTTAGTCTTCTATTTATCAAGTCAACCGCTTCAGTTAAAACTCGAACGAACGTAGAAATGGTAGGAACAAGTCTATAAATCGCGCGAGCGTGGACATATAAAAAGCACACAACGGTATCGCGACTCACACGCGCAATAAATCGTCAGGAATAATCGCCGGAGCTACGTGTGGATGGGCCTTTAGGTCTGTCGCACTGGGGTGGTCTGCGAGGCCGATGTTGAGCGACAAGTTTCGTCGACATCCTTTTTCAGATTCAGATTCGTCTCGTTTATTGTAATATACATTGTATGTACTTATATTTTATAAACGCCATCTAAAAGAAGAATTTCAACTCTGTTGTAATTTCACATACCTAACTAAGTAAAATTATATTTTATTTTACAATTGCTCCGTTGGCTGAGCGACCCGAAGTGAATCTTGGCCTTCGAAACTAAAACGCGTCAGTCGTACCAGTGCCGTACCTATTCTAGCCACGCGTCTGGAGTCGATAAATTTTTAAATTTTTGACAACAAATTGTTTTGCATTTCGTTGTTGTTAAGTATTATTATTTATTGAATCGCATTGTTGGGCAAAGGCCTTCCCCTTTTCCATCCAATCTTCTCTATTTTGTTGTTTGTTGAAAAATCTTCTAAAGATGCCCGTCCTTCTGGGATTTTTAAGCCCATCGTCATGTCATAGTTACCTACCTAAGTGAACCCTGGAATGGAAATTAGATTTTTGTTTAAATCGCTACAAATCCGTTTCGCTATTAGCAAAGTTGTCGCTCCAGTATGAGAGAATATTATTATGTTGCGTGACTAGTGCATAGATATCGATCTATGTTTTACTTAATGTTGGGCTATGAAAGCAACTGAAATGCTTCAACAGAAAGGTACAAAGAGGGCCTCATTAGGTTGAGATTTGCTAACCCCCCCCCCCCCCCCCCCCCTTCCATTTCCACTTCTAGCTGTTATTAATTAATCATTGTAATAAAATATGAAATCTGTTTTGGCATACATAATTATTAATCTAAAATTGTTAAACTATATTTAAGACTGTTTGATTTCTGATAAATAAATAAAAACTATTTAACCGATTTTTTTTTAAATTTCTGTGCGAACTATCGGGGAGCACAGCAATAAAGTCTTTTATTCGGATTTTGCTTATTTAGTAGCATATGATTTGTCGTTTGCTGAGGTTTTGCAAGTCTGTTTGCAAATAGGCACAGGCGTCCTCCAACCTTTCTCCATTCTTGCCTATCTCTGGCACATTACTACTACATTTACCGAGTGCTCTCAAAAACGGTGAAGGAACACATCGTGATGAAACCTGCATGTCGTAGAAGAAAAAAAAAATCTAAGGCATGTGAAATCCGCCAACCCGCACTGGGCCCGCGTGGTGGATTATGGCCCGAGCTCCCTCGATGTAAGGGAAGGTCTGTGCCCGAGCAGTGGGGCAATATAAATAGACTGATGATGATGATGACTCTAAAAGTGAAAGACACTTAGGGGGGCAGCTAACTATATTGTAATTAACAACTTGTATTGTTACAGATCTCTCGAACCCCACACTTTTCATGGCCCTACAGACTATTTAGCACATACTCCCCCATAAGTGTTTATAATTCTACTAAACATGCCCTAACAGGGGCATGGCTTTTAGATACCTACATAATTAATTTTAATTAATTAATTTATAATGTAAGTGTGATGGGTTTATGTTAATAGTACCTACTAGCAGTTTTAAAATTGGCTTGAAAATGTTGTAAGAATACAATGTAAAAATTAGGTTTAATTACTATTTGTAATATAAATTAGCTATGTCCATTGTATAATAGGCAAATACAATGAAACTACTTCAGAATAGGGTTTGTGTGCATGTGTGTGTGAGCATTGAGCAATGCATAATACGACCTCACTCATAATATTATTGAACCCTGAATGTAATATATTATTATAATTATTCACTGAGTGCTCTTTGGTTCAGTGGTTGGGTCAATGGACTTGCGATACGGAGGTCCCAGGTTCGATTCCCAGCCAGGGCAGCCTTGTACCGATGAGTTATCCTTGTTTTAGTCGACGGAAAAACTTACGTAATTTACCGAGTGCTCTCAAAACGGTGAAGGAAAACATCGTGCTGAAACTTGCATGCCGTAGAAGAAAATATCTAAGGCATGTGAAATCCGCCAATCCGCAGTGGGCCCGCGTGGTGGATCATGGCCCGAGCTCCCTCGATGTAAGGGAAGGTCTGTGCCCGAGCAGTGGGGACATACAATTAGACTGATGATAATGGTAGAAATAATAATTCACTCTTAAAACCTTGACAAATAAGACGAAAAAAATTATCAATTACTTACATAACTGATAAAAGCAATTGCCCGAGTTTTAGATAGTGATAACAATATTATTATCTCGTTCAAAACACAATCACTCGTGCAATTTGGTACATTCAAAGCAGTTCTGTCACACAACGAACATTATTCACTAAATATAGACAAAATGGATTTCAAGGACAAAGTTATCATAATTACTGGAGCCAGTTCAGGAATTGGAGCTGTAACCGCTCAATACTTCGCCAAACTATCGGCCAAAGTTGTCATCGTCGGCAGAAATGAAGAAAAACTTAACAATATAGCTAAAATCGTTGAAAACACAAAAAGCATAAAACCTTTAGTTGTCAAAGCTGATGTTACAAATGACAATGAAGTCAAAACTATTGTTGAAGAAACTATAAAACATTTTGGAAAGATAGATGTTTTGGTAAACAACGCGGGTGCTGGAGTGAAAGCACGACTGCAACAAGGCATTGCACCTTTCGACAAAATGATAATTACAAATCTTCGCAGCGTTTACTTATTAACCAGTCTCGCTGCTCCGTATTTAATCAAAACCAAAGGTAACATAATAAATGTGTCCAGTATCGCTTCTGTAAGAGTAGCTCCAGATTTTACATGTTATTGCATATCTAAAGCTGCTTTGGACATGTTTACTAAATGTATAGCTAAAGACTTAGGTGCCCAAGGGGTTAGAGTTAATTCAGTGAACCCAGGACCTGTTAAAACTAACTTCCAGAGTACTATGGGTCTAGATGAAAAAATGGTTGATGATTACTTCAATTTAAGAGAGGCTCGGACTGCTTTAGGCCATTTAGCCACAAGTGAAGATGTATCTGAGCTGATAACATTCTTGGCTAGTGATAAGGCGAGGAGTATTACTGGAAGTATTTACTTTGTGGAAAGCGGAGACTTGCTTGCGTAATGCTTGTTTAGTTTTGATAAATTAAATAATGTTTTCAGTAACAATGATTTTTATTACGTTAACAGAGCTAATAAGTTTTATTGTCCTTTCAAGAGTTGGTACTTCAAAATACAATAAAAAATTTGCGTCGATGAATGTCTTCAATATATTTAAAATAAAGATTATGTTTTAAGATTTTGGGTGATATACAGGGTGTAACGTAAAGGGTGTATGAAGCCGAAGGGACGGTGTTCAGTATCGGTACATGAACAACTTTTGTTCTACGACTTTTCGATTATCGCAAATTTATTTTTTGACTTTTCATATATTTCGTACCGGTCAGCTGATCAATTTCTATGACACATTATATATTTTTTTTTCGAAAAGTCGTAGAACAAAAGTTGTTCAGTTACCGATACTGAACACTCTCCCTTCGGCTTCATATACCATTTACGTTACACCCTGTATATTTTCTGATAAATCCATCCATGCCCTAGATGATGTACCTATAACCATATTAAACACTTATTTAGTTATCATGTTATCTGCTTTAACATAAACATACGATAACAAATAAGTAGTAACAAAAGGTCAAAAGTAATAAAAGTAATTATCACATTTTAAGACGACTGACGATCCACGCGACATGTCTCATGTGCATCTTGTAAAATCTCATCTTAATATTAATTTTATAATAAACATGGATTTCAAAGACAAATTAGTGATTGTTACCGTTTCCAGTTCTGGAATCGGAGCTGTAACCGCTCAATACTTCGCCAAACTGTCGGCCGGGTACTCTTGAAAATGGCGGGAAACGACGGTTGCGAAATTATTTGATAATTTTCCTTAATTGTCTACATTCCTTAATTGGGCTATTTTGTGTTTAATATCACGTTAAAATAATCAGAAAATGTTCGCGAATGACAGTACGGTGAAGTTATTGGATTATTTATGCAAGATCTGAAGTTCCAAGCTTTTATCAAGAGTTCCCGCTCCAAGCTCGGGAGTGAGCGTGACTGTCGAGCTGCTTCGTCCAGAGTGATGACGCTATGGCGTCTCCTCTGGATGAAGACATAAAGACGCGGCTGCCCAGGGTGAAGACGCTACTGCGACTACCCTGGAGGAAGATAGAAGACATTGAATATATTGAATTTTCTGTAACATGACATTGGCAAATGACGAATTGTCGAGTCCATTAATAAAATAAGTAAATAAAATCACTGTTGGCCAAAGTTGTCATCGTCGAACAGAAGCTTCAAAAAGTCGCTAATACCGTTGAAAACACTAAAGGCATTAAAACCTTTAATTGTCACAGCTGATTTTACCAAAGATAGTGACGTTAAAAGTGTTGTAGATGAAACTATAATACGATTTGCGAAAATAGATGTTCTAGTAATCTAGTTTAGCGGCCACATTAGAATTACACCATTAGCTGCCGAAATAAACGAATTACAAAATGTGTTTAAAACAACACGAGAAATGTTAGGTAATGAAATCACACAAAACTTAAAAAGATATAGATAAGTGTATTGATGTATTTTAAAAGCAAATCTGATTCTATTCAACTTGGAACTAGAAGAGAGTCTATTCTATTCGAAACATATTGTACGTTCCCATTTCACCGAAACCCTCCGCCCGAAGGAAAATGGTCGGAAAATCGGCTCTCTCGATTTTCATCCAACATAATCGGCTTATTCCCACCCAACTATCTTCACGGAAATATGAGCTTTAATCCGATCAATTTTAGATCACTACTGCTTCGTCCATTCATGTGAGGATAGGTTTCAAGATTGTTAGAGTTCTCAGATTAAGGTAAGATTTTATCCGTAAAAAGATTGTGTAATTTCCAGCTCATTGGCTTTGCATTTAGGTACTATTGTTTAATAACATAATAATACAGCTGCAGCAAATCTACTTGTTATAGTACGTCTGGACTATATTTTCTTGTTTAGATAGCTCCTAAACTCTAACACTTTACGACAACTTTCATACTAAAGTTGCGATTTTAGTATGAAAGTTGTGGTCTCGAATTCTGGAACAGAGTTTAGTACAGTCGGAAGCACAACAGTCTACAAAAAATTGCATTGTTGACCGTATTACCAGTACAGTAACAGTCGACTGTACAAGCTTCGTTTGTAATACTTAGGAATAAAATAATGTGAAAACAATGCTAATTAATTTGTTTAGAAATACGTCATCAGCGACTATTTATGTCCTTACTATTGGGGTTACAGACCTTTCCTTATATCGAGGGAGCTAGGGCCCGTGATCCAACAAGAGAGCCCAGTATGGATGAGTATGCTTTGTATATTATACTCTTTTCAGAGTCCCAAATTATCATCTTTTTTGCAAACACTTATAACCAAATGTCACGAAACCCATAGAGAACAGTCAAGGTTGACAATTGGCCGTAATGCGGGACAGTGCCCCATTTTACGGGACATCCACCCCATTTTACGGGACATTTCTTAGATGAGACCGTCACGCTTCGTCGGATATGCGGCATTTGCAAATAATTGTGTAGTTGGTGTAGCATTTTAACAAAAAAATTATAGTAACACAGCTGTTTTATACCATGAAGTTTAGTATTTCGATTATTTGTTAATAATAAGAAAAATGTGTTTCAACCTTTTTATTACATTATATCCTTTAAATTGCACTAAAATATTACACCTTATTTAGGCAGTAGAGTAAAAACATCGGGTAATGTTGTTCTCAGTCGTCAACTATTCTGCATGTTATGTACTTAATTCTCTTAAACATACTTACTTACAAACTACCTAAACAGGGCACGTTCTTGCGCAATCAATGACCGCTTGACATCATTTCAAGGTCTTTAATTTACGTAGTTAGCCCAGGCACAGGCTCCGGCCTATTTGGGCTGCTATAATTATACGCCACAGTCGGTATTCTGTCGAGTGCTTAGATCTATAAGGTGTTATCCTGTCAATTTATATATAATTGAATAAATAAATAAAAAAAAATAAAAAAAATAAAAAAAATTCTATTCTATTTTTATTTGAATGGCTTCTACTCTTATTCAAGAGATAATTTCGCCAATGTCAAGTTATTTAGAGTATTCATGTAAATAGAAAATTAAACGAAAAAAAATCAATCCGCCATTCCAAAATGTTGTGCGGATCTCCCAGTCGTCAACTAGTCTTCTCACTAGTACCTATTGTTTTACAGTATCTATTGTTAGTGCCTAAAGTACGTATTGTTAGTAGGTACCTATTGTTACAAAACCTACCTATTGTTTTTGCAAAGTGGTGTAATGTATATTGAAAAAAATATATAACGTGCAAAAAATGTACACGACGTACTACTTGCAATAATGAGATTTGACTTTGACAGCCTTTCGACAGTCACTTCATGAGGACCACGAGACATAACTTAGAACAATATTGCACTATCCGTTGTTTTAGTGAAATTTTAGACCTTGTATCTAGTAATTTTATTCGATGCTTTAGGGGGAACTATGAAAGAGGTTCCCTTGAAAATGGCGGGAAACGACGGTTGCGAAATTATTTGATAATTTCCCTTTTAATGTCTACAGGGACTATTTTGTGTTTAATATCACGTTAAGTTAATCAGGAAATGTTCGCGAATGACAGTATGGTGAAGTTATTGGATTATTTATGCAAGATCTGAAGTTTCAAGCTTTTATCAAGAGTTCCCGCTACAAGCTCGGGAGTGAACGTGACTGTCGAGCTGCTTCGTCCAGAGTGATGACGCTACGGCGACTCCTCTGGATTAAGACATGAAGACGCGGCTACCCAGGGTGAAGACAGGAGGAAGATAGAAGACTATTATAATATATTGAATTTTCTGTAACATCACATTGGCAAATGACGAACTGTCGAGTCCATTATTAAAATAAATAAATAAACTATGGAAGAAAAATGTACAGGAATTTAGCGTTAAGAGTTTATAATAATAATAATAAAAGGTCTTTTATAGTACCGTGGAACACAGAGAAAGGTGTACAGGAGAGTTTTTAAGGTTGAGATTTGCTCAAAAACTACTTGACTTATTGCAAAAATTCTTTCACTGTTTGATAGATAAAAGTTAAAACTATATAGCTGTAAAATAATTATTAAATTCGGCCCAGTAGTTTTTGAGAAAATCTCAACCTTATTGAGGCCCCCTGTATACTTATCTTTGTCCTCGACTGTACCATTGTAATGTTTATATAACATTATTAGTAAACAAGTATTTTACGCATAACATTTGTACACATTCATTCAAATTAACGACAAAATGAATTATTCACTAATTACTTAATGCGTTTTTAATGTTCTAAGTATTTTAAAAAACAAAACTTAGTAACCATGAATAAAAAAATACCGCGTCCTCTGGAGAGAGTCTATATGTCACCGACTACTTTTGAATTTTCAACAGGAGAAACACAAAATAAATGTCTATTTCATGCATGAGAGTGAAAGTCTCAATATGAAGATGTTCCCGTACAAAATAGATGTTTTCTTTTCTCGTGTAGTTTAGTGACAAAACCTCTTTGTAATAGTTATTCAGGCCCTGGAGCTGGAGCCGCGTCGATTTTTACTAGCCGTCAATGTCAGACTTTTGGCGAAAATTAGTACTAAAAAGACATTGCCACTTTTCAATGGAGCTTTGCCCCACCTACAAAACTACGTGACCATTTAAGCTGTACCTATCATTTTGTTGGGGACTTATTACAGGTTTCATATTGCATAATCATAATCAGTATCATTTTCTACTCTCGCAACTCCTATAAAAAAGTATAACAAAAACAATGAATAAATCGCTTCGATTTCTTACTATTTTCCGATTTCTTAATTAAGCTGTTTTTTTTCCAATCGCAACTTGTACAAAACTTTGTTTTAAACCAATAATTTTAATAAAAAACGGAGATATTTTTACATTTATTCGCTATCTTGTACAACTTGCGGTTGATGGTGGGGCACAATCTGGCATTGTCATTTCGTTCGCGCAGGCTTTGACAGGACAAAAAAGGCCAGTATAGCCCCCCTGACGTGGCCTAATGACTGCTGTCGAATGACAACAACCGGGACCAACTGCTTAAGGCTTCGTATGCGCGTATTTTCAGTTTTTCTACGAAGGCTACGACACTAACTACTAAAATTAAACGGCTTTAAAAATATATATAGCAATCTTGGCATGTCTATTTAGAGACTGATGAATAAACCGAAATAGTTATTCATACAAAATATATATCAAAATGTAGGGTGATATAAACACGAGAGCTTGTTTTAAAAAAATCTAATTTTTGTTGGCGTATTTATATTTCCCTGCCGGGCCTTAACGTGCTTTCCGTGGTACGGAGGGGTTCAGATGAAAGTATGTACAAAATAGGTACATTAGGCTCTCTCCATGACGTGATGCGATTTTTTTTCTCCATGTCCTTTAACATGATAGCTACATGTCATGTAGCTACCATGTAATCGAATACTCATGGTGTAACAAAAGCCATGGTGTGGGGTACTCTATTGTGGGCGGCTTACTTTGTCCTCGCGTGTAATACACACCCCATTGATATTTTAATGATCCTGTCGATGGGAATTTTCCCTCAATGAAAGCCTTCCCAATAACCTACAAAAATGATTTGTTTAATCAAGATAATCCTGGAAAAAATTGGTTGAAGCAACAATTTCAAGGAGATCTTGGACTGAGATTTATAATCATTTTGAGAGTCATCATCATCAGTCTATTTATATTGCCCCACTGTTCGGGCACAGACCTTCCCTTACATCGAGGGAGCTGGGGCCATGATCCACCACGCGGGCCCAGTGCGGGTTGGCGGATTTCACATGCCTTAGATTTTTTTCTTCTTCTACGACATGCAGCTTTCATCACGATGTTTTCCTTCACCGTCTTGAGAGCACTCGGTAAATGTACGTAAGTTTTTCCGTCGAAAAAACCGACGATAACTCATTGGTACATGGCAGCCCTAGCTGGGAATCGAACCTGGGACCTCCATATTGCAAGTCCATTGACCCAACCACTGAGCCACCGAGCTCTCAGCAAAGGAAATATATTACTTACAGTATTACAATTGGTGGTATTGGGTCTAAACTTAGCGACAATTAAAATAAGCACGAGAATCGCTAAAATTTCCACAACCCAAAAAGCTATCTAGCAAAATAACTTCATTATCTACCTCCACATAAAAGAAAGAAGTCCCAGAGCCTATGTTATTCCCAAACCTGTCGTAAAACTATCGTAAGTCATAAAAATCATCCCTTATCACTTAGGTTTTAACCTGTAGCTGACATATATTTATGACTTTATTGCCGAAGTTCACCTTATAAATTGATGCCGTCATAAAAACATCAATAATCTCATAAAATGTCTCTGACATAGCTATCATCTTTAACGTTACATTTTCACTATGTGCAGAGTGTCGAATGCTTTCGTATGACGTATCCATAGATGTCACGGTATGGATAAGTTTGGTACAGTCAGTTATTTTTTGCACATTCAATTTGATAAATACTGTTTCACCAGAGCAGGATGCGCGGAGACGCATTGGAATGGCAAAGAATGCAACGACTCAGCAAAATTTTATGCGCCATAATGATCCAACCACAAAACTAGAGGTTTGGTTGAATAGCGTCGTTCAATTAAAGTGCTGTTCAATAAAACGTCTATTTTAACCAGTTGACTGCGACATATGTATTAGGCGCACGCACTAGTTAAACAACGCATTTTACAATAATTAATTGAGGTTAATATCAGCTTTTCATAAGTTTACTTTCCATATGTCCTTGAATGTTATAAGGTAGTTTTATTTATTTATTTATTTATTCATTAAAAGTATAGCATTACAGTTTATCACCTATGCACTATACATTTCATTTAATCATTAATTATATTATTAGAACATTAATTCAATTATATTAGTATTACAGTTATATATTGTTATCACACCTCATTATTCCATTAAATAGGTATAATATTTAAAGTTTATCCATCTTCTCGCAAAACAACAAACATTTATAACTATATATATATTTTTTTTATAACTTCTTAATTTTATATACAGACATGGATACTTTATTCGATGAATCAAACTAAACTTGCCAATTCCGCTAAAACTAATTAAACTAACTTACCAAACCGCCTAATAATCCTTATCACCTCATTAGTGTCAAATGCTTTCATTGCTAAAACTGTTATAACAAAAGGTCTTAAAACTCATAACCACAGTTATATCAATCATTTGTTATTCGACTTTCTTAACGTTAACTGTTTAAACTCTTTCTATAATCTGCAATTAATCTGTGTTAAATTTTTTGCTTGTGAATAGTGCACCAAAATGTCTGATTACGAATATGATGATGATGATATACCTGAACTTACGGCCGCATCACCAACTTTGTCAGCTACAAGTGATTATGATTTAGATGAAGATGATGATGGTGTGAAAAGTGATAACTTGAACGAAGATAGCAGTGTCAAGGATAACGAAGAGGTAAGTAGTGTGATACATATTTTTTATATCGTCGCTTGTAGTATCAATTGGTGTAAGGGACATTTGTTATATGTGGTCCGTTTTCATGAAAATAAGGTGTAATTTAGATAATTGATTTATGGCAAGCTACAGCGGTGTTGATAGGCTAACACTTACGTTACTTTCATTCATTCATAAGCTCACGCCCTTTTTTGTAGGCAAAGACGATGGAATTCCATATGCTGCGATACTAGCATACAATAGCACACATGCGATCTGGCATACAATAGCACAAATATCCTAGCATAATATAGCGCACATATCCTGGCATACAATAGCACACATATCCTGGCATACAACAGCACAGTTATTCTGCCATACAATAGCACACGTCATATCCTGGCATACAATAGCACACATATCCTGCCTGGCATACAATAACATACCTCATCCAATTTATCTTACGTTACTTAAATTTGATTAAAGGAATAGATTCTGATATAATCTAAATCTGATATAATCTAAGATAGAAAAGAGATGGTAAATCGTAGATTATATACATATGTAACACAGTTATACGAAATCACGCAAATTTTATAATGTGCAAAACTAATTAGATAATTTTGCAATTACAGGACGTGAAAATGCCGCAAGAGGACACGATATTGGTATCAACATCAAGCTCAAGCTCAGCAGGAACCGGTAACTCCCCTAAAGTTACAGGTAATATCCAACCAAGTGACTCTGACATCTATGGACACTCTAATCCAAACATAGGATACTTCAACGCAAGCTTCATACCAATAGAGTTAAATATCGAACCTCCAGCCAGCAATCTGGATAATATAAGTCAGCATATGGAGCGAGTAAGCCTATATGCGTTCAGCAATCCTATTTCTTGTACTAGCAAGGTATTTCGTCCTGCAAGTCCCATGAAAGGACTTAATGAAAGAAACCTAAATGCACACGGGAGACCTAGTGCTACAATTCGACCTAATATTCACGCACCAATTATGAACCCAGGAAATCCCATTGCAGGAGTATCAGGAACAAATGTTGGTTTTAAAAAGAGTAAAAGAGTTAGAACAGCATTTAATACACAACAATTGATGGAACTTGAGAAAGAGTATTCGAAATCTAAGTACATAAATCGTACTGCCAGACTTTCTTTGGCAAGAGAACTGGCTTTGAATGAAAGAACTGTTAAAGTATGGTTCCAGAACCGTCGAATGAAGGATAAGAAAGAAAAGGCTGATGAGGAAGAGGTACGAGAGCCTATAGAAGCAGCTGATAACACTGAACGCTATCAAGTACCTTCAGTTAATCAAGGAAGTATATATCAATATTATCCGCCAACGCAAACGTTTGCTCCAAACTCTACACAAGGCAATCTCATGATACCAAGTTACCCGCTCTATATGCCATATTTACCTCCAACTTATACGCCAATGATGCAGTATCAGCAGATGCCTAGTCCACAGACCTTCCAGGTTCCACCAGGGTATCAGCCACAGCAGTTAGGGAATCAGCAGCAACCAAACCCTCATGAGCACCAGGAGCCTAAGCTTTAGTATTAGAATACCTATGATGTTTACAATGGTTTTCGATTTTCAAATAAAGTTTATTTTATTTTTAACTAGCTGCTTCGTCTACGCAGGGTTATAAATTATATAACCTATGTGTCAATCTTATGTATGAGCTATATAAATTACTAGCTGTATCCCGCAACTTCGTTTGCGTAGAGGAGGAGGATGGAGGAGATCAGAAGGCAGATCTTCTTCTCTTTATCCTTGTTTCCACATCACATACCGCCATGGCTTATAGCATATGAGCTGTCCGGATATTTCAGCTATCTCCTAGTGAAACTCCCATCAAAATCCCTTCATTAGTTATGGCGTGATACTTGCACAAAGTCACAGACAAACAGATAAAAAATCTAAAAATTAGTGTTTTGGCATCAGTATCGATCCTAAAACACATTACAATTATTCTTTTCAAAAAATACCCAATGTACAGACACAACTTTTTTACAGTCTTATTATATGTATAGATAGATTGTCAAGTTTCATTATAATCCATTGAGTAGTTTTTGCGTGAAAGAGCAACAAACATCCATTCCACTCTTTTGTCCCTTTATATGAAGCTACTAGCACAGTCGACAGCAGATTAATGGTAACACTTGCAGTACGATTTCAAGTCTTACGACGCAAATAATAAGAACTGTCAAAAGTTAAAAGTGTTATCATTGATCTGCTGTCGATTGTACCTTTGACAGGCCAAAGTAGCTGGCAGCTACTAAAAACTATAAAAAAAAACACAGGTTATCCTAGTTTGAGAGTCTGGGCCACTGTCAACTGTGTAATGTACCCATAATTGATCTAAATAAACTATTTCTATTTCTATATTGAATTTTCTGTAACATGACATTGACAAATGACGTACTGTCGAGTCTTAGAATTAAAACTATAGTGAGCCATTACTACAAATTGTTATATACCTATCACATTGAAAAAGACTGTCGAAATCGGTCGAAACTGTCGGTCTAATTGCCGACTTTAACAATATAAGTGAGTGATATCCGTTTATATACAATAATTTACTGTCGAGTCCATTAATAAAATAAATAAATAGTTATTGTTGTCTTCGTGTAATAAATTCATGGTTAGCTACTACAGTGCGCGAGGCGTAAGCTCAGGTTTGCATTTGTGTGAGTGCACACAGATAGTGTAGAGTGATATTCGGCCTGAGGCGCGACGCGTCCTACGCATACAAAAGACATTGCCACATTTCAATGGAGCTTTGCCCCACCTACAAAACTACGTGAGCATTTAAGCTGTACCTATCATTTTGTTGGGGACTTATTACAGGTTTCATATTGCATAATCATAATCAGTATCATTTTCTACTACTCTCGCAACTCCTATAGAAGAATAACAAAAGCAATGAATAAATCGCTTCGAGTTCTTACTATTTTCTGAATTCTTAATTAGGCTGTTTTTTTCGACTCGCTAGATGTACAAGACTTTATTTTAAACCAATAATTTTAATTTATTCGTTATCTTGTACCACTTGCGGTTGATGGCGGGGAAGAATCTGGCACTGTCATTTATACACAGCGGGCCGCCACCCTGCCGCGCACGCACCGCACTTCACCTCTTGCACCGCTAGCAGCTTGGCGATCACTCACACAAATGTAAACCTGAGCTTACGCCTCGCGCACTGTACTCGTTTGCACATACATGCACATACATGCACATACATGCACATACATGCACATACATGCACATTTCACTTCTCAAACGCCTGCCTCCGCTCTCGCTCTAATTGACCGACTCTGTGAATCGTTCGTGCAATTTAGACTCTTTGACGCCCAGTCAGTCGAGAAATTATATTTTGGACACATTGCTGGAAAACATTAACATATATTTTATAACTCGCGTCCATTTTTGCTAAAAAGGATAGTATTATTTCGGGTTTATGTGCTTTTGGAGTTGATATAAATAAAATAGGTAGAAAATCTCAACCTTAAAAACTCTAAATTATTATATATAAACGGATATCACTCACTTATATTGTTAAAGTCGGCAATTAGACCGACAGTTTCGACCGATTTCCGAGTTATCTCGGAGCGCGCACAGAGGGCGCTCATCCGCAGTGCGCGAAGAAACGTCACCGGCGACGCGGGCGTGGCGCGCTCACCTTGAAAAAGACCGTCGAAATCGGTCGAAACTGTCGGTCTAATTGCCGACTTTAACAATATAAGTGAGTGATATCCGTTTATATATAATAATTTGTAGTAAAGGCTCACTATAGTTTTAATTCTTAAAAACTCTCCTGTACACCTTTCTTTGTCTTCAACCGTACAAATATCTAACCTAATAGAATTGGGGCCACATTAGAACATAGGTTATTTATTTATTTATTTTATTAATGGACTCGACAGTTCGTCATTTGCCAATGTCATGTTACAGAAAATTAATCGTATAATTGTCTTCTATCTTCCTCCAGGGGAGTCGCCGTAGCGTCATCACCCTGGGTAGCCGCGTCTTCTTGTCTTCATCCACAGGAGACGCCGTAGCGTCAATCACTGTGGACGAAGCAGCTCGACAGTCACGTTCACTCCCGAGCTCGTAGTGGGAATCTTGACCATGGCGCCAAACTTCAGATCCTGCTTGAATTCTCCAATAACTTCACCATACTGTCATTCGCGAACATTTTCTGATTAATTTAACGTGATATTAAACACAAAACACCCACTGTAGACATTAAACTGGAAATTATTAAATAATTTCGCAACCGTCGTTTCCCGCCATTTTCAAGAGACCTCGAACGTAGGTAAACATCCAACTAGACTAAATCATCAACAATTAATATCCACTATAATTGCATCTTCACATCAAAGCGACGACTACAACTAATTACTTCACTAATAAATCAATACACGTACTAATTACACTTGAGGACAAATTAACGGCACACTAATTACGTTAAAGTTTTGTTCACAAATTTACTGTGTCAGCGCTATTTATGTAAAAATATGGCTGGTTGTCTATCAGGGAACCAAAAAGTACCTGAGCAGGTGCCGAAGACTGAGCAGGGGACGAGTAGGTACCTTAAAAATAAATTAATATTGCCTCGGCTCCTGCCGGGGGACCAATGGGCACCTATATAGGGGCCGAATCTACAACTTTTAATCCGGGGGACGAATATTAGGGGACCAATGGGTTCTGACCCAAATTAATACACGAACATAATTACTAAATATAATTGAGGACAGTTAAGAGCCTTCCATGAGCCAACTAGCGCTGCCAATCTTAAAAAAATAATATCTTCTAATTTAATCAATTTTATTAAAAAAGCTATTTACAAAATGTTTATTAGGATGAATAGTATTTTTAAATGCTTATTTATAACGTGATTCAATTTCGGTAAGGTGTAGTTCGCATAATTGCAAAAAACGGCCGTTTTTGGCACATTTGTGAACTACAACTTAGCTTGTCGCAATTATGCCATGTATTGTATATTGTAAAATAGTATTCATCCTAATAAACATTTTGTAAATAGCTTTTTTAATAAAATTAATTAAATTAGAAGATATTATTTTTTCAAGATTGGTGGCGCTAGTTGGCTCATGGAAGGCTCTTAATGGTAGACAACAAAAAGTGTAGTAAATATACCTTTGTAAAGTAAAAAGGGCAAATGACGAACTGTCGAGTCCATTAATAAAATAAATAAAATAAGTAACAAGGGCTGTTTAGGAATCTATGGGGTTCTCTTGAAAATGGCGGGAAACGACGGTTGCAAATTATTTAGTAATTTTTGTTTTATTGTCTACAGTGGTTATTTTGTGTTCAATATCACGTTAAAATAATCAGAAAATGTTCGCGAATGACAGTACGGTGAAGTTATTGGATTATTTATGCAATATCTGAAGTTTCAAGCTTTTATCAAGAGTTCCCGCTACAAGCTCGGGAGTGACCGTGACTGTCGAGCTGCTTCGTCCAGAGTGATGACGCTACGGCGACTCCCCTGGATGAAAACGCTACTGCGACTCCCCTGGAGGAAGATAGAAGACTATTGAATATATTGAATTTTCTGTAACATGGCATTGGCAAATGACGAACTGTCGAGTCCGTTAATAAAATAAATAAATAAAAATAAGTTGACTGGAGACACGACGAAGCAGATTCCTTGAGAAGCGCGCGAAACGGCATTAGCTACTTCTTTGTGAAAATTCTAATTAAATAGTCTCCGTGGTATTTAGTGAAGGTGTCCGCGAACGTTTCTATTAATTAGAGTGCTGGAAAGAAGTCGTGTTTGTGAAGTTTTGTGCTCAAAACAAGGTTTCCTTGCATAACTCGAGGATTGCGTGGATCGTTGAGTTATTTTGTTTAAGGGTTTGCGTAGGTTTAGGTTAGGTTATCTTCGTATGTATGTAGGTATTAAGAAGAATTCAAACTTTCCATTAACATCAGACCAGGCTGTATGCCCTAGTTGGCTTTGCCAAAGAATTTTACCAAAAAAGCGACGAAGCAATGTAAAGGGGTCCCACGGCCTGCTTTCTCACAGGCTATATCGCGCCAGGCCAGACCAACAGGCCGTGTCACGGTCTGCGGTGGCATGTTGTCACCCGTCCGATCCGTTGGTTCAAAGGCGCGGTGCTACGGTGCCTGTCGCGGCCTGTGGCGCGTCAGTCAGTACTCTGAACGCATTGTTATATTGTACACGCTTATGACTATGTTTGTGATTTATCAGTGTGGGCTCTATTAGGGTAAAAGCCTCCATTTCATTCCACTTCATAGATTGGTATTGACACAAAATACCTACCTACCTACATTCGTACATAAGTATTATACCAATAGATAAACTGGTCAATACGTAGAATACAAAATGAATTACTGATTTACATTAATTACGTACTTAAACAATAAAGGGCAGACCTCGGCGTAGGTGGAGAGACGATATCGTTAGATACAGGGATGGGTGGCTGGAAGAGGCTCAGGACAGGGATGGATGGAAGAGGAGGGGGGAGACTTTTGACCAGCAGTGGGACAATATATAGGTTAAAAAAAAACAGTAAATAACAATTGCAACCAAATAAGTAGGTAGGAGCACAAAGAAAAATGTGCTGTAGAGGTTTTAAGGTTGAGATTATCTCGAAAACTACTTGACTTATTGCAAAAATTATTTTACCTGTAGATAGATAAAACTTAAAACTATGTAAATGTAAAGTAATTATTAAAATCGGTCCAGTAGTTTTTGAGAAAATATCAACCTTATTGAGGCCCCTCTGTATACAGGGTGTAACGTAAAGGGTATATGAAGCCGAAGGGAGGGTGTTCAGTATCGATAACTGAACAACTTTTGTTCTACGACTTTCCGAATAAAAAATAATAAAAAAATTAATGTCTCATACAAATCGATCAGCTGACCGGGACGAAATGTATGAAAAGTCAAAAAATAAATTCGCGAAAATGGAAAAGTCGTAAAACAAAAGTTATTCAGTTATCGATACTAAACACCCTCCCTTCGGCTTCATATACCCTTTACGTTACACCCTGTATAATAAGTTCGATATTTTCTCAAAAACTACTGAACCGATTTAAATAATTATTTTACAGTTACATAGTTTTAAGTTTTATCTATCTACCGGTAAAAGAATTTTTGCAATAGGTCAAGTAGTTTTTGAGATAATCTCAACCTTAAAACTCTACTGTGCATTTTTCTTGGTGTTCCTAAGTCCTTTAAGTAAGTTCTTTTTGTGCAATAAAGTATATTTATCTTAACTTTTCTCTGCCTTCGTGTGCACGAGTAGGTACGGACAACAGCAGATCAATGGTAACACTTGCAGTACGAATTCAACTCTTACGACGCAGATAATAAGAACGGTCCAAAGTTCAAAGTGTTACACTTGATCTGCTGTTAGCTGTACTACCAGAAAGTGTTATTAATATATTACGCAAAATCAATTGTTTATACAAACCTATAGTAAAGCACTGTTAAGTAACCTTCACCTGATTTCAACAAATATCTAGTTGGTACAATCGGCACACCAATGGAATTGAAGTGCGATTTCAACTCTTATAACGTAGATAATACGAGAGTAAACTACACTTTAAGTGAGTTCGTTTATCCATGAGTATTCCAGATTGACTTTTGTGTAAATACTATAAAAATAATTTGTTTGTTATTCAGTTCGCTCGACCTTCTAGCGGGTAAATGTATCTAAGAGAAGATTTCAATAAACTAAATAAAACAAATTCAGGTATAACGTTTCCTATCATTACACTTTGTACCGGTCATTCCGGAAATCAATTGAAAATACTCTTGAATATATTGACACATAGGTAGGTAGGTACTTTTGCTACAATCAGAGCTTTTAAAATGATTCATACTAAATTAATATTCATATTGTTAACACATGACCCTCCTTATTGCCCAGTCGGGTAAAAGTAATTGAATTTATTTTTAGTTTGCATTTTGTTAGTGGGTAGTTAGGTTTGTATGAACGGGCTTACTATGTCCGCATTGACATGGAAAGAAGTAACACAGGGAAAACTAGGGTTTATTTATTCTAGAATATTAGGTCTGAACATGTTAAATTAAGGTTTAATTTATTAGTTATTATTAACAAGAAATCACAATGTTTTCTTTTAATAGTACTTGGTACTTGGTATGATTTAAATGGCATGAACTCCCACAGACTAACAACCAATGGGGAACGTTCTACGGTTTACTGTTTCCGCCCTTGATGTGGAGGGAAGGCTCGCATAGGGAAATTAGGGTTGATTTATACTAGAGTATTAGCTCAAGGGAACATTTAATGAGGGTTTAATTTATTAGTTATTATTATGAACGAATAACAATCTTTCCTTTTAATGGTACTTAGTATGGTTTGAGTAGTATAAATTTCGTTATAGTGACAGCCAATAGGAAGCGTTCTAACTTCAGAGCATCGCGTGACATTTTCGAGGGAAGGGGTTAGGCAACGCTAGCTTAAATAGACTTTTTCGACACGCGGTAATGGACTTTTACGGGGCTTCAAGAGGAGACGCTGCTGGATTAATTATTCACGGGCCTTCAAGAGGGACACATCAAGACGAGGAGACGCTGCTGGACTGGCTGCCGGACCATCAAGAGGAGACGCTGCCGGACCATCAAGAGGAGACGCTGCCGGGCTGGGAAGAGGCGCCAATGGAGCACTACGCATGGCCAAGGAAGCAACCATAGCTTAGCCTAGCTTAGTTGGCGGGAATTTATTACGCAGTGAGTGATAGTAGGCTCTTTTAGTTTTAAACTTCTTTATATTGAAGTTTATTTTATTGGATATCTTATTTATCTATGATATTTCCCACGTAGGGACCCTTAGGACAAATTCTTCCTATTACCATCACCTATACCTGTTTCCTAACCAAATTCCTCCTAAATCAACCAGCCCGGTACAGGACAAGACACCTTTATCCTGTGTTAGTATTATAACAATCTCGTCTGAGTCTGGATGAGAGTGCCGGGTAACCTTTCCTCACATTCCATGATCCAACTGCTTGGAATCCCAGCGATTTCAAGTGAAGAAAGGTACTTATGTGTGCATATATGTATTTATTATATCTAATCCCATTATCGAGAGTTCGTGAGTATACGTTAATTGTTGCTAATCACATATTTTATTACAGCTACTCTCTCGACGGTAGTTTTATATGATTGTTCTGTGCGCCACGTGTTGGGATTTGCACTGAACCTAGTATAATTTTATTCTCTTTCGACGGTAGTTTTATATGATTGTTCTGTGCGCCACGTGTTATTATCTGCAGTGAACCTAGTATAATTTTATTATAGTGGTCTCACGACGGTAGTTTTATATTACTGTTCTGTGGGCCACGTGTTAATATCTGCAGTGAACCTAGTATATAGTGAGGTATTTATTTGTACCTATATTGAGTATACGTATTGACATACGTCAACTGTTGCTAATCACATATTTTATTACAGCTACTCTCTCGACGACAGTTTTATACGATTGTTCTGTGGGCCACGTGTTAAATTTTGCATTGAAGCTAGTAGAATTATAGTGTTATTAGTGATTGAAGCCATAGGTACATCCGATGGATATTTTAATACGTCAATGTGGTTTTAGACTATATATTTATGCCCTATTGCCCGGACCATGATCCACCACGCGGTCCTAGTGCGATTGGCGGTTTGCACATGCCATAGATTTAATTTCTACGGCATGTAGGGTTCATATCGATGTTTTCCTTCATCGTTTTCTTCGTTTAGGTAAATGTTTTAATCTTACTTTATAATCTTTATAGTGTGTAAATAAGTAAGTAGTTGACAGTGAAATTCTTAAATAAATTCTATAAACAACCAAGATATAACTATTGCGGTTAATGGAAGGAGTGAGACGTTTTAAGAGTCAGTAACTATAGTCAATTAAGGCTCATCCATCCCTTAATTAGCCCCTACCTAGGTACAGTTCTACGGGGAGGCGAGGGCAGAGAGAGATATTGTTTGCATGTGTGCCCCTGTCAATACTATCGAAATTACGAACAAGTGTGGTTGTTTTATTTTCCCCTGACCTACCTATAAACTGTATTTACCTGAGATATTTCTTTGTTGTGTGTGTGTGTGTTTAATTAATGTCTCTTTTCCCATATTAGCATTTGATCCGCGTGGATTTCTTTGTGATTTATTTTACATCTGTGTATTACTGTGTCTTCAATGGTGGTGGTGAGCAAAGCGAACCTAGCCTTAACATAGATGGAACTGAGGTCTGGCATCATAGTTGAATTGAATTAGCATTCAATTCAATTTAATTTACCTTTAACGTCCTTGCGGCGCCATATGTTAGCACTGGTTTGTCTATAGATCTACAATACATCAACTCTCTGGTGCTTTTGTGAGCAAGCTATTTACTTTATGATCAGTCTGTGATTGGAAGGGCCCGAGAAACTGTTTCAATATCCAGTGGTCTTATTGGAGGCTGGTTCGTGAGAGTATTGGGGCAAGCAGTAACACTATACCCGCAGCTATCAAATTTTCCCCACTCTGTACGCCGAATTAGCTGTGTGGAGTATCGTCTTGGCCGATGATGTAAAGCACGGCTTATTCAACCTTCAACTATGACCAAACACAGACGAATCAAGGCTAATTCAGTAGTATTAAATGCTAGGCTTTACTTTTATCTATTCCGATCTACAATCCTCCAAGGTATCTTTCTCCTATCTCTCTAAATCCTAACCAACTCCCTTCTGATTTCTATACTTATTAAATGTAACTTGTTTTATTTGTGAACAATCTCTTCAGTCTGTCTTATTCTTACCGTTACTACAATTCATTCTATTCTTATATTATTCCTACAGGAAATATAAAAGGTATTGATCCTGCCTTTTATTTTGTGGAAAGGTATCGAACCTACCTTTCCAGTTGTACAAGGTATCGAACCTACCTTTGTACGCACAATGTGCAAATACTTGACCAGAAGGTCTGAATTACTTCCTAATTGGATTAAATCAATTCTATCAGTAACTGGGCACTCCAGAACCACTAGAATGAATCTAGTAATATTAAGAACTTCAATGGGAGGGACTGAAAGATTACTAGTCTTGCGAAATAGCAGCTTTTAATATCAGATTCCCCTCCATCATCCATTCTGAGGAGACACGCACCTTGGCTGGTGTCTATCGCCTCGATGGCGGTGGTGTGGAGCCAGGGGCCGTGAGATCATATTTTTTAAGAGGATAACCTCTTACAGGATATGTCCTCACATCTAACAGTAATTTTTTACAGAGATTCAGATGTCTGAGTAATTTTCTTCACTTCTATCCAGAATTCCAGACTTATTCTCCGCCAGTACCTACCTATTTATATATTTCTTGTGTAATTCTTCTTCTTTTATGTGAAACTCATCTTTAAGTCGATATTAACCTATTTTTCTGGTTGCAGGCAACCTCCGTTTACGATTTTAATATTAGTTGTAAGATCCTCTCTCAATTAGCCATTCTAATTGCTTAATTTCATTTTCAATATAAATTGTATAAGATCTTTGAAAGTTTCATAGGGTTGACTCGTAGTCATGGTAGTTCTGTAAATATATTGCCGAGGTTTAGTATTGTGTTCAGGCCCTGGGATGGGCAATGAATAATGTGAAAAAGGTAATTAATTGTATCCAAGTCTGTTCATCCGTAATACCTTAATTTCCATTTTAACTAATATCATTTTGCACTATAGATAGGGACGTATTAGGAACTTGTTTGAATTAGATTTAAGATAACTTAGCCTAAGTTTTATTAATCGTGCTAGTAATAAGAAGATGCTGTATGATAGGTTCTGTCAATAAATGTTTTTATGTTTTAAACCTGACTAATGTTTCTGTTCTCAATCCTGTAAATGCGATCTCAAAACCCTTGAAGATTCTGAGTGTTACTACAGTAGGAAATAACAACGTAGGGTAGACGATCACGATTTGGCCTTATTATAGTAGATAATTTAGATTATTATTATTTCTTTAGTATTAGCTTTATTTGCAAGTTTAGTAAGAGCTCTGCAGTTCTTGTAGGTTTTCACCCCTTCAGGGTTTCTCGTAGCTTTTTGGGGGTTGAGTAGAGGGGGGGGGTTGCTTAAGGGAAGGGTGGGATCGTCACAATATGGTTGCCTAATTCCCAGGATGTGTATATATCTATGTATAACGTATGTTATGTTGTGTATTTATGTATATTATTATGTATTTATGTATATCTTTAATGTGGACTTCGGTCCACAATATGGTTCCGTGTAAACAAATGAGGGGTTTATGAGATCGCTTGCAGGTTTGATGGATTGATTCATTACAGGTTTACTAGGTTAAATTCGTGCGTAAAATAGATATTTACATAAATCTAATTTTAGTTAAGATTTTAGGAAGTTTCAGGAATCGGGGGGTGCGTTAATGGGTTAAGGTTAGTCTTAATTCTTAATTTATAAAATAAGGTAAGTAAGGTAAGAGTTGTAAGTAAAATAGGATTTAGGACGGTAAGTCGTAATTCAGGCGTAGGGTATAATCCCATAGCAAAATTGCTAAGCTATTCTACTGCGTGAATGTACGTAGATGCATAAGAGTTACAATGAATGTGGAGGAGGTATGGTGTCATGATCGCAGAAAACTGAATTCCGTCGGCTCTGTCTACCCCTATGGTAGACAGGCATGGGATTATGTACTTGAGGTTATGTATACTAAAGTTGTACCTATACTCAAGTTGTGTATGGGTTCTTATGATAACTTGGGTTTCATGGGTACTCGAGTTTATGTAAGTACTTGAGTTTGTAAACTGAGGTTGTATACTTAACGAGTTCTGTAGTAGGAAGTGGTATTCGCATACATTGTGTAAGATGTATTTAGGCAACTCTGTCGGTAATTATAGGAAGTGATGGCTAAGGAGTGTCAGGTCAAACGGGGAAATGGGGGGTGTCAGGACTGTAGGAGATGGGGGGTGTTCACTAGTTACTATTCCAGGAGATTTGTTGACAGTGCAGATAGGAGTAGGGTAATGTTTCGAATTTATGTATGTCGGTCCATTTGCAACATGTTTAACTATGTTAATTTGTATTTTATTAACAGACTACCGATAGTAGAAGGGTTCTCAAAGTGTATGTATGTATTTTTGTGATTTCTTGTAGTTTAAACCGATAATGTATTTTGATGTATGAGTACATCCATTCTGATCAAGAGATTGCTATAGGATACATAGATACGGGACTAACTAGCTGGGGGGGTGAAACCCCACCCTTAATAAGTTAAGTTTAGATGCGGTTGAAAGTTAAGTATGTCTGTCCCATCGGAACTTAAACCGATTGCAGATAGGAGACGGGGTAATGTTTTCGAATGTATGTATGTCGCTCGTAACTTCTTGTAGTTAAAGGGTTGATTGACTAGGATAATGTGTGGGGCATTAACCAGCTGCGGATAGGGAAAGGGTAATGTTTTCGAAAGTATGTATGTATATCGATTCCCTCTTAACATCTGTTGACTTTGCTCGGATAATGTAATGTAGGTCATTATCCGACTGCAGTAGGGTAATGTTTCCGGATTTATGTATGTCGGTCCTCTTGTAATGTTTCATTTTAGAAGAAGGGTTCTCAAGGTGTGAATGTATGACTGTCTCGTTGCGATTTCTTGTATCCTTATTTGCTAGGTGTTTTGATGTATAATGTATTATTACATTAGTCTTGGTCAAGAGATTGCAGTGGGATACATAGGTATAGAGCTGCCTATCCGGGGGGGTGATACCCCCCTCCCTTAATAAGTTATGATGTGGGTAAAAGTTAGATTCTCATAAGTTACTTTTGCATGTTTGTCGGTCCGTTTGTCGCTTCTAGTAAGGTCTCGGAAGATGGAAAAATCAGGATGGCAGCAGATGGAAATCCATCGTCGCTGCCTACCTCCATACGAGGCTGGTGTGAATTTTGAATGTATGTAGATAGTTTCAAAGTTCAGTAATTGTTAGGGTTTCTCAATGTAAGAGAGACTGCATAGGCCGGGGGTGAGGCCGGCCAGGGAGTATTTGGAAGGGTTGACCATAAACTTAGTTTCTCTGAATCCACGCTTAGTCGGTTTCACATTTTGATAAAACCCCATAGGTTAGATTTGAATCGTGCTTATTTTAAGTCGCGTTTATAACTAACGTAGGTATTTTTATTTTAGGGATACTAGGTAGGTTCCTCTGTCTCGTGTCTGTTTCATGTTGTATCTGCAAACAGGACACCTCAGGTTGTACTGTTAGTCATAAATCTGGGTTAACCTCATTTCTGTTAAACTTCGTTTTGACACTTTCACACTTCCATAAATTGTTTTATGTCTAGCATTGTTTTAACAATAGCCTACTAGGTAGGTAGAGATGTTCACCAACTCCGTCTGCGGAGATAGGCGGAAGGTTGTTAGTCGTAAGCTTGGGTTAACTTCATTTCCCTTAACAAATGTTCATCATCGATAAAAACTTAAGTTAGGAAGGGAGGGCCCATCATATGTCTAGCATTGGTTTAGGGATATTAGGTAGGTAAGTGGATATATGTTCATATCTGTCTGCGGAAATAGGAGTCACATTATGCCGTTAGCCATAAACGTTGGTTAACGTAGCTTCCCTTTATCCATATTTCGTCACGTTCACACATCGATAAAAAAACGTAGGAATCGTATTTTAACCCGTGGCCTAACCTTAAGTCACGTATGTCTGGCATTGTTTTGGTAATACTAGGTAGGTTCCTCTGTCTCGTGTCTGTCTCATATTGTATCTGCAAACAGGACACATCAGGTTGTATTGATAGCCATAAATCTTAGTTAACTTCATTTCTGTTCTTGTATAACCCGTGGGTTAACGTTAAGCCGCGTTTATGTCTAGCATTGTTTTAGGAATAACACTATGTAGGTAGACTATAAAATCCATTAGGATTGTGGTTTAACCCGTGGGTTAACGTTAAGCCGCGTTTATGTCTAGCATTGGTTTAAGAATACTATGTAGGAAGATACGTTCATTATCTCTGTCTGCGGAAATAGGCGCCAGCTTGCGCTGTTTTCTTAGCCGTGAATCGTTAAAAACCATAGCAACCGTGTTTTGAGCCGTTGGGCAACTTTAAGTCACGTTTATGTCTAGCATCGTTTTAGGGGCACGTCCATCGTTGCGGTCTAGGTACAGCTACGGGAAGCAAGGTTGAGGTTACATATTGTGGGTAGGTAGATGTTTTTGCTCACTACCTTCCATTTTTCAGATTTGACTAAGTAGGTACTTTCAAATTGTTGATTTATTTATTTGTTGATTAATTTCAAATAATTGTTGACTCTGATCGTTGGTAGGTTTGGCTGATTGTAGGTTCGCTGTCGAGGTGGGATTTGTTGACAACAATCGTTCCAGTTAAGCAACGTTGGTCAATATTTTAGATGGGTGACCGCTTTTGTCTTTTGCCTGAACGATCTTTCAGGTTAAGCAACGTTGGGCGAGGTCAGGACTTGGATGGGTGACCGCTTTTGTATTGTATCTTTGGTTGTGTAGGCAATAGTAAGCCTAAGATTTAGATAAGTATTTATTTTGGGTTACATTATTAGCACGTGTTGCCTAATCGTTTCGGATAAGCAACGTAGGGCGAAGTATTGACTTGGATGGTTTACCGCTAGGGTTTGTTGTCATTAATTTGTTTGATTGTTTCAGAGGCTGTAGAAGTATGTTAGCAAGCGCTAGGCGCTCGCGCAGTAAGTGGAATTTTCAACGGATCTCATAATTTTATTTTGTTAAATAGGTTTGAATCGGCGTGTCATAATATTACATCCTTGTATACTTAGTTGTAATGGCGTATTATAGGGGGAGCTAGCGTCGTCATTGTCATCAGCGCCATCTATCAGTTTCGGTTAGAGGTTCTAGGTTAGCTCAGTGTTTTAGGTTCGCTACCAATTAGCAGACGCAACAAGCGTGGTGATGTGGTTCGGCTCATTCGATCACAGAACACTATTACCCTCATTCGATTATCGATAAATATCATTTTTTTTTCCTTCTAAATGGGTGTTGCCAATTAGGCGTAATAGTTACAAATTCAGTAGATATTGTTATAAGTGGGTTTCGTAGATATTCTGTAGATTATATGTATACCTATATTTTAGGCAAGGCTTTTCGAATTCAATTTTAAATTACAACCAAGCTTCGATAATTAAAGCTAGGGTGGAGTCCTTATTATCGTGTAGCTAATTAAAATTAATGCAACTCACGATAATAATTTTAAATCGTTGTCATATTATGTTTACTAATTTGATTTTGACGAGATGACAACACTGGAATCAAATCATTGTCAGATTTGAGGAAGATTTTCGGTAAGGACTTATGAATTGTTTGTTTTGTTATAAATAACAGTATTTACAGTAAATTGTGTTGTGATATGTCGTATGTATTAGCTTAGCAGCATCAATATATTCGTGTGGATTGACGCATATAATTTTTTTTGCAAGTTCGCATTTGGTACGTTCGCATGTTGTAGGTAGGTTTCAATTATTTCAAGTTGTTATTTAGGTTGTGATTATTAGCAAGATAGTGTCGTCGTCGTATACTTTGTATATTCGGGAATATGTTCCATTCGGGAACTTCAGGGAATGGTAGACGAGGTAGGTGTACCTATTGTGGGTACAGGGTCGGTTGGCCTCAGGGTGAATTAGGAATTTAGGATGTGAATTGTCATTATTCGTTTTAACATTGGTTTCAATCTCGTTCCAGGGCGCGGAGAGATGGTATGTTTTGATGTTCTTTGCGGGAGCTGTGAGACTGATCGTTACGATGAGGGTTGAGTTACATTTATCAATGTACATGAAGTGGCAAGGCGGGACGAGTTGTATAAGGTATGAGTATTTTCCTTGAATGGTTGGATAATCAAGCCTCAGACATTATAAATAATCTCTTCGTTTAATTCTCCAGGGGGTGGTGTACCGGTCATTCCGGAAATCAATTGAAAATACTCTTGAATATATTGACACATAGGTAGGTAGGTACTTTTGCTACAATCAGAGCTTTTAAAATGATTCATACTAAATTAATATTCATATTGTTAACACATGACCCTCCTTATTGCCCAGTCGGGTAAAAGTAATTGAATTTATTTTTAGTTTGCATTTTGTTAGTGGGTAGTTAGGTTTGTATGAACGGGCTTACTATGTCCGCATTGACATGGAAAGAAGTAACACAGGGAAAACTAGGGTTTATTTATTCTAGAATATTAGGTCTGAACATGTTAAATTAAGGTTTAATTTATTAGTTATTATTAACAAGAAATCACAATGTTTTCTTTTAATAGTACTTGGTACTTGGTATGATTTAAATGGCATGAACTCCCACAGACTAACAACCAATGGGGAACGTTCTACGGTTTACTGTTTCCGCCCTTGATGTGGAGGGAAGGCTCGCATAGGGAAATTAGGGTTGATTTATACTAGAGTATTAGCTCAAGGGAACATTTAATGAGGGTTTAATTTATTAGTTATTATTATGAACGAATAACAATCTTTCCTTTTAATGGTACTTAGTATGGTTTGAGTAGTATAAATTTCGTTATAGTGACAGCCAATAGGAAGCGTTCTAACTTCAGAGCATCGCGTGACATTTTCGAGGGAAGGGGTTAGGCAACGCTAGCTTAAATAGACTTTTTCGACACGCGGTAATGGACTTTTACGGGGCTTCAAGAGGAGACGCTGCTGGATTAATTATTCACGGGCCTTCAAGAGGGACACATCAAGACGAGGAGACGCTGCTGGACTGGCTGCCGGACCATCAAGAGGAGACGCTGCCGGACCATCAAGAGGAGACGCTGCCGGGCTGGGAAGAGGCGCCAATGGAGCACTACGCATGGCCAAGGAAGCAACCATAGCTTAGCCTAGCTTAGTTGGCGGGAATTTATTACGCAGTGAGTGATAGTAGGCTCTTTTAGTTTTAAACTTCTTTATATTGAAGTTTATTTTATTGGATATCTTATTTATCTATGATATTTCCCACGTAGGGACCCTTAGGACAAATTCTTCCTATTACCATCACCTATACCTGTTTCCTAACCAAATTCCTCCTAAATCAACCAGCCCGGTACAGGACAAGACACCTTTATCCTGTGTTAGTATTATAACAATCTCGTCTGAGTCTGGATGAGAGTGCCGGGTAACCTTTCCTCACATTCCATGATCCAACTGCTTGGAATCCCAGCGATTTCAAGTGAAGAAAGGTACTTATGTGTGCATATATGTATTTATTATATCTAATCCCATTATCGAGAGTTCGTGAGTATACGTTAATTGTTGCTAATCACATATTTTATTACAGCTACTCTCTCGACGGTAGTTTTATATGATTGTTCTGTGCGCCACGTGTTGGGATTTGCACTGAACCTAGTATAATTTTATTCTCTTTCGACGGTAGTTTTATATGATTGTTCTGTGCGCCACGTGTTATTATCTGCAGTGAACCTAGTATAATTTTATTATAGTGGTCTCACGACGGTAGTTTTATATTACTGTTCTGTGGGCCACGTGTTAATATCTGCAGTGAACCTAGTATATAGTGAGGTATTTATTTGTACCTATATTGAGTATACGTATTGACATACGTCAACTGTTGCTAATCACATATTTTATTACAGCTACTCTCTCGACGACAGTTTTATACGATTGTTCTGTGGGCCACGTGTTAAATTTTGCATTGAAGCTAGTAGAATTATAGTGTTATTAGTGATTGAAGCCATAGGTACATCCGATGGATATTTTAATACGTCAATGTGGTTTTAGACTATATATTTATGCCCTATTGCCCGGACCATGATCCACCACGCGGTCCTAGTGCGATTGGCGGTTTGCACATGCCATAGATTTAATTTCTACGGCATGTAGGGTTCATATCGATGTTTTCCTTCATCGTTTTCTTCGTTTAGGTAAATGTTTTAATCTTACTTTATAATCTTTATAGTGTGTAAATAAGTAAGTAGTTGACAGTGAAATTCTTAAATAAATTCTATAAACAACCAAGATATAACTATTGCGGTTAATGGAAGGAGTGAGACGTTTTAAGAGTCAGTAACTATAGTCAATTAAGGCTCATCCATCCCTTAATTAGCCCCTACCTAGGTACAGTTCTACGGGGAGGCGAGGGCAGAGAGAGATATTGTTTGCATGTGTGCCCCTGTCAATACTATCGAAATTACGAACAAGTGTGGTTGTTTTATTTTCCCCTGACCTACCTATAAACTGTATTTACCTGAGATATTTCTTTGTTGTGTGTGTGTGTGTTTAATTAATGTCTCTTTTCCCATATTAGCATTTGATCCGCGTGGATTTCTTTGTGATTTATTTTACATCTGTGTATTACTGTGTCTTCAATGGTGGTGGTGAGCAAAGCGAACCTAGCCTTAACATAGATGGAACTGAGGTCTGGCATCATAGTTGAATTGAATTAGCATTCAATTCAATTTAATTTACCTTTAACGTCCTTGCGGCGCCATATGTTAGCACTGGTTTGTCTATAGATCTACAATACATCAACTCTCTGGTGCTTTTGTGAGCAAGCTATTTACTTTATGATCAGTCTGTGATTGGAAGGGCCCGAGAAACTGTTTCAATATCCAGTGGTCTTATTGGAGGCTGGTTCGTGAGAGTATTGGGGCAAGCAGTAACACTATACCCGCAGCTATCAAATTTTCCCCACTCTGTACGCCGAATTAGCTGTGTGGAGTATCGTCTTGGCCGATGATGTAAAGCACGGCTTATTCAACCTTCAACTATGACCAAACACAGACGAATCAAGGCTAATTCAGTAGTATTAAATGCTAGGCTTTACTTTTATCTATTCCGATCTACAATCCTCCAAGGTATCTTTCTCCTATCTCTCTAAATCCTAACCAACTCCCTTCTGATTTCTATACTTATTAAATGTAACTTGTTTTATTTGTGAACAATCTCTTCAGTCTGTCTTATTCTTACCGTTACTACAATTCATTCTATTCTTATATTATTCCTACAGGAAATATAAAAGGTATTGATCCTGCCTTTTATTTTGTGGAAAGGTATCGAACCTACCTTTCCAGTTGTACAAGGTATCGAACCTACCTTTGTACGCACAATGTGCAAATACTTGACCAGAAGGTCTGAATTACTTCCTAATTGGATTAAATCAATTCTATCAGTAACTGGGCACTCCAGAACCACTAGAATGAATCTAGTAATATTAAGAACTTCAATGGGAGGGACTGAAAGATTACTAGTCTTGCGAAATAGCAGCTTTTAATATCAGATTCCCCTCCATCATCCATTCTGAGGAGACACGCACCTTGGCTGGTGTCTATCGCCTCGATGGCGGTGGTGTGGAGCCAGGGGCCGTGAGATCATATTTTTTAAGAGGATAACCTCTTACAGGATATGTCCTCACATCTAACAGTAATTTTTTACAGAGATTCAGATGTCTGAGTAATTTTCTTCACTTCTATCCAGAATTCCAGACTTATTCTCCGCCAGTACCTACCTATTTATATATTTCTTGTGTAATTCTTCTTCTTTTATGTGAAACTCATCTTTAAGTCGATATTAACCTATTTTTCTGGTTGCAGGCAACCTCCGTTTACGATTTTAATATTAGTTGTAAGATCCTCTCTCAATTAGCCATTCTAATTGTTTAATTTCATTTTCAATATAAATTGTATAAGATCTTTGAAAGTTTCATAGGGTTGACTCGTAGTCATGGTAGTTCTGTAAATATATTGCCGAGGTTTAGTATTGTGTTCAGGCCCTGGGATGGGCAATGAATAATGTGAAAAAGGTAATTAATTGTATCCAAGTCTGTTCATCCGTAATACCTTAATTTCCATTTTAACTAATATCATTTTGCACTATAGATAGGGACGTATTAGGAACTTGTTTGAATTAGATTTAAGATAACTTAGCCTAAGTTTTATTAATCGTGCTAGTAATAAGAAGATGCTGTATGATAGGTTCTGTCAATAAATGTTTTTATGTTTTAAACCTGACTAATGTTTCTGTTCTCAATCCTGTAAATGCGATCTCAAAACCCTTGAAGATTCTGAGTGTTACTACAGTAGGAAATAACAACGTAGGGTAGACGATCACGATTTGGCCTTATTATAGTAGATAATTTAGATTATTATTATTTCTTTAGTATTAGCTTTATTTGCAAGAAGTTTAGTAAGAGCTTTGGTAAGTATCTTTAAGCTTCATGTTGTAGGTAGCTTTCACGTATAGCTTTTTCAGTTCTTGAAGGTTTTCACCCCTTCAGGGTTCTGTAGAGTCTTCGTAGGCATTGTGCGTAGAGGGGGGGTTGTTTAAGGGAGGGGTGGGATCGTCACAACTTGAGGCCAAGCAAAGTGGCACAGATTTACATTCTTATCGTTAAGACGGAGCGTTGGGCAGTTTTTCAGTTTTCGGTGAAGGCTACGGCACTAACTACTGGAAATTAAAGGCTTGAAAAAAATATATATCAATCTTGGGGTGTCTATTTAGAGACTGATGAATACCGATACACGATTTGACAAACTTCGCTCGATAGAAAAATTCGCAAACATACCCCTTCCATGTCTTTCAAAATGAATTTTATATCTAAACCGAAATAGTTATTCATACAAAATATATATCAAAATGTAGGGTACTGTAAATACGAGAGCTTGTTTTAAAAAAATCTAATTTTTGTTGGCGTATTTTTATTTCCCTGCCAAAATTAATTTAACTATACTGGAGCCCAAATCAAGTGTCTTATTTTGTAAACGAAAACTACCCTACCCTACTATCATTTTAAGCTGTTCTGTGATTATTGCATAGTTAATTTCACATTATTATATCTTATCACTTTATTTACACAATGATGAACAGGTTCTATCTACAGAGTGTAACGGAAAGGGTATATGAAGCCGAAGGGAGGGTGTTCAGTATCGGTAACTGAACAACTTTTGTTCTACGACTTTTCGATTAAAAAATAAAAATAAATTAATGTCTCATACAAATCGATCGGTACGAAATGTATGAAAGTCCAAAAATAAATTCGCGGAAATCGGAAAGTCGTAGAACAAAAGTTGTTCAGTTACCGATACTGAACACCCTCCCTTCGGCTTCATATACCCTTTACTTTACACCCTGTATATCAGTTCCTTCAGTGTTACATCACAACAGGTAATTAAACGATCATATTTGTTTACAAAATAAGACACTGGATTTGGGCTGCGGTATAGGTATGTTCTAAAAAGCAATGAATTGTGAATTATGAAATGGACGGCATTAAACATTACTCCAAGTTTATATCAAATCATTAACAAAAAAATGTTTTATTTGACTCTGAGCCGACAGTAATTCCCCTAAAATTCCCTGTTCTGCCAAGCATGACTCCCATTCTTAGAGACTCGGCAACCGCGAGAATATTTGATCATCTGGGTCATTACCCTGTCTGTATTACCTCACTCGTGCCATGTGTTTATGTCTAAGATTAATAAAAGGTCGTCGTGTGAAAGCATAATCATTACAAAAACAAAACAAAAATACACTGTTTTAGGGTTAAAACAGTGTATTTTAGAGAGGAAAAAAGGAACCCTTATAAGATTATATCCATCGGGGACTACTCCTTAATTTTCTTTAGTAAGTACTACAATGTATAATGTTGTGGACTTTCTGGTGTACCACGGGCAAAAAATGCCACGTAGTCCACCCAGGTGAACTACGTAGGTGGACCATGGGCAATGTGTCATCACTTTGTTGTCTATCAGATGCGTGCTATGGATGTGAGATATGGCTGCGCGAGTGTCTCCCCCCGCCTTCCCTGTCGCTGCATCGCATACCTCGAGCTGCGCATTTTGATAGCACATCTTACTCACTCCTCTACACAGCTTAGCATTAGTGGAAACGGTTACATAGTTCCGTAGCAGCTTAGCCTTAGGGTGCATTTCCACCAGAGACTATGCTACTTGCTATGGATGTTAGCGGTGTGCTGGAACACATGCACGCCGACCAACTCGAGGACCTGTTACCGAGCATTGAACTACCCCGTGTCCACTCGCCCGGAAGCCCTCAATATGGGGGGAGGGTTCAGGCATACGCCAGCCTCCTCCGCCCGACTCTCCTGCGGCGGATTCGTTCTGACAATGGGTCTCTCTTGCCCGCTCCGCCGCCTCCTTCAGCGAAATTACTTGCTTACCACCGCGTGCAGAAGGCGACCACCGAGTATCCCAAGCATCTTAAGGTAACAACATTTCAAAGGCCTCTAGTTTCTTGTGTATAGTATTAAGCTTAATTCATAACATAGGATTATAATTTAATGTTTACCGGAAGTAAAACGGAACGCACATCAAAAAGAACAATTAAGAATTGTCTATTATAGTAACGTCACTTCCTCTCTGCCATTTTCATTTTTCAAAACCATGCTATACGCGCTGTGCAATTAAAATTACTTATTAAATATATGAAGGTCGCTTGGGGTAGTAAAAGGGCATAATAACGTCTCCTGGTGCTCAAGATAGTGGATGAAGGTCAAAACAGGAGCGCTCCGAGAAGAAATACCTATTTCACGAGGTATGCCCTTGGGACATTCAAAGGTTAGTGACTTTCATATCTTCATATCATAGATCTTCCTTTATGGTCCAAGCATCGTTACCAGCTCTGAAAGACAGAATGTCTCACATTCAAGACGTAATGTCTACCGTCGGCCGCAACGCCGCATAAATATGCCACGATTTATGAACTTCCTAATTAGTGGTGGACGTAATTAGTATGAGTTGTGGTCTCGTGATACCAAAACAAAAGACCAAAACCAAGACAAGCACAAACCAATGAACTTTTATCAACGGACTTCATTACTTCATGAAGATAACGTCAGTGAAACCCACAGACCACATACCCCATAGACCTGTAACAGGAGGGCGCCCGTGTCTGCCCGCACATGAGCGCAAAATTGCTTCGCTCTATGCGCTCATCGTGGACATAATTTTTGGCTTGCTTTGTACCGATTTCAGTTTATTGGGTAATTGGTCTGTGGGTTAGTTAAACTATGGTCTGTGGTATCGTATTACGTAGGTAGTAATAGAACATTAACATTGATAATAATTATAAAACAAATAATTCTAAAATTAGCGTAAGGTAGCGTAAGTATTCCCTACCAAAAACCGAGGAAATATTTTATTTCATATTTTTACACGTACAAAGGCGAATTAAAAGCCTTTCTGCATTTTATCACTTAATATTGGTGATCACAGACCACTTACCCAATACACATGAAATCGGTACAAAGCAAGCGAAAAATTATGTCAACGATGAGCGCATAGAGACGAAGCGGGGGACAGGGGTGCCGTATTAAAGAGATGCATGTCGCGAAGCAATTTTGCGCTCATGTGCGGGTAGACACGGGCGCCCTCCTGTTACAGGTCTTTGGGGTAAGTGGTCTGTGTTGGTGTTGCGGATAATATTGATGTGGCATTTAAATAATTTTAGATTGTTATATATAAACGGATATCACTCACTTATATTGTTGAAGTCGGCAATTAGACCGACAGTTTCGACCGATTTCGACGGTCTTTTTCAAGGTGAGCGCGCCACGCCCGCGTCGCCGGTGACCTTTCTTCGCGCACTTACGTTTATTGGCGACTTCAACAATATAAGTGAGCGATATCCGTTTATATATAATAATTTGTAGTAATGGCTCAGAAACTTTTACTAGGTACGCTTATAAAATCCATTTTTTTATTATAACTTAGTCTTAGAATTACAACTATAGTGAGCCATTACTACAAATTATTATATATAAACGGATATCGCTCACTTATATTGTTGAAGTCGCCAATAAACGTAAGTGCGCGAAGAAAGGTCACCGGCGACGCGGGCGTGGCGCGCTCACCTTGAAAAAGACCGTCGAAATCGGTCGAAACTGTCGGTCTAATTGCCGACTTCAACAATATAAGCGAGTGATATCCGTTTATATATAATAATTTGTAGTAATGTCTCACTGTATAGTATGACCGTCTAAATCAGTCTTCGCCTGCGCGGTACAGGGATGCGGGGGAAGGTGACAACGGGGACCGAGAGAGGTGAGGGCGGCAGGCGCATTTCTGTTCCCCCCCTCCCCCTTCCCCTTCCCCCGCATCCCTGTACAGCGCAGGCGAATACTGATTTAGACGGTCATACTATAGTTTTAATTCTAAAATTTTAAATTGATTATATTTATAAAACACATGATTATGTTCCGGTCTTTTTGGTCTTGGCATTGGCACATCACTATTTTCTTCTTGGCCGACACAACCGATGTTTACGACTCCTGTGGTTGAAAATTAAACGTACAAACTAAATATTTACTTTAGCGCGATAGTTCGGAGATACTTTTTCCGCAAATTCTACGCAAGAATAAAAGTTTAAAGAAATACTATTTATATTATAACGAGGAAGGTCATGTCATGTTCAAAGTTGGCATGTTTGTAAATTAATTTTCGCACATAATCATGACATTTCCGTTAAGAGTATAAGTTATGAGTACATTCGCATTATCTCCGTTACACATAATATTTACCACTGAACTCTACAGGCTGTCCTGGAATTCATTCGACAAATTGAAATTGAATTTTTTAGCAAATCAAAACTGACAATTTTTTTTTACTAATTTATTTATTTTATTAATGGACTCGACAGTTCGTCATTTGCCAATGTCATGTTACAGAAAATTCATTGTATACTAGTCTTCTATCTTCCTCCAGGGGAGTCGCCGTAGCGTCATCACCCTGGGTAGCCGCGTCTTCATGTCTTCATCCACAGGAGACGCCGTAGCGTCAATCACTGTGGACGAAGCAGCTCGACAGTCACGTTCACTCCCGAGCTCGTAGTGGGAATCTTGACCATGGCGCCAAACTTCAGATCCTGCTTGAATTCTTCAATAACTTCACCATACTGTCATTCGCGAACATTTTCTGATTAATTTAACGTGATATTAAACACAAAACACCCACTGTAGACATTAAACTGAAAATTATTAAATAATTTCGCAACCGTCGTTTCCCGCCATTTTCAAAAAGCCCATTTGTACTAATTACGTCACAAGTCACACATTGACCTCAGAAATAACCAATGAATCCAGACAACGTTCCGTTGTACACGAATTGCATTCCTAATGTAATAATGTCACAAGGGCCAACTTCAATTGCTGTTTTTTTATTTAACTAGTAATAAAACATTTAAACAAACGTTTGAAAATAAAAATTACCATTGTTTTTAATTTGTAGGAGTTTAAAAACAATAACATTCATTATTTTAATTACATAACTTATTAATAAGTACTTAAATATATGCGTGACTAGGAACTTGTTTGATCGCCGTGTGAACGAGATAGCGCTATGCGAAAAATAGAGCGACGTCTCGTTTCCTCTGAAAGCAGGGAATAGATAATATAGAGGAAATCATTCGTTCTTTGCAGCACTAGTTGGGATTATAACCATATTGTTTTGGAGGGGCACGGTACGAATTAAAGTAGTATTATTACTTTATGATGAAACACAAAGTTCCGTCAATAATGTTGTTTAAAAAAAGATAAATGTAAGACCCCTGGTATAGAATTTATTATTTAAAAAAAAGTGTAAAAGTACAAAGTCGTGTACAAAGTATATTCAATTTTTTTTGACGTGTGAACATATTCAGAATAAATTTACTTGCAATAAATATATATTATGATTGTAATTCTGAATACGGCTGCTGATTACCGACATGCTATCAGTTCGCTGTAGGTACACCACGAAAAACAAAATGTCTACCTGAACTCGATAGCATTTATAAAAGCTTCAATCAACGCTAAAATGTAGGCCAAATAGTACGGGAGTACATTGCTTTTTTCCATCAACAAAAATAATCCAGTAAATAGGTTGAAACTATTTTCAATAGACGGTTGTGTCTATTTGTTTTTCTATGTCATTCATTATTCTGCTTTTCATGATATAAGTATACAGGGGGCCTCAAAAAGGTTGAGATTTTCTCAAAAACTACTAGACCGAATTTAATAATTCTTTTACATTACATAGTTTTAACTTTTATCTATCAAACAGTGAAAGA
Organism: Tachystola acroxantha; assembly: GCA_963506565.1. Taxonomy (NCBI): domain Eukaryota; kingdom Metazoa; phylum Arthropoda; class Insecta; order Lepidoptera; family Oecophoridae; genus Tachystola; species Tachystola acroxantha. Next base: position 11,697,398 of record OY735884.1, on the reverse strand, counting down.
ATTTTTGCGAAAAGTCAAGTAGTTTTTGAGATAACCTCAACCTTAAAAACTCTCCTGTACACCTTTCTCTGTGTTCCACCGTACATATGTGGCATGTATGGATGTAAATGTAAATTCAAAAAATATATTGACGTGCAAATGTACTCAACGTGCTTACTTGCAATAAAGAAATTTGACTTTGACTTTTCTTTATTTATACCATAAAATGCATATACATTAGGTATCAAAAGCTGCAATACAATTTTAATTATTAATTAGATAAACGGGAATTATCGTGTTAAACATTAGTTAGGTATGTCTTTTCTGTTTCGATATTTTTATATTCGTGACCGTGATTGCTGCAATGCTGTGGAAATATCTAGACATCTATAATAAATGTTTAACACGGTAATACCCGTTTTATCTAATTAATATTATATGTATACAAACTGTGTACCTACGTTTAAAAAGAAATTTGGATTAGTTTATTTTTGAATGATTACGTGTTTATTTTCAAAATGATTGATTTAAGTTTAAAACCCAATTGTACTATTATTTAATCTCGTGTAATAATTGTGATATCTAAAGACAGATTTCAGATAAAAATACAAAAAAGATTTTTTTTACATTTGACATCCTGTATTCTATCAAATTTGTACGGATATTTTGTAAGCTTGAATCAGGAATCTGGCTCCCGGTGTGAAAGCTCTCTGGCCCGCCATTTGGGACTGACTAGTAGATCCACCCTACTATCTACCCTTTAATCTAAACGATTTTTGTATCTAGGCAAATACGGTAAAGTTGATTTTTTGTACACTTACTTGCAAAATAAGTAGACCTTTCCTTTGCAAAAATTTCATAACATTTAGTTTTTGTGGGAAGCACTGGTACCCAATGTATACAGTGGATGGTTTGAAATTAAATGACAATGCCAGATTCTGCCCCACCATCAGCTGCAAGTTGTACAAGATAACGAATAAATGTAAAAATACCTCTGTTTTTTATTAAAATTATTGGTTTAAAATAAAATTTTGTACAAGTTGCGATTCGATAAAAACAGCTTAATTAAGAATTCAGAAAATAGTAAGAAATCGAAGCGATTTATTCATTGTTTTTGTTATTATTCTATAGGAGTTGCGAGAGTAGTAGAAAATGATACTGATTATGATTATGCAATATGGAACCTGTAATAAGTCCCCAACAAAATGATAGGTACAGCTTAAATGGTCACGTAGTTTTGTAGGTGGGGCAAAGCTCCATTGAAAAGTTGCAATGTCTTTTCCAAAAAATATTCTTTTTTCTTATTACAAACTTATATTTGCAGATGATCAACTAATCAGGAGTATATCGATGTATGGACATAATATTTTTATAATGACAAAGATAAGTTGTTGAAGTCGGCAATTAGACCGACAGTTTCGACCGATTTCGACGGTCTTTTTCAAGGTGAGCGCGCCACGCCCGCGTCGCCGGTGACGTTTCTTCGCGCACTGCGGAAGTGAGTGATATCCGTTTATATATAATAATGTAGTAATGGCTCACTATAGTTTTAATTCTAAAGATAAGTTGGTCTCTAAATCTACGAATACGACTCGCATTTAGCCGTTTTTTTAATAAATATTGAAGCAATAAAGAGCAATATAGCATATTAAAGAAATCTGGTACAAAGTTGGACGGCGTCGCATTATTGCGGGTATTATTGGGCCAAAAATATGCTCGTAAAGTTTCCCTGGATAAACAGATTTGTTATAAGTATTACAACTTTGCCGCATTAAGTTGAAATATGCGAAACAGTCAGTTAACTTTGTGTCTATGGCGCGAGAAACGTGATGTTATGACATAACTGCGTAGTGAAATATTGTCAGAAACTTTTACTAAGTACGCTTATAAAATCAATTTTTTTGTTATAACTTAGTCTTAGAATTAAAACTATAGTGAGCCATATTATAAAGTATTATATATAAAGGGATATCACTCACTTATATTGTTGAAGTCGCCAATACTTACACGCTCGTTCATATTCAATACAAGCACATTTTAATAACTATTCACTCATCAGTGTTATAACCAATCACAATCACACACTATCCATTATTTACATGTTGTTTAAAATAATAAATAAATAGCCGATCTGATTTTAAATTATTTATTTATTTAACTATTTATTTATTATAGGTACTATTTATTTATTTATTTTATTGTTCATACTTACCTTACTTATGTATACTAGTTAACTGTCAGTTTAAGCTTAACCTGTGTAAGGGGAAGACACTGGTGCCTGAAACACAGATTCACAACTAACTCAGGCGCTAGGGCTTCATTAAAATAACTCATGTAAACAGTTAAAAATAAAGATTTTATCATTATTTTTAAATAAACATAAGTGCGCGAAGAAACGTCACCGGCGACGCGGGCGTGGCGCGCTCACCTTGAAAAAGACCGTCGAAATCGGTCGAAACTGTCGGTCTAATTGCCGACTTCAACAATATAAGTGAGTGATATCCGTTTATATATAATAAATTATAATTTAGTCGTCTCACTACTGTGCAATGCAAAGGTCTCCTCTCTTCATTCACCAATCTCTGAACCTCCTTCAACCATCTATCCTTGTATCTAGTGATATCGTCTCTCCCCCTTCGCCGAGGTCTGCCCCGACGCTGGTGACCGTCCAATGGCATCCATTCTGTGACAGTCCGGGCCCATGGGTCCGGCTGCATACAGCACAAGTTGCCCAGTTCCACTTCAATATAGCTGCTTTAGGCAGCTGTCCGACCGGCGGCGATGAGCGAGTAGCGAGAAGCTATCAACTATAGAACGAGTGGTCGAGCAGCGAGTGGCGAGTATAGTTTGGTGCGAGTGTCGCTGAGCGACGGGCGATTACTCGCTTCATTCGTCAACTCGCCAGTGTAGCTCAGCGAGTGGGCGAGTGTCGCCGAGCGATGGGATGTACTCGCTGGGCGACAATATAGCCGAGCGAGTACTCGCCAGCGGTGTGAACAGTCGGCGATGAACTATTAATATATGCATCTCTTTTGTTTACACGAAATGTAGTATCTTTTGTACGTTTCTTGGGCGAGAAAATAGCCGAGACTTACTCGCTTACTCGCCGGCGGTAGGAAAACTGCTTTACGGTCATTAATCGATCGTAAAATGTACAATATTTAAATTAAATAAAAATGGTTGCAGTTATTGAATAATATATTTGATAACTCATTGCGTAATTATGTCTATTATACATTGATCTCCTATAAACAACTAGATACACAGTCTGCTTTCTAAAAACGCAAAGAAGGTCCAAACGGATGAGTGGACCCTCATATGCTTTATTGGGCATTATTTGGACGTTAACAATGGACCCTTATTTGGACGTTTTTTAAATTGTTTTAGTAAGACCTTTGTGTATCTAGTTGTTTATAGGAGATCAATGCTATTATACAATAAAATAGGTAATAATAAATTTGAATTTGAATTACGCATTATCCATGCTCGGTGAATAAATTAGAACATGAGTAAAAATAGGAGCATCATCATCATCATCATCAGCCCGTATCAGTCCACTGCTGGACGTAGGCCTCTCCCAAAGCGCGCCAATCAACCCTACTCTCGGCCCTCTGCATCCAGTCCCTGCCAGCCATTTTGCGAAGGTCATCCCTCCATCTGGTCGGGGGGCGTCCCACACTACGTTTACCCGTTCGTGGCCTCCATTCGAGAACTCGTCTACCCCATCGGTTATCGGTTCTACGACAGATGTGACCAGCCCACTGCCACTTCAGTTTACTGATTCTATGAACAATGTCAACCACTTTTGTCTTCTGGCGGATATACTCGTTTCTTATTCTATCTAACAGAGAAATTCCAAGCATAGCTCTTTCCATAGCTCGCTGAGCGACCTTGAACCTGTGGGCCAGTCTCACCGTCAATGTCCACGTTTCGGCTCCGTAGGTCATCACTGGCAGGACGCACTGGTTGAAGACCTTAGTTTTTAGGCATTGTGGTATTGAAGACGAGAAGATATGACGTAGCTTCCCAAACGCTGCCCAGCCCAGCTGAATTCTCCTGTCACTCTCTTTCTCGAAGTTGTTCCTACCCAGCTGTAGAGTTTGTCCTAAGTAGACATATTTCTGAACAACTTCGAGGACCGTGGCATCGACTACTACTGGTTCCGGGACGACCAGATCATTGAACATGATCTTGGTCTTATCCAAATTCATCCCGAGCCCGACACGGCGAGAAGCAGCATTAAGGCTATCCAGCATTGCCTGCAGATCCTGCAGCGACTCAGCCATGACCACTATATCATCGGCAAACCGAAGGTGTGAAATGTACTCGCCATTTACATTGATGCCACGTCCATTCCAGTCCAGTGTTTTGAAGACATCTTCCAGCGCGTTTGTGAAGAGTTTCGGTGATATAACATCTCCTTGTCTCACACCTCTACGCAACTGGATAGATCTTGTTTGCTGGTTCTGGATTTGGACGGTCATAGTGGCGGCGTCATACAGGCATCTCAGCACCTCGATGTACCGCCAGTCTACTTGGCATCGCTGCAAGGACTGCAGAACAGCCCAGGTTTCGATAGAGTCAAATGCTTTCTCATAGTCCACAAATGCAAGACACAGGGGCCGATTGTATTCCTCTGTCTTTTGTATAATCTGCCTCACTGTGTGGATGTGGTCTATGGTGCCATATCCTCCGCGAAACCCGGCCTGCTCCGGGGGCTGGAAGTCGTCAAATCTCCGTCCAAGACGATTCGTAATGACTCTCGAAAACAGCTTGTATACATGACTCAGGAGAGAGATAGGTCTATAGTTTTTCAATAGGGTTTTGTCCCCTTTCTTGAAAAACAGGACAACAATGCTCCTGTGCCATGCCTTCGGAGTTCTCCCACTCTGTATGACGGAGTTAAAAAGCTTCTGTAGTTCCATCAGGACAGGAGTACCACCTGCTTTCAGGAGCTCAGATGTAACCCCGTCTTCACCGGGGGCTTTTCCATTCTTAAGCTGTTTGAGAGCCAGTCCGATTTCGTCAAGACTCACATCCGGCAGGTCTTCGGTAAAATGGCGTGTTAACGTAGCTCGGGGATCATCGGTACTAGGCTCAGGTTGCGGTGCGTGAGGTGCGTACAATCGGCCGTAGAAGTCTTCGATCTCAGCGAGTATCTCTGGTTTGGAAGTGACGGTTCTGCCATTCGCCGACTTCAGTTTCGTCAGATGGCTTCTCCCCAACTGCTGCATGAATACTTTTGACCCTCGATTTTGCTCAATTGCCTCTTGTATGCGGCGTGTATTGGAGCGACGAAGGTCACGACGTATAAGCTTCCTTACATGCTTGTTGAGGGTCCGCTGTTCTGTCTGAGAGATTTGCGTAGCCTTTTCACGTCTTTCCTTCATGAGATCCAGAGTCTCCACTGAGAGCTTAGACTTCGTGCCAGTACGTTGCGACCTGCAAAACCTTACGCCTACGTCCCTGATGGTCTTCACCACTGTGTCAAACGCCTGGTCAACGTCAATTGTGGTTTCCAAGACATCGAATCTATTTTTCAGCTCCAGCTGAAATTTTTCGGAGCCGGTTACGATCTGTTGCAGGTTAGGTCGGAGCGTAGACTTCATCATACGGAGTCTTTCTAGCTTAAAATCGATATTCAGGGTGCCTCGCACGAGTCGGTGGTCACTACCAGTGTTAAACCGGTTAAGTACAGAGACATCCCTGAATATATGCCTTTTGTCCGTTATGATGAAGTCTATCTCATTTTTCGTCATAGAGTCGGGGCTTTGCCAAGTCCACTTCCTCTGAGGCTGCTTCTTAAAGAACGAATTCATTAAGAATAGCCCCTCTTTCTCCAGGAAGTTAACTAGCATTTGCCCCCTATGATTCCTGCAACCAAGACCATGTGGTCCGATTTTCGATTCGATGTTGCTCTGTACTCCCACTTTAGCGTTGAAGTCCCCCATGACAACGTTGGGGCAAAAATAGGAGCGCATCATCAGAAATCATGTTTCTAACCGAATGTTAGACATGGTTGTCGGAATACTACTACTATTGTCCGATAGATGGAATTGCATAACATACCCTTTAAGTATGTATAAAGCGATGAAGATTTTCGGTGGGCGTGGCCTGTGGTGGCTCAGTTGGTAAGAACGTGTCACGGAATGACCAGGTTCAAGTCTTGCCCACGGCAATAATTTTTTCATCATGTTCTAATAATGAATTTATTACAATATTAATGTTGTACGTTATCGCGTCCGCCAGTGTACAAAGCTTAGATAGGTAAACTAGATATGTACTGTGAAGATAAAAGGATCACTCACGAATGTAAGTTTCCTTTGTTTACAACAACCCGCGTGGAAAATTGGGCCGAGCCAGAGGTAAATGAAATCACTTTGACCCTCTGTTTCATATTTAATCTTTGGAAAGGTAATAGGGTTGTGTATTTGTTGGAAAAGTTTGTCTACGTTATTGTGGGTTGTCTGTACATTTGTTTTATTGTTAAATTATGTAGGTTTTTAGGAGAATTATATCATCATCTGTTTATTTTTATGTCTTCTTAATAGTCGGCCCACAAACTATTACTATTAATAGTCAGCCCGCAAACTAGTACTATTAATAGTCAGCTTACGAACTATTACTGTTAATAGTCAGCTTACAAACTATTACTATGGGAGTAATAGTCGGCCCACAAACTATTACTTTTATTAGTCAGCCTCCAAACTGTTACTATGGAAGTAATAGTCGGCCCACAAACTATTACTATTAATAGTCAGCCTACAAACTATTACCATGGGAGTAATAGTCGGCCCACAAACTATTACTATTAATAGTTAGCCCGCAAACTATTACTAATTATAGTTAGCCCACAAACTATTACTATGGGAGTAATATTCGGCTCGCAAACTATTACTATTAATAGTCAGCCTACAAACTATTACTATGAGAGGAATAGTCGGCCCACAAACTATTACTGTGAGAGGCAAGTAGTCAGCCCGGCAAATTATTTGCCTAATGGGTTCACAGTCTAAAGGTTAAGGCGCTATATGGTTGTTAAAAGCAAGAGTGAGACAGAAGATCCGCAGCGGCGGAGTGAAGAGCATGGCGCAGTGCCTCAATATTCGTGTTTTTTTTTAATTTTGGCAGGGAAATGAAAATACGCCAACAAACATCCGATTTTTTGAAAACAAGCTCTCGTATTTATAGTACCCTACATTTTGATATATATTTTGTATGAATAACTATTTTGGTTTAGATATAATTTTCATTTTAAAAGACATGGATTTACGATTTTTTTCTATCGAGCGAAGTTTGTCCAATCGTGTAATCGGTATTCATCAGTCTCTAAATAGATTGCTACTTATATATTTTGTTCAGACGTTTAATTTTAGTAGTTAGTGCCGTAGCCTTCGTAGAAAATCTGAAAATACGCGCATACAAAGCCTTAAAGTCGTGACCAACGGCAAACTATCCCAACTTATTTAGACTACGCAACGTCAACTCCGCGGCGAAGTCGGTTTTATGACGCAATAAAGATACAAAAAGCTTAGGTTTTTTTATTGCTCAAGATTAAACATTATTGGGTAGTAAAAGATTTTGTGTGTGAAACTAGTTGCGACATAGAGTACCAAATAAACAGTAGTCACACGTTCTAAGTAGAGCCGTTAATAAAATTGAGTAGGTAGAGCTGTTACAAAAAAAGAAACAAAAATGTTTTTTTTTTTTCATTTCAATAATGAAGGGAAAATATTTGTTTCGCTCTATGGAGAGAGCCTAAATTAGAAGAATTTTTGCAATAGGTCAAGTAGTTTTTGAGAAATTATCAACCTTAAAAACTCCGTACACCTTTCTCTGTGTTCCACCGTACCTAGGTACAGATATGAATCAGATTTACTGCTGATTTTATTATGAAGTTGATTTACTGACTTTAGTTAACTGTGGTGTGGTATAGGTGTGAGTCACGTTATCGCCCAGGATTTCCTTTAGAGCTTAGAGATTAGGGAAAGTAAATATGGAAAAGTGCTTTCTAAATATAGATATTGTAAGAATAGGAAGAGCACATAGGTAACGACATTTGTGATCGAAAAAACAGCCTGAAATTCTAGAATTAAAACTATGGTGAGTCATTACTATAAATTATTATATATACAGAGTGTAATGTAAAGGGCATATTGTAAGAATAGGAAGAGCAAATAGGTAACAACATTTGTGATCGAAAAAACAGCCTGAAATTCTAGAATTAAAACTATGGTGAGTCATTATTATAAATTATTATATATACAGAGTGTAATGTAAAGGGCATATGAAGCCGAAGGGAGGGTGTTCAGTATCGGTAACTGAACAACTTTTGTTCTACGATATTTCGAATAAAAAATAAATAGACAAATATACAACTTTGTTGCTGAATTGTATATTTATCTCTGTCTTCGTGTGTACAAGCCTAGTCCCTTGGATTGATCCATCGATGCGATATGACTACAATATGGATTGTTTTGCATATAAGAGCCATGGCACACGAACGATAGTTGACCAACCCAACTTTTAGTTGGTGGCATTGCACTGATTCTCCGAAAAAACTAGCGCCATCTGTCAAACGTATCCCGGTAACTATCTGTTAGCAACTCTGCAGTATTGTCAACTATAGTTTTGGAATTTTGCTCAAATATTTTGGCAGAGTACAAAATTCAGTACAGATTCATTATTCAGCAACATTATTTCGTAAGCTAAAAAAAAGATTTTTTTCTTGTAACAAGCTGTATTTACATTAAAAAATCCATTAGATGATTGAACAAGATTTTTTCTCGTATGCACCTAATAGCTTGGCTATTCGTATTTGCGTATTTGTCATAATTGCCATGTGTGGTTGGTATGCTTGACAAAATATTCGTCTTATTTGTATGTGATGATGAATGACAAGTATTTGACAAATACGACAAACCTCCAATAGCGAATACGAATAGCCAAGTGAAGTGCCATTATCAAATCTATTAGGTGGATACGAGAAAAATCCTCTTCAAACGGATTTTCAAACGTGAACGTGCCACCATGACATATATTACATGCATTCTATATTATATATACAGCGCCTGGTTCGTGACTGGGATAGAGGTGCTAGTGACTGAGTGCAGAAGATGATAGAAAGCGAAGCGCGAATGATACGGTGAGAGCGTGAAACGTGCTGCGTGCCTGAGGAGAGTGTCTGGACGTGTGTATTGCTTTTTGTGTATTGTTGTTTAGTGCTAAGTTTATGTATTGTAGTTTACAGTGTTTTGGTGTCATGTACTGTTAGGCTATAAATGAAAATAAATTGAATTGAATTGAATATTCGGCAAAAATTGGCAACACAACAATCGGCCACCAACTAAAAGTCGGCCGTGTGACAGCTGCCTACGGTACAGGTAGGTCATTTCAACTCGCATTACCATCTATCTCACAAATCAATAACCCTACTTGCGTGCCTTCGCCCCATAAAACCAGCTGATATGCTATCTAGCTCGAAGCCTCACGTGACGCGACTGATAACTGTAGTTCCCGCTTTTATAGGTATTTGTACTATAAATATATGTGGGTTATTGTTAGTTGGAAAAGTTTTATGGGGTTAATGTTGAGTTAGGTATTCATCATCATCAGTCTATTTATATTGCCCCACTGCTCGGGCACAGACCTTCCCTTACATCGAGGGAGCTGGGGCCATGATCCACCACGCGGGCCCAGTGCCTGTTGGCGGATTTCACATGCCTTAGATTTTTTTCTTCTTCTACGACATGCAGGTTTCATCACGATGTTTTCCTTCACCGTTTTGAGAGCACTCGGTAAATGTACGTAAGTTTTTCCGTCGAAAAAACCGAGGATAACTCATTGGTACATGGCTGCCCTGGCTGGGAATCGAACCTGGGACCTCCATATTGCAAGTCCATTGACCCAACCACTGAACCACCGAGCTCGAGTTAGGTATTACGGCTATAATAATCAATCCAGAGGGGGTGGTCTTCCGACGCGGAATATATTAGGAAGCGAAATTGGCTATAAATTAGAGTTAGTCAAATAATTTAAGAATTCCAACGAGATACTAAGAGAGGTCGGTAGCGCAGTGGACTTATGCCCATACTTAGGTACTTTTTACTTTTGACAGTTCTTATTATTTGTGTCGTAAGACTTGAAATCGTACTGCAAGTGTTACCATTGATCTGCTGTCGAATGTACCTATATTCCAACGAATTTTCCATCGTTTTTTTTTTGAAGTAAAACTTATGTATAAAAAGCAAAAAACTCAAACCTATAGAGTACTTCCCGTTGACCTAGAATCATGAAATTTGGCAATAAGCTAGGTCTTAGTCTAGTAAATTTGGGGTTCCATGACGTAATAATTATTTTTTTGTAATTACAAACTTATACAGTTGACGCCTGGTATATCGATGTATGACGTTATCAGTTTCGAAAGTTTGTCCCAAACCTAGTTTATCTTTCGTTAGAAAAATAGTTGCACGGAACCCTTGGTGCGCGAGTCCGACAGGCGACTCGCACTTGGTCGGTTTTTTCAGTGTACCCTTATTTATGGGAGACGGGAGTCTTATCTTTAATATTGAGGATGATGACTGTAATACAGGGTGTAACGTAAAGGGTATATGAAGCCGAAGGGAGGGTGTTCAGTATCGGTAACTGAACAACTTTTGTTTTACGACTTTTCGATTTTCGCGAATTTATTTTTTGACTTTTCATACATTTCGTACCGGTCAGCTGATCGATTTGTATGAGACATTAATTTATTTTTATTTTTTATTCGAAAAGTCTTAGAACAAAAGTTGTTCAGTTACCAATACTGAACACCCTCCCTTCGGCTTCATATACCCTTTACGTTACACCCTGTATATTAATTAGATAAAACGGGAATTACCGTGTTAAACATTTATTATTGATGTCTCGATATTTCGACAGCATTGCAGCCATCATGGTCACGAGCAGACTGAAGTCGGTGAGTGTTGAACGTCAGAAGGTCACAAAACAATCTACCCTCTTTTTTTTGTTTTATCTAATTGATATGGGGCTTTTTGAAAATGGCGGGAAACGACGGTTGCGAAATTATTTAATAATTTTCAGTTTAATCTCTACAGTGGGTGTTTTGTGTTTAATATCACGTTAAATTAATCAGAAAATGTTCGCGAATGACAGTATGGTGAAGTTATTGGAGAATTCAAGCAGGATCTGAAGTTTGGCGCCATGGTCAAGATTCCCACTACGAGCTCGGGAGTGAACGTGACTGTCGAGCTGCTTCTTCCACAGTGATTGACGCTACGGCGTCTCCTGTGGATGAAGACAAGACGCGGCTACCCAGGGTGATGACGCTACGGCGACTCCCCTGGAGGAAGATAGAAGACTATTATACATTGAATTTTCTGTAACATGACATTGGCAAATGACGAACTGTCGAGTCCATTAATAAAATAAATAAATAATTGATATGTATACAAACCGTGAAAGTTTAAAAACTGATGACTGTAATGTTCTCGATTTATTAGGTATTTAAGGTGACCTATCTCAGACCAAACAAGTACCTGTCTGTTACTTATTTACTCAAAGCTGCCCCCTTACCTTGAAGTCTTATAGCAGTATTACTTTCATAATACTTTGTTACTTCGTACAATGACGACCTTAATGAGCTTACTTTAAGGTCGTCATTATACGAAGTAACAAAGTATTATGGAAGTAATACTGCTATAAGACTTCAAGGTAAGGCGGCTGGACGCAGAAAATGAAACTTTATTCCATCTTTTATAAACAGGTCACCGCCCACGGCGTAGCTCATGCGGAAAATTAAAAGTTCTCAGGACTGAGTAGAATGGACATCTATTTGGTGTTCTATCCGACTGCCGAAAGAGAGTAATGTTTACGACTATTTAAACGATGAACATTCATGGTGTGTGTCGCCGGTTCCGCATGAGGGATAAAGTTACTAATTATGGTAAAGGTGTCCAGGAGAGTTTTTAAGGTTGAGATTTTCTCAAAAACTACCTGACCTATTGCAAAAATACCTTCACTGTTTGATAGATAAAAGTTAACACTATGTAACTGTAAAAGAATTATTAAATTCAGTCCAGTAGTTTTTGAGAAAATCTCAACCTTATTGATGCCCCCTGTATACTTATCTCTTTCTTCGAGTGTACCTATAAAGCTATTTTTTTTTTACTTATAAATTGTCCCACTGCTGGGCAAAGGTCTCCCCCCTCCTCTTCCATCCCTGTCCTGAGCCTCTTCCAGCCACCCATCCCTGTATCTAACGATATCGTCTCTCCATCTACGCCGAGGTCTGCCCCGACGCCGGCAACCATCCAATGGCACCCATTCTGTGACTAAGTAATTGTATCATTGTTATAATTATTTCAAAGGATATGCTGCTGAGAGTTTTTTGCCACTTTTTCTCCTCAGAGTTGGCAATTTTCCTTGCAAAGTGGTGTAAATGTAAATTCAAAAAATATATTGACGTGCAAAAATGTACTCAACGTGCTTACTTACAATAAAGAATTTCACTTTGACTTAACGAGTACCTACATATACCGAAGCTCAAATCAAGTGTCTTATTTTGTAAACAAATATGAGCGTCTAATTACCTGTTGTGATGTAACACTGAAGGAACTGATTGACTGAACCTGTTGAAAATAAAGTGATCCGATCTAATAATGTGAAAATAACTATGCAATAATCACAGTAAAGCTTAACATGGTAGTTATCTTTGTTTACAAAATAAGACACTGCTGGTGGGTCTCTATTATAGCTCGGTTTCTATTTGGTATTTTATGGAAATACCTATTGAGTTTTGGTGTGCTTCGCATCTCTCTGTTAGATATAATAATAAACTAGCTGTTCACTTCGTTTGCGTAGAAAAAGTTCTATGCTCAGATCACATACCGCCATGGCTTATAGCCTATGAGCTGTCCGGATATTTCAGCTATCTCCTACTGAAACTCCCATCAAAATCCATTTAGTAGTTATGTCGTGATACTTGAACATAGTCACAGACAAACAGAGAAAAATTATAAAAATTGGTGTTTTGGCATCAGTATCGATCCTAAAACACATTACAATTATTCTTTTCAAAAAATATCCAATGTACAGACACAACTTTTTTACAGTCTTATTATATGTATAGATGAGTGAGTATATCCGTCAGAGAACTAAATTGGTTGACATTGCTCATAGAATCAGCAAACTGAAGTGTCAGTGGGCTGGTCACATCTGTCGTAGAACCGATAACCGATGGGGGAGACGAGTTCTCGAATGTAGGCCACCAACTAACCATAGACCCACGGCTAATCTATTCTTTCGAAAAAAAATTACCGGTTTCGTTTTTAACGTCATCTTAATGTCGACTGTATACAGCATGTGTAAGAATTAATAGCACGTTAGGAAAGGGTGTTCACATTCAGAATGTTTATGTAATTATCTCGGCCGAGTATGATTGATTGCCTTTCGCCGCCGACGGCGTAGTATTGCGGTATTAATCAGTTATTTCGTTATACAGGGTGTTCGTAATGGTCGGCAAAGCTAAACTCACAATTACAATAGAACGCCGTGATTTATCAACACAATTTTCACGTCATCCAATCAGTGGACGACATTGTCAAAGTGTCACGCCATTCACGCTAGAAGTGGCACAACTTTGGTTTTAAATAACCTCCTCCTTTTTTTTGAAAGCCGGTTAATGAATGGTGAATTCACCTTAATCTTAGGTAGCTAACAGCAGATCAAGTGTACCAGTTTAGACTTTAGACCGTTCTTATTATCTGCGTCGTAAGATTTAAAATTATTAATTGCAGCAGGTCATATCGGTGACCGAAATATTGGAGTTTCCGTCGCTTGACTTCCTTTAAGAGTTCCAACTTTTTATCCATACGTTCAACGCCTTGCCATTTGTCACCCTGTCCCGCCACGATATCTTCAGGAGTCTACGATATATCCACAATTCAAAAGCCTCGATTTTCTTCATGTCAAATTACATAATACAATACATTACTGGAATATTTGAACGAGTTTTAATAAACGGTAAATAAACGAAGCAATGTATGTCAAAACCATAACGAAGACGACTTTACGGTCTAAAGGATATTGTACAAATATTGCACAATATTTTTTTGATGAGGCCTTACCATGAAGTCTTATAGCAGGATTACTTCAATAATAGTTTGTTATTTCGTACCATGACGACTTTAAAGTAACTTATTAAGGACGTCATGGTACGAAATAACAAAGTATTATTGAAGTAATCCTGATATAAGATTCATGGCAAGGGAGCTGTTCCAAGAAGCTTAATAAATAATTTTGTCCAGTATTAGACATATAAAAAGTATAAATAATCTAGAAAATAATGAAAGCGGCGATTCTGTCGTCCGTTTTTTAATTTCAAGCTAATTTTGACATTTCTAAAAGTAGTGCCATCCTTTTTATAACTTTAGTTTAGAAAGGGAGACAGCATTTTTAGACCTGTCAGGTTTAGTTTAGTTAAAAAACGCGCGCCATTATTAACTTCATCAGTTAATTTGTAAAAACTAAAGGCAAAAGCATTTCCGTTCCAATTTCAAAAAATCGTCTCAAACTCGCCCTAATCATGAAAACAACTTTAACCGCCCACTTACACGGCACGACCATAAACAAAGCTACCAAAATAATAAACCCACATTAAAAAAATACATGTACCGCAATAGTTCCAAAGCACACGCAATAAAGTAATTTAATTTACCTGTATCCGAAAAGGCTTCACGAAAAGGTCCACGTTCGTTCTGGGACACGCTACGACCGCACTAGCGCTCACATTAAAAATTCAACGAAAAAAAAGTAACACCATTTAAAATTCAAGCACTCTTTATAAACGCACTGATTATGAACGAAAAAAAAATAAAAGTTTATGGTAAGGAACACTTTTGGAATTCAAATTTCGAATTCCATATTTGAATGTCTCCGCTGGGCGCGGTGCGCCGGGTCGGGCGGACGGCGCGTCACTACGGACGGACGGTCGGGCGGGCGCATGCGTCCAAACTAATGTGCTAAGTAAAGGCGGCTCACATGCTCCGATTTAGTCGGGTGGTTGGGCACCTTGGTTTGGCGATACTTTATAGTCAGCGCTAGAATAAGGCCTAAACATGTGATTCCTTATTTAATCATCATTTTTGTTATTGTTATTTTATATTACATCATTATTGTATATTCTATGTACTTTTTACCAGGGTATGCCTGGAAGAGAACACTCTGAGCGATAAGGCCGCCTTTGTACAATAATATAACATGTAGTCAAGTATGTTAAATGTAATTCTTTGTACAATAAAGAGTCTATCTATCTATCTATCTTTTCTAGTTTGAATTATTGTTATATGTCTCTAGGCAACCATTTCTTTCTCAAACAATGGCTGTCGCCCTGTAAATATATTTATCTTTATATTTTTAATCTTTTACAACACAGCTCTGTTAAGATATTTTTTTCATCATCAGTCTATTTATGTCCACACAGATCAGAGCTTCCCTTACATCGAGCTCGGAGGTCGGACCACTACGCGAGCCTAGTACGGATTTTTATTTAATAACGAAGGCCAAACAAATTGACTGATTGGCCAAATGACACGCAAGACCCTGAGGTGTAGAGGAAATATGTGGAGGCTTTTTCCCATCAATGACCAAACATATTTGTCAGAGTTATTCAGGCTGACCATAAGACTTGTATTATAACTGTTAAATACAACGACATACAGGTCATATTGATTGCTATTTTCTTAATTTTACAGCAAAAAGATCACTGCCTCTATATTTATTGACTATCAATGGCGAGAACATTAAAGTTATATATCCGGAGCCGCGGTCACCTTCACCTTCGCCAATAAAACTATAATCAACCAACAAACCCGAGTCAGGTCGTGTGAAACCGCCTTAACCTCAGCGCATTTCATTTTGTAATGAACTGAAACTTACCACGCACTTCCAACTTTTAACCCTAACAATCTAGATGCAAGGTTTGTTTTTGTTTAACCATAGAAAATAAAGGGTGAGATACAGGTTCGAAAGTATTTTTTGTCCTTTTCTCTCACGCCGTGTACATTTGAATTTTAATTGAAGCAGAAATGCGAAGGCTGTAGTTGTATTTGTATTGACTGTTTAGCCTGATCGTGTCAGCGCGTTCTAGAAAGCTAGGCTTCGAAGGCTTTGTCAATGGGAATATATTTCTTATACAGGGTGTTGTTTTGATCGACTTAGACCCCTAAGTCGCTAAGTTTTTCCGTCGAAAAAACTGATGATAACTCATTGGTACGGTCGAAGACAGAGAAAGGTGTAGGTACAGTAGAGTTTTTAAGGATGAGATTTTCTCAAAAACTACTTGACCTATTGCAATAATTATTTCACTGTTAGATAGATAAAAGTTAAAACTATGTACTGTAAAAAATTATTAAAATCGGTCCAGTAGTTTGTGAGAAAATCTCAACCTTATTGAGGCCCCCTGTATACTTATCTCTGTCTTCGACTGTACATATAGCTGACTTGGCCGCAAATCGAACTCGGTAAAAGATCTTTCAGTGTTGGTAACTGAACAACTTTTAGTTCTACGACTATATTACATTTTCGGCAAATAAATTGTCATACGTTTTGTTAGGGTCATAGGGTTTAATTTTGTAGACGTAATGTTGACGAGCGATTTAGACCCCTAAGTCGCTCGTCAATATTACGTCTACAAAATTAAACACTATTGAAGCGTCCTGTATACTTTTCTGTTTTTGACTGTACAAAATGTATGACAATTTTTTTTTTGCGAAAATGTAATATAGTCGTAGAACTAAAAGTTGTTCAGTTACCAACACTGAAAGCTCCTTTACCATGTCCTATATGATTTGTATACAGGGTGTTGTTTTGATCAACGACGAGCGACTCAGGGATGGTAGTGTAAATAATCTTAGTTCCTAAAATTGTGTTTTTAATATTTTTAACATAATTACTATTAGAACATGATGAAAAAATTCTTGCCGTGGGCAGCACTTGAACCTGTGACCTTGTCACTGCAAGAATTTTTTCATCGTGTTCTAATTTATTCACCGAGCATGGATAATGCGTAATTCAAATTCTGAATAATTACTATTAAAAAAATCTTTGTTCAAGTTCTCTTGAAAGTATCTCATTGCATGGGCGCTGTCATTGTGCGGTACAAATTACGCCCGATCAAGCTGTCAGTGGTCCGGCCATAGGCCACGAGTGTATGTAACAACGACTTTTATTATTTGTGGATTTTTACATGAAAAATACTTTTTATATTTTTTTGGCATCAGTAGCGTATATATTATCATACTTGAGTCGCTCGTCGTTGACCAAAACAACACCCTGTATACAGAGCATAAAGGACATGGTAAAGGAGCTTTCAGTGTTGGTAACTGAACAACTTTTAGTTCTAAGACTATATTACATTTTCGCAAAAAAAAATTGTCATACATTTTGTACAGTCAAAAACAGAGAAAAGTATACAGGACGCTTCAATAGAGATTAATTTTATAGACGTAATGTTGACGAGCGACTTAGGGGTCTAAGTCGCTCGTCGTTGATCAAAGCAACATCCTGTATAAAGTGTGTAAAGGAGCGTTCAGTATTGGTCACTGAACAACTTTAAGTTGTAAGACTATAATAGTTTAAAAAAAACTTGTCATACATTTTACCCAAATTCCCAAAAAAGGTACCCAATTCCACCATCTAAAAAAAATCTATCCTTTCTGTATTGTTCTAAGAATAACTTCAATAGAATAGGTCCTTTTGACGACAGACCCAATTAAGGGGAAAACGAACGACAATAAGGGGTAGCAAATCGTTAAGGCGGTGCGAACAAAGCGTTGGAAGGAGGCTGCGAAAATGATTATCTTTTCGTGTTACAGATTGTACTGGTTTAGACATGGAGGAAAAAATATTGCCGCGCTCTATGGAGGGAGCCTAAAGTGTATTATGTACAGGGACAGGCTTCGCTGTTCTATCATCTCAAAGAGAAATCTGTTTTTTTCATCATCTTAATCATCAGTCTATTTATATTGCCCCACTGCTCTGGCACAGACCTTCCCTTACATCAAGGGAGCAGGGGCCGTGATCCACCCAGTCCAGTGCTGATTGGCGAATTTCACATTCCTTAGATTTTTCTTCTTCTACGGCATGCAGGTTTCATCATGATGTTTTCCTTCACAGTTTTGAGACCACTCTGTGAATGTACAGTACATACCTAAGTTTTTCCGTCCCCAGATCGCATGTGTGCTATTATATGCCAGATACGCTATATGTAATATTGTACGCTAGTATCGCAGCATATGGAAGTCCATCGTCTATGCCTACCCCTGCGGGGAAAAAAGGGTGTGAGCTTATGGATGAAGAAAAAAAACCTTGGAACTTTGATCTTTTGCTTTATCTTACTTAGGTAAATACCTACATAATGAATTACATGACATCGTAAAGCTAAACAAACGTACTTATCAAGGATTGTACGGTGGAACACAGAGAAAGGTGTACAGGAGAGTTTTTAAGGTTGAGATTTTCTCAAAAACCTATCAGACAGCCCAAATCACTGGCAATTTTCAAAAATCTTTTGCGCTAACACTATCAATCTCAATGTGGATATCTACATGAGAAGAAGTAACTTTACTCTTTTCTTTCTACATTTCTCCTCCCTACATTTGTGTGTAAATTATTTAAGTGTAAGTATGTATATTGTTAGTTAATTAGGTATATATTTATTATTGAAATAGGTATATATTACATATACATATATATTTATATTTTTATTAATTAGTTTATTGTATTATATTGTAGGTTTATTTAACATATTTGAAAACAATAGGTATTTTATTGCTTTTATAGTATTGTACTATGACATTTTTGCACCCGCTACGCTGTTTTTGATACAATATCTCCATCACCCGAAGGTTGCCTGGAAGAAATCGCTTAAAGCGATAAGGCCGCCTGTCTGTACACTAGCTAACTTTGGTTTTATATGTAACTGATGTATTTTCATTTGTGTGCAAATAAAGTATATTTGAATTGAATTGAAAAACTACATGACCTATTGCAAAAATTCGTTCACTGGTTGATAGACAAAAGTTGAAACTACGTAACTGTAAAACAAATATTAAATTTGGTAAAGTAGTTTTTGAGAAAATCTCAACCTTATTGAGGCCCCCTGTATACTTATCTCTGTCTTCGACTGTACACGTACATAATATAAACAGTCCCTCTTAGACAAGATAATACATAGAGATTTACTAAATAAATAGGTACTCAACCTGTCTACTTTCATCTGTACAATGTTTAAAGCTATCTCATTAAATCTAATAACTTATTCAAAACACGATCCACCATACATTTTAAATTTAATTCCGGGCTTTGTACGTCAAACAAATATAATTTTGTAAATTTAAATTTCCCCGAACATAAAAAAATCTACGGAATAAAATTACTCTGGTGGCAAATGATATTGCCACATTTTAATGGAGCTTTGCCCCACCTACGAAACTACGAGACCATTGAAGCTGTACCCTATCATTTTGTTGGGGACTTATTAGAGGATTTATATTGCATAATCACAATCAGTAGGAGTTGCAAGAGTAGTAGAAAATGATAACAAAAACAATGAATAATTCGCTTCGATTTCATACTATTTTCTGAATTCTTAATTAAGCTGTTTTTTCGACTCGCAACTTGTACAAAACTTTATTTTAAACCAATAATTATAATAAAAAACGGAGATATTTTTACATTTATTCGTTATCTTGTACATCATGCGGTTGATGGTGGGGCAGAATCTGGCATTGTCATTTTAAATTAGGCTGTTTGGGTATTTTTTTTAAATTAAGTGTAGGAATGGTTCGAATCCCGGACGTGATGAAATTTTTTTCAACATTTATCGTTTAGAGTTTTGTTTCGAATAGCGCATATGCAAGAAAATATACTCATACTCATACTCATTTATTTAACCTTAGGTACACAGGGAACACTTGGTTACGTCATACATTGTACAATATAGTGATCATACATTTTTAATAATGTATGATTACATGGCTCGATAGACAAAGCGGCAGAAGGGCAAAAGCAGACCCACTGTATTGTGTCAGTGGTCACTAAAAGTAATTAAACTACTTGCATAAAATAAAATAAAATACATTCATTAATAATTAATTAAGAATAGTAACAATCGTAATAAATAAATTAAGTAGCGGCTGTAAAGAGGCCTTGTCAATAACAAACTATAATAAAATGATCTACATTTAGTATAATGTCAAGTATTATAAATTAAATTAATTAATTAATTGAATTAAAAAAAAAAAAAAAATACATGTCAAACAAATGTCAATTAAAATGTCAAGTTGAATTTGTTTGCGGCTGTAAAGAGGCCTTGTCATATTCTATAGATATAATAATTTTTAATAATCCAACTACTTAATTAAATGTCACGTAGCTGCCTGGGCATTGTCTTCTTAATACTATTGAGGCACTTCTACGCAATGGTATCATCTAAAGCATCCTTCACGGTGTAATAACTCTTGTCAATTAGGGCAGATTTTAGTTTATTTTTAAATTCGGGTAGCGGTAAACTTTTCGTATCTGAGGACAATTTATTGAACAGTCTGATACCATTGCATAGGAAGCTCCTCGAGGTCTTAGCTAGTCGAGTTGCGGGGACGTGGATATGGTCGCGTTGCCTTGTGCCATACTGGTGTACATCACGGTTCAATTCAAACGTGTCAATATTACTCATAATGTACATTAAGCATTGTAGCACATACGCACTTGCTAGAGTTAGGACGTTAGCTTGCTTAAACGCTTGTCTACACGTGTCTCTTGGTTTTAATCCCAGAATAGTTCTAATGGCACGTTTTTGGAGTATGAATATTCGGCTTACCTCGGCTGCCGTACCCCATATTAGAAGACCATAGGTCATTAGACTGTGAAAGTAGGCGAAGTACACCGACTTGGCAGCTTCCACTCCACACAACTCTTTGACTTTATAAACAGCGTAACAGGCGGAACTCAAGCGTTTTGCAAGTTTATCAATTCGGGGTTTCCAGGTTAGCTTGCTATCCAACTCGACTCCTAGGAACGTTACACAGTTAATCGTGTTGAGCCCGGTGCTGTTGTTAACATTAAACCAGTCCCGCCTGTTACTGTGGGTGTCCAGGGAAAAGTACATTAAGTTAGTTTTAGTTTTGTTTAGTAGCAAATTGTTGCATTCAAACCATTTTGTTAGATCTTCTATTGTTTTTGTTACCATAAATATCAGAACATATGTCGTAAAATTCTCTAGTATTAAAACAAGAATAATTTTGAAACCTGCCACCACCTATCAAATGTTATATTCAGCACCGCGGGGTAACTGTACCCCAGATCCCAGTTGTTACATAACAATTCACTTTTCGCTGTAACGTGTCAAATTGTCGATATCTACGACATTTCTCAAGGGTACAAGGGAACAAAATATGCCTTTATTTAATTTTATACACACAGATGTACAAATCAACGAACTATTTACTTCAACTTTGTTGCTTTTGGTGTCGAGACCCTCGGCCCGTGGGGTCCAGGTGCCTCACCGTTCTCAAAACATGTCATGGCGTGCCAAACAGAGACGCCGCTACACCAATGCACTGGCCCTTTCACAGCCGCTATGACATGGTATGATTTGAGAACCATAATAGCCCCCACTGGTCGCTGTTTAAAGAGGGATCCCTTTTTTTCGCATAATTTTTTTGTCCTAATTTAATTTAGCATAATGAGTTAGGCATAATGTTTTTTGTCATAATCATATTTTGTCATAATTGTTTTTGGGCATACAATCTAACTAAGCATAATTCTAGTTTGGGCTAATCGTTTTTGCCCTAATTTTGATTTCCATATTGTTTTATGGCATATTGTTTATTCGTCTAATAGATATTATACATAAATAATGTTTGTTTGTGTATTTCTTCTTTTTTGTTGGTATTGGTGTTGTATGTATGGTGTATTAGGTAATAGTAGGTTACGGTGCGGCGGGGGTGGCCCTTGGGCCACCCGTAAGCCGCCAACATGATTATTTTATATACAATCAAAAAGTAGGTATTAGGTAGGTATATCAGATATAACTTAGGTACCATAGTGTAATAGTAGGTTACGGTGCGGCGGGGGTGGCCATGGGGCCACCCGTAAGCCGCCAACATGATTATTTTATATACAATCAAAAAGTAGGTATTAGGTAGGTATATCAGATATAACTTAGGTACCATAGTGTAATAGTAGGTTACGGTGCGGCGGGGGTGGCCCTTGGGCCACCCGTAAGCCGCCAACATGTTTATTTTATATACCTACAATCAAAAAGTAGGTATTATAGTGTAATAGTTGGTTACGGTGCGGCGGGGGTGGCCCTTGGTTTAATTTTTGTTTTAAAACTTCAGGAGTATATTTTTCGGCGAGTAATACAATTATGTTTCAATATCATTATGACAAAGTTTATTTAGGCTTTATAATATTATTCTTAACAATCTTTATGCTGTTTGTAGTTATGCTTAATAATATTATGCCTATAAAGTTATGCCTAATGACTATTATGCGTAGTTATTACTAGGACAATTTAAAGTATGCCATGTTATATTATGACATAAAAATTTATGCACAAAAATAGGGAACCGTTTAAAGATATAAGCAAACGAGTAGTAGATGCCACTGGTGACCCAAGAGCTGGCAGCTACCTCGCTCAACGGATTAGCATCGCGATCCAGCGAGGTAATGCTGCCAGTGTCTTGGGTACTCTTCCCATAAGTCTAAATTTTAAAAATAATTTATTTTAGGTTTTTAAATAATCTGTTTTAATATTTTATATTGTACCTTTTTGAAATAAATTTTCTTTACTCCAACTAAAAGTTGATTGATTGATGATTTTTTTAAAATTCTTTATTAAACTTGTATAAAAATATTACAAACTTAGTGTAAAAAGCAGCCACCCTGCGAGGTAGGTCTCTGGGATTTTATGTGATTAGTATAGTGTAGGTGATAAGGATTTTGAACGCAAGATTAGTTTTACGACTCTCAAAATTGAAGTTAAACCGTTCACAAATGGGCATTCTCCTTTATCGGTCTTACGTTGGACAAACGCTAGAGCAGTATGTATCTTAGTCGGGTGAGGTATCATCATCATCAGTCAATTTATATTGCCCCATTGCTCCGGCACAGACTTTCCATTATATAGAGGGATCTCGGGCTATGATCCACCACGCGGGCTCAGTGCGGTTTGGCGGATTTCATATGCCTTAGATTTTTTCTTCTTCTACGGCATGCAGGTTTCAACACGATGTTTGCCTTTGTCGTTTTTAGAGGACTCGGAAAAACCGAGAATAACTCATTGGTACGGTGGAATACAGAGAAAGGTGTACAGGAGAGTTTTTAAGGTTGAGATTTTCTCAAAAACTACTTAAAATAGAATAGAATAGAAAACATTTATTTGACACACACACAGAGCACAGTACATAAGAGATACATAGAATAAAAATTACAAAGAAAAGAGATACATAGTGCAGTGGTGTGGTGGCAAACAGGTCTCCAGCTCAGCATGTGCTGCAGTGATTGGACATTACTGCAGCGCTGGTTTTCAGTGGAGCCGCTGATGCAATGACGTACGGACACTGACGAAGATACGAATACATATGAGAATGCTATATAATAATATAAGTACATAATATCAATACATGTTAATAGAAATTGAACTATTGCAAAAATTCTTTCACTATTTGACAGATAAAAGTTAAAACTATGTAACTGTAAAATAACTATTACATTCGGTCCAGCAGTTTTTGAGAAAATCTCAACCTTATTGAGGCCCCCTGTATACTTATCTCTGTCTTCATATGTGCTTCCATCTTTTGCAATCGTCGGAATGTACATCCTCCAAACTCATTATAATAATAAAGTTTATTCACCAAGAAATTAAACTACTTAGACAGTTTACAACAGCTTAGACAGTTACTTAAAATATATATATATTTATAACGCATATCATCTGGTCCTAAACTTCGATATAAAATCCTGTATCTTAGGAGCCAGCTCTCAACCCTTAAATTATTTCTGAGTGTATCTCTCATCACTCCAAAAAGCCGGCCTGTCTTTAGATTCTGCTGTGAAGCCGACGAAGCGATCGGTTTTATGTTGGACAAACGCTAGAGCAGTGTGTATCTGAGTCGGGTGAGGTATAACCACTCATTATAGCCTGTAATTTCCCTAGAGCTCTGCGGTAAGTGTATATTTCGGGCAATTATCCGCCGCGCAATAATATTAGCCCGTTGATTAGATGGGAAAGTTGCGATTATACTGAGGCACTTCTAAGAATAAATAGCTTCTTGCCAAATGACATTGCCACATTTCAATGGAGCTTTGCCCCACCTACAAAACTACGTGACCATTTAAGCATTTTGTTGGGGACTTATTACAGGTTTCATATTGCATAATCATAATCAGTATCATTTTCTACTACTCTCGCAACTTCTTTAGAAGAATAACAAAAACAATGAATAATTGGCTTCGATTTCTTACTATTTTCTGAATTCTCGCTTGATGTACAAAACTTTATTTTGAACTAATAATTTTAATAGAAAACGGAGATATTTTTACATTTATTCGTTATCTTGTACATCTTGCTGTTGATGGTGGGGCAGAATCTGGCATTGTCATTTCATGATTCAAGGTCAACGGGAAGTATCCTATAGGTTTTGGTTTTCTTGCATTTTCATACAAATATGCGAGAATCTTATAATTGCGTTGATGTAGAAGGTTAATTTTTTTCACGGCTGCATGAGGTTGCAGACCTGAGTATTTGGTATTAATTTCAACTTGATACGTCCACGAGTTTCTGAGATATAGGTCTTGACAGACAGACAGACAGACGGACGGACAACAAAGTGATCTTATAAGGGTCCATTTTTCCCTCTTGAGGTTCGGAACCCAAAATAAATAATATTTTATTTTTATTTAGTTAATAAATAAATTAATTGGTATAGGACCGGGAGCCAAACCCGATACTAAACTAGATCTATCTACTTAATCGCACAACTTATCCTAATGTCCATACCTTCATGTTTATACCATTAGGTTACAATCCTAAGACTTCCCATACCTGTGGAAATGAATAAAACATTACGCGGTACTGTTTATTCACACTAGCGATGCGACGCGACGCATATTTTAAATAATATGTGTGATTCTATCGTGTCAAATCTAATTTTAAATAAATATTTAGAGTTTCGCGCTCTAAATATTATATCGTCCTGGAATTGAGCCAATTGTCAAGGTTTAATTTTTTTACCCCCTTTATTATATTTTTTATGAAATTAAAAAAAAACCTGTATTATTCCTATTATTAAAATGACGTCGTTTACATTATTTAAAAATTAAGTTAAGTTAAGGATCGTGAAAATTAAAAAGGGCGTAAGTGACGATGACGTCACATTACTGAAATACTGTCGTTCCAAAATCGGTGAATACCCATGTTTCGGACGTATTCGGTAATTTAAAAGTGTGCTCGTTGCCATTTTTCTTGTGGACTCGCCAAAAATAATTCTGACTACCTAGTCAGAATAACAAAATATGGTAATATTAAAGTGTTATAAACATAAATACGATGTATTACTTGGCTGTATGGGTTAGATTCCCTTTGCCTACTACGTCAGAGCAACAGTACTTCCGGAATGCCTAATTTTACACAAAACATTTTTTTCTCGGAATTAATCTAGAAAATTTTCTGAATCAAAATTCAACGTATCAGAGAGACAAAATCTTGAAATGATATTTTTTACTTTTAGGATGTTAATAATTTTTAGAACCTGTCAATTGTGTTGCTATAAGAAGTTAAGTATTAAGTGAATTAAAGTGAAACTTATGCAAGTGCTCCCTAGGGTTCCAAAGGTTTCGTAGTTAAGAATTGAAGCGTCGTAGCATCGCTTCACATCGCTAGTATGACTGACCCCGTACGGTTACGATATGTAGGTCGCTCTACAAATGATATCTCAATATTTTCCTCCTGCGAAATGGAACGCATAAATTGACCTGAATGGAAAACTATAGGTACCTTTTTCGACTGTTGAAAACTCTTTTCTCCTGTATTTTTTTACAGCATTTATTTATATTATTTATTTATTTATAGATTCCTTGAAAAGCAACCCAAATGGCATTAGCTACTTTTTTTGTGAAAATTCTAATTACATAGTTACCCTGGGTTTTTGTAATTAACCTATACGGGCGAAAATGACAATGCCAGATTCAGCCCCACCATTAACCGCAAGATGTACAAAATAACGAATAAATGTAAAAATATCTCCGTTTTTTATTAAAATTAATGGTTTCAAATAAAGTTTTGTACAAGTTGCGATTCGAAAAAACAGTTTAATTAAGAATTCAGAAAATCGTAAGAAATCGAAGCGATTTATTCATTGTTTTTGTTATTCTTCTATAGGAGTTGCGAGAGTAGTAGAAAATGATGATTATGATTATGCAATATGAAACCTGTAATAAGTCCCCAACAAAATGATACAGCTTAAATGGTCACGTAGTTATGTAGGTGGGGCAAAGCTCCATTGAAATGTGGCAATATCTTTTCGATAGTAATGTCGCCCAAATGTTGGTTTCATGTAAGTATAATTATATATTTAATGTGTGAATTTTTTCATTGGACTTCACATCTGAAATAGCTCTAATAGCAAATTGTTCTTATTATCTCGGCCATTTTGATTTATTGTTTTGCAGAAACGTGGACAAATTTCGCCCGTTTCGTTTCAAAGCTAACTAGAGTTAGCAAACACTCTAAAAGATTGGAGTTTTATAAGATTAGTTTAGTTTAAAAAGCATTTTGAAATTACAGCGAGCACCTTAAAGTACCTAAGTAAATTGCGGGCAGCAAGCCGGATGACATTATGGACGGGGAGGTACCTACCTCTGCAATAGTCTTAAGGACGAAAGACCTGGCTTCCCATAGCACAGGGAATCCTAGTTTAAGAGCCAGGAACATCATGGTCTTATGCTATTTTTGTGAACAACAATAAACATTTCAAACATTTCAATTTCAAAATGCTAGAAAAATCTAATAATATTCATTAGATGATTTGACCTTAATCATACGTTAAAATAACCTAATCGTTAAAAAAAGTGAAAAATCGGATTTAGTATCAATATAGAACCGGTTTTTAGGGGTCCGGAAAAAACGGTTCCATGCTCTATAGCCGTTGATCTTCTATAAACAACTAGATACACAAAGGTTTTACTAAAACAATTTAAAAAACGTCCAAATAAGGGTCCATTGTTAACGTCCGAATAATGTCCTATAATTTTAGAATTAAAACTATAGTGAGCCATTACTACAAATTATTATATATAAACGGATATCACTCACTTATATTGTTAAAGTCGGCAATTAGACCGACAGTTTCGACCGATTTCGACGGTCTTTTTCAAGGTGAGCGCGCCACGCCCGCGGTCCCCGTTGACGTTTCTTCGCGCACTGCGGATCAGCGCCCTCTGTGCACGCTCCGACATAACTTGTCCCGCCGCCGACGATGGTGCGTTCGATGTTGATGATTATTATATTATAATAATGTCCAATAAAGCAAATGAGGGTCCATTCTTTCGTTTGAACCTTCTTTGCGCTCGGACACTTTTAGAAGGCAGACTGTGTATCTAGTTGTTTATAGGAGATCAATGTCTATAGCGTATATACCCAGTCACCGATTTTCCCTTTGCTCATGAAAAAGTAGAAACTCTCGTTCACACGTTTTGCGTTAAAATTGAAGATAAAAACTTTTTTATGAGACAGCTTTTCGCGCTGTAATAAAGTCGGAGTTACGGTTTCATGGAAAGGACGTGACTTTCTCACTTATTTAATGTACTGCGCAATTTAAAGTTATCAGTAGTCTTGGAGGCTATATTTGAAGTCGTAATAGGAATTTCGTATCAGATAGACCTCACAGACCACTTACCCCATTGACATGAAATCGGTATAAAAGACATTGCCACATTTCAATGGAGCTTTGCCACACCTACAAAACTACGTGAGTGTGACTATTTAAGCTGTACCTATCATTTTATTGGGGACTTATTACAGGTTTCATATTGCATAATCATAATCAGTATCATTTTCTACTACTCTCGCAAATCCTATAGAAGAATACAAAAACAATGAATAAATCGCTTCGATTTCTTACTATATTCTGAATTGTTAATGAAGCTGTTTTTTTCGAATCGCAACTTGTACAAAACTTTATTTTATTTCGCTAGCAAATGACAATGCCAGATTCTGCCTCACCATCAACCGCAAATTGTATAAGATAACGAATAAATGTAAAAATATCTCCGTTTTTTATTAAAATTATTGGTTTAAAATAAAGTTTTGTACATCAAACGAGTCGAAAAAACAGCTTAATTAAGAATTCTGAAAATAGTAAGAAATCGAAGCGAATTATTCATTGTCTTTGTTATCATTTTCTACTACTCTCGCAACTCCTACTGATTATGATTATGCATTATGAAACCTGTAATAAGTGCCCAACAAAATGATAGGTACAGCGTCAATGGTCACGTAGTTTTGAAGGTGGGGCAAAGCTCCATTGAAATGTGGCAATGTCATTTTGTCCAATGATTTCAAGGCCATCCTGTATAGTAATTATTATGGTGGCTATTCGTATTTGCGTATTTGTCATAATTGTCATGTGTGGTTGGTATTACTTGGTATGCTTGACAAAATATTCGTCTTAATTGAATGTACGTCAAGTATTTGACAAATACGACAAACATCCAATAGCGAATACGAATAGCCAAGTGAAGTATCATCATAATAAGAACGGTACAAAATGGAGCTGAGTCGGTTTCTAGTAAAAACAAACATTTAAATATATTCATTCGAATTCAAAATGAAAAGCCTCTTAATACCGTCTTTGTTTGATTTTTATTTGACTCAAAAGAACTAATTGAGGGCCGTTGTAGGAAACTCAGTAATTAGAGCGCTCTCCGGGCTGATTGGAGTTTCTTCAGTAAAAAAACCGGACAAGTGCGAATCGGACTCGCGCACCGAGGGTTCCGTGCAACGCAACTTAACCCGTAACTTTGCCCTAAAGAAAATAAATAAATAATAATAATAAATAACGCTAGTGTGGGATGCTACCTGCGTCGACCTCCCATGTGCAGTTCACAAGCAGGGCGGCGGGGGCGGCGGCCGGCGCCGCGGAAGGTCTCAAGCGGCGCAAATATGCGGCTCTCAGCGAGAGCTACATATAGGGAAATAGGGATAAACTTGCATTTCCAGGATTCAGACTACGTAAGGTTAGTACATCCTTCATGGGGCACTGTACTCGCTTTTATAACAAGTTGCCAGAAAGTGTCACGACGCTGACAGAGAGGAAATTTAAAAATTTCATTAAAGGAACACTTGTTAAGAAGGCGTATTACAGGATAGACGACTATTTAAACGATGAACATGCATGGTGTGTGTCGCCGGTTCCGCATGAGGGATAAAGTCTAGATTACTAACAATAGTAATAGTTGTGTAATACCTAGTTATTAAGTAATTGTGTATTATTATTTTAAAAGATGTGCTGCTGAGAGTTTTTTGCCACTTTTTCTCCTCAGCGTTGGCACCTTTTCCTTGCTAAGTGGTGTAAATGTAAATTCAAAAATATTTTGACGTGCAAAAATGTACACAACGTGCTTACTTGCAATAAAGAAATTTGACTTTGACTTTGCACCGTTTGGTGTAGAGACCATGGGGCCATGGGGACCAGAGACGTGGCGACTATTCAAGGAACTGTCGTCGCGCCTCATTAACTCGTCGGGTGACCAAAGGGCTGGCGCTTACCTCGGCCAGCGTATATCGTTGGCTATACAACGAGGTAACGTCGCCAGCCTTTTGGGCACTCTCCCAAAGGGTAGCGATCTGGCGTCAATTTTTTATTTATAAGTATTTTTATTATTATTATTGTTCGTATTAGTTTGTTGTAAATAAAAAATTATAATCATAAATAAATAATCTTTATTTCATCTCACAATAAAAAATAACAGTTTGCTTAGAACTAGGACCAATAAATTATTAGTTAGGTAGATGCCATTCCTTAATGTGAGAGTCTGGTGTCTGAACTAGGTAACAATATCTGTGGTACAGATCACCAGGATCCCTCTCCTAGGCAATGGACTAATACAATATAACCTAATAGTTGCAGATGCAGCGTGCGTGGTGTGTGTGTGAAAAGATAAACTAGATTTAGAGACCAACTTATCTTTGCCATTTTTCATGCCAAATTTCATGATTCTAGGTCAACGGGAAGTACCCTATAGGTTTTGCATACATTTCTATACAAATATGCGAGAAAATGCGTCATAAACGGCCATAATAGATATCTTTTGATTGCATTGAGGTAGAAGTTTGATTTTTTATTATTAAACTTTTTACACAAATGCATGTATAAAGACTATAAAGGCGAACATTATACCTACCTTTAACTTTAAATTTTTGCACGGCTGCATGAGGTTGCAGACCTGAGTATTTGGTATTAATTTCAACTTGATCCGTCCACGCGTTTCTGAGTTATAGGTCTTGACAGACAGACAGACGGACGGATAGAGAGACAACAAAGTGATCCTAATAAGGGTTCCTTTTTTCCTTTTGAGTCACGGAACCTAATATAATATAAAATTGAAAGCCTTACATTATTTTTAAACTTTCACGAAGTCTTTGGTACTTTGCTTTTTAATGGGAGGTAAGAGCTTTTGTATCTAGTTTTTACGTTAATAATTAGTTCGTTAATGAAGTTTATAAGTTATGGAATGAAGGAGAGTAATAGGCATAACTAAGAACTCTACTCTTTTAGAACCATGTAGTTAGTTATTTTCGTTAATAAAATGCATAGGAATCGCTGGATCATCATCATCATCATCAGTCTATTTATATGTCCCCACTGCTCGGGCACAGACCTTCCCTTACATCGAGGGAGCTCGGGCCATAATCCACCACGCGGGCCCAATGCGGGTTGGCGGATTTCACATGATTTAGATTTTTTTCTTTCTTCTACGACATGCAGGTTTCATCACGATGTTTTCCTTCACCGTTTTGAGAGCACTCGGTAAATGTACGTAAGTTTTTCCGTCGAAAAAACCGAGGATAACTCATTGGTACATGGCTGCCCTAGCTGGGAATCGAACCTGGGACCTCCATATTGCAAGTCCATTGACCCAACCACTGAGCCACCGAGCTCTCCAGCCAGCCGTGGTATCCAGCCAACCGCTGGATACCACGAAGTATTTACAATGTACTGGGAGGCAGTTCTTCCTCTCTGGTTAAGTGGTTCCACATCACATACCGCAATGGCTTATAGCCTATGTCCTCATCATCAGTCTATTTATATTTCCCCACTGCTCGGTCACAGACCTTCCCTTACATCGAGGGAGCTGGAGCCATGATCCACCACGCGGGCCCACTGTGAATTGGCGGATTTAACATGCCTTAGATTCTACGGCATGCAGGTTTCATCGCGATGTTTTCCTTCGCCGTTTTGAGAGCACTCGGTAAATGTACGTAAGTTTTTCCGTCGAAAAAAAACGAGGATAACTCATTGGTACATGGCTGCCCTGGCTGGTAATCGAACCTGGGACCGCCGTATCGCAAGTCCATTGACCCAACCACTGAGCCACCGAGCTCTTCAAAGCTTACATAGTCATTTTCGTTTATAAAATACTAGATCTAGCCGCAATTTAAGTATATAGAAATCGCTGGATACTATTAGACCTCCACGAAGTATTTTCAATGTACTGGGAGGCAGCTCTTCTCCTCTGGTTACGTGGTTCCACATCACATACCGCAAGGCTTATAGCCTATATGCTGCCCTGATATTGGAGATATCTCTTAGTGAAAGTCCCATCAAAATTATTTTAATAGCTTTGGCGTGATGCCTGAACATGCCGACCATGTGAGAATAATACTTATTTATTTATTTTATTAATGGACTCGACAGTTCGTCATTTGCCCAATGTCATGTTACAGAAAAATCAATATATTCAATAGTCTTCTATCTTCCTCCAGGGGAGTCGCAGTAGCGTCTTCACCCTGGGTAGCCGCGTCTTCATGTCTTCATCCAGAGGAGACGCCGTAGCGTCATCACTCTGGACGAAGCAGCACGACAGTCACGTTCACTCCCGAGCTTGTAGCGGGAACTCTTGATAAAAGCTTGAAACTTCAGATCTTGCATAAATAATTCAATAACTTCACCGTACTGTCATTCGCGAACATTTTCTGATTAATTTAACGTGATATTAAACACAAAATAGTCCCTGTAGACGTTAAAAGGAAAACTATCAAATAATTTTGCAACCGTCGTTTCCCGCCATTTTCAAGAGGCAGAAAAATACTTACTGACGGTTCAAATAACCATCATTTTGTAAATGACATGCCAGATTCTGCCCCACCATCAACCGCAAGTTGTACAAGATAACGAGTAAATGTAAAAATATCTCCGTTTTTTATTAAAATTATTGGTTTAAAATAAAATTTGTACAAGTTGCGATTCGAAAAAAACAGCTTAATTAAGAATTCAGAAAATAGTAAGAAATCGAAGCGATTTATTCATTGTTTTTGTTATACTTCTATAGGAGTTGCGAGAGTAGTAGAAAATGATACTGGTTATGATTATGCAATATGAAACCTGTAATAAGTCCCCAACAAAATGATAGGTGCAGCTTAAATGGTGACGTAGTTTTGTAGGTGGGGCAAAGCTCCATTGAAATGTGGCAATGTCTTTTACATTTACACCATTTTGCAACCAAAGGTGTGAGCGCTGAGGAGAAAAAGTGGCAAAAAAGATGTGCCTTTTATACAACCAGTTTACGAGTCTCAAAAAGCATTTTTCGAAAACCATTCTCTAAATAACATTCGTTAATTAGATGAAAATGTAGTTCTCTACTTTATGAACTTAATTCGTTTTCGTTTTAATGTCTCTGAGAATAAACTCTGCTGCATTTTAACCGTGCAGCGCAATGCATATTAAATTTACGGTAAGGGCTTGTTCACACTAACGGATTTTCGTCTGCTACGGAACGCAAATGTATGTCTGTGTGTCTGGCTTTATCGTGGCTCCAGAATCGATGACGCGACGGTCCAATATGAAAGCGTTTTTGTCTTCAATTCAATTCAAATACACTTTATTGTACATAAAAGACAAACAAGTGAGTGTTTTTAAAAATTTTAATATAGTAAATGTAGAAATAATATGTTTGACATTTTAAATTGACTTTTGACATGTAATTAATAATACTTAGACTAAATTAAATATTTTTGCTACTACAAAATTTGTACGCCTTAGGGCCGAATATGGTGATACTACCACAACTGTATAATATCTGCATTAACCCATATTTACAAATAAATTTCATTTCATTCATTTCACAATTACAATACAGAAATACAAAACAATATGTACAATTTGTTTTGTCTTCGTTAATTGTTGTTGTCGAGAACGTTCTTAGACATAAAGGATCCAGGGTCTGATAATGACCAGAAAGATATCTTACGTTTCTGTATCGTTTTTTTTTAAAGCAGGTCTAAACATTTGGCGTGATTCATTGAAAAACTTAAGTTTAGATTTTTTGAAATTTGCAATGACAGATTTTATTAATTTAACATGTACCTACTTAATACAATAACAGAAACTTATAGAATAATAGTCATAAAAACTAATAAAAGTTTAAATTCATTTATTTCAGATTACAATGTACTTTTTATAGTTATGTCAATACTTAAAAATACACATTAGTAATTTCATCGTCAGTTTAAAATAAAATAATAATAACTAATGTATGTAACAATATTACGCATTGCATAAATTATGATTTTAACATTAATAAGTCCTATTTGCTTGCGCAGTCACACAGATTGATTAAACTCTAGGCTGTATTACTCATTTCTTCCTTTGCCACAGCAAACAAAAACACGAGCAGACCGGAACATGCGTAAGAAAGGTAGACGACTGATGGTTAGGACGAAAAAAACCGGTAGGATCATTTGTAAACGTCTAGAACATAGGCTTTACGGGAAAAGTAAAGATAACTAAAGGTTTTTTGGGATATACAGGGTGAAATAGATTCAAATAAAAGCAGTTCGCAGATGATTCTTCTGCTATGTAAAAATTCCAATAATATGTATACTTAAAAATATTTTTATTAATTTATTTAAGATAGATAAGGTACCTATTTGAAACACAGTATTGTGCGGTTAACACCCCGTGCATATTATATTGTCGGGTCAATGACCTTTATGACTTCGCTACGCGTTTCAAAGTCAAAGTCAAAATTATTTATTGCGATCATGTGGTTAATTCTAGTTGTTACATAAAAGGCCAGCACTCAACATGAACCCTGTCAGGGCAATGCAACATAATTTAAACTTATATACTAAACAAAACTATTCTAAAGTTTGCATGCAAATCCTAGTACCTATTTCTGTCACAAAATATAAGTTTTAGTAGTTATAATCGGTCTTAAGTTTAAATATTATTTACTTACATTGTCAGATGGCTAATATTTTTAATTGTCATAAGGTTTTTTTGTGAAACTCTTCTGTGAAATTAATATTGTGGAAGCTCATACTTTTTAAACAGTGCTTTGTAAATATTATCAATATAAATTAGAAATAATAAGAGACTTATTAGTTTTTAAATGAAACGATGAATGTATAACAAAAATATCTAGCAACCGATTCAATTAATAAAAAAGTTTTCTATTGAGAGTAAAAGAAAACCACAAGTTTTACTATTTGCAAATTCTTTTTAACCGACTTTCAAAAAAAAGGAGGAGGTTATCAATTCGTCGAAATATTTTTTTTTTTTTTTTTTTCTTTTATGTATGTTACCTGATTACTCGAAGACGCTTGGACCGATTTCGAAAATTCTTTTTTTGTTTGAATGGGTATACCTCACAGGTGGTCCCATAGTCATCAGGTCAGGATCTGATTATGGGATCATGGAGAAATCGAGGGAACTCTTCAAATGTTATAGGCACATATAACGTGTTTCATATATTTTCTAAAGCTTTGCAAGTATTTACATCTGGTAGTCATCAACTTACGTTGGTAAGCTGATGATGGAAGGTACAACTCCTTAACGATTAAGAGTTGGGGTATAATTTTTTAAATATTATAGGCAAACTTAGGACGTAAATTTTAATCTTTCAAGTTTGAATGGGTATACCTCCCAGGTGGTCCCATAGTCATCAGGTCAGGATTTGATGATGGGATCCAGGAGAAATCGAGGGAACTCTTCAAATGTTATAGGCACGTATAACGTGTTTCATATATTTTCTAAAGCTATGCAAGTATTTACATCTGGTAGTCATCAACTTACGTTGGTAAGCTGATGATGGAAGGTACAACTCCTTAACGATTAAGAGTTGGGGTATAATTCTTTAAATATTATAGGCAAACTTAGGCAGTATTACTTATAATCTTTAAAGTTTGAAAGGGTATACCTCCCAGGTGGTCTCATAGTCATCAAGTCAGGATCTGATGATGGGGTCCTGGAGAAATAGAGGGAATTCTTGAAATGTTAGGCACAAATAACGTATTTCATATATTTTCTACAGCTATTCAAGTATTTGCGTCTAGTAGTGATCATCTCATGTTGGTGAGCTGATGATGGAAGGTATAACTCCTTAACGATTAGGAGTTGGGGGATAATTCTTCAAATATTATAGGTACACATAGACTGTCACTTATAATCTTTCAAGTTACATACTTACATATTATATATTTACACCACTAAAAAGCAAAAAATAAGTTATTTTTAAATAAAAAAAAACCGCCTTCAAAAAAATAAACAAAAAGGAACTAAAAAGCATAAAATAATTAATTAATTACATCTACATACGAATATTGAAATAAAATATTATTGCTATGTACCTACTGATCTCTTTTAAGTCGGTGCCAAGCCAAATAGGTATACGATAGGGATACGTAACTTACTACTTTCGCCGCCGCCCCGCTCCCGCTCCCGCCGCATCACATACATAATAACACGCGCGCGCGTTGGCTTGGCACCGACTTAAAAGAGATCAGTAGGTACATAGCAATAATATTTTATTTCAATATTCGTATGTAGATGTAATTAATTAATTATTTTATGCTTTTTAGTTCCTTTTTGTTTATTTTTTTGAAGGCGGTTTTTTTTTTATTTAAAAATAACTTATAGTAAGTATATATTTCTTCACATTTTCTTTCACAAACTTAATCTTCAAAAGAATCTTTCTAACATTTACCAATCGCTCGTGCTAAGCCATTAGTCGCAGCGATAAGATCTCGCGTGTGAGCGCGGCCTAAGCTTGCGGTTGGCTCAAGAACAAATGGAACTGCTAATGAGGACCAAGGGGAGGCAATTAAGTGCCTTATGCCACGACCAATGTAAGGTGAACTCTGGTATAGATGAATCAAACTACATTGAGGTATTTTTAACTATTTAGAAATGTAGTATTACGATGATATACACCGTGAAAATTTAGTGATTGTTTTCCAGCAGCGAGCTGATTTTGTATCGATAGTACAGTCGACAGCAGATCAATGGTAATACTTGCAGTACGATTTCAAGTCTTACGACGCAAATAATAAGACACGTCAAATGTAACAACCATTGATCTGCTGTCGACTGTACTATCGATTTATCAGTATGTATATATTTTTGTTACATAAATGACAGCAACAACTGTGAAAAATCAAACTCGAAGTTGATTGCGAAGTCATCATCATTAAGTTGGCACCTTTTCCTTGCAAAGTTGTGTAAATATAAATTTAAAAAATGTTGACGTGCAAAAAGGCAACGTGCGTACTTGCAATAAAGAGATTTGACTTTAATGCCCTCCACACACAGCCGCGACCTAGCCGCGGCTTGCGTCCTGCGTCCTGCGATCAGTTGAAACGCATGCCCCGCCTAAAAATAAATAAAGAATAATAATAATATTTATTATAATTTATAATAACAACCGACCTATTGTACATATAGTTTTTAGTTTAGTTTATATACCTATATTTTTTGGGTTAATATTATAATAGTTATTTAGAATTTTTATTATTGTTATGTGGAATAAATGACTTATATTTATAATAAATATTATAAAGTTCAAAATAATGTAGAAAAAGATGTGTCTATTAACAAATACTGAATATCCTCCTTTCCTCTTACAACACCCTGTATCCAAGAGCAATACGACCATTTGTCACATATTCTTTGGCCAGTATTCATTGAACTGTGTAGACGCTGTTTCTTGCCCCGGCTGGGTCCTTACAAACCTTTAGGCGAGGGGATGAGGAAGTTCTAGAAGTTGTGGTCCAGATTGTAGTTCTTCAAGATAAGATTTCCGCTTTTGAAATCTCTGTTTACTCTGGGTGAGAAGTTAGAAAAGGATTTAAGAGTCTCTGCTATGTTGGGATAATGTGGTTATCTTTTAAACTCTAGACATTTACGTCTTGTGATCTAGTTTCAGATTCTATTATGATCTCAGATTTTTCTCATCACTATTAGCACCTTTTCCTTGCAAAGTAGTGTAAATATAAAAGACATTGACACATTTCAATGGAGCTTTGCCCCACCTACAAAACTACGTGACCATTTAAGCTGTACCTATCATTTTGTTGGGGACTTATTACAGGTTTCATATTGCATAATCATAACCAGTATCATTTTCTACTACTCTCGCAACTCCTATAGAAGAATAACAAAATCAACGAATAATTCGCTTCGATTTCTTACTATTTTCTGAATTCTTAATTAAGCTGTTTTTTTCGACTCGCAACTTGTACTTACATAACTTTAATTTAAACCAATAATTTATTCGGTATCTTGTAGGTACAACTTGCGGTTGATGGTGGGGCAGAATCTGGCATTGTCATTTCAAGGGCTTTTGAAAATGGCGGGAAGCGACGGTTGCGAAATTATTTCATAATTTTCAGTTTAATGTCTACAGTGGGTGTTTTGTGCCTAATATCAGAAGTTCGCGAATGACAGTATGGTGAAATTATTGGAGGATTCATGCAGGATCTGAAGTTTAGCGCTATGGTCAAGAGTCCCGCTACGAGCTCGGGAGTGAACGTGACTGTCGAGCTGCTTAGTCTAGAGTGACGACGCTACGGCGACTCCTCTGGATGAAGACAAGAAGACGCGGATACCCAGGGTGAAGACGCTACGGCGACTCCCCGGGATGAAGAGAAGACGATGTGATATTTTGATATTCTGTAACATGACATTGGCAAATGACTAACTGTCGAGCCCATTGATAATAATAATAAAAAGTAAGGTTAAAATACGTTAAAGAGTCTTTACAGACTTCGATGTTCACGCGAAGTCTCGCGAAGTGATCATCTAAGGCCGAGATAGATAGACAGTTGTGAGTATGAGCAAACTCGCTCTGACAATTGGATGAAGAGAAGACGATATGATATTTTGAATATATTGTAACATGACATTGGCAAATAAGAACTGTCGAGTCCATAATAAAATAAATAATAATAATATACATAAACGGATATCACTCACTTATATTGTTGAAGTCGGCAATTAGACCGACAGTTTCGACCGATTTCGACGGTATTTCTCAAGGTGAGCACGCCGCGCCCGCGTCGCCGGTGACGTTTCTTCGCCGACTTTAACAATATAAGTGAGTGATATCCGTTTATATACTGGGTGTAACGTAGAGGGACAAAAGTTAAAAGGGATGTAGAACAAAAGTTGTTCAGTTACCGATACTGAACACCCTCCCTTCGGCTTCATATACCCTTTACGTAACGTAAACCCTGTGTGTAACACCCTGTATAATAATAATAATATATTCCAAAAAAAACTGGCCAATTGCGAGTCACCTGTCGGACTCGCGCACCGAGGGTTCCGTGACAACTTATCCCCGTAATTTTGTTCTAACGAAAAGATAAACTCGATTTAAGGACCAACTTATCTTTGCCGTTCCCAAAATAATACATCGACATACTCGCAATTATTTCATTAACTCGGTGCGCGAGTGCGAGCCGACTCGCACTTGGCCGTTTTTTTTGTAATCAATCATTCTCATGTTGCAATAATTATATTTATCTTTTTTTATAAAGATAAATTTTATTCTCATAAGATTAGCATACTAATATAAAAACTTAAAATAATACAAATAATAAAAAAGTAATATTTACAAAATATTTACATAATTAGCATATCGCCTACGCCGCCCCCATGCGGCAGGGTTCCCAGGATGCTGGCGGCATTACCTCGCTGAACGGCTAAACTCAGCTGTTGAGCGAAGTAAGCGCCAGCCCTGAGATCCCCTGTAGCGAGGACCAGTCTTTTGGACATACTCTTTGCAAACATTTTTGTATCCTACGACCACGGGCCCAGTGTTTCCACAGCCAGCGCGACAAATTCGTAGTGCGCGCTGAGCTGGGAATATAATATTTATCTTTTAAATTATTTAATTAAGTAGGTACGGTGGAATACAGAAAAAGGTGTACATGAGAGTTTATAAGTTTGAGATTTTCTCAAAATCTATTGCAAAAATTCTTTCACTGTTTGATAGATAAAAGTTAAAACTATGTACTGTAAAATAATTATTATATTCGGTCCAGTAGTTTTTGAGTTTCTGAGGCCCCCTGTATACTTATCTCTGTCTTCGACTATACTTACATCAACTTTGTTATTTAAACCTTGTCCATTGTCAGTCCCTTATAAATCCGAAATTAATTATCCCGAGATTAACTAAAATCCAATATTGTGGGTCGACTTTGTAACAACTATAACAGAATCACTTAGAATAGGGGAAATTTTAATTATTATAAGTAACATAATATAAGAAAAAATATATTATTTTAAATTGCAAAACTATTACATAAAGAATTAGGCATAAACAATCACAAAACGATCTCTTCCAGATAATTTGGATAGAGAAATCTGCGGATGACCACATATTTTTTTTGTTAACCTATAAATCGTCCCACTGCTGGGCAAAGGTCTCCCCCCTCCTCTTCCATACATCCCTGTCCTGAGCCTCTTCCATCCACCCATCCCTGTATCTAACGACATCGTCTCTCCACCTACGCTGAGGTCTGCCCCGACGCCGGCGACCGTCCAATGGCACCCATTCTGTGACAGTCCGGGCCCATATATACTCGTATTATAAATTGAAAATGTAAAATCCCACATCAATCATAGCTAAAAACTTACGAACGAGAACAACTCGTATGCAGGTTTCCTCACAATGTTATCCTTCATCATTTTGTGAGCAAATGGTTTAAATGTAATAAAATAACGATACTGCTACGCATGGTTTATGAATTGCCTACGCCGTAGCACTCGCGCGTAGGTAAGGAAAGGTACGGTCGAAGACAGAGAAAGGTGTACAGTAGAGTTTTTAAGGATGAGATTTTCTCAAAAACTACTTGACCTATTGCAATAATTCTTTCACTGTTAGATAGATAAAAGTTAAAACTATGTAAAAGAATTATGAAAATCGGTCCAGTGGTTCTTGAGAAAATCTCAACCTTATTGAGGCCCCCTGTATACTTATCTATGTCTTCGACTGTACAGTCGACAGCACATCAAGTGTAACACTTTGGACTTTGGACCGTTCTTATTGTCTGGGTCATAAGAGTTGAAATTGTACTGCAAGTGTTACCATTGATTTGCTGTACAAGGCGTCCCACGGATAGACTACATCAATATTAACCCATTGAATGCTAGATAGCTCCGAAGGCTATTTTGTCGCCGAGCGAGTACTCCCATCGCTCGGCGACACTCGCCCACTCGCTGAGCTACACTGGCGAGTGAGCGAGTGAGGCGAGTAATCGCCCGTCGCTCAGCGACACTCGCTGATATCCGAGCTACAAAACTATACCCGCCACTCGCTGCTCGACCACTCGTTTTATAGTTGATAGCTTTACTCGCTACTCGCTCATCGCCGGCGGTCGGACAACTTCCTTAAATGTGGTCACAAGAGATTGTATCATTTATTTACACTATGACGACATTAAACACCATAATTAAAAAAAAAATGTTGACATATACACAATTACTTGCAATAAAGACATAATATGATTCTGAAGGCTGGGAATCGAACCAAAACGGATGGTCCCAGGTTCGATTCCCAGCCAGGGCAGCCATGTACCAATGAGTTATCCTCGGCTTTTCGACGGAAAAACTAACGTACATTTACAGAGTGCTCTCAAAACAGTGTAGAAGAAAAAAAAATTCTAAGGCATGTGAAATCCGCCAATCCGCACTGGGCCCGTGGTGGATCATGGCCCCAGCTCCCTCGCTGTAAGGTAAGGTATTGACAGAGTAGAAGGGCAATATAAATAGACTGATAATGATTGTCAACTAAATTACACTATCATGCCTCCTATAATATAGTTCTTAGTCCGTGGTTAGTCTGTCGTAGTTTCCAGTGTGTCAATATTGGCCGAACATTGATTAGAGCCTGCAGGCCTTGGGAATTTAATCTAAAGCCTTTGACGGTCCATTCCAGGACATGCGGGCTTAGCCAGGGGTTAGCTTAGTTCCTGAAAACATTACATTTATACAGAGGTATAAAGAGACTGTTGAGAACTCGGTGGCCCAGTGGTTGGGTCAATGGACTTGCGATACGGAGGTCCTAGGTCCGATTCCCAGCCAGGGCAGCCATGTACCAATGAGTTATCCTCGGTTTTTTCGACAAAAATCTTACATACATTTACTGAGTGCTCTCAAAACGGTGAAGGAAAATATCGTGACGAAACCTGTATGCCGTAGAAGAAGAAAAAAATCTAAGGCATGTGAAATCTGCTAATCCGCACTGGGCCCGCGTGGTGGATCATGGCCCCACCTCCCTCGATGTAAGGGAAGGTCTGTGCCCGAGCAGTGGGGCAATATAAATAGACTGATGATGATGATGTTAAAGATATTGTAAAAAAGTTGAATCTGTGCAATGGATATTTTTTTTAAAGATAATTTTATTGTAATATGTTTTATGATCGAATCACCAATTTTTAGGGTTTCGATCTTCTAGAGGAAAAAAGGAACCCTTATAGGATCACTTTGTTGGTCGTCTGTCTGTCAAAACATATATCTCAGAAACGCGTGGACGGATCAAGTTGAAATTAATACCAAATACTCAGGTCTGCAACCTCATGCAGCCGTGTAAAAAATAACCTTCTACGTCAACGGAATCAAAAGATATGGTCGTTTATGTCGGAATTTGGTGCATATTCCGTTCATCTAGAATCATGAAATTCGGCTAGAAGCTTATAGCACAAGTAAAGGAAAGAATCTTCTCGCTTAGCTACACTCGCCCCCTCGCTGAGCTACACTAGTCAGTCGGCGAGTGAAGCGAGTAATCGCCCGTCGCTCAGCGACACTCGCTGATAGCCGAGCTACAACACTATACTCGCCACTCGCTGCTCGCCCACTCGTTTTATAGTTGATAGTGTTGCCAATGCAACATCTCTTACAGATTATAGGTACTTTGGTTTTATAAAAATATTTTAAATGACAATGCCAGATTCTGCCCCACCATCAACCGCAAGTTGTACAAGGTAACGAATAAATGTAAAAATATCTCCGTTTTTTATTAAAATTATTGGTTTAAAATAAAGTTTTGTACAAGTTGCGATTCGAAAAATACAGCTTAATTAAGAATTCAGAAAATAGTATGAAATCGAAGCGAATTATTCATTATTTTTGTTATCATTTTCTACTACTCTCGCAATTCCTACTAATTGTGATTATGCTATATAAAACCTGTAATAAGTCCCCAACAAAATGGTACAGCTTCAATGGTCTCGTAGTTTTGTAGGTGGGGCAAAGCTCCATTGAAATGTGGCAATGTCATTTATTTTGTTTCGAATTCTATTTGGTTTTTATAAGGATATTGTTTTAGTTTTGTTTTTTGAGGCGATTATAAGGTTTCATGGAAGCAAATTGTGTTTCATTTTATCGTGTCTGCCTCTGGTCTTCCTGTCCTCTTCATATAGCTTTACTCGCTACTCGCTCATCGCCGGCGGTTGGACAACTGCCTTACCTCCAATAAAACCATTGCAATCTACGTCATATCACCATCGCCCAAAGTGCCAATATTTATGTAAGGAC
This sequence comes from Tachystola acroxantha, assembly GCA_963506565.1. Classification (NCBI taxonomy): domain Eukaryota; kingdom Metazoa; phylum Arthropoda; class Insecta; order Lepidoptera; family Oecophoridae; genus Tachystola; species Tachystola acroxantha. Next base: position 11,654,322 of record OY735884.1, on the reverse strand, counting down.
TCTCTACTAGACGAAAGTCTTGGAACAGAATTAGAAGGTTAATAAATTCACACACAAAATGTCTGATTTTTGTTTATTAAAACAATAAAATACGCAATACATTAAAATTGTCTAGATCAGTTTGAATTTTTTCAGTACTAAACTAAGTAGACGGAGAGTTGCCGCCTCATATAATTTGTGATTGCAACGCCTGTTTAAACCTAATCAACATTGGTAATCAAAATATACCCTTAAATGATAAATAAATATGTTGGTCACTTTTCAGGAAATAGATGTATCATCATCAGCCCGTAATAAATCAGATTTTTTTATATGCTAGGTGATTATTTTTCTTAATTTTTATCGATAAAAGTACTAGATAAGATATTTAGTAGGGACGTCAACATTATCCAGGGCGGCAGCCCCCCCCCCCCCCCCCATCCCCCTCCCCCCCCCTGCCCCTACCTGGGTACGCCCGTGGCCTCGTTAGTACAAGCCTTCTAACTGAATTCTAACTTAGTGCATTTCATGTCATGAATCGTGTAAGTACTTTTACTTTATATATCTGGCTAGTTTTATTATAAATTAACGGTCTAGGTTCAATTTTAGGGTTTATATACAGGTGTATATTTGCATCGTTGCCATATTCACGGGGGCAACTATACTGCTGATACAGAATACAAATCAATTATAAAATATTTAGAATTAAAACTATAGTGAGCCATTACTACAAATTATTATATGTAAACGGATATCACTCACTTATATTGTTAAAGTCGGCAATTAGACCGACAGTTTCGACCGATTTCGAAGGTCTTTTTCAAGGTGAGCGCGCCACGCCCGCGTCGCCGTTGACGTTTCTTCGCGCACTGCCGTCGAAATCGGTCGAAACTGTCGGTCTAATCGCCGACTTTAACAATATAAGTGAGTGATATCCGAGGCATCAATGGGCAATGCAAATGGTCGACATGAATCAACCGCGCGCCGCCCCCAATATTTTTATTTGTTCATAATATAGTGTTAGTTTATTTCATATAGTTTAGTTTTTAATGTTATATATAATTTTTAGCTTTTTCCAAATATTTATTTTTATTTATACATCATTCATTTTAAGGTAACATACAACATAATAGAATTACAGTATGTACAATATCTTTTGATTGCCAAAAGGCTTTTAGGTTCCTTCGTGGTTTTTGAAAACAATAGATATGGAGAAACATCTCTGCGCCTCTTTTTGTGATTGAAAATTCAAACTGACCCTTGAAAAATCAATGGAAAACGGTAACATTAGAAAAATATGCTAAAATCTAAATGTAAGTTAATTTTTATCATAATAATAAAGAACAGTGAAATGACAATGCCAGATTCTGCCCCACCATCAACCGCATGATGAACAAGATAACGAATAAAAATGGAAAAATAATATCTCCGTTTTTTATTAAAATTATTAGTAGTTTTGTACAAGTTGCGAGTCGAGAAAACAGCTGAATTAAGAATTCAGAAAATAGTAAGAAATCGAAGCTATTTATTCATTGTTTTTGTTATTCTTCTATAGGAGTTGCGAGAGTAGTAGAAAATGATACTGATTATGATTATGCAATATGAAACCTGTAATAAGTCCCCAACAAAATGATAGGTACAGCTTCAATGGTCTCCTAGTTTTGTAGGTGGGGCAAAACTCCATTGAAATGTGGCAATGTCATTTACAACTGGGGCAACATTCAATCATTTCTATTAAATACAATTTGAAATTTTTGAAATATTTTTATTAAAATCTATACATTAATATTTAACGTTGAACAGCCATCATTCATTTCTATAACCTATTTTTTATCTAACTTCGTGTCAATATCTACAATTTACAATATATTTGGCACATATCGGGTTAATACTGAAAACACATTTAAATATATACAGCGAATGTTGGCTAAAAACAGTATTTATTTATTTTATTAATGGACTCGTTTTTTGCCAATGTCATATTACAGAAAATTCAATATATAATAGCCTTCTATCTTCCTCCAAAGGAGTCGCAGTAGCGTCTTCACCCTGGGTAGCCGCGTCTTCATGTCTTAATCCAGAGGAGACGCCGTAGCGTCATCACTCTGGACGAAGCAGCTCGACAGTCACGTTCACTCCCGAGCTTGTAGCTCTCTTGATAAAAGCTTGAAACTTCAGATCTTGCTCAAATTATCCAATAAATTCACCATACTGTCATTCGCGAACGTTTTCTGACGTGATATTAAACACAAAATAGCCACTGTATACATTTTAACAAAAATTATCACATAATTTCGCAACCGTCGTTTCCTGCCATTTTCAAGAGAACCTAAAAACAGTATAACATTTTATAATTTTCAGTTTAATATCACGTTAAATTAATCAGAAAATGTTCGCTAATGACAGTATGGTGAAATTATTGAAGAATTGATGCAGGATCTGAAGTTTGGCGCTATGGTCAAGAGTCCCGCTACGAGCTCGGGAGTGAACGTGACGTCGAGCTGCTTCGTACAGAGTGATGACGCTACGGCGACTCCTCTGGATGAAGACAAGAAGACGCGGCTACCCAGGGTGACGACGCTACGGCGACTCCCCTGGATGAAGGCAAGAAGACGCGGATACCCAGGGTGACGACGCTACGGCGACTCCTCTGGATGAATACAAGAAGACGCGGATACCCACGGTGATGACGCTACGGCGACTCCCCTGGATGAAGAGAAGACGATATGATATTTTGAATATTCTGTAACATGACATTGGCAAATGACGAACTGTCGAGTCCATTAATAAGATAAATAAATAAAGCAAGGGAGCGGCAGCCGCGGCGTTTAGCTGTCATCGAGAAAATAAATGATTGAAAAGGGTTTATAATGGTGTACCATCTGTTGGAAACCCTAACTAAATAAAATAAAATACTCAAAGGCCCATATCACAGCTTCACAGCTATATGGCGACATATATCTCAAAATAGATTCTATTTTATTTACTTATCTATTGTTTTTTTTGTATGTTTTAGTAATAATTAGAAATTATTAATTTACAGTCGTCACGAATTATATACAAGTAGGTTTTATAATAACTTTTATTCCATTAGAATCGTATGTATTTTTGAGATTTCTGACACCATGTTGTGATATGTATCTTAAAGATTAGCGAAAAAGTAAAATACTTAGGCATAGATAAACAGACTTTACAATAAATTTTAGAATTAACCATCTAAATATTAGATGAAGATTTTTTTTGTCAAGACCATGATTCGAATTAGGACCCGCCCCCCTATTACCGTTCTCAAAACGTTACAATTATACCATGTCATGGCACGCCAAACAGAGACGCCGCTACACCAATGCCATAGCACTGTCCCTTTCACGGCCGCTATGACATGGTATGATTTGATCACGGAATGACTCGGACCCATTAAGGTAAGTAACATTTACTCAGGATTGCCAGATTGGATTTTTAAAATTTCTCCAGATTGATTATTTTTCCCCAAAATTTTACGTTTTCCAAAAAAAATTTACCCAAAAGTAGACAAATATTTTTTTATGTTTAAAAAAAAAATAAGACGATAGACAAGACCACGTGCCATGATTACGTTGTATATTAAACGTTTTCTGAGTTGAATTTTAGCAGTCGACAGAAACTTTGAGTACCTGCCACGGGATTTTAAGCCATATCCCATACTAATTATGTGGTTACAGCTTTAAAACTTTTACCCAGCAATGCCGCTCCTCCAAAATTTCCCCACCAGTCAAATTTTTCCCCAAAATTGCGAGAAAAAACCCAATCTGGCAACCCTGCATTTACTTTATTATAGATTTAGATAAATCACATTATAACTAACCATAAAAAAATACACCGCCTGATCTTGTCTGCATAACCGAAGGTTGACTGGTAGAGAATGCCGCTTGGCATTAAGTTCGCCTGTACCTAATTGTGTATGAAGAATAAATTAAATTACTTTCGATAGCGCCTGTAGAATAGAAAAAAAGATTTACGAGTTTGACATTTGATAACGAAAAAGCAATGGTCACTCTCATATATATTTTTCTTTGAATTCTATTAGCGTTATCGAAAGTAAAAGCCACTTGGCTTGGCTAGTTCGAATCCCGGTCGTGACGAAGTTTTTTATTCATTTAATATTCATATTATATAATTAGATTTTAAAAGCTAAAAATATTACATTTTATTTTGGCAAAAGGAACACAATATTCGTCTATTTTAACTTTACAATTGAATTAAGTTCCTCATTTTAACACTTTACAATTGAAATTATCTTTGTCAATTTAACACTGTAAAATTGAAATAATCTTTGTCAATTTAACACTTTACAATTGAAATAATCTTTGTCAATTTCACACTTTACAATTGAAATAATCTTTGTCAATTTAACACTTTACAATTGAAATTTACATTTCAGATCACTGTATCGTCTTTCAAATTACAAAATACAATATACAAAATTTTCTTTCCTTTCTACAATTAATATACCTACAATCTTTGGTCGAAATGAGCTCGCTGGGAGATACCACTTTCAGTGGTAAGCTCGCCCTTGTATACCATTTCCATCTTTAAAACTAGTAGTATCTAAAATTACATAAACTTTTCATTTGATAAATAAACATGTCCATTTGTCATGGAAAGTAACTTTGTCTATTTTATTAAACAGAATAAATTATGGAAATGAATATACAGATTAATTAGAAAAACGGGAATTACCGTGTTAAAAATTTATTACTGATGTCTCGATATTTCGACAGCATTGCAGCCATCATGGTCACGAGTAGACTGAAGTCGGTGAGTGTTAAACGTCAGAAGGGTGACACAAAACGATCTACCCTCTTTCGTATTCGATGACTGCGTTGAGAAAAGTTGTTGATATTTTCACGGTAATTCCCGTTTTTCTAATTAATATGTATACAAACCGTGAAAGTTTAAAAAGTGATATGAATATACAGGATTGAAATGATACGTGATCGATTATTTCTGAACTATATAATATATCGGAAAACTGATCACTGATCCTGAAAGTGCTTCAGTAGCTCTATGAAATGGTATCAATAATAGTTTATAAAATAAACTGAATCTATCCGAAAATTCGATGTTTCCAGCTGAGTGTGAATCAGAGTGCAATAGTCCCAATACTAAAAATATGAAAGCTGGAAACATCGAATTTTCGGATAGATCCAGTTTATTTTATAAACTATTATTGATACCATTTGATAGAGCTCCTGATGCACTTCTAGGATCAGTGATCAGTTTTCCGATAACTTATATCATCATCTAGCCCGTATCAGTCCACTGCTGGACGTAGGCCTCTCCCAAAGCACGCCACTCAACCCTCTCGGCCCTCTGCATCCAGTCCCTGTCAGCCATCTTGCGAAGGTCATCCCTCCATCTGGTCGAGGGGCGTCCCACACTACGTTAACCCGTTCGTGGCCTCCATTCGAGAACTCATCTAACCCATCGGTTATTGGTTCTACGATAGATGTGACCATATAACTTATGTAGTTCAGAAATAGTCGAGTGCGATCACTTATCGATTCCACGCTGTATACGCCTTCCAGATTTTATGTCCAAAGCACATCAAATGTAGGCGTAGGCAAGTAGTATTAACTTTCGTCATAAAGAATAGAAGTCCATATTTTTTCTTTGTATTCTACTAGCTTTAACGAAAGTCACAGTCAATTGGTTAATGTGACAAATAGAACAGTATACCATACAATTTGATGTATTTTGTGTACTTATATTAGAACAGTTACCTTATTAAATAACTACAGCGTTTGGGAGAGAATTTGTAAATGTTTAATACAAATCAAATATATAATTATGGTCAAAAACTTAAGGGCCTTCCAAGAGCCAACTCGCGCCGCAAATCTTAAAAAAAAAATTTTTTTTTCATTTTTATTAAAAATCCTATGTACAGTCGAAGACAGAGATAAGTATACAGGGGACCTCAATAAGGTTGAGATTTTCTTAAAAACTACTGGAACGAATTTAATAATTCTTTTACAGTTACATAGTTTTAACTTTTATCTATCAACCAGTGAAAGAATTTTTGCAATAGGTCAAGTAGTTTTTGAGATAATCTCTACCTTAACAACTCTCCTGTACACCTTTCTTTATCTTCGACCGTACACAATATTTATAAGGATAAACACTATTTTTTAATATACAATACATGGCATAATTGCGACAAGCAAAGTTAGTTCTCAAATGTGCCAAAAACGGCAGTTTTTCGCAATTATGCGAACTACAACTTACCGACATTGAATCACGTTATAAATAAGAATTTAAAAAAATAGTATTTATCGTAATAAACATTATGTACATAGTTTTTTTAATAAAATTGATTAAATTGGAAGATATTATTTTTCAAGGATTGGCGGCGCTAGGCTCATGGAAGGCCCATAAGCAATCAACGGGCATATATAGATAGTAGTTAAGAGATTACATTCCAACTGATTGAGGTAATGATAAAGAATTATCTGTTATATGTTCTTAGTCTATAAATTTGGGGTTTCGCAATAAGAAAAATAATTCCTATACTTACTTAAATCTATTTACATCAATATGAATTATTATTGGGACTATTATCGTTTGAACTATCAACTATACTAATCTCAGTTTTGGCATCTATAATGTTCGAATTGATTTCATCTTTCGTACATACATTATCATTTTCATTAAACTCGTTAATATTACAGTTATCAATATTTACAATATCTATTTCACAACTCTTTTCATCTTTTCCGGAATTTTCGGATACACTCTCTCTTCTTTCAACTATAACCTCGATACTCGGTTTGAAATCTTCTATTTTTAAATTGGGTATATCTGGTGGTCGTACAGTTGATAGGGTGCTTGATAGGAATGATGATTGAAGGTTGTAACCTGGTAGTAACTTTGGTTGCAGTGGTAGCATCAGGTCTAGGGAGCCGGTGGTTGCAGGTCTTGGTTGCAAGGGCGGGGCGGTCATCAGAGGTGGTTGCAGAGATGCTAGGGATATGGCTCCGGATTGAGTGTTGATTATTGGGCTCTCAACTGTAAGAGATACATCATTGGTAAGTCTACATTCCAATTGATTTTGTATGGAATTGTACTGTAAACACTTTGCAAACTTACAATGGATTCCATACAGGGTGTCTTTGAATTCATGCGACAAATTGATATTGGGAGTTGTACTCATGATAAATATTAAATTGGTAAGGTTTTTAGTAAATAAAAACTGCCTAAAAAATTGAACTAAGTACCTACGTCACAAGTCACACAAAGACCTTAGTCAAAGTCAAATTTCTTTATTGCAAGTAAGCACGTTGAGTACATTTTTGCATGTCAATATATTTTTTGAATTTACATTTACACCACTTTGCAAGGAAAAGGTGCCAACGCTGAGTAGAAAAAGTAGCAAAAAACTCTCAGCAACACATCTTTTAAAACAATGATAATACAATGATTACTTAATAACTATACAGTACGTAACTATTACTATTGTTAGTAAGTTTATCCCTCATGCGGAACCGGCGACACACACCAATTAGAATTGACCATTAGGTCAAATTCCAGTGAAAGAAATTGTTGCAAAAAATACCGTAAAAAAACTCCAAAACACAGTACCGATGCACATCAAATTAAAAAAAAAATGGATAGGTAGTTGAATTTATTGTAAAAATATTTTTTTATTTTTCCCCAATTTCTTTAATTTACTTAAACGCTGTGCAGAATTAATGTATGTCACAAGCCTAACCATCCATTAATTTTGTCGAATGAATTCAAGGCCATGTATATCAAAGTATAGGTAATTAATTACTAGAATCTGATCCATAAATGAACTAAGCTGATTATTTAAATAAACTATTGAATTTGCTAAATGCGGAAAGGAATTGGGTTTACAAATCATGCACAAGAAAGAGGAATTACTAGAAACTAAAATATTGATTGAAAAATAAATAAAAAAATGTGCGGGATTTTATTCTATAGAAGATTAGCAATATTTTCACAACACAGTTATCTTACAACTGTCAAACGTCTATTGAATTTGATGTTTGTAAGAGTGAGCTCACGTATAAGCTTGCAATCTATGCAGTCTATGAATTTGCATGTAATGGTTGCATTGTTCTTGTGGTAAATGTTGTCTATGTGATGTCTTCTATGTTGTGATGTTGAATTCGGTTGAAAAGCGATGGTGAATCTTCGAGTTTCGAAAGAAGCAGTGTCACTACCTGAGTTCCTACAGTAAGTAAGTTATCTCGCTAACGAGTGCGTAAATACCCTATCAAATCCTTTATTATGTCAGATAACAATACCCATTTGTATTTCAAGTGCAGTTCAGTGCAGGCCAATCAACATCCTGAATTCATGATGCTTATACTGTTTACGTAGTCGTTAGCGAGGCAACCAACTTTAAATGAGCCAACTAGCCCGCCAATCTTAAAAAAAATAATTTATTAAAAACTTTATTAAAAAAGCTATTTACAACATGTTTATTAGGATGAATACTATTTTTCAATATACAATACATGGCATATTTGCGACAAGCTAAGTTGTAGTTCTCAAATGTGCCAAAACCGGCCGTTTTTCGCAATTACGCGAACTACAACTTCCAAGATTGAATCACATTATAAATAAGCATTTAAAAAATAGTGTTTATCGTAATAAACATTTGGTATATAGCTTTTTTAGTAATGTTGATTAAATCAGTACACTTTTAAACTTTATATTCAGTAATTATTTTATAAAAATAAAAACTTAATCGAATAAGCCCCCTCTGATCGTTCCCGATGCAATAATACCAGTGGCGTTACCGCGCTGCATGGCTATGGACAGCCTTTGCAGAAGGAATGATTAAATTGGAAGATGTTATTATTTTAAGATTGGCGGCGCTAGTTGGCTAGTAAGGCTCTACGAAAGCTCTACGGTACTAAGTCGCAAAATATCAATGTTTGAGCTTTACCGGTCGGCGCTCTGGCCTGTAAGGGCAGGGGGTTGGTCGCCGGAGGCCGGAGCAGGTTCGGCGGCCCTTGCAGAGCCAGGCTTATCATATTCATGCCGTTGACTCCTGGAATTTAAGAAAATAAGAATTTCATAAACATTCAGATTTAATTTCTATGCATACTCGGCGAACAAATTGAATGATGAAAAAGACATTGCCACATTTCAATGGAGCTTTGCCCCACCTACAAAACTACGTGACCATTTAAGCTGTAAGCTATCATTTTGTTGGGGACTTATTACAGGTTTCATATTGCATAATCACAATCAGTATCATTATCTACCAGTCTCGCAACTCCTATAGAAGAATAACATGAAAATTAATAAATCGCTTCGATTTCTTACTATTTTCTGAATTCATAATTAAGCTGTTTTTTTCGACTCGCAACTTGTACATAACTTTAATTTAAACCAATAATTTTAATAAAAAACGGAGATACTTTTACATTTATTCGTTATCTTGTACAACTTGCGGTTGATGGTGGGGTAGAATCTGGCATTATCATTTTCTAGCCGTGGGCAGGACTTGAACCTGCGACCTTGTCATTCCGTGACACGCCAACAAGTCCGACCACCGAAACCTTTCATCGTACCTATTATACATACTAAGGGTAATGTACACAACGACACAAAAACTTTCGTCACGAGCGATTTGAACCCGGGACCTCGCCATTCCGTGGCACGGCATTCCAACGGAGTTACCGTGAGTCGGATCCGATCAACGAAATCTTTATTCGTCTTGGTGAATTTGGTAATTTTTATTAAATATTTCTAATTGATAGTCTTCGAATAAATCAATATGCAATAAGCACAGTCGGAGACAGAGAAATGTGTACACAAAACTACGGGACCGATTTTAATAATTCTTTTAAAGTTACATAGTCTTAACATTTACCTATCTAGGAGTGAAAGAATTCTTGCAATAAGTCAAGTAGTTTTTGAGATAATCTGAACCTTAAAAACTCTCCCATACACTTTTCTCAACCACAACAAATGCATCTAATCTTGAAATCGTACCCATTTCTAACTTTAATACAAAGAGCGCCATCTACCGGCAACCTTATGCGCTAACTCAACCATCCCCTTACAAGCTCCAAGTTTCGAACCCCAAGACTCACCGAACTTATTACTCCCCGGCGACATTTCCTTGAGCACTACCGGGTGTTTCACTGCGTTGACGCGCCGGTTGGAGGCGCTGACGTCGCGTTTCCGCCGCGGCTGCTCGACGGGAAGCACTCTGCGACGCTTCTTCGGCAGTTTTGAGCGGGCCTGGCGATAGATGGCGTTAGTTTAGTTGGAAGAAAAATGCAGTGGTTTGTGGATAGCTCAATATAGATTTTTGTTACTTTGACTGCATACGAAATAAAGATTTTTTATGTTGTAAATTTTATACCAAAAAATAGTAGTTCCTATAAACAACTAGATATACAAAGGTTTTACTATAACAATTTAAAAAACGTCCAATAAGGGTCCATTGTTAACGTCCCAATAAAGCAAATAATCCATCCATTCGTTTGGACCTTCTTTGCGCTCGGACATTTTTAGAAGGCAGACTGTGTATGTATGTATATTTATGTGTATGTGTGTGTATTTTACCTCATGGTTGTAACTAAATTTAGTTTCTCTTTTTAAATATTATTACTTATATTGTAAGTGTATGCATAGGTGTGCTGTGTGTCTGTCAAATAAACGATTATTCTATTCTATTCTGTTTATCTAGTTGTTTATAGGAGATCAATGGTTGGACAGTTATTTTTTTAAATTTATGTTTTGGTATTAAAATATTAGCAGTTAATTTAGTAATTAATTAATAGGTGTAAAATTTATAACATATACAAAGTACAAACAAAGCAAATTGAACTCTAAATCAATACTAAATTATTATCTAACCGAACAAGTCAGACGGTCGACCTAGTTTCGGCAACTTTTGACATCGGAAACTAACAACCTACTAATAAAACCCTGGAACAAACACGGGCCTATCGAATTACGTAAAGACATTTTTGCTAAAACATTATAGGGTTCCGTCAAATATACAAATAGACGGAATGTATACCAATCATTAACCATGCATAATGTTTTGTTATTTTAATTTATTATTTATTTTATTAATGGACTCGACAGTTCGTCATTTGCCAATGTCATGTTACAGAAAATTCAATGTAGGTATAATAGTCTTCCATCTTCCTCCAGGGGAGTCGCCGTAGCGTCATCACCCTGGGTAGCCGCGTCTTCTTGTCTTCATCCACAGGAGACGCCGTAGCGTCAATCACTGTGGACGAAGCAGCTCAACAGTCACGTTCACTCCCGAGCTCGTAGTGGGAATCTTGACCATGGCGCCAAACTTCAGATCCTGCTTCAATTCTCCAATAACTTCACCATACTGTCATTCGCGAACATTTTCTGATTAATTTAACGTGATATTAAACAAAAAACACATACTGTAGACATTAAACTGAAAATTATTAAATAATTTCGCAACCGTCGTTTCCCGCCATTTTCAAAAAGCCATTTGTATGCCTTTTTCCGCAATTGAAGTTTTGAATTCGGAATTCCGTGTTGAAGTTTGTCCAATCGTGTATCGGTATTCATCAGTCTCTAAATAGACACCCCAAGATTGCTATATATTTTTTTCAGACGTTTAATTTTAGTAGTTAATGCCGTAGCCTTCGTAGAAAAACTGAAAATACGCGCATACGAAGCCTTAAAGTTACGCCACCGTTTAGGCCCCCTGTCTCTTTCTATCTTAACCTTTTGTAACGAAGTGTGACAGGGATATCAACACGATTTATAATTGAGGTTTAATTAGGTTTATGAATAATAGCAGGTTTCAGAATAGTGTTCAGAAATCTTGAAATAAGTTAAAAATGTCGTAGAAATCAGAAAATGTATATACAGGCCTTTGAATTCGTTCGACAAATTGAAATTGGGAGTTGTACTCATTTTTTTGTAAACCTATAAATTGTCCCACTGCTGGGCAAAGGTCTCCCCCCTCCTCTTCCATCCATCCGCGGCGTGGGTGGAGAGACGATATCGTTAGATACAGGGATGGGTGGCTGGAAGAGGTTCAGGACAGGGATGGATGGAAGAGGAGGGGGGAGACCTTTGCCCACCAGTGGGACAATTTATAGGTTCACAAAAAAAATCTAAAATTGTTTAATTTACGTCACTATGCAGAAATAATGCATGCCACAAGCCTAACCATCCATTTAATTATGTTGAATGAATTCAAGGCCACCTGTAGTGGTAATGAATGTCCAAATTCCCCTGAAGTTTACACCTATTAGTTCAAATTAATGTATTTAGGTTCAAATGGTTTTGCCTTGAAGGCACCTGTATAATTGAATTGATATAAATTCGATTTATAACCAATCTAAATATTACTTGCAATGAATGAAGCAACCGATTTGATAGGATGATTGGAGTTTAATTCAATACTTATAAATAATAGATGACATTGCTCTTGAGATCGCAAACTGAAGTGGCAGTGGACTGGTCACATCTGTCTCAGGACCGTATTAATAAATCAATCTCAGCTCGAAAGTCAATCTTGAGAAAAACCTCAAGATGGCGTTAATGTTAATAAACGTAACTTGGGTGCGCGTTTAGGAATCGGGTATCACGTGAGTAACACCGTATTAATAAACAAAACTCAGTTCTCAAGAGAACTCACACTTGAGAACGTATTTGCTGATTGCAGGCGAACCGCGACTTGAGAAAGACATCACGTGATACGCCCTCAAGATTGGTTTATTAATAAATGATATACTTGAGATGGTGATCACGTCTTGACAGTGTATCAGCTAGCTCTTGAGGGCTCATAATTAATAGCTGCAGATTGGTGAATTTCACATGCCTTAGAATTTTTCTTCTTCTACGGCATGCAGGTTTCATCACGACGTTTTCCTTCACCGTTTTGAGAGCATTCGGTAAATGTACGTAAGTTTTTCCGTCGAAAAAAACCCGACGATAACTCATTGGTACGTGGCTACTCTGGCTAGGAATCGAACCTGGGACCTCAATAACAATAATAATTCAACCTAATAAAAATTAAAACAAATCCGTAGCAATTTTCGTAGCCGTAGCATATTTCGTAGCCGTAGCATATTTCGTAGCCGTAGCATGTTTCGTAGCTGAAGTAAATATTTCTCCGCAATTCTTAGGCAAATATTATGCTCATAATATTTTCGACTTGAAAAACATGTTTGAGAGCGCTTCATGCTAATGACGTGAAATGCAGTTTGAAGAGATAGTTTGGGAACTAGGATATTATTTTTACCTACTTTCAAAAACGAGTTTTCAGAAGTTGAAAAGTATTGAAAAATAAATTATTTTCTGCTATTTTACAAAACAGATACTAAAAGTTTTTGTCCAACTGTGGAAACAGAATTGGAATCAGATGAAAAATAACAGTTACTTACCATACATTTACAAGTAAAACAGATTTTGTCCAAAAGCATAACTTACACCATCAATATCTCTAGCGTTAATTGGAATAAAAACTAATTTCAAACATATCCTCATGTCTTAATTAATTTAAGCAATAAAAACAATTTAATTAACTAGGTATGTTAACTTAACTAAGCATTTTTTGGCAAAAATAAATTCACATTAATACGAGTAAAACTATCTCCTAATCATAATAAGGAATTAAGAGAGATTATTTTATTTGTAGACCAAATTTGGGCGTATTCTCAATTTAGTCGAATTCGCATTTCGGCACAATTTAAATTTGTCGCCAACAAACTTAACATAGACTTATAATTATACTACTTCATCCAATCCCAGAGGTAAACCACAATGCGAACTAAATAATTCATCGTCATGTTAAATTACATTGAACGAGATCAAATATCGAACTTCCTTCGTAGTTTGCCCGGAATTATAACGTTACACATCACACACGTCCGGAAATAAGGCAAGAATTCGCTTCTTATCATATTTTTCGGAATTTTTATTTTTCGTGTGATCACGGAAAGAGATTACTACGGTTTCAGAAATTTAAACTTCACCAAAAATCGATTCCGGCATTAATTAAAATTATTAATGCCGGAATCGATTATTACAAAAACATAAATCGGACTGATTTTATTGGCATTAAATCATTGATCTCCTATAAACAACTAGATACACAGTCTGCCTTCTAAAAATGTCCGAGCGCAAAGAAAGTCCAAACGGATGAGTGGACTTTCATTTGCTTTATTGGACATTATTTGGACGTTAACAATGGACCCTTATTTGGACGTTTTTTTAAATTGTTTTAGTAAGACCTTTGTGTATCTAGTTTTTTTTATAGGAGATCAATGCATTAAATGTATACTTTGTCTAACCTAAGAACTCTTGTACTGACACTGTCATCTAAACAAGCGTCTACACACTATTGGAGTGACTGATAGTCCTCTGTGCAGAGGGTGCCTTGACGAGGACGAGACAGTGGAGCACGTCTTGCTCAACTGTCCCGCTACCGAAGATACCCGAGCGGAAATGTGTATAAGGACGGACAAGCATATCAGTGTCGGAAAGCCTGCAACAGTGGAGCTGTCAGCCGGCAACCCTGCTGCGCTACTGCAGCGAGCTGGGGCTGAGCTGACAGCGCGGGGGAAATGCACAAAACTTCCACCTACGTGGAGTCGGAGCAGAGTCTCTCACCCCCTCTAAGAATTAGAAGATAACCGTGATCAACATGAATCTAATGATACCTCAGATATGCATAGACCTCTAACTAAATAATTCAACATAATGTTAAATTACACTGAACGTTGAGATCAAACACCCAGCTCGCTTCGCAGTTTGCCCGGAATTATTTAACGTTACACATCACACACGGCCGGATAGTAATGAAATAAGGCGGGAATTCCCTCCTTATCTTATTTTCCGGGGAAGGGTGGGAACGAAGAATATACGGGGAGAGATTACTACGAACAAATAAAATAGTAAGTACATTGTTTACCGAGGGAAGAAAGAATCGATTACTAACGAGAAGGTAACCAACTTAAGCAATAATAATTATCATAAAGGTCACTTCAAAATTTCCTCCAGAACTGGTGTTTTCACGTCAGCCAATCAGCGGAAGGCATTGCCATCGTATCACGCCAATATTGTGGAGTTTTCGACGTTATTTTGAGATTCTGAATCCACCTTCAGAAGTAATTTTATAATTTTAACATTCAGATAAAGCAAAATAGAAAACATCAATCATGCGTTACGAAACGTTACATCCTGGCAAGTTACCTTGACTTTCATTATCGCTAGTAGAATATAAATATGCTAAAGAAAAAAGCACATGTCAATCCCATACATTTCTCTTTCCATTTTACCAGCATTCATGAAAATCAAATTTACTTGGCTAGGCACTGAGGGCTCACGGCCGCAGTACGCGCACCGCACGGCCACGATTGGCTCGAGGCCCGGACGGGGGAGGAGGAAGGTGATGGATGACTGGATGATGAATTGTGGGCTATTACAGCCCACAATGGGGAGTGATCGGGGCGCCAGTCGGGTCGCCGATGGATCGCAGTTCCCGTGGTGGCTCGGCAACAATTGCACGAGGTGGAACAACCCAGGAAGTTTAGTCGGTATTGCGCCCCTTCAGGGCGGCGAGCCCGACATAATCAACAAGCTCCCCCGTGCGTGGTGGTACACGGAAACGTGTTTTACCTGGGACAAAATAGGCCCTATGCACTAATAACTATGCATAACCTCAAAATATAAACTTATTTTGTATTTTAACACATTCAAATAAATGAGTAACTATTCTAGATTGATTCTAGATTGCGTACGCTAATGTGATTAACATTAAGCGGTTAAGCGAGGCGCCCCAAATTTGACCATTCGCAAAATGGACCTTTCGCGAATTGGGACATTGGACCAAATGCGAATTGAACCAAATGCGACGATTCGCTTACACGATGTAGCTTACGAACGACAGTCATAGTTGCGTCTCGGATTAAGATTCGACTTAGTGACCCCTACAGAATTGGATGCGCAATGTACCTCCCTGTAGAACAAAAACGTTAGCTGTTTTTGTTCGTCGCAACTTCTGCACGTGTGTTTCCAACATGTTAAGCTAACATCTCGAAGTAAACAAAGTGATAGGTAAAAAATAAAGGATGCCCGTCTCCTGCAATCTGTCATTGTATAACCGGATATTGGCAGGGAGGAATTTGCAAGTCAGCCCCTCAAAGCCTTGGAGGGATAGAGTTTTATCGCAAGTTACTATTACAAAAAGAATAACAATTTAGTATTTAAGATGCTTGTCAAACTCAAGCGTGAGACAGAAGATGTCTCGTAGCGGCGGAGTGAAGAGCACGGCACAGTGACTCCATATTTGTATTTTTATGAAGTCTGGATGATTTTTTGATGCAGGAAAATAAAAATACGCCAACATAAATCAGATCTTAAAAAAACCATAACCGCAACCACGCGACGACTACAAAACGTGAGCGGGCGCCAAAATGTATGAATAGGGTAATTAACACGGACCACATTTTGCCGCCAACTACTAAAGCGTTTTCGGCCACTTTTTGCAGCTTTGTGTATGGAAAAGTATCAAATCGAATTATGATTTATGTGAACCGGTCTAAAGGGCCTTCCATGAGCCAACTAGCGTCGCCAATCTTTGAAAAATAATATCTTCCAATTTAATCAATTTTATTAAAAAAAGCTATGTACATAATGTTTATTACGACAAATACTATTTTTTAAATGCTTATTTATAACGTGATTCAATGTCCGTAAGTTGTAGTTCGCATAATTGCGAAAAACAGCCGTTTTTGGCACATTTGAGAATTACAACTTAGCTTGTCGCAATTATGCCATGTATTGTATATTAAAAAATAGTGTTTATCGTAATAAAGATTGTGTACATAGCTTTTTTTAATAAAAAAACAATAATTTGTAAGATAGATATATTGGCGGCGCTAGTTGGCTCATGGAAGGCCCTTAACTCTGATCGATTATAATGAGCAAGCAAGAAAAATTACCGTAAAAGTTTCTACTTGTAAAAAACCTTTTAAATTTTCTTAAATTATTTAAAGGTTCTCAATTTTACGGAGATAATTGACAGTAGCACCTCCCTGAGCATTAGGTGCTTAAAAGAGTATTTAATGGAAAATGACTTGACTTGTGACGGTAAGGCGAGGTTTACACAAAAATATTTATCGTAATTCGTGGTACAGTCGACGACAGAGATAAGTATACAGGGGGCCTCAATAAGGATGAGATTTTCTCAAAAACTACCGGACCGAATTTAATAATTCTTTTACAGTATTAACTTTTATATATCAGTGAAATAATTTTTGCAATAGGTCAAGTAGTTTTTGAGAAAATCTCAACCTTAAACACTCTCCTGTACACCTTTCTCTGTGTTCCACCGTACTAGCACGCGTAGCGTCAGCGATCGGCGCAACGCCGCGGAGCTGTCAAACTGACATTATTAAACGGCATTCGACATCAGTTTGACAGCTCCGCAGCGTTGCGTCGATTCAGGTTTCGTATGCGCAGATTTACTATAATAGAGGTTCTCTTGAAAATGGCGGGAAACGGCGGTTGCAAAATTATTTGATAATATTTGTTTTATTGTCTACAGTTGAGTCTACAGTGGTTATTTTGAGATTAATATCACGTTAAATTAATCAGAAAATGTTCGCGAGTGACAGTATGGTGAATTTGTTGGATAATTTGAGCAAGATCTGGTGTTTCAAGCTTTTATCAAGAGTCCCGCTACAAGCTCGGGAGTGAACGTGACTGTCGAGCTGCTTCGTCCAGAGTGATGACGCTACGGCGTCTCCTCTGGATGAAGACAAGAAGACGCGGCTGCCCAGGGTGAAGACGCTACTGCGACTCCCCTGGAGGAAGATAGAAGACTATTATACATTGAATTTTCTGTAACATGACATTGGCAAATGACGAACTGTCGAGTCCATTAATAAAATAAATAAATAAATAGAATGGAATAGTTTGTGTTGCGTTTGATTGAATAGAATCCCAATGGCGCAAACATTTGTACACTCTATTGGGCCAATTAGCTATTACATACGGAATGAATTACTATTTATTGGTTTATAAATGCGTTTTCATAGTTGATTAACTGCACCACATTTTAAATAGTTGTAGCCGCCTAATTTCGGCTTTTCAGTTTTTCTATGAAGGCTACGGCACTAACTACTAAAATTAAACGTCTGAAAAAAATACATAGCAATCTTGGGGTGTAGTATTTAGGGTCTGATGAATACCGAGAGGGTGAGTGAGTGAGTGGACTTGTTGGCGTATAGACATTTCACGTCACTTTGTAAGTCAAACCGGCCATCATAGCGTGATATGAGATTAGTGGCTAAACTGGTAGAGTTCGGTAATAAAGCTTGATTTATCTTCTACGAGTAACTGCGCTATCGGAATACGTAAGTATTTCAGTGGAACTACTTCTACGATGTAAAAAACACGACTATTTTCCTTACCAAGAATCTTACCTGGGGCAAAATATTTTCCTGCAAAGATTGGCTGTTTGGAACACAAATAAGCCCTTTGCCTGTACGTTAAGGGGATACTTTATCACAAGCGTTTGCGCCGAGTCATGAAAGCGTGACGTATTTATGAAGGGTATGAGGATGAGCAGGAGAAAACATTTGGTACAAGGCACAGGAGAGAGAGGGATGGATTGAGATATGACAGGTAGAAATCTAAATTAACACTAATTCACAATCACATTACATTATCGATAGTATTACTATCAATATAAGAGCGGTCAAATAGGTAGAAAAAAATGGATAATAGCTAATGAATAAGCAAAAATATATCTTCACTATTTTACTCATGCATGCATAATTAATAATAATAATAAGTAATAATATACCGATTAAATATACAATATCATAATTATAATTATAACTAACAACAATTTGAATTTATTAAAATATAGATAATATAAACTAAATATAGCTAAATGTACAATGTACATATAGTTATAGGAAGGCTTAAATAAATAAATTGTGAGGAGGTTCCTCACTCTGGGATCCTAACCTCCGGCAGCTTGGATGCGCATGCAGCCCGCTGTCAGTGGGTGACTATTTTTTATATTTATATATTTGTTTTTGATATTAAATTGTATAAATATATTAAATAAGATACAAGAGAAATAATGGAATAATAATGTCAATAACATAAAACTACAATTGATGATTTTGATGATTGATCAATTTGCGCATGAACGATTCAGATGTCTGCAAATTGCAATCCGCACCCTCTTGTCAATCAAACAGCGGAAAGGTGAACGTGACATCGCAAGACGGCATCTGTTTTTTGTCAGTGTCACTAGGAGACGTCACGTGAGACGGACACGTAACGATATGGCACTCTGCATCACAGGTGACGCATGATACGGTTTGAATATCAAATCGTACTCTTTATTTCCAGGATTAAAATCGAGATTACTACCGCCACTACCGCCGAGGCCAGCTGAAAACCAGCGCTGTGGCCCGCTGTGGACACAGCACATGCTGAGCTGGTCTCTTTTGGCGCTGCATGCCGCACCAAGTACCTACCACTGTCTTTTTTGTTTTATTTGTTGATATGTTTTCATGGTGTATGTTTTGTGGTGTCAAATAAATCTTTCTTTCTTTCTTTCTTTCTTTCTTTCTTTCTTTCTTTCTTTCTTTCTTTCTTTCTTTCTTTCTTTCTTTCTTTCTTTCTTTCTTTCTTTCTTTCTTTCTTTCTTTCTTTCTTTCTTTCTTTCTTTCTTTCTTTCTTTCTTTCTTTCTTTCTTTCTTTCTTTCTTTCTTTCTTTCTTTCTTCTTTAGATTCACAATTCTGCAAGCTTAGCCTGATGCCACTCTTACTAACTGTCATACTCATTAATTCGGCCTTCGAGATAGAAGTGATGAAGCGTGAGAGGCTGTGAGAAGAGCACAAGACCGTGTCTCCTGGCGCCATTTCATACATGCCAAGATGGCACCTGCTATTGAGGGTCACGATACTCAGCACTGAGGCAATGATTAGGGAGGAGGAAGTGATGAGGAGGAATATCAGGTATATATTCTGGCAGGGAAGAGGTGCATGACGAAAAACAGCGCTGCACACCTCGGTGTCAGCTCAGCTGAAACATGCACCTTTTGCCACACCACTTAGCATAACTACATTAGATTATAACTTACTACTTGATTGATTTTTTGTAAGCTTATGTAATTGTATGGCAATAAACATATTTTCTATTCTATTCTATTGTATTCTATGAGCTTTTACTGTATATGCCCAGGAGTGGGCTGCTGCTGAGGAAGAAGAAGAGCAAGCTAACGCTACGCTTTGGCCTGAATATCTCCCCACCTCCAATAGATAATTATAAGAAACAAAAACTACAGCTTCACCTATATTCCTTCACGTACGGTGGAACACAGAGAAATGCGAACAGGAGAGTTTTTAAGGTTAAGATTTTCTCAAAAACTACTTGACCTATTGCAAAAATTCTTTCACTGTTTCATAGATAAAAGTGAAACCTATGTAACTGTAAAAGAATTATTAATTCGGTCCAGTAGTTTTTGAGAAAATCTCAACCTTATTGAGGCCCCCTGTATACTTAGCTCTGTCGTCGACTATACCTATGTAGGGCGTAAATTACGCCTACAAATCACCTTGAAGGGGGGGATTTAATCAAAGGTGGCACAGATTGGCCGCCACAGACTAATTTACGATCCTCTAATACACTAGCAAGATAGCCTCTACTATTTGTTCCAAGATTTATGTGAGTTTTATGTGACTTCTCTTAGGTAGATGTATTTGATGTGGTACGGACAACAGCAGATCGATGGTAACACTTGCAGTACGATTTTAAATCTTACGACGCAGATAATAAAACCGGTACAAATTCCAAAGTGTTACTGTTAGCTGTACAATCGTAACATACGTCGCAACGCGTCGTCGTTGTAAAAAAATTCCATACATAAACTGGTATAAAGCCATGGTTATCTACAACCACACTCTACAAGCTTCGTTATACTTATCAAAGATTTAAATCTCTGATGTGAGTCCTATTCTTCGCCTAAATAAGCTTGGCGCTCGGTTTCATTGTACGATACCAAATTGTTGTTGACATAACTAAGTGCTCTGTAATGTTACGTGTGGTTAGAAATAAAGTATATGAATATGTTAGAACATGATGAAAAAATTCTTGCCGTGGGCAGGACTTGAACCTGCATCATCATGTTCTAATTTATTCACCGAGCATGGATAATGCGTAGTTCAAATTATAAGTAAAAATAGAAGCGCATCATCATAAATCATGTTTTTAGCGAATGTTAGACATGGTTGTCGGAATACTACTACTATTGTCCGATAGATGGAATTGCGTAACATACCCTTTAAGTATGTATAAAGCGATGAAGATTTTCGGTGGGCGTGGCGTGGCCTGTGGTGGCTCAGTTGGTAAGAGCGTGTCACGGAATGACAAGGTTGCAGATTCAAGTCTTGCCCACGGCAAGAATTTTTTCATCATGTTCTAATATATGAATATGAATACCTTACTTCGCTATCATCTACAGATATTGAGCGTGGTAGACATATGCCGTACGTGGAAGATGAGATAATAAATATACAATTCGCTACATAGCGATGTTGCAGGTGTTTCGATGATGCGTCTATTAGCCCTCTTTTCGGTTAGTGAGTAAAATCCCACAAATTCTTGATAATAAGTCAGCTAGCAGCTATTTATAATTTTCTTAGAATTTTCTTTGTACATATACCTACTGTAAAGTATATTGGGTACTACATTTTATATAAAAAATAAATGTATAATTATTATTTTGATGAATGACAAAGTCTCTTTACAGCTGCCATAATTTAATTTCAATTTATGAAAGGTTTATAATGTAATGTGCCTAATGCCTGGTCTATCCTGGTGATGCCTGCCGCATCGCCTCACATGGACCATTCTCCGGCCACGTTTCGCATCGCTGTTACAGGATGTTTATTTGTATGCTTAAGTATATTGTTAGTTTACTGACGTGATCAAGTGTACCGAAGTGTTCCTACGATCTTAATAAATGAGTATGAGTATGAGTCAAAAAACGTAAGATATTCCAATATTGAATAAAGTCAAAAGTCAAAGTCAAATTTCTTTATTGCAAGTAAGCACGTTGTGTACATTTTTGCACGTCAAAATATTTTTGAAATTTTACACCACTTTGCAAGGAAAAGGTGCCAACGCTGAGGAGAAAAAGTGGCAAAAAACTCTCAGCAGCACATCTTTTAAAATAATATAATAATAATACACAATTACTTAATAACTAGGTATTACACAACTATTACTATTGTTAGTAATCTAGACTTTATCCCTCATGCGGAGCCGGCGACACACACCATGCATGTTCATCGTTTAAATAGTCATCTATCCTGTAATACGCCTTCTTAACAAGTGTTCCTTTAATGAAATTTTTAAATTTCCTCTCTGTCAACGTCGTGACACTCTCTGGCAACTTGTTATAAAAGCGAATACAGTGCCCCATGAAGGATGTACTAACCTTATGTAGTCTGAATCCTGGAAATGCAAGTTTATCCCTATCCCTCTTACGTCTTACTATTTACTTTACGCCATGAATAAGAATGGAAAGTGATGTTATTCGCTTAGAAACTATTCCATTCGCACCATCAACGTTTACGGTCGTTAAACTCATAATCGTGAAATAGTATCAGACCAATGGTAGGGGTCGTTTTACTCTGCAAGTAATTTATGTATGGCCTGAACAGAGGCTGGAGCAATATGGTGAGATTATCTCATCTGATCACAATAGATCATGGGTACATAATAATGTCATTCAACAAGTTTTATTTATTTATTTTATTATTTAGACAGTTCGTCATTTGCCAATGTCATGTTACAGAAAATTCAATATAATATAATAGTCTTCTATCTTCCTCCAGAGGAGTCCCAGTAGCATCGCATCACGTTAAGTTAAGTTAATCAGAAAATGTTCGCGAATGACAGTATGGTCAATTTATTGAATAATTTGAGCAAGATCTGAAGTTTGAAGCTTTTATCAAGGGGAACGCTACAAGCTCGGGAGTGAACGTGACTGTCGAGCTGCTTCGTCCAGAGTGATGACGCTACGGCGTCTCCTCTGGATGAAGACATGAAGACGCGGCTACACAGGGTGAAGACGCTGCTGCGGCTCCCCTGGGGGAAGATAGAAGACTACTATATATTGAATTTTCTGTAACATGACAATGGCAAATGACGAACTGTTGAGTCCATTAATAAAATAAATAAATATTTGTTAGAGTCTGGAATGTTACATATTAAATTAAAAAATTTGGTTCTTTTTAAAGAACCAAATTTATTTTTTGAGACCTTTAGGTCTCAAAAAATTCTGTAATTTTCTGTACGGTGTAATAGAACGATTGTTAACTATTTAAGACCAATTTTTTTTGGGGTTAACTAGTCTATTATAAAATGTTTTTCATATTGATAACTTTTAAGAACTAATTAGAACTGTAGGTTTTTTGTAAGACTAAAAAAAAACCTACAGTTCTGTAAGACTGAAGGTGAGGGATGAATGGATTATATATTGTGGGCTAGTACAGCCCACAATGGGGAGTGCTCGGGCGCCAGTCGGGTCGCGGTTGTATCACAGTTTCCTGTGGCTCGGCGAGAATGGCACGAGGTGGAACACCCCAGGACGTTTAGTCGGTATGCTGCCCCTTCAGGGCGGTGAGCCCGACATAACCAACACGCTCCCCCGGGCGTGGTGGCACATGATATGCATGTTTTACCTGGGTTTTAAAAAAAAAGGTTTTTTGTAAGACTGCCGTTCTGTTGTATATTGTATGTATAAGAAATATCAACCTAATAATGTAGTAACAATGCTTTAATAGTGTAATATTTGCATGTCATTATTATATGGCAAGATGTGCTTTGGACATATTTCATGTATTTAACACCTTGTATTGTAACCACATTTTAAGCAAATAAAAATATCTTATCTTATCTTGTGTGGGTATATATCCTTGATTCTTTGAGAGTAGGCAGAGGGATCGGAGCCTTTCCTACGCCAAGAAGCCTCCCTAACAAGGCTTCACCTGCCCGCAATCTATTATCAGGGTAGCAATTTGCCGTCGCTAACTTTTTGCGCTCTCCTTGTTGAGAAGGGAAGACGATAATTTATTTCCTGGACGCTTTATTGCGCTGTAATTATATCTATGTATACGTAAAACTACAGTAATGTTTACTTTACTTTTAACTTGGCAGGTGTATGTAAAAAAAAATCGCGGCTTTTCACCTCATTTAAGGGCCTGATGAGCCAACTAGCGCCGCCAATCTTGAAAAAATAATATCTACCAATTTAATCAATTTTATTAAAAAAGCTATTTGCAAAATGTTTATTACGATAAATACTATTTTTTAAATGCTTATTTATAACGTGATTCAATTTCGGTAAGTTGTAGTTCGCATAATTGCGAAAAACGGCCGTTTTTGGCACATTTGTCAACTACAACTTAGCTCGTCGCAATTATGCCATGTATTGTATATTGAAAAATAGTATTCATCCTAATAAACATTTAGTAAATAGCTTTTTTAATAAAATTTATTAAATTGGAAAATATTGTTTTTTCAAGATTGGCGGCGTTAGTTGGCTCATGGAAGGCCCTTTGATACACTGAATAAAACCCGCCCAAGTGCAAGCGGACTCGCGCCCCGAGGCTTCCGTGCAACGCAACTTAACCCCGTAACTTGCTCTAACGAAAAGATAAGCTAGATTTAGATACCAACTTAACTTTGCCATTATCAAAATATTATGTCCATATGTAATAACAAAAAATATTATTGGAGGGATTCAAATTTACAGTTTTCGAATTTTTTCCTTTACTTGTGCTGTAACACCTAGCTTCTTGCCTTTCATGATTCTAGGTCAACGGGAAGTACCCTAAAGGTTTGAGATTTTTGCTTTTTCATACAAAAATGTACTAAAATTCGACATAAACGGCCATATCTCTTTTTTCAGGCTGCATGTGGTTGCAGACCTGAGTATTTGGTATTAATTTCATCTTGATCCGTCCACGCGTTTCTGAAATATAGGTCTTGACAGACGGACAGACGGACGGCCAGATAGATAGGCGGACAACAAAGTGATCCTATAGGGGTTCCTTTTTTTCCTCTTGAGCTACGGAACCCTAAACATAAGTTTGGCCACAGAAGAAATAATAATACGTTTGGCTAGAAAATAGCAAATTCCTCCCACAAAGTGTCTGTCATTACGCCGGAACGTTAGTCAAAGTCAAAAGGCCGTGTGCCGCCACTCTGACTGATTGTGCTCATTCATAGCTGCCTCGCTGAGTGGCGCTACACCTGTCTCCCTCTACTTCCACGGAAATGACATTGCCTCATTTCATTGGAGCTTTGCCCCTTTGGTCATCTATGTGACCATTGAAGCTCATATATCATTTTGTTGGGGACTTTGTGCAAGTATCACGCCATAACTACCGAAGGGATTTTGATGGGAGTTTCACTAGGAGATAGCTGAAATATCCGGACAGCTCATAGGCCATGGCGGTGTGTGATGTGGAAACAAGGATCCAGAGAGGAAGATCTGCCTACTGATCTCCTCCATCCTCCTCTACGCAAACGAAGTTGCGGGGTACAGCTAGTTCAGTATAAAATAGACTAATAATGACATACTAATGCCCCAGAGACCCGCCCCCGCGACCCAGTTCCCGAGGATGCAATCCAATCAATCCTAACTATAGGAAGCAGAACAAGTGACTCAATCTGTTCTCATTTCACAATACTTAAGTATTCAGGGTGTCCTTGAATTCATGCGACAAATTGAAGCTGATGTTGTACTCATGATAAATATTAAATTGGTAAGGTTTATTAGTAAATCAAAACTGCATAAAAATTTAACTAAGTGCGTCACAAATCACACAACCTTAGACATGACCATTAGGTCAAATGACAATGCCAGATTCTGCCCCACCATCAACCGCAAGTTGTACAAGATAACGAATAAATGTAAAAATGTAGAAATATCTCAGTTTTTTATTAAAATTATTGGTTTAAAATAAAGTTTTGTACAAGTTGCGATTCGAAAAAAACAGCTTAATTAAGAATTCAGAAAATAGTAAGAAATCGAAGCGATTTATTCATTTTTTTTGATATTCTTCTATAGGAGTAGCGAAAGTAGTAGAAAATGATACTGATTATGATTATGCAACATGAAACCTGTAATAAGTCCCCAACAAAATGATAGGTACAGCTTAAATGGTCACGTGGTTTTGTAGGTGGGGCAAAGCTTCATTGAAATGTGGCAATGTCTTTTCAGTTAAAGAAATCGTTGCAAACAATTAAAAATACTTACCCTAAAATATAAAAACTCTAAAGCACAGTAACGATGCACTTAAATCATTTTTTTTTTGATAGTTGTTTTTTTATTTATTGTAAATATTTTATTTTTGATTTTTCCCCAAATTGTTTAATTTATTTAACGCAGTGCAGAATTAATGTATGTCACAAGCCTAACCATACATTTAATTTTGTCGAGTGAATTCAAGGCCACCCTGTATTATGATGTAATGTACAGTGGAACACAGAGAAAGGTGTACAGGAGAGTTTTTAAGGTTGAGATTTTCTCAAAAACTACTTGACTTAATGCAAAAATTCTTTCACTGTTTGATAGATACAAGTTAAAACTATGTAACTGTAAAAGAATTATTAAATTCGGTCCAGTAGTTTTTGAGAAAATCTCAACCTTATTGAGGCCCCCTGTATACTTATCTCTGTCTTCGACTGTACCTAAAGTCCCTAAATCGAGCAGAATAGGCAACATAGTGGTATTTCAAAATCAGACGGTTAGAAATGATGTCGTGTAACCAACGTCAATTCGGGTATCAAACAGGCATTGGCACCAGTGACGCAATTAATGCATTGGTGGATGATGTTATCATGAATATAAACGCTAGAAAAAGGGTAGCAGGTCTTTTCCTAGACTTAAGTTCCGCGTTTGATATGGTGGATCATGACATTCTTATCACAAAACTAAACTACTATGGTGTAAAAGGTAGCATATTGCAATTATTCAGATCATATTTGGAAAATAGATACCAATTTGTGGAGATGAAGTCTGTCGAGGAGGGTCGAGAAGTAGTACATAGATCAAATTTGGTTCGAATTAACAGAGGTGTACCACAAGGTTCAATTCTAGGACCAATACTATTTATTATTTTCTCGAATGATTTGATAGATTTTGTAAAAAATACTGTACCAGACGTTGACTTGGTGGTCTTTGCCGATGACACAAATGCAGTTGTGACGGCGGCCGACAATGTAGAGCTCAACTTGAAAGTGAACCAAACAATAACGAGTTTTCTGCAGTGATTTAATGCTAACAACCTAAAACTAAATACTAAGAAAACTAATGTAATGTTGTTTAGAACTACAGCTAGGAACAAAAAAGTTTTAAATACTGAATTAAACGGAGAATCAATCTTAGCAACCGAATCAGTCAAGTTTCTAGGGATCCATATTGATTCATTTTTGAATTGGAAACCTGAAATAAACTCCATTGAACAAAAAATTAGTTCATCTTGCTATGCCCTCAGAACCTTACGTGATGAAGCCACCACTAGGCAACTGATTATGGTATACCATGCTTTGGTCGAATCAAGGCTGAGATACAGTATTAAACTCTGGGGAAATAGCTATAAATACAACATAGATAAAGCATTTATCATTCAGAAAAGGGCTATAAGAACTATAGTACGTATTCCACAGTGGATATCATGTAGAGAGCACTTTAGAAACTTAAACATATTAACGGTACCTGGCCTCTATATTTTGGTAATGCTTACTGACGTAGTCTCTCATCTGGATGAATACGAGACCTCAGAGGAAAGAGTTCAGCGACTGAGCACACGGAGAAAGGATCTGCCATTTGCAATACGTCCCAATTTGAGAATAATTTTCCATAGTGTGCATTACCAGTCAGTTAAATTGTATAACAGTCTTCCAAATGAATTTAAAGTAATTACCAGCTTAAACATATTCAAAAATAAATTGAAACTCTTCTTGTTGGAAAAGTGTTTTTACTCGCTTTCTGAGTTTATGGACATGACCATTTAATAGGTAAAACTACTGACTAGGTATATTATTAATAACAAAATGTAAATTGTGAATTGGATGATGTGACATTGTAATAAAAATTGAAATTGAATACATTATTATATAAATAACTATAAGTAGACGCTAAATCTGAGATATTGACATTGTATAATATTTAAATATGTAGCCTTGTTAATTAGAAATTTTAGTTACTAATTGATTTCCGACACAATAATAATTGTACATGGAAATAAATAAATGAAATGAAATGAATGAAAAAAGTGTGGTTTACCGACCAAACCTATTGTCAGAGTTGTTCAGGCCGCCCGTAGGCCTCTGACGTGGTTTTGATGTGTGTAAGAGCGAGCATCATGCTAAGCTACTGCTCAATTTACTATCTATTAATCGGCCTATAGTGTGAGCTCCTGATTCTCCAATGAATAATATTTTAACCTAAGTGTTGTTCTTACAACTGTCAAAAGTCTATGATTTTTGAACGTTGCAAGAACGCTAAACTCGCTTTTAAAACTATGAATCTCGGCCAAGTTGCCTTTACATATCAACAAAGATATTTAGGCACGTGGCAAAAAACGGAACTAACGCCGTGTAAAGCGTCACCTTTCGTTGCGAACAGCGCCCCCCTTTTAATATCGTCGACGTGCCGAAAGTCCCTTGTCGGTGTATATGCAATGATGGCCGCTTAGCATCAGGTGGCTCTAGCTTATCCCCCTTTCTCATACAAGTGTACGTGCTGTCGACTGTACCTATGGAAGTGTGAACAGCCGTTTGATGTGGCTGCGGCTAATTGAGCGAGTTGAGTGGCTTGTTATGCGGCGATAGGGTTGACAATGCTTGAAATCCAAAACCCGGCAAGTTTATAATAATAATAAGTTAGTAGTTATGTTAGTTTATGCACCTGACGGGGTCTGTCATTGAGTGCAGTCAGATGCGCTCAGAGACGGGCCCCGCTAGGTGCATCACATATCCCTTCAAATTGAAGTTATCTAAGGGTCCTCTACGCGTTGGACCTATGTCTCCGTGCAAGCCATTCAAAGGACCGGGTTTTCTGAAACACGTGATACCTGGAGAGATACATAATAATAATAATAATTCTTTATTGCAGGCATAAAAAAACCATAAAAAATACAAAATAAATAAAATAAAGCTTACATTTGGACCTAATGGTTACGTCAGTCTTAACCTACTTTCGGTTCTCGCTCCGGTGCACAGACAGCCAATGGCGAAATATTGGGCTGGCGAGGTCGTCACTCACCATCATCAGTATGCTATTGTCAGAGCTACGCAGTCTGCTCCAGAAGGAAGCAATACGAGCTCTGACAATAGCAAAGTTTAGGAACCGGATTTTCTAAAAATGTAAGGTAGTTTTGACCTAGTTTTGCAGCTCCATTCTGTGCAAGGATTCGTAGGGGGCTCGTAGTCCAGTTGTAAGTACTTTGACAACGCTCCTCCAAGTTAAGCAACGTTGCGCGAGGTTGACTGAATGGGTGACCGCTAGTGACATTTTCATCTGAACCCCCGGAAAGCACGTTAAGCAGCAGTCTCACGTTCCATAGATGGCGCTGACAACCGATATTCTCTAACAAATTGTAGCTCGTGTCGAGCTCGATCTGGATCTGATAGCCACTACATTAATGCCAAATATTTGACAGTTTCGCAACCGTACCGTACGCCAGCAATGTCTGAAGCTAAGACTGAAATTAAATCCGGAGGATTCTGTTCTAATCTCTTAAAATCCGGTTTTATCCGGTCGGATGGTAACCCTATGTGGAGAGCGAGTCAGCTTTGTGAACCTAAGTACTCGCATCGGGTTACATAGGCATTATCGGTGAATCTAATATCTGATAATATTATATAAATCCTAGGATGAGTTTAAGAAAAGGTGAAGTGTATAGCAGAGTCATTAAAGTTTTGTGCCGTTAGCCACAAATCTAGTTTAAGCTTAACTAACACGATTTAATTAACTCCCTTAAATCGTGATTTGTCACTTTCACACTTCGTTAAAAATACGTTAAATTAAGAAACGTGAGAAAGAAAAGGACCAATAGCCTTAAACCGTGGAATAACGCTAAGTCACATTTATGGGTAACAGGGCCAATTTTCTCGAGTATAGTGAATTTATTGGATTATTTGTGCAAGATCTAAAGTTTCGTGCTAAAGTCAAGAGTCCCACTATGAGCTCGGGAGTGAACGTAACTGTCGAGCTGCTTCGTCCAGAGTGACGCTACGGCGACTCTTCTGGATGAAGAAACGAAGACACGGATACCCAAAGTGAGACTCCTCGGGAGGAAGAGAGACTATGATATCTAGAATATTCTGGAACATGTTGGCAAATGACGAACTGTCGAGTTCATTAATAAAATAAAATATGAGGCAATTATTTTCTTTACGTAACATTAAAAGTACCAGGACACTATGACACGCCAAGAGTCTTATTAATATGTTGTTCAGCGTATGTCTGTGGGGCGAATGTGGCGAGAACACCTGCGTTGAGTGTCGTGCCTTGGGAGAGGCGTCCAGCAGTGGTCTAATGATGATGATGATGAAGAAGATTTTCCCCTGTAGTATTTAGAATATCTTTGGAAGTGTTTTTTCGTGTTCCCTAAATCTACGTAGGTTTTAAAGGAACTCAAAGCAAAGCCTCCGTAACCTTTACTCCTGAATGGCATTTACCTAAACGCCCAGTCACGCAGTTAAATTACTAGTACCTACCTACACATTTTTCCTCCTACTACATTAGCATAAAGGCGTAATAAAATAACGTAAAGGTAAACTATGAAAAAGTGTTTTTCGAAGTTCAACCCGATATAATATTTCATTTCACAAGCCAATATTTAATCATTTTTAAATGGTCAGCTGTGGAAACAGGCTTGAAATCAGTAGTGAGAAATAACGTAGTTACAGACATTCTAAAATCCAAAAACGTGAAAAATTACGTCACATCTTACTAATTGCATTAGGTGATTGCTTAGGTTTCGGATATCACAGGGCCGGTTCCATACTTCAATACTTCATTTATTCAACCTTAGGAGCTCTAGGGAACACTTGGTTATGTCATACATAATATAATAATTTACATGTATAAGGTACAGAATACAAACTAGGTTACGGCTGGATGTACGAACAGAGAAACAGGGCAAAGAACCGACCCATGGGATATGAACTAATTGCGTCTGTAAAGAGGCCTTGTCAATGTGTTACAATTTAGAGCAAGTTTTTAATGGCTTCACAATAATATAATTAATTGCACTGAATGTCAAAGTAAGTTTCTGTAAAAATAAATGAATTTAATTTAAATAACATAAAAATAATAGTCGGCTGTAAAGTGGCCACGTCATTAAATAAACAAATTCAAATGTCAAGAAATATGCGGCTGTAAAAGGGCCGGCCATATCAAAAATATAATACTAAATGTCAAACAATTCGGTTCGCAGAACTTATGCACAGATGGCATTTCGGGTGACCCCCTGACCTGCTCCTGTGACGAAATCTAGAGCATGTCATACGTACTGACCGATAACTGCACGCAATGATCAATTGACAATGGTCTTGTCGAGATTCATAAGGCTAAAGAGGACGTGATTGAGTGGCTGTCTGTGGAGTCACGGTCTGATCTCCTGTCACATCGCCGTGACCATACGAAAAAGAATTAAATTGCATTCTGTATACCTTAATAAGCATGTGGCACTTTGGGCCATGAGAGTGCGACGCCCTTGGTTGTGGTCCCTTTCAAATTTGGTTAAAAATGTTAAGTTAGGAACCAAAGGCTTAAACTAACTTTAAATCATGTTTATGCCTAACAGCATAGCATGTTCAGTTAATCCTAAACACATTAACAAGCAACAGATTAGGGTTTTCAGTGGATACAACGGGCTATCCTGAGTAATAGTCTGCTTAGTATTACGTAGGTAACTTTGTGTGGGGCCAGGAAATAAGCGACGGGCAATGCACGATAATACACAGAAATAAAAGGTTAGCTGTGGTTGTTAGGTATTCGCAAAATCGCAACTGCAGTTAAAACCGATAAGCGCAACGTCCCGCTCACGCGATGTAGCGGACTTGAACCTACCACGGCAAGAATTTTTTCATCATGTTCTAGTTATACAGGGTGTAACGTAAAGGGTATATGAAGCCGAAGGGAGGGTTCAGTATCGGTAACTGAACAACTTTTGTTTTACGACTTTTCGATTTTCGCGAATTTATTTTTTGACTTTTCATACATTTCGTCCCGGCCAGCTGATCGATTTGTATGAGACATTAATTTATTTTTATTTTTTATTCGAAAAGTCGCAGAACAAAAGTTGTTCAGGTACCGATACTGAACACCCTGCCTTCGGCTTCATATACCCTTTACGTTACACCCTGTATATTAATAAAATGCATTTCTAAAATTACACAAGAATACATTTAGAATATATTGTGTTTAAAAGTATATGTGGAGGTATAGTACATATACTTTTAAACACAATATATTCTAAATGTATTCTTATAAATTCCTGTATTTTATGTCACATTACTTTTGTGAAATCATTCTGTTCCCAAATTGCAGAATTCTACGAAATCGCTAAAATTATACAGCTCCGTTTCAGGGTTAGCCATTATACAAATAACAGGCCCGTTTGTAAAATGTTTATTTAGGTAATTTACCCAATTACTGTTTTCTTTTATTTCCCAACCAAATGGGAGATCACAAAATAGGTAAGAGATAAAGCTGATGACTGACGTCATAAGTATTTGCGAGGCAAGCGGTGTGAGTAGCAAAATAAAAAGATAGACTTGTGAACATATTATTATTTAGGATTATTAATGACTAGTACAGATTAGGCCAACCCTATTTACTGTGAAATATGAGAAACTTTAATAAAATTGCCTATTATTAAAGTACAGCTACAGTACATATTGTGAAACCTGTCATAGATGTGACTGGCACAAAAAGATTATGTAACAGTTTGTAAGATATCTACCTGCAAGAGAAAAATGCCGCGAGGCTTATCCATTATGTCATTTTTCGCTGCCTATTATCGCCTTACCTAGGCAAGATCTGATTGTTCCACGATCGTGGATACGCGTATATCCATGTTCACGTCAATAAATAACGAATTGGAACTACAAAGTACTTAAATAAAAATATGAAGCAAACACTGACTTAATTGGACGCATGACGTCTGTTTATTTCGTCATTTGAGGTGTGTTATTTATTTATTCAGTTATTTCAACATTTTGCCCAACATAAAGGGTTGCCCCAAGGCCTAATAAATGGTCTATTCCACTAGTCCCTACCAGCTGTCCCCCCTAGGGGGGAAGAGTGGAATTTTTTTTCCACCCATCCCTACCAAACCATCACTGGTAGGGATGAGTGGAATTTCATTTCCGCTCGTCCCTACCAAGCCGCTTTTGGTAATAAGTACAGTCGAGAATAAACACATGCTAATTAAAAAAAATATGACATTAAAAGAGAATAATATTGTTTTAATTATTAATAATAAGTTAGCGTAATTTTTCCAAACATAGCCCAAGGCTCTTAAATCCGTTTTTCCGTGTGTAATGCGTGGAACGCATTTGAATTTACTACAACTACTGAGCAAACTGCAGAAATATGCAGCTGGTGTTCTTAGGAACAAATATGTTGCAATCAGCAATAACCTAAAACTCAAGAAAAGGGAACGAATATGCATAATCCGGGACACAGTCATACAATGATTAACTGTGTAATACTAGCGTAGCACGTGCCTCGGACATAATATTCACGCTGTTTGTAAGCACCTCAATGCAAACAGTACGTGTAACTGCCAGCCGTTTTACAGACAATTTCCAACTACATCGAACCGTAACCCAGTTCGGACAAACCCAGTTCTAGTTAGAATGACTGCTAAATGCCTAGCTAGAGAAAATTAGAAAGTTTTCTGCTGAATTGTTTTTCCATTTAAAGTTTTCCTTTCCAGGATGTTGATGGGTTTCGTAGAAAGAGGAAGAGCTCGTAGTCCAGTTGCGAGTACACGATGAATGAATGAATGAATGAATGAAATCTTTATTTTCAGACACAAGTCCATAATATGTTAGTAACAATTTGCTTACAACTATGTTAGTGATTTAAAATTATAATAACATTTTTGGGGTGAAGTTACCTGCCGTAGCATGTACCTTCACCCAGAAACGCAGGATGGGGCAGTCCCACCTGTCGACAATTAACTTCAGGAGGCTGTTGGGGCTACCCCTCACTCTGAACATCAGGGATGCTACTCGCTTGCGCATTATGGCGTAAAAACAATCAGTTCGCGCCTCCGCGAACATCCCTGACGCGCTGCAGTATCTGGGCAGCCCCAGCAGCACCCTGAAGGCATTGTTGTATTGGACTCGGAGGGCCCCGTACGACTTCTGCGTGTATCTGGTCCACAGGCTGCAGGTGTACATCGACTGGCAGTATGCCTTGAATAGTGTCACTTTTACGTCTTTCGTACACCGTGCAAACCTGCGGGCCAGCATATTGCACCGCACGGCCAGGGCCCTCCGCTCCCTCTCCATGTCTATATCATCTGTGAGATCCTCCGTGACCCAGTGACCCAGGTACTTGAATTTCTTGACTCGTACGAGAGGTGAGCCGCTGAGCATAACTGGCGGCACTGTAGCGTACGTTTTGTTTCCGGCCTTGAACACCAGCAGCTCGCTCTTAGTCGCGTTGTACCTGAGTCCATGCGTCACGGCATATCTCTCACAGATGGCCAGCAGTGTGCGAAGACCGCTGATCGAAGGGCTCAGCAGCACCATATCGTCCGCATAACTTATATTATTGACGAAGCTGCCATCGATAGAGCACCCGACCCCGGCGCTGCTGAGCTCAGCGATCAGCCGGTTCATGTACAGGTTGAAGAGCTTCGGCGAGGACAATCCCCCCTGCCTCACCCCACACTCCAACCTGTACACGTCCGATAGCTTCCTCGCCCACCTCACGTAGTTCGACTGGTTATCGTACCAGTACTTAAAAATAGACGCGAGCTCCGGAGGCAGGTTTGTATCACGCCTAACCTTATCCCAAAGCACATGGTACGAAACCAGATCGAACGCCTTCGATAAGTCCAGGAAGCACGCGTAGACGGGTGTCCTCCTATCAGCATAGTACTGGACGGTGTGCTTCAAACAGAGCACGGCCGATTCTGTGGACAGGCCCGATTTAAAACCGAACTGCGCATCGTGCAGCTCGAGATGCCTGTCCAGGTGTCTGTTGAGCACACCGTCCAGCACCTTCGCCGTGATGGTCGCCAGCGAGATCGGCCTGTAGTTACCCCTGTCCGAGACATCTCCTGTCCTGTTCTTGGCTATCGGTACCACAATAGTTTTCATGAGGTCCTCAGGTAGATAGGAGTGTCGGATACAGAAGGTAAACAGCATGGCCAGCACCCTCGGCAGGTGGACACCCGCGTACTGGAGGTGCTCGATGCTGAGACCGTCGTGCCCCGGGGATTTCCCTCTGTTCATATGTCTGATTACTGTGGCTATTTCCTTTGCCGTGACGCGAACAGGAATCCCCGCGGCAGGACGCTCGCCTTCATCGGGCCCCCCACGCGCCGCCGGACCCAACGATGACTTCACCTGAAAGTGAGCCCTAAACAAATTGGCAATCTCCACAGGCTCGCTCAATCCGTCTACGCTCACAGGAAGACTCGACTTAGGTGAAAACGATCTAACAAGTTAAGCAATGCTGGGCGAGGTTAGTACCTGGATGGGTGACCGCTAGTGACATTCATTCATGATTATTTGATAATTTTCATTTTAATATCTACAGTGGTTATTTTAAAAAATTAAACTACTAATAACAACAATAATAAAAAAATACTTATAAATAAAAAATGGACGCCAATTCTCTACCCTGTGGGAGAGTGCCCAAAAGGCTGGCGACGTTACCTCGTTGTATAGCCAGCGATTACGCTGGCCGAGGTAAGCGCCAGCCCTTATTAGTGGTTATTTTGTGTTTAATATCACGTTAAATTAATCAGAAAATATTTGTACGACACGCAGTATGGTGAATTTATTGGATAATTCATGCAGAATCTGAAGTTTGGCGCTATAGTCAAGAGTCCCGCTACGAGCTCGGGAGTGAACGTGACTGTCGAGCTGCTTCGTCTAACAGCAGTTCAAGCGTAACATTTTGGACACAGATAAAGGTGTACAGGAGAGTTTTTAAGGTTGAGATTTTTTCATAAACTACTTGACTTATTGTGTCTACTGGTAAATAAGTTTTTTTATTTATGTAGGTTTAAATATTTATCTTAAGTAAGTACCAGTTAATGATATGTATTTAATATTGCTCAACAAACTACCTATTCACACGCCGAATTCTCTACCCAAAGGTTGTCTGGAAAAGATCGCTTTGAGCGATAAGACCGCCAATTGTAATACTAACTGTATTAGCCTATTTCTTTTGTGTAATACTTTCTTTTTTTGCAAAAGAATATTTATTTTATCTTATCTTATTGCAAAAATTCTTTCACTGTTTGATAGAAAACTATGTAACTGTATAAGAATTATTAAATTCGGTCCAGTAGGTAGTTTATGAGACAATTTCAGCCTTATTGAGGCCCCTGTATACTTATCTCTGTCTTCGACTTACTTTACTCTGAGTCTGAGATTAGCCAAAAAATTCAGCAGACGAACTTTTCTCTGCGACTTCACTATTATAGTAATGGTTAGCAAAATTGGTACAACGCCCCTTATAACTCAAATCCTCGTTAACTCGGGTCCTTGTCCAATAAACCTGGAGTGCTTTTCCAGCCTTAAAACCCACTTAAAGTGTAAATCAGGTCTGGCCTCGTTAGCCTAACCAATTAGTTGGTCCGCGGTCGTTGGCGTGCCGGATTTAATTGGGTTTTTATAGTAAATACGAGAACATAGTTGTGGATAGGAAATCACTTTATCATATAGGTAACAAGCTTCTTAGTTTATGCCTTGGAGTGTTTTTCCAAGTATACCGTCGAGTCTCATGTGCCATACTAATGCCGTGGCTGAATTATCACGGTATTTATTTATTAAATAGACTTTTGCGATAATTAATATTTACATATCAATTGTTATAATAACGAGTCCATTAATTTATTACATGTCATTTTTAAAATATATTATATACTAATTGCATCTAGGATAATTGACCATGCCAGATTCTGCCCCACCATCAACCGCAAGTTGTACAAGATAACGAATAAATGTAAAAATATCTCCGTTTTTTATTAAAATTATTGGTTTAAAATAAAGTTTAGTACAAGTTGCGAATCGAAAAAAAAGCCTAATTAAGAATTCAGAAAATAGTAGGAAATCGAAGCGATTTATTCATTGTTTTTGTTATTCTTCTATAGGAGTTGCGACTTTAGTAGAAAATGATACTGATTATGATTATGCAATATGAAACCTGTAATAAGTCCCCAACAAAATGATAGGTACAGCTTAAATGGTCACATAGTTTTGTAGGCGGGCAAAGCTCCATTGAAATGTGTCAATGTCTTTTAGTACTTAGTCAATTGGTTGTACTTACCTATGTCAAGTTGAGATTTAAAATATATTATAGGCAAATCATAATTTATCAAATTAATTATTATCAGTAGTTAGCTATGTCAAATTAGATTGTCTTAGGTAGGTAATATATTTATTCAGATGTCATATACTCTTATTTTCTAAAATATCACAAATCATCCCACTGCTGGGCAAAGGCTTTCTAGAATGTCTTGTCTCTAAGTGGTGGTAAATACGGCAGCGTGTTGTGTCCAAGCTTTATATTATGACATAAATATATTTAATGTTAAAAATACAAATTCAACAAATCTAGAAACTCAGTTAAAAGTAAATGTAACGCCCGAATCCGATGGTAATATGAGTCACCTAGATTACAAAGGGTGTATGTTAATATACTGTCAACGCACAATATTCAAATGAGCTTACAGTTCAACATTTGCAAAACCTCAACAAAACCTAAAACAAACAGAATAACAACCAAACATTATTATAATACCTCCCACGTGAATACAGTCTAGGTAAACATTTGTGTTAGAGCCCTGGAGCTTATAATGAAATTTTATGTAATTGCCTTCGAAGATATTACATGAGGTGCAAATGCGGGAAGAAAACATTACTTTACGGTCCAAGACATAAGAAACGCAAAGCAAAAAAACTGTCAACCAATCACGAAGTTCGTGCATGACGTGATATCCGACCAATCAGGGATTTCCACGTCAAAATTAACACCTCATTGGTTGATGAATGACATACACGGCGCGAGGGCTACTTATTGCGAGCCTTCTGGGATGTTTCATTCCCTGGTCAATCGTATGGTAAAGAATGAAGAAGAGCGCTTCATATGAGTTAATTTAATATCAAAGACACCATAATCTCCAATGGACCGCAAATTAAATGGGGTTTAAGGAATGAAATAATGGAATTCCATCGCACTTTCTACAAAATATCTCGTGGATACAGCGAGTTAGAATGTAATGGTGCTCCAGAGAATGGACAAAGATCAGACGTTAAAAACACAGAAATTCAAGTACGAAGACACGTGATGAGGACTAAAAAAATACGATCCTCTATAACTGATTTATCTAGGAAAGATATAGGGCTGAAGAAGGTCAGGAGGAAGAAGATTATGGCTCAGGAACCAACGCCAATGGTACGGTAAGAGTACCAGGTCGCTGTTCAGTGCGGCGTTGTCGTTGTCGAGAGTGCAGATTGCCATTCTACGAAAGACAGCACCATAAGAAGAACTTTCGAAAATACCATGTTTTCGCTGTCGCTTACAATTTATACCAAGAGAATGTTATACGATCCGAAAACAAGCAAACTCACTAAGGAAATCGTAACATAACACGTTACAAGAGATCTTACTCCGGGAAATTATGTGTTTGCGACGA
The DNA here is from genome assembly GCA_963506565.1 of Tachystola acroxantha. Classification (NCBI taxonomy): domain Eukaryota; kingdom Metazoa; phylum Arthropoda; class Insecta; order Lepidoptera; family Oecophoridae; genus Tachystola; species Tachystola acroxantha. The sequence goes on along the minus strand of OY735884.1, from coordinate 11,615,370 downwards.
GAGTAGTGGACCAGCTATAGTTTGTGATCATTTCGGTTAGCCGCAGCAGACATTAGCTCTGCTGGAGTGGATATCTTAGGATGCGTTTACACCTTCTTTTTTTTTGTTAACGGGGGGGGGGGGGGGGGGGGGAATGTTTTAAAAGATACCCGACCTCCTGGGGGGGGGGGGGGGACGGGTTATGTGGGATTTGTACAGTCGAAGACAGAGATAAGTATAGAGGGGGCTTCAATAAGTTTGCGATTATCTCAAAAACTACTGGACCGAATTTAATAATTCTTTTACAGTTACATAGTTTTAACTTTTATCTGTCAAACAGTGAAAGAATTTTTGCAATAGGTCAAGTATTTTTTGAGAAAATCTCAAACCTTAAAAACTCTCCTGTACACCTTTCTCTGTGTTCCACCGTACCCACTAAAACCCCCTCGATGGCATACCTCGTGCTGTTCGGAGGCCTCCGGGTTCTCCTACGGAACGCACCGGTGCCCCCCTAGCACTTGCCCGAGGCCCGTTTACACCTACAAGAAAACTTTTGCGAGTTATGTCCGATAGCTGCTTGCAAGTGTAAACTCCGTAGCACTTTCTGCGAGTAGATGCAGGAAAATTGCAGGTATTTTTTTTTTCGTGTGGTTTAGTGACTTATTTGTCAGAGTTATTCAGGCCGCCCGTAGGCCTCTAACATGGATTAACGACTGCTGAAGTTTTGATGATATTAATTAGATTACCGTGTTAAACATTAATTATTTATTATCTAATTAATATGTATACAAACCGTGAAAGTTTAAAAAGTGATATTGATGAATGAAGTTTTTACTTTCTTGTGACATAGGCTAAGAGCACATTGAACATACAGCCCAACATGATAAATAAAACTAAGGCTTGGCCGTTCTACAAGAGATGGAACACGTACAGCATTAATCGGTAAACCATGTCAAGTTAGTATATTAAGGACTTTGGATGCTTTGCATTTGGCAAAAAAAATTAATTTCGGAAGGGGGGGGGGGGGGGGGGGGCTGGGTGACGCCCTTGAAAACTGGTGAAGGAAATGGTACCATAACCTTGTTACAAGAGAACCTACTCGGCAGAATGATTCGTGTTTACGACGAGCCCATTGGGCCGGTGACGATAAATCAGGAAATTAAATCCCGTAGTAAAATGCTCTGGTTTCCTTCGGGTTTACGTTTTATTGCCTCAGTGCGGTCCTGTTGAGACGCTTTGAGACTTTAGAGGTCAGATCTGATCGATTGGTGTCGTTTAGAAATTGAAAGCATTGATCCAAAGTCTGCCTTCTAAAAATGTCCGTGCGCAAAGAAGGTCCAAACGGATGAATGGATCATTTGCTTTATTGGACATTATTTGAACGTTAACAATGGACCCTTATTTGGACGTTTTTTAAATTGTTTTAGTAAGACCTTTGTGTATCTAGTTGTTTATAGGATATCAATGATTGAAAGATTTGACCTTTCTTTATTGCTTAATTATATTATGTACTTACTTATGTTGCAATTATATTGAATCTTTGTTATTAAAAATCTTTTAAACATATTTCAATCCTCTCTCCACAATGAAGGGTTTCAAAGTGACAGTTATAAGAAAAAAATAAGCTTTTTAAGTTGATCATAGATGGCGTTGCACGGAAGTGCGATTTCATCATAAAAAAATACAGCATCATGAAAATTAAATTCAATAGGTGAATAATTTATTTTTATTGGTTTGCTTGTGTAATAATTATAAACAATACAGTACAAATTAATACTTAAAATGAAATAGGAAAATAAGTACAACGCAATAACAACGCATTTAAAATGTTGACATCAGACCAGTCAGTGCCATCTACCGGGGCTATCGGTACTCTTTCCTTTTTAAATGTAACCTGGGGTTCTCTTGAAAATGGCGGGAAACGACGGTTGCAAAATTATTTGATAATTTTTATTATAATGTCTAACAGTGGTTATTTTGTGTTTAATATCACGTTAAATTAATCAGAAAATGTTCGCGAATATGGTGAATTTATTGGATAATTTGAGCAAGATCTGAAGTTTCAAGCTTTTATTAAGAGTTCCCGCTACAAGCTCGGGAGTGAACGTGACTGTCGAGCTGCTTCGTCCAGAGTGATGTCGCTACGGCGTTTCCTCTGGACGAAGACATGAAGACGCGGCTACCCAGGGTGACGACGCTACTGCGACTCCCCTGGAGGAAGATAAAAGACATATTGAGTATGGTATATGTAGAGGAAGATATATTGAATTTTCTGTAACATGACATTGGCAAATGACGAACTGTCGAGTCCATTAATGAAATAATAATAATAACCTTGAAACCCCCTCATAGATGATAAAATGAGTTTATTTTGTAAAATTAACGAATATAATTTAAATCGTCGTAATTACGAGACTGATATTATTCATTATTTTGCGAAAATTTGTTATTTTGTAATATAATATTTAGATGAGTTACAGTTACTGCTTCCTTATATGTATATTATTAGTATTACCGTGTATTAATACTGTAAAAGCTAAAGCGAGGCCTTTGAGAGGAAGCTGTATGCGTGAGGAGGGTCTTGTAATGTGAGGTAAGAGCGGTTTGTTTGTCCAACGAGATGGATTACCGGTACAGCCTTAGGGTCAATTCACGCCGTAGCGAGAGCGACGCATGGGTTTACTTTAATAAAATATTATTAGAAATTGTTCAACGCACACTTTTTGTTCCTAACTGGCCAACCAGGTGGGCTAAGTTAGGTATTGTACTGGACAATGCAATTTACCATCCTGAGATTTCATGTATTCTGGCAAATAAATGATTTGATTTGGTAACCATAAATAAATAAATAAAATATTGAATATATTGTTGATTTCATCAACCAAAAAAGTTTCAGAACCTCTCGCTACATATATCATCTTCCCTACCTCATTAATAATAGTGTATGATAGGAAGGAAATCAATCTCCTTTCATTCCTTAATGAACCCAAAATCGCTCTAATGTCTCCCATTTAGTACACAGACATCGCTAGTATTAATTGAAAGGACAAATGATATTAATGCGTTGCCATTTGGTAGCCAGCCAATGGGCAACCATTTGTTGGCCGTCACTGCTTCTGGAACGAAACAGTGTTGCAAATAAACGGATTCTACCTTGTTTTAGGGTAAAAAAAAAAATTTTACGTGCTGAAAGATTTTTGGACACTTTTTTCTTGCAAAGCGATGTATATGTACAATGTACATTCTAAAACAATGCATTTATACAGCTCAAATCAAGTGTCTTATTTTGTAAACAAATATGATCGTCTAATTACCTGTTGTGATGTAACACTGAAGGAACTGATTGATTGAACCTGTTCATCATTGTGAAACTTTGATCCGATCTAATAATGTGAAAATAACAGCATAAAATGTTAGTAAGGTTAGGTTTTTGTTTACAAAATAAGACACTTGATTTGGGCTGATAAATACATATTTGAGTCTTCACGTATGAAAGTTTAGACGTTAAAACCTAATAGGAATCAAATTGAAACGTTTTTACTATATTTTACTGACACAAACATTCATAGACAACTTATATTATAAAGTATTAAAATTCTCAAAAAAATATCTGTTTTTGAAGGCCCCTAATATAGGTATATAATATAGGTATATAATTTTCCCTTGAAAAATATGTAAGTACTTTGAATTTATAATTAGAGAACAGATAAAAACCCTCAGGCCTCCGTTTTATGCGGAAAACCAAACAATGCTAGTAATTAGTTTTATTTAGGAAAGCTTTGCTTATTCAATGCTTTTTTTAATTTTCTTTTTCTTTTCTCAAATTAATTTATTTTAGGATAACAGTATTCGCGCGGCTTCAACCTTGTTTTAAAAACTTCAAAATGCACGACGGTATGTAATTGTATAAATATTTTATAAATAAAAGCCCGAGTTACAAGCAAGAACAACGCATTTACATTGAATCTTTGTTATTAAAAATCTTTTAAACATATTTCAATCCTCTTTCCACAATGAGGGGTATTCAAAGTCACAGTTATAAGAAAAAAATAAGCTTTTTAAGTTGATAATAGATCATAAAAAAAACACAGCACCATTGAAAAATAAATTCATTGTAAGGTGAATAATTTATTTTTATTGGTTTGTTTGTGTCATTTAAACAATACAGTACAAATTAATACAAAGAATGAAAAACGAAAAGCCCAAGTTACAAGCAATAACAACGCATTTAATGTTGACATCAGACCAGTCAGTGCCATCTACCGGGGCGAGCGGTACTTTCTTTTCTTTTTAAATGTAACCTTGAAAACCTCTCATTCCAGGCAAAATTTAATTATCGGCTGGCAACACTGGTGTTATATTTCGTTAGCGGTGTTTTGGCCATCAATTTGCGCGCGGCGGCACACTGGGCGATGCTAAGTGCTCTGGTTGCGTCGAATTGAAATCAAATGGGGTTATTTTGTTTCGTGAAGAGCCGAGCCGTGTACAAGGCATTTATTTGGTGTTTTTCTGGCGATGAGTTGAATATAAATTATTGTATATAAACGGATATCACTCACTTATATATGACAAGTGTGATCCTAAATCTGAATAAAATCAGTGTAATTCTATTAAAAATTGACTAACAAAAGCTACACTGAAAAAAAGGTTGCCTATAACAGCTTAATTAAAATATATAATCTATATAGTATATAATCCTATGTGAGTTCAAGAACAATTCAAATCTAACGACAGCTCACGATCAATGAAACAACTACCACTCACTTGTATTGTTAAAGCCGACAATTAGACCCACAGTTGCGACCGATTTCGACAGTCTTTATCAAGGTGACCACGACACGCCCGCGTCGCCGTTGGCGCCTCGTCGTGAACTGAAACTGTCGGTCTAAATGCCGGCTTCAACAATATAAGTGAATGATATCCGTTTATATTATAATAATAATGCCTCACTATAATTTTAATTCTGAAATTATCATTCTTCTTCGCATTCAAGTAAAAATACATTAGCATTCAGCTATCTCTTTCTAATATGGAAGGTTGATTCATTCAAGCATAAATGGGTGGTTTCGATCTACGTTCAAAGATGAACGAATGAATTGAGATAGAAAGGTATTTTCAGCATTCAAAATATTCAATTGCAAATTCGAGTTTTCCTAAGAGTTGTAGTTGCTTGAGGCAACCCCTCTGAAGGAAGATATTATCTAGAAAAATAAAAGAGTAATAGATAATTTTTTTCTCTTTTTCATCACGACCGGGACTCCAACCAGGGACCTCGCCGTTCCGTGACACGCTCTATTCCAACAGAGCCACCGTGATATCGTACCCAGGTCGTGAATTTCAATAAGAAAAAAATCAATGAATCAAATTCCAATCAAAGTAACAACAACTGTAATCAATCAATAACTGTAATAATCAGAGTAATGTGTGGATTCCCTGCGCTATACTACTGTTCGTGGTTATGCATCTCCTTTCGCCGGGGGTTGCCTGGAAGAGATCGCTCTGAGCGATAAGGCCGCCTTTGTACAATAATATAATCTGTAACAATTTGTGTAATGTAATATTTTTGTACAATAAAGAGTCTATCTAACTATCTATCAAAGTGAAAAGTGAAGTGACAGTTTCTTTTTATAAAAAACATTTCTTTTTTGAATTTAGACGGCCAACTACAAGATGCGGTCGAAAGAGACCGCATCATAACACTACCCGGGGGGCGTAAAAAAAGTTTTTTAAAGAACATCGTGTCATACCTATCAGTTTGTCGGGAACATCTGTATTCTGAATACATTACCGGCGGTGGACTCGCGTCGCATTATGCGCTGTTAGCTCATCAATCATTTGAGCTTGCCATTATGGAGGTAGCCATATTTACATAGCAGACTCCTCTCTTTAGTATGGAGTTTGTGTGGAATTATTACGACATGATTTCACTTATTATGCGTAAAGATAATATTAGTTATTAGGCATTCGCAAATGCAGCTACAACCACAAACTATAGTGACAGCCAAATGTTTTGCTGTTTTTACCCAACTACGCAAGAAAGAGGGTTATGTTTTTTGAGTGTATGTATGTGAGTTTGTATGTCTAATTAGTTGGCATACCCTGCAGCTCGCTAGATTCGTCTTGATTGTAGAAGTAACATTGGCTATAAAAATTTAATCAAAGGGGCTTAAATTTTAGGCAGACGTTTTTTATAAATAATCGCTAAATATTTATCTTGCTTGGTTATTGCTTATAATTGTTTGCTATGACAAGATCGTAGTTGTTTTTAGATAGAATTCAACATCTAAGTAAATATAGCTGCTACAAGTAATTCTTTTTTTTTTCAGTGTAATATTTTACTTTTTCAACAGATGTGGAAAAAAAATTCCAAAGTTGACCATCAAAATCCATGCCATTATACTAAAAAGAGTCGCGTCCCTGATGCGTCGGGTTCGCGGCAGCCCTAAGAGCATCCTGAAGGGCATTGCGGATACCATGGACAGTCCGATTCTGAGCCACTGGGTACACACATGTCCCGGGGTCTCAGGCCCGTATTAATAAATCTGAGCTCAAAAGTCAATCTTGAGAACGACCTCAAGATGGCGTTCGTATTAATAAATGTAACTTAGATGCGGGGTTAGGAATCGGGTATCACGTGAGTAACGCGGTATTAATAAACAAAACTCACACTTGAGAACGTATTTGATCAGCAAATATGAAGGCGAACCGCGACTTGAGAAAGACATCACGTGATTCGCCCTCAAGATTGGTTTATTAATAAATGACATACTTGAGATGGTGATCACGTCTTGAGAGTGTATCAGCTGAATTAGCTCTTGAGGGCGGGTTTGGTCGCATATCATAGCGCGTAATACACCTCATGTAAACACTAACATAGTTTTAAGTACCTACTAACACTTACATGGCCACTGTTTAAACTTACACGATTTGTTTACGTATAATATATTTGTGTCACCCTTCTGACGTTCAACACTCACCGACTTCAGTCTACTCGTGACCATGATGGCTGCAATGCTGTCGAAATATCGAGACTTCGACAATAAATGTTTAACACGGTAATTCCCGTTTCCTCTAATTATTTTTATGTTCTTTGTGACTGCAATAAATCGTTTGTATTTGAAAAATTAGGAAATTAGAAAAAATTTGAAAATTTGAAATTTTTTTAAAAAATTTGAAAAATTATAAATAGGTTATTTGAAAAATTCGAAAATTTTTAAAATGCCTAATTTGTAAAATTAATAAAATCTACAACACAAAATGCACGCAGAATGCACAAAACTCCCACCCCCTCTAAGAATAAGAAGAATCTACAACACTAGTAAAACGCAAACTTTCCTGGCAACAAAAAACGTTCATAGAGCTTTCTCATACGCGAATAAACGCAATTAATCATCGTATAACTTGACAATCATTTTGCGGCTATCAGGGATCTGTTTTATGACGCATTAAAAGTACACAAACCGGCTTTAAGTCGAGTTTAGCTTAACGACCGTCATTAAGGCCAACAGATTTTAGCGGGTCACGGCTAGATTGGAGGCTTTATGACTATTTCTAAGACTAGACCTTTCATAGTGCCGTAAGTTTTAAGCTGGCTTAGTTTATAACTAGGGTTTCTTCTGACTTTGTTCATAACTGAAGTGGAACCTCAAATAAACCGGCTAAGTGCGAATCGGACTCGCGCATCGAGGCTTCCATGCAACGCAACTTAACCCCGTAACTTTGCTTTATCGTAATAGATAGTTGGTAAGTAGTTTTTTTTTGGTTAACCTATAAATTATCCCACTGCTGGGCAAAGGTCTCCCCCCTCCTCTTCCATCCATCCCTGTCCTGAGCCTCTTCCAGCCACCCATCCCTGTATCTAACGATATCGTCTCTCCACCTACGCCGAGGTCTGCCCCGACGCCGGTGACCGTCCGATGGCACCCATTCTGTGACAGTCCGGGCCCATCGGTCCGGCTGCATGCGGCACACGTGGCCCACCCAGTTCCACTTTAATGTGGCTGCTTTGCGGGCATATAAAAAATATTCTAGTTGAATATAATTTTTTTAGGTTTTTGGCGCTACTTATCTAGATAGCTGTCGCAGTCAACTGGTTAAATAGACGTGTGATTGAACAGCTAGCACGTTAATTGAACGACGCCATCCAACCATACATCTAAGTGTCAATTAGCAGAGTGGCTGAACACAACGTTCAAAGGTTCAACACTACAACTAAACGACGCTCAGCGGACTGGTTGAAAGTCAATTTGGAAATTTTAGTAACAGGTTTTCAGATTTAGACTGAATTATGAGATATTTAGACACCGTTACAATCATCAGTTGACTGCGACATAGATCTAAATAATTTGGATTTTCGCTTTGCATGGCATTCACGTAAGAAATATAAATTTTAGCAAAGAGATACATATTTCACAGCAATTTGTAGTCATGACATGGCAAATTCCGACATCGCGGAAGCTTAATAAATTTTAAAGAAATTTTAAACATCCCGACATAATACTCGAACGTTCCAGGAAAGCAATTTATTATTTTCCGGGTAGAAGGAAATTGCTCAAATATTTATTAAATAACCGTACGATCTGTTACGTTTTAAGAATTCATAGGTAAGTACCTGAGAATCCACGTTTCTTATAAGGAAAACTATTATTAAATTTTTTGTTATTTATTAATTTCCTCGACAGTTCGTCATTTGCCAATGTCATGTTACAGAATTTATATTCAAAATATCATATCGTCTTCTCTTCATCCAGGGGAGTCGCCGTAGCGTCGTCACCCTGGGTATCCGCGTCTTCTTGTCTTCCCCCAGAGGAGACGCCGTAGCGTCATCACTCTGGACGAAGCAGCTCGACAGTCACGTTCACTCCCGAGCTCGTAGTGGGACGCTTAACTATAGCGCCAAACTTCAGATCCTGCATGAATCTTTCAATAATTTCACCATACAATGAGGTGTCATTAGATTCGTCTTGTAGAAGTGATAGGCTGTAATTTTTTTTATCAAATCGGCTTAAATTTTTGACAGTCGGGTTTTTTGTTTCCTAAATTAATTAGTTCATTACCCGTTCGTAGTCTCCAATCAACAATCCAATAACCCCATCGGTTCTATACCAGCACAGTTTTTAAACAACAAAGAAAATTATAATTTCGCTAAACTAATCTAACTCCATTTTAGCTAAGGCACCTAAATTTAGTCCTCCCGGGACGCCGGATAATCCGACACCGTTTGTACCGGGTATTCCCTTGTAGACCCGGGTATTCGGGTTATCTTAGGCCTTTATATCCGGCTAGTAGTGATACAAAGCTTGGGCGTTAACTTTATTGTGTAGCTTTATAATCCGCGGGGAGGTTTAGCTGTGAAAAAGGTTTTTATTTTGGAAAAGAAATTTGTTGTGACGTTTTTGTGACGGAAAGAAGCTTAGAAGTTCATTAATTTGTAATAACTGACTTAATTTAATTAATCAAACGAAACATAAAAGCTAAATTATGTCAAACTAAAAAAAATACGGTCTGACACAGAGAAAAGTGTACGTGAGAGTTTTTAAGGTTGAGATTATCTCAAAAACTACTTGACCTATTGCATGAATTCTTTCACTGTTAGATAAAAGTTGAAACTATGTAACTGTAAAAGAATTATTAAACTCGGTCCAGTAGTTTTTGAGAAAATCTCAACCTTATTGAGGCCCCCTGTATACTTATCTCTATTTTCATGTGTGATTACATCTTTTGCAATCGTCGGAATGTACATCCTCCAAACTCATTGTATCTCACATCCCTCCACAAAGTGGGCCTGTCTTTAGATTCTGTGAAGCCGAGGAAACCCCCATGCACATCCTCTGTGAGTAGAACACTCATTCACAGCAGAAGCCGAGCCTTACGGCACATAATGCCACCCGAGGATATTAAAACTCTCTCACCCAAGTGCACCATACGATTCCTGAAGGACGACCGAGATATAAGAACTCGGTGCGCGGCTACAATAGACCTTTGAGGTCGCAGTGACCAACACCCTGATATCAAATAATAATAAAATAAAATCCCTCCACAAACATTCAACGCAGCAAAACGTGTTACTGCCGCCGCCTTTCGCCACTACGTGGACCGTATCTCTGACACTACGGGAAAGGCGTGAGTTTACGTATTTATGTAAATAACTAAAAAAAAGTCCACAGTCATTACGCAGCGTTTCCATAACCTTAAAAACTAATAAAAAATCCGGGTCAAAAGCGGCCGGGTCATTAGCGACCGGGCTGTTAATGTTGTACATTACGCGTGACGGGTTAGCGCATGAAGCAGGGAGACACCCGATGGAGTAAGCCAGAGTTTCTCAAAGTAGGGTTCGCGGGGGTTCGCCATTGGACGGTAGGGGATTCGCGACAAGATTTACGTAATGATGATTACCTAATTGATGCTGGATCAAAATAAATATCAAAATTGTCAAAAATTACTCCTAAACTTCGGTTGTTTCGACGGAAAAACTTACGTATATTTACCGAGTGCTCCCAAAACGGTGAAGGAAATGAAACCTGTTGCCGTAGAAGAAGAAAAAATTCTAAGGCATGTGAAATCCGCCAATCCGCACTGAGCCCGCGTGGTGGATCATGGCCCGAGTTCTCTCGATGTAAGGCTGTCTGTGCCCGAACAGTGGGGACATATAAATAGACTGATGATGATGACTCCCAAAATTCACTAGAACGGCGACAAGAAACAAATACTCATCACATTAATACTAAAAAGATATTTCTTTATAGCATTGTATATTTTAATAAATATATTTTATGCGCTGTCCACGAAGCGCTGCGATATTTTTACCTACATGGGTTAGCGGGACAGTCATTATTTATCGCCGCAATTGAGGGTTAACTCTTATCTGTCAGCTGTTTGAGGTTGTTAGTGATGATTAATTATGGCCATGAAGTAAGGAACCCCTATGCAGTAAGCCATATTAACATTCCGCTCTTGCATATCAAATGACAATGCCAGATTCTGCCCCACCATCATCCACATGATGAACAAGATAACGAAGAAATGTAAAAATATTTTTTATTAAAATTATTGGCTTAAAATAAAGTTATGTACATCAAACGAGTCAAAAAACAGCTTAATTAAGAATTCAGAAAATAATAAGAAATCGAAGCGAATTATTCATTGTCTTTGTTATCATTTTCTACATCTCGCAAATCCTACTGATTATGATTATGCAATATGAAACCTGTAATAAGTCCCCAACAAAATGATAGGTACAGCTTCAATGGTCACGTAGTTTTGAAGGTGGGGCAAAGCTCCATTGAAATGTGGCAATGTCATTTGTAAAGGGTGACCCACGTTGTTGCTTTCACGATCAATATACAATATTGAAACCAGGCCCAACGGAAAGCTCTTTGTTATTTTGTAATTTAAAATGTAACAACCAATATTATCCGAAAGGATATCGATGTAATAAAAGGGCAAAGAACAAAGGCTCTATTCTCGGTCTGGTTATATCTTGATTAAAATTCAGAATGTACTTACAGCAGATGTATCAATTCGAAGAAAAAGAAATTTCGATTATATCCGAACTGAGCTACAGTCAGTGTGGATACTTACAGCCTTACTTATAATCGATGATTAAAATTAATACCTTGTTTAACAATTGTTTTAAAAAATGTTTACTTATAAACGCTATTTAAAGTTAATCAACTCCTGAAGAACCGAATAAGTATATGTCAGTTTATACAACGTCGTGTGCTTAATTAACAAAATGGCGGACCGAATTCGGAACAGCTGATTCCATTTGATACTGCTGATTACTTTTTTAAGGACTTTGGAGTAGGCATTACCCCAATTTAGGCAAAATTTTCGTTCTTTTTTGAATTCATTCAGCAGTGTTACCGTACCTAAATATTTTTTGGTGTTTAAAATGACGATTAGCTAATCACTGCTTAACTAACGTTTATAAGTAAAAAATGGTTAATCACTTATTAAGAGTTTAAATAATGATTAGTTAATATGTTGATTAGTGTTTTTTTATAAGTAATTTTTTATATGTAATCCATATTGAATAATGACAGTAATTGTATACTCAGAATTTGTATTACGCAATATCCATGCTCGGTGAACAATTTTCTGTAACATGACATTGGCAAATAACGAACTGTCGAGACCATTAATAAAATAAATAAATAAAACGTAGCTGTATTTGAAGCTGACTGTATACACGGAATAAACGACCGAAGTATTCCTTTTTAATATCCAAAATAATTTCTGGGAATGCGACACAGCTGGGGCTGCCATCGACAAGTCGCTTCAGGCACTGAATTAATTTAAATGCAGAGATGGGCTTGTAGTATTTATTGCGAGGAATATGCAATATGATAATTATGAGTAATTTTATTGATAACATAGGTTACTTAATTAAAATGATGAAAAATTACAATGCCAGATTCTGCCCCACCATCAACCGCAAGCTGTAGGTACAAGATAACGTATAAATGTAAAAATATCTCCCGTATTTTATTAAAATTATTGGTTTAAAACAAAGTCTTGTACATCTAGCGAGTCGAAGAAAACAGCTTAATTAAGAATTCAGAAAATAGTAAGAAATCGAAGCGAATTATTCATTGTTTATGTTATTCTTCTATAGGAGTTGCGAGAGTAGTAGAAAATGATACTGATTATGATTATGCAGTATGAAACCTGTAATAAGTCTCCAACAAAATGATAGGTACAGCTTAAATGGTCACGTAGTTTTGTGGTGGGGAAAAGCTCCATTGAAATTTGGCAATGTCTTTTCTAGTTGTGGGCAGGACTTAAGGCCGTATTAATAGTCAGAGCTTAAACACAGGAGCTTAAACTCAAGAGCGAATTCAGCTGATACAGTCTCAAGACGTGATCACCATAAAAGTATGTCATTTATTAATCAACCAATCTTGAGGGCGTATCACGTGATGTCTTTCTCAAGTCGCGGTTCGCCTGCAATCAGCAAATACATTCTCAAGTGTGAGTTTGACAGTTCTATTGAGAACTGAGTTTTGTTTATTAATACGGCGTTACTCACGTGATATTCGATTCCTAAAAACGCATCTAAGTCACGTTTATTAATAGTAACGCCATCTTGAGGTCGTTCTCAAGATTGACTTTTTAACTGAGAGTGATTTATTAATTAATACGGGCCTAAAACATGCGACCTTGTCATTCCGTGACACTCTCTTACCCACCACAGGCCGACGTCCGACCACCGAAATTCTTCATCGTTTATACATACTAACGGTATCTGTGCAAAGTATCACTTTTTAAACTTTCACGGTTTGTATACATATTAATTAGATAAAAGTCTACTCGTGACCATGATGGCTGCAATGCTGTCGAAATATCGAGACATCAATAATAAATGTTTAACACGGTAATTCCCGTTTTATCAAATTAATCTGTGCAAAGTTATATTTATGCGCTGAAGGAACCACACATGTTCGTATAAAATAAAAGTTCAAAGCGATCAAACCCGCGTAACCGACAAAGTTAGAAAACTCGCAACCTCGAACGCGTTTAGACCACAACTGGGGCCACCCTTGGACCACAAAATAGACCGCGGTCACGGTCGTAAAGAGACCGCAAATTGACCGGTACAGAGCCCTTTACCGTTGGTTTTTGCCGATAATATAATGGGGTAATTTTGTTACCGCGTTGTAGGTCTTTTTTAATTGTGTAGAATAAAGTCAAAGTCAAATCATTTTTTCGTGAATGTAGGTACAGGAAGATATTATTTTTTCAAGATTGGCGGTGCTAGTTGGTTCATGGAAGGCTATTAATGACGCGTTCCTTTTTCATATGTTTTGATATTTTCTCGCATATTTTCTCCATTTATCATTTAGATTTTCGTTTCGCATACCGCATATGCAAGAAAATATCAAAACTTGCTATTTATAGTTTAAAATATTGCCAATGCTTTTAATTTCACCTGTGCTTAAAACGATTTAATTTTGCTTGTTCTACGAAACAGAAATAAAATGAAACTTGTGTCGCTGTCAATTAACAAATTGGAAAAGTTCCATCACTAAATTGATATCCTTGATTGGACAGACTGTTATTTGTTGAATTTTTCAAAAAGCTTTTCGATGTTATTGAATTTGAAAATAAGGGTAGGTAGTTTGCACGAGCTCTCAAGGCTTATGCAAATATTGAGTAACTGTAATATGTTCAATACTACGATATTTACTATACCGCAGCCCAAATCAAGTGTCTTATTCTGTAAAATGTACACAACGTGCTTACTTGCAATAAAGAAAGTTTTTTGAAGCAAGCTTTAAGCTTTACAGAATGCCTCCAAAACGGTAAAGGAAATCATAGGGAGGAAACCATGCACGTTTCCTCACGATGACTTTGAATACAATGAAAAAACTCTAAGACATGTTTAATCAACCAATCCGCACTGGGCCCTCGTGGTGGATGCCCTGAGCATCGATGTAAGGGAAGGTTTGTGGCCCATAAAACTAGACTGATGATGATTCTTACACCGCAGCCCAAATCAAGTGTCTTATTTTGTAAACAAATATGATCGTCTAATTACCTGTTGTGATGTAACACTGAAGGAACTGATTGATCGAACCTGTTCATTGTGAAAATAAAGTAATCCGATCTAATAATGTGAAAATAACTACGCAATAATCACAGAACAGATGAAAATGTAAGTAAGGTAGGGACAACGTGCGAAAGTGCTTTATATAAAAACACTAGAATTGAGGCACTTAACGACTAATGCTGTCTGCTTAACTTTCATAATAAACTCGAATAGGCCAAGCAGACAATGGATTAAGTACAAAAGGTTCCGTCTATCGCATCTCGGCAGTTTTTATTCATACTGCCCCTTGTGAAGTTTTCTAAAGGTTTAGGTTATGGGCCTGGAAATTGGAAGACAGATTGCTTGCTCAAATCATTGAACAAAGATGCATTGTTAAAAGATTTTTTGCGTATTTTTTTTTTAATTAATGTGGAAAGTAACAGACAAGGTTATATTTTAGCTAGGAAAACAAATATTATTTGAAACATATATTTATTGAAGATAAGCTCGACTAATGTAAGTACATCCGCTTTTTTGTAACATTGTATCTGTAACCGTGTAAACGTGGACATTGACTACCCTACAAGTTCAAAGTCGCTCAGCGAAAGAGCTATGCTTGGTATTGTAAAATTATAGTCCTTTTCGACGGATATTAAATGTAAAAACGGAATTATATTACAACAAAAATCGTTTATTCAAATCTACCATGACTCTCTAATAATTTGACAACTGACTTTTTTCTTTTATATTTAAAGATGCGTTCCGAAACTCAACATCCTCCGGAAACAACAAAAAATATTAATTACATTATTACTCAGTCAATCATTATAAAATTATTATTATCAAAATTATTCATTCCAATATTGCTTAGTTATTCATTACAAAACTATCCTATTAAATTTAAAGTCTCTGAAACTCTACATTACAATTTAGTACAGCCGCACACTTTCACTTTAAAAAATTCGTCGAAGAAAGTCATGTATCACACATCTCCAATGGGTAGAGTCCTGTCACGGTCGCCACAATGTAAAATTATAGTCCTTTTCGACGGATATTAAATGTAAAAACGGAATTATATTACAACAAAAATCGTTTATTCAAATCTACCATGACTCTCTAATAATTTGACAACTGACTTTTTTCTTTTATATTTAAAGATGCGTTCCGAAACTCAACAGGTATATCTCTGTTAGATAGAACAAGAAACGAGTATATCCACCAGAAGACAAAAGTGGTTGATATTGCTCATAGAATCAGTAAACCGAAGTGTCAGTTGGCTGGTCACATCTGTCGTAGAACCGATAACCGATGAGGTAGACGAGATCTCGAATGGAGGCCGCGAACGGGTAAACGTAGTGGGGGACGCTCCCCGACCAGATGGAGGGATGACCTTCGCAAGATAGCTGGCATGGACTGGATGCAGAGGGCCGATAGTTGCGTTGAGTGGCGCGCTTTGGGAGAGGCCTACGTCCAGCAGTGGACTGATACGGGCTGATGATGATGATGATGGTGATTATGTGTCTGTAACCTTTTGTGTACAATAAAGTAAAAAAAACGGTCAAGTGCGAGTCGAACTCGCGCACCAAGGCTTCCGTACAATGCAACTTAACCCCGTAATTTTGCTCTAACGAAAAGACCTGCAAAATAAGTTTGTAATAACAAAAAAAAATATTTTTGGAGGTATGTAATTTCAAATATACAGCTATCGGAATTTTTCCTTTATTTGTGCTATAAGACCTAGCTTCTTGGCAAATTTCATGATTCTAGGTCAACGGGAAATACCCTATAGGTTTTGAGCTTTTTGTGTTTCATACAAATATGCGCCAAAATTCGACATATACGGACATATCTTTTGATTGCGTTAACGTAGAAGGTCGATTTTTTTTACGGCTGCATGAGGTTGAGAGCTCGGTGGCTCAGTGGTTGGGTCAATGGACTTGCAATATGGAGGTCCCAGGTTCGATTCCCAGCTAGGGCAGCCATGTACCAATGAGTTATCCTCGGTTTTTTCAATGGAAAAACTTACGTACATTTACCGAGTGCTCTCAAAAACGGTGAAGGAAAACATCGTGATGAAACCTGCATGTCGTAGAAGAAAAAATAAAATCTAAGGTATGTGAAATCCGCCAACCCGCACTGGGCCCGCGTGGTGGATTATGGCCCGAGCTCCCTCGATGTAAGGGAAGGTCTGTGCCCGAGCAGTGGGGCAATATAAATAGACTGATGATGATGATGAGGTTGCAGACTTGAGTATTTGGTATTAATTTCAACTTGATTCGACCATGCGTTTCTGTGATATAGGTCTTGACAGACAGACGGACAACAAAGGGATCCTATAAGGGTTCTGTTGAAGAGCTGGGTTCGCTGGTGAATAAAAGACCTTATTTCAAGATATCAGGTAATTTAGGTGTATGGCAGAATGAATGAAGTCCTGCGACGGATGAACAAAAAATGCGAACTTTTGCAGACCATCAAGAAGCGTAAAGTGACGTACTTAGCACATGCTCTGAGGCACGAGCGCTATGAGTTGCTCCAACTTATTATGATGGGAAGAGAAGAATCGGTCGCAGGAAAAAGTCGTGGCTGCGGAACATCCGGGAATGGACTGGAATCGCGAGCGCCGCAGACCTGCTCCGCCTCGCGAGACATAGGCACTAATATGAAGAGCTGATTGCCAACCTTCACTAGTTGGAGAGGCAACCCCCAATAAGAAGACGAATGAATGACAGAGAAGCATAAATTAGTTATAAAATCATGGCCCAAAGGTGACCAATCCGTAACGGGTTCCTTTTGAAGCACGGAACCCTAATAAATGAGGGTACTCATGTACCCTTGCATACGTTGTGCTGATCGCATCGTAACAAACACACCCATTTGCTCTGGGCCATTGCAACTCACGCTTCCATAGTTTTGTAGTTGGTTAGCTATTGTTCCACTGAAAGCTATAATATTATATTGACCCAATTGCAGCAAAGATGGTATTGATTTTCGGATGAATGAATCTGATGGAAAATTATGGTAAAAATTAGGTAAAGAAATGAATGCATTTATTTAGTTGCAATAAAAAATGATTATGAATTTAGATTCGTCTTGATTGCTGGTCATAAAATGTAGGTCTATATGTAGGTGTATATCTATAAGATTTTTACTGTAACACGTGCTAACTTTCTCCTCAGGGACGAACTAAGGTTCCGTCCAACTGACTTGTCTGTGTCATAGTAATAATAAGATAGATTAAGCCTAGTTTTAACTAGCTTCGAAACCATGATTGTGAAAGGGACCAATTGATAGGAATAAAGAATTAAGTAACAGATAAACCTATTCGTTTAATTTGATATGCTTCCATGTGACAATGGCGCCCTGGGATATTTCTTAAATTAATCATATATAAAGTCTCTTGTTCAGCGATTGTAGCCTAGTTGGTGGTAACATAAACACTCAATAAAATTCTATGTTACAATCTTTTGTCAAAGAGATTCATTTTATGCCAGAAAAATAAGACAATAATGTACACACCAAAGTGAACTTTCGACCGTTCTTTTTATCTGTGTCGTAAGAGTTGAAATCGTACTGCACGTACCATTGATCTGATGTTGACCGTACATGAAGTTTCACCGTTATTCAAAGTGAAAAGCAAAAAAGTTTAGCGACACTCATTCATTACATTTTCAGCCTAAAGATGCTCTGAAAGCTCCATACAATAAGTTACGCTTTATTGTTAAAAGTTAAAGTTTTTCCTGCATAACGTCTAACTTTGTTCTTAAGCTTATAAATTTCACTGTCGTTATTTTTTGCTTGAATGTTTATTTATCATCAAAATGTTCGTTTTATAAATTATTTGTTACCTATGCACTTGGCAAGTACCTATAGTTAGATGACGTCACCAATCTTAGAAAAGTAATATCATTATCTTTATAAGAAACAATAAGAAAGAAAATATCTATGTACCAAACTTCCTTATCGCATTAAATACTCTCTCTTTCTCTCTCTCTTTTCTCTCTCTCTCACACACACACACACTTAATCAATTAAGTAAATCTAATGCTACCGCTTCACTTGGCTATTCGTATTTGCTATTGGATGTTTGTCGTATTTGTCAAATACTTGACGTACATACAAATAATTTGTCAAGCATACCAACCACACATGGCAATTATGACAAATACGCAAATACGAATAGCCAAGTGAAGTGCCACTATAACAGAATAGCTCGACTTTATTGCTGGCTTTTATAGCTTGTGCTAGAGTACAAGGTTTATTTCATCAGCTAATCGAACAGAGGCAATTGATTGGGAATAGTTTGTGTTGTGTTTGATTGAATGGAATCCCAATGGCGCAAACATTTGTACACTCTATTGGGCCAATTAGCTATTACATATGGAATGAATTACTATTTATTGGTTTATAAATGCGTTTTCATAGTTGATTAACTGCACCACATTTTAAATAGTTGTAGTAATTTAATAATTGCTTAGTTTTTTTTTCGGCTTTTCAGTTTTTCTACGAAGGCTACGGCACTAACTACTAAAATTAAACGTCTGAAAAAATATATAGCAATCTTGGGGTGTCTATTTAGGGACTGATGAATACCGATACACGATTGGACAAACTTCGCTCGATAGAAAAAAATCGCAAACATACCCCTTCCATGTCTTTTAAAATGAAAATTACATCTAAGCCGAAATAGTTATTCATACAAAATTTAGGGTACGGTGGAACACAGAGAAAGGTGTACAGGAGAGTTTTTAAGGTTGAGATTATCTCAAAAACTATTTGACCTATCGCAAAAATACTTTCACCGTTTGATAGATAAAAGTTAAAACTATGTACTGTAAAAGAATTATTAAATTCGGTCCAGTAGTTTTTGAGAAAATCTCAACCTTATTGAGGCCCCCTGTATACTTATCTCTGTCTTCGACTGTACTATAAATACGAGAGCTTGTTTAAGAAAACAGTACGATTTCAAGTCTTACGACGCAAATAATAAGAACTGTCCAAAGTCCAAAGTGTTACACTTGATCTGCTGTTAGCTGTACGTTATTATGAAATTACAGACATAAAATATTCTAAATTGGCAAATAACTGTCGCGTCAATTAAAAAAAAAGGCTAAGTGCAAGTACTGTAAGACCTAGCTTCTTGCCTTTCATGATTCTAGGTCAACGGGAAGTACCCTATAGGTTTTGGTTTCTTGCGTTTTCATACAAATATGCGCCAAAATTCTACATAAACGGACATATCTTTTGATTGCGTTGACGTAGAAGATTGATTTTTTCACATCTGCATGAGGTTGCAGACCTGAGTATTTGGCAATATCAATTTGAAACGTCCACGCGTTAAGGTTTAAAGATATTTATTTTCTCAAAAAAATTACAATTCATTTATATGAGAAATACTATTGAAAGAACATTTATTATTAATAACATTATACTACAATCTATTACAATAAAACTAAAAAAAATATATATATATATAAACTAAACTAAAAATTATATGTACAATAGGTCGGTTGAACTATCTGAATGACTTAGCATTACAGATAGTTCAACCGATCCCCGTTGTCCGGCAACGTGCCCAAAATGCTAGCGGCATTTCCCCTCTGGATCGCTAGACTGATCCTTTGGGCGAAATACAGGCCAGCATTTTGGTCACGTGTGGACTCCACGAGCCGCCCCGACAGGTCTTTATAAATTTCCATGGCTCCGGGCCCGAAATACTTAGTTTTTAATTATATAATGCAAGTCCAGTTAGTCTTTGCGGGTAGGTTAGTTACTTATAAAATTGTATATTAGGTTAGTTATAGTTAGTGCTTAGTTACGTTTTTAATATATGTTCCTTGAGTTTACTTTTAAATATAGTAATTTCGTTGAGATATAGGTCTTGACAGACAGACAGACGGACAACAAAGTGATCCTATAAGGGTTTCTTTTTCCCTATTGAGGCACGGAACCCTAAAAATCCCGGTCGCGCGAGTATAGTATATATGAGTATAGTATAGTGGTTATTTTGAGATTAATATCACGTTAAGTTAATCAGAAAATGTTCGCGAGACAGTATGGTGAATTTGTTGGATAATTTGAGCAAGATCTGGGGTTTCAAGCTTTTATCAAAAGTTCCCGCTACAAGCTCGGGAGTGAACGTGACTGTCGAGCTGCTTCGTCCAGAGTGATGACGCTACGGCGTCTCCTCTGGATGAAGACATAAAGACGCGGCTACCCAGGGTGAAGACGCTACTGCGACTCCCCTGGAGGAAGATAGAAGACTATTATATGTGTATTGAAGTTTCTGTAACATGACATTGGCAAATGACGAACTGTCGAGTCGATTAATAAAAATAAAAAAATAAAAATAGATAGGTACCTTAGTCTTTCTTTGACAACCTCGCATAATCTGATTTTGCCTACACTCTCGGAACATTATCTATTCATGTGCTCCATCAATTTGATAAGGGTTGCTTTCCGTGTTTTATCGTCTGCCCTTATGTCCAATCCCTCAATCACTTATGCCATTTCTACATCCTTTGAAAATAAACCTCTACATCTATATATACCGCAGCCCAATTCAAGTGTCTTATTTTGCAAACAAATATTCAATGGAGCTTTGCCCCACCTACAAAACTACGTGACCATTTAAGCTGTACCTATCGTTTTGTTGGGGACTTATTACAGGTTTCATATTGCATAATCAGTATCATTTTCTACCACTCTCACAACTCCTATAGAAGAATAACAAAAACCATGAATAAATCGCTTCGATTTCTTACTATTTTCTGAATTCTTAATTAAAGTTTTTTTCGAATCGCAACTTGTACAAAAGTTTATTTTAAACCAATAATTTTAGTAAAAAACGGAGATACTTTTACATTTATTCGTTATCTTGTACAACTTGCGGTTGATGGTGGGGCTGAATCTGGCATTGTCATTTCAACAACACTTTTTTTTTTCATTACATCATACCTAGGAGGTACCTAATTACCTACATAATTATTATTTTATTGACAGTCTAAACTTGATTCTTAATCATACTGTATACTTGTCTTATCATTCTCCTCTCCGCTACACTCTGTACGATTGAAGATCTCTTAATAGCTTCGTAACGGTTCTCTTGAAAATGGCGGGAAACTATTTGATAATTTTCCTTTTAATGTCTACAGGGACTATTTTGTGTTTAATATCACGTTAAATTAATCAGAAAATGTTCGCGAATAACAGTACGGTGAAGTTATTGGATTATTTATGCAAGATCTGAAGTTTCAAGCTTTTATCAAGAGTTCCCGCTACAAGCTCGGGAGTGAACGTGACTGTCGAGCTGCTTCGTCCAGAGTGACGACGCTACGGCGACTCCTCTGGATGGAGACAAGAAGACGCGGCTACCCAGGGTGAAGACGCTACTGCGACTCCCCTGGAGGAAGATAGAAGACTATTATATGTATATTGAACTTTCTGTAACATAACATTGGCAAATGACGAACTGTCGATTCCATTAATAAAAATAAAAATAAAAAAATAGATAGGTACCTTAGTCTTTCTTTGACAACCTCGCAAAATCTGATTTTGCCTACACTCTCGGAACATTATCTATTCATGTGCTCCATCAATTTGATAAGGGTTGCTTTCCGTGTTTTATCGTCTGCCCTTCAGTCCAATCCCTCAATCACTTATGCCACTTCTAGATCCTTTTGAAAATAAACCTCTACGTCTACATATACCGCAGTTCAAATCAAGTGTCTTATTTTGTAAACAAATATCATCGTCTAATTACCTGTTGTGTGTAACACTGAAGGAACTGATTGATTGAACCTATTCATCGTTGTGAAAATAAAGTGATCCGATCTAATAATGTGAAAACCATCATCATCATCAGCCCGTATCAGTCCACTGCTGGACGTAGGCCTCTCCCAAAGCGCGTCACTCAACCTCACTCTCGGCCTTGCCTCAGTCTCTGCCAGCCATCTTGCGAAGGTCACCCCTCCATCTGGTCGGGAGGCGTCCCACACTACGTTTACGCGTTCGTGGCCTCCATTCGAGAACTCGTCTATCGGTTATCGGTTCTACGACAGATGTGACCAGCCCACTGCCACTTCAGTTTACTGATTCTATGAGCAATGTAAATTTTTGTCTTCTGGCGGATATATTCGTTTCTTATTTTATCTACCAGAGCAATGCCAAGCATAGCTCTTTCCATAGCTCGCTGAGCGACTTTGAACTTGTGTGCCAGTCTCACCGTCAATGTCCACGTTTCGGCTCCGTAGGTCATCACTGAATTACCTACTTTAGTTGAAGTATTCGCATTCGCCATTCGTATTCGCGAATATTCGCATATTTTTAACATTCGCATTCGCAAGATATTATGCGAATGTTTGAGCGAAAATGTAAGAGGAAGATATTCATGACATTACAATGTAACTGCTAAAATTTTAAATATTTTATTACATACAATTGTATACTAATCAGACTATTAAAAATATGTCTCTTATTTTTATTAAATGAAGTAGGTTTGGTAAAAATCAGGCTTAGTGATCTAATTTCTATCCCTCACTCAACCGATCGGTTATCTTCGTGCAGTATCGGCTACATTCGGCTTAACATGGTTGAGCGGTGTCCACAAGCGCGCGTAACTGTGGCGCCAAATTCAAGAACCTGACATTCGCATTCAACCAACGTTCGTTACATCACTATACTGTACATTCTCCTTTCCACTACACTCTGTACAATTAAAGATCTCTTAATAGCTTCGTAACAACTTCAAGCTACATAGAATATTATTTTTAATTCCTCAGCCAGTGCTCTAATAACGTGAAACTGTGAAGCATTTTAAGCTTGGCTTTGTCTCCGACGTTTCGGGGTCATCTCGGAGCTGAAATAGCTTTTACTTCACTTAGAAGGACTTAAAATAAAAGTTCTGTAGAAGGAAAATTTCTACAGAAGCTTTTATTTTTGAAGTATTTAGTTGCGTAATCCAACAAGTTTCGGATTCCAATTAAAGGCAGTATTTTTCTGGCTTCATTCTGACGTTGAAAGAAAATCGACAAAGATATAAAATCATGGTTCATCGCGTTTTGAAAACGGAATTTAGTATGGATTTTGTATGAAACTTGTAAGACGTCAATATTAACTGAATTCTGATTTTCAAAAGCCTGTAACTATATTATTTTTCAACTGATTTCAATTATGTTACTACGTGTTACCCTTCAATTCAAGTCTATCTTGTAAAATTATCTAAAAATAATTTAATTTTGCATATAAGTACCTACCTACTTCTCAATATTTTTTTATTACCTATTTAAAAATCGGACAAGTCGTTTTTCAGAAAAATTGTACAGGTAGGTTTAAGATTTTCTCAAATAGTATTTGACAGATTTAAAAAAAATGTGTAAGGACTCTAAACACTAGTAATATTTTTTTACAAACTGTAAAGTGGTTTTTGAGAATATCGTAACCATAATTAGATTTCCAGGTTGAGATTTTCTGAAAAACTATTGGGTCGATTTTATTAATACGTTTACAGTTACATAGTTTTAACTGTTATCTATCTAACAATCAAGTCGTGCAATAGTTTAAGTAGTTTTTGAGATGATCAACCTTAAAAGGGAAGCTCGGTGGCTCAGTAGTTGGGTCGATGGACTTGCAATACGGAGGTCCCAGGTTCTATTCCCAGCCAGGCCAAGTACCAATGAGTTATTCTCGGTTTACGGGAAAAACTTACGTACATTTACCGAGTGCTCTCAAAACGGTGAAGGCAAACATCGCGATGAAACCTGGATGCCGTAGAAGAAAAACAATCTAAGGCTTGTGAAATCCGCCAAATTGGGCCAGCGTGGTGGATCATGGTCCGAGCTCCCTCGATGTAAGGGAAGGTCTGTGCCCAAGCAGTGGGGAAATATAAATAGACTGATGATGAGGTCATAGGCTATAAGCCATTGCGATATGTGATGTGGAACCACGTATCCAGAGAGGAAGAGCTGCCTCCCAGTACATTGTAAATACTTCGCGGTATCCAGCGATTTCTATGCATTTTATAAACGAAAATAACTAACTACATAGTTCTAAAAGAGTAGAGTTCTTAGTTATACCTATTACTCTCCTTCATTCCATAACTTATAAACTTCATTAGCGAACTAATATTAACGTAAACACTAGATACAAAAGCTCTTACCTCCCATTAAAAAGCAAAGTACCCAAGACTTCGTAATATAAATAGACTGCTGATGATGATTATGAACCTTATACTCTCTTGTTTACTTGTCTCTATGTCAGACCTTACACCACATATATAGCCTCCGCAGTAACAAACACAGGTATCAGCTCGTTGCCGCGCCGCACACACTGCCAAGTCAAGGCGCTCTGTGTTCCATTTGGGTCCGCAGGTATATAATCGTCTGAGAGAAAGGTTGGCAAGAAAGAAATCCGCGCCATGGGGTGGTACGAGGCGGTGCCAAGCGTACCGGAGTGTACGAGGTGCCGCCGCCTAAGTAAGGGCCCGGGCCCACGGACGCAGTGCGCGAACCGCACGGCGCCCGAGCGGCTCGAGGCTCAGCCGGGGAGGAGGAAGGTGAGGGATAAATGGATTATGCATTGTGGGCTAGTACAGCCCACAATGGGGACTGCTCGGGCGCCAGTCGGGTCGCGGATGTATAGTGGAACACCCCAGGACGTTTAGTCGGTATGCTGCCCCTTCAGGGCGGTGAGTCCGACATAACCAACACGCTCCCCCGGGCGTGGTGACACATGATTTGTATGTTTTACCTGGATAAAAAAAGGTATATAATCGTCTCCCGGCGAACATAAGAGATGCACCTTCCATACATGCGTTTAAAAATAAACTCAAAACCTGATTACTAGCTAATATATTGTATAGCTACTCGGATTTTTACCACTACCAATACTGGTATGATTACTCGATTTTATGACATGAATTAATTTAAATAACGAGAATATTGTAATAATCATAATTAACATTATTGTCTCTAATTGTGTCCACCCTGGACATAGGGGTGCGCAGCCACGATTGGGGGCGGATTCCGATCGAATCCTGGTTTTGCGAAGGTCCTTTTGGGGCAGGTTTGAGCTGGTTATTTCATGCGATTTTAATAGGGGTTGAAATACAATAAGGGGATGTGCTTACCGACCGACTGGAAGCGCCAACTCACGCACCACACACAAACTATCACTAAAATACGGAAGACGGGAGAGTGAATCGATTCCTGGATTAGGAGGATAAAAAGGAGACCACGGGATGTGGAAACAATGGATTTTAGTATTAATTAAAGTAAGGTGCAAGCAGATGCAAAAAACGATGTTCATCGTACAAATCGAAAAAGCGGTCTGAGGTTTACTTATAAAGATTGTAGTCTGGCCTGGTGCGCGGACCTTTTGGCCGATATTGGCCGGCGATACACAAATACGAAACAATTATGAAATTATAAAATATTTCATTTCACACTATTTCCCAGCTCACTCACAATAATAAAAAGCTAGAAACCCCACAAGAGGGTGTAGCCCAGAGCTCTCTCGACTTGATCTCGCCGAGTGCTCTTACCGCTGGGAGGGCCATTGTTGGCACTCCTACCCCTTGTTTGAGGAAATCCTATGTTACTATGAATAGTGGACTATGTGCTTTATAATTGCATATAACTCCATGACTTCTTAGTTAGCCTTAGGGCAAGCTATTAATGTAAATCTAAATCTAAAAATACATAACCAATCTCAATCCTGGCGTTTATCTCTGATCCAAATTATTGATTTGTAAAAATATTATTTAAGAACCTGATATGAGCAAACTAGCGCCGCCAATCTTGAAAAAATAATATCTTCCAATTTAATCAATTTTATTAAAAAAGCTATTTACAAAATGTTTATTAGGATGAATAATATTTTTCAATATACAATACATGGCATAATTGCGTCAAGCTAAGTTGTAGTTCACAAATGTGCCAAAAACGGCCGTTTTTCGCAATTATGCGAACTACAACTTACCGAAATTGAATCACGTTATAATAAATAAGCATTTAAAATATAGTATTTATCGTAATAAACATTTTGTATATAGCTTTTTTAATATAATTGATTATGTTGGAAGATATTATTATTTTTAGATTGGCGGCGCTAGTTGGCTCATGGAAGCATCTTAATAAGTAAGCCAACAGTTTATATTAGACGGTTAGTCTATTAAACCAAATTACTTACTTTAAGATAGTTTATACTTAGGCTTAGTCACTGAGTTGTAAACATATTATAGTATTACTTATTAGTTTAAATAAAGATATTTTAATAATAATAAAGTCAAAGTCAAATTTCTTTATTTCAAGTAAGCACGTTGTGTACATTTTTGCACGTCAACATATTTTTTTTAATTTACATTTACACCACTTTGCAAGGAAAAGGTGCCAACGCTGAGGAGAAAAAGTGGCAAAAAACTCTCAGCAGCACATCTTTTAAAATAATGATAACACAAATACTTAGAATTACTTAAAGATATTTGACTTTGACTAACTATTGTTTTATTTAAGGTTTGTCGCAACTAAAATACTAATTAGTGACGCTGTACAAAAGTGAATCTTGAAATGTTATTAAATTCGAAGGCGAGTGGCAATTTATAGAGCATTCAGACTGAGGAAGAGACGCTAAAGTTTTATATTGGCTTAGCTGGCTTGACTACTCCGCGCTGACGATGTAGAGTTACTGGAAACGTCACAATATAATAAAACTCACACGCGGCGGCTTCGTCTAATTGTTTATACGCGGATTTACAGTTTTCTATCAAGGCTATAGTACTAACTACTGAAATTAAACGTCTGAAAAAAATATATAGCAAACTTGGGGTGTCTATTTAGGGACTGATGAATACCGATACACGATTGGACAAACTTCGCTTGATAGAAAAAAAATGGCATACATACCCCTTCCATGTCTTTTAAAATAAAACTTTTGTCTAAACCGAAATAGTTATTCATATAAGGTATATATCAAAATGTAGGGTATTTTGAATAGGAGAGCTTGTTTAAAAAAAATGCATTGTACTTAAGGTATTAAATTTAATTTTATTTTAAGTATCATATTTTTTCATTTCATTTCCAATAGGTAAATAATTTCATTTCTTTTCATGTTTTATTTATACCTACCATATAATTTTGTTTTATCATAGCATAGCTCTAAGAACCCTCTTTTTGGATCAGATGTTTAAAAACAAAACTACTATGTTATGGCACAAAATGTACAACATAAAAAATCTTTATTTCGTATGCAGTCAAAGTAACAAAAATCTATATTGAGCTATCCACAAATCCAGTTGTTTATAGGAGATCAATGCTGAGACCCCATAAAATAACTATTACGTATAAAGTTAAAGTAGGCGTCTAATCAATTTGGTACACTTTACTAAAGTCGCTTCTAGTAATTATCTATAGTGAATGAGTAAAAAGGATTTATCTGCCGGAAACGTCGACGTTTTACTGTTATGAAGCGAAATATTCTGCGCGGGATTTCTTTTTATAATCCTCTTAATTGCTACGGTTCAATTTAATTTGTACTTAATTTGTTAACAACGGTCAGGGGTTTATAATCTCTCTTTAAATTAAATTGGTTTCATGAAAAATAGATTCAAAGTCGAGAAGCAAATTCTATACAAAATCTATATATAATTTAATTAATAACCTACTAACTTATTAGTGAAGTTTACTTGTATTTTTATAGATCGAAGTGAACGTATACTTTTAATTTACTTTTACCTTCTTCTCATGTAAGTGACTTGTAATTTGTCTTTAATGAGAATAAATAATCTTTAAACTGATATATATATAAGTTGGATCACCGAATAATATATGTAGGATTTTTATTAATACTCGTATTATCTAAAAGCCGATATAAAATTTTTCATTAAAATAAAATACTCATACTCATTTATTTCACCTTTGAGGTACCATTGCACACTTGGTTACGTCTATACAAAAAGTAATGAATAAAATTATTGTATACAATTCAATTATTTCAGCAATAGCTTCGTCAGTTGTGTAGAAACTTGTGTGTATAAAATAACTAGATACACAAAGGTCTTACTAAAACAATTAAAAAAACGTCCAAATAAGGGTCCATTGTTAACGTCCAAATAATGTCCAATAAAGCAAATGAGGGGTCCATTCATCCGTTTAGACCTTCTTTGCGCTCGGAATTTTTTAGAATGCATACTGTGTATCTAGTTGTTTATAGGAGATCAATGACTACAGACGTTATTTTGACTATTTTTCCATAGTCTGTAACTACCTCTTTATATTAAGGTGCTATATGGTTGTCAAAAGCAAGAGTGAGACAGAATATGCCCGCTGCGGCGGAGTGAAGAGCACGGCGGGAGCAGTGCCTCGATATTCGTATTTTTATGAATTTTGTCAGGGAAATAAAAATACGCCAACTAAAATCAGATTTTTTTAAAACAAGCTGTCGTACTACATTTTGATATATATTTTGTATGAATAACTATTTCAGTTTAAATATAATTTTCATTTTAAAAGACATGGAAGGGGTATGTTTCTCTATCGAGCGAAGTTTGTCCAATCGTGTATCGGTATTCATCAGTCTCTAAATAGATACCCCAAGATTGCTATATTTTTTCAGACGTTTAATTTTCGTAGTTAGTGCCGTAGCCTTCGTAGAAAAACTGAAAATACGCGCATACGAAGCCTTAAACGAATTGTTTAAAGATTCTTGGGAATTAAGGACTTACTAATGAATAGCTTTTTCGTAGACGTTCCTAAAATCAATTTTAATCAAAAACAATAGCGCGCTACTTCGATGTTTCAATTTGAATCTTTTATCCAACGGCAATTAATCTTTTAAAAGTTTGAGAAGCTGTGTAATTGGAAACACAAATTGGGAGAGACGGCTCTAGGAGTTTCTACTAGTGTATTTTATCGATAATTAATTTTTTTTTATTGAACTTAATTAAAATGAAGTTTAAATTTTTCTCAGCTACAAGAGATTGCAAACCTGATATATGAATAAGGATTCCTATATTCCTTTTCAGATACGGAACCCTGAAACAACTGTGGTTTTTATTTTGAAAAAAAAATTGCATCATATGCCGAACTTAACGAATAATAATTATGTCTGAATAATTGACATTTTATTATTGTGTTGTACTTGTTTTTATTTATTGTATATAATTTAATGTAAATGCAATTGACTTTAAATATTATACCTATTTAATGGAATAATGAGGCGTGATAACAATATATAACTGTAATACTAATATAATTGAATTAATGTTCTTGTTGGAAACACTAATGTGGATGCGCTTTGGGCACACTATCGTTAGAGGCCTTTGCCTAAAACATTTGTAACATTATAAAAGATTTAATTGTCACTCACTTCAACATGAAACTTCAATCTTGTCGCAATACAGTGTTTTATTAAAAATACATAATTACATTCCAAAAATTAATCGTTTTTATTTAACGTCACAACATATTTGGTGCCGAAACCGCGTTTTATAAATAAAATCATTCAAGTCGGGGATATTTTCATCGTTCGTCGGTCCCACTGCGTACGCGCCGGCCGGCAAGCGCCACGTGGCCGCGTGGCATAAGATGGCAGCAGAAAAGAACATTATCAACACGAGCGGAAATACATCAACCACGGCGTCAACTTCTACTACAACCTCAGCATCCAGCGGCGGGGCGTCCATGGAGGTATATATTAGTCGCTTGCGAGCCGCGCGCGGGCAATGCAAAGCGACGATAACGAGATGCCTAAACTTCGTTTCCGAGGCGGACGCCATTTTAGACATTCAAGACCTACAAATCAGGCAAAAAACCGTAGAAGAGGCCTACGTCAAGTATCAATCATTACAAACAGACATAGCCATGTACGATACGTCTCCAATCGAGGCGGAAGACGCCGTTACAGAAAAAAGATACTTTGATGTAATGGGTAAGCTCATGCGACTGACCAAGAAGTTCGAAAATAAAGATAGTTCAAGCAATTCACTGCAAGATACACCATCGGGCACTGATTCTACATTAGTTTTGGACCATGGTGCTGCAAATTCTCTGCCAAGCAACGGGCCAGGTGCTACTACATCACCAGCGGGCAACGGACAACCACCAATCATCGTGCAAGCCAAGCTCCAGCCGATAGATATACAGGTGTTCGACGGCCAACACATTGGTCAGTACCGTTCTTTCATAGAATTATTTACCGCTATTATAGGCAGCAATAATCAGCTTTCCGACATTCAAAAACTATTCTATCTGAGAAAATATTTGAAAGGGGAGGCCTCAGCTTTAATTGATAACCTTCCTCTTGTCAATGATTCTTACAAGCAGTCTATCGATTTATTAAATAAAAGGTATGACAATAAAGCACTTTTAGTAAATAATCATATTTCCATTATTTTGGATATGCCAGTTTTATCCAAGGGCACGGCTCAACAAATTAGAGCTCTGGTTTCTCAGGTCAGGCAACAAACAGGTGCGCTCAGAAACTTAAGTCAGTGTGTTAGTAGTTGGGATTCAATTTTAGTGTGTATACTTACTCGCAAGCTCGATACATTGACCGCTAGGTTATATCACTCTGAAAGAGATTTAGATGGTATGCCCACACTAGAATCCTTACTTACCTTTTTAGAAAAGAGAGCCATTGCCCTAGAAGCCAGTCCGTCAGCAGCTGACAAGTCTGTTTATACAAAAACTCAAAGTGCCAAGTCATTTCATGTCACCAAGTCAGATAGTACAAAGAGAGCTCCATGCAATTTATGCAAACAGGACGATCATAGGTTATTCAAATGTCCTAAATTTAATTTATTGCCTGTTTCTGACAGAATCAAGCATGTAAATGACAACACTATATGCCCTATTTGTTTAAATATACATAGTAAAAAGTGTAGGTATAATTTTGTGTGTGCTACATGTAAAAGTACATCGCATAATACATTATTACATGATAATTTACAGGCGGTGCCCGGGGTGTCTATGCACATGGTGCATAAACAATCTCAGGACTGTGATATATTGCTACCTACTATTAAAGTACTTATAAAAGGACACAATAATCAAAGCATTATAGCTACAGCATTGGTCGACTCGGGCAGTCAAACTTCATTTTGCACACAGTCCTTAGTAGATAAACTGAAAGTACCTACTTACCATAATTCAAAGCGTATTGTTACTATGGGGCAGAATACTACTAGGGTTCACAAAGGGGTCGATTTATGCCTAGAGTCCCTCACTGAAGATTTCAAACTCGATGCTTCATTCTCTGTTGTCGATCACATCACAACGCTTTTGCCTCAAACTAAATTAAAGCTAAATAAACTTGTTATACCTAACAATATAGTGTTGTCAGATTTTGATTTTCACGTTCCAGGAGAGGTGTCACTGCTGCTTGCTGCCAATATATTTTTCAAAATAATACAAGATGGCAAGATTGAAGGAGGTCCAATGGATCCCATTTACATTAATTCAAGATTCGGGTACATCGTATCAGGTGAATTTAATCCAGTTTGCTATGTTAATACATCGGTCACCTTGCATGCATGCGTACGTCCTGAAGTTATACAATTAGACGAGCTCGTCAAAAAGTTTTGGGAAACCGAGCAGGTTCCCATGTTATACAATGAGTCTTTGCAGGAACATGAGATCAGTGAGGAGCAATTTAAAAATTCATACATTTTATCCAAGCACCGCTTTGAAGTGAGTTTACCCCTCAAAGTCGAGTTAAATACAATACAGCCCGCTGATTCTTTTTCAATTGCATTGCAAAGATTCTATAATTTAGAGAAACGCTTTCTCAAAGATACAGAATTTCATAAATTATACATTGAATTCATTAATGAGTACCTACGGCTAGGCCATGCCAAGGTCATTGACATCACTCAGTGTGATGATTATACATACCCAAGATATTTTTTGCCGCACCATGCCGTAGTTCGACATGATAAGAAAACCAATAAACTTAGGGCAGTTTTTGACGGTTCTATCAAGGGTAAACATGCAGAATACAGTCTTAACGACATTTTATACAATGGACCCGTGGTCCAGAAACAATTATTTGAAATTCTAATTTCATTCAGAACTTTCAACATAGTTCTACTCTGTGACATTCGTCATATGTACAGACAAATCCTTTTGTCACCAAAATACAGGGTGCTACAAAACATTTTGTGGCGCGAAAATAATAATACAAGTTTGAAGTGTCTTCAACTTCAAACTATTACATATGGGCTTACCAGCTCTGCTTTTTTAGCTACTCGCTGTCTTATTGAGCTTGCAAAGACTCATCAAAATACATATCCGCTCGCAGCTAGCGCTTTAATTAACAATACCTATGTAGACGACGTGATATCGGGGACTAACAATCCATTGGAGGCTGCTCGGCTGAAACAAGAGCTTATTGAACTATTGAGCTTAGGTAGCTTTGAGCTTCATAAGTGGTGCTCCAACGATATTAGCATTCTTTCAGATATTCCCAAGGAAAAATTGAATGTTGATATTGTGGATTTGGACCTGCAGGATTCATTAGTTATAAAAACCTTGGGCCTCACTTATGAAGTTCAGACTGACCAGTTCAGGATCGTTGCGCCGGCAGACGAGTTGTTAGATACACCTACAAAAAGAAAAATATTAAGCTTCGTTAGCAAATTTTTTGATCCATTGGGACTCGTCAGTCCTATATTTGTAAAAGCCAAAACATTGCTTCAGAAATTATGGCAGTGCAAGCTAGACTGGGACACGCCTCTCCCTGCAGAAATACATGATCTGTGGCTTGATTTTTATAATCAATTGAAAATCATGTCCACTATTTATGTAAAACGCAACGTACACTTGGCGAATGCCGATGCAGTTCAGCTTATAGGCTACTGCGATGCATCTTCATATGCATATGGCTGCTGTCTATATGTCAAAGCTATAAAGGATGGTGTATGCCAAATCAGTCTATTGTGTGCTAAATCTCGCATAGCTCCAATTAGCGATAAACTTACCATACCTAAACTTGAATTAAATAGCGCTTTATTGCTGTCTAAGTTGGCACACACCATACAAAGCTTAATTCCGCAAATATCTGACTGTATGTTATTCACAGATTCTAAAATTGTTTTAGGATGGTTGCACGCTGCTCCTGTCAAGCTTCCAGCCTATGTAGGCAATCGAGTCAAGGAAATTTGCAAGTTCGAGGGCAGCTGGCGCCACACGCCAGGGTCACTCAATCCGGCTGACATTATATCACGAGGGTCGGACCCCGAGGAGCTTCGATTGAGTGAGCTGTGGTGGCGTGGCCCAGATTACTTGACAGAAGCCGCGTGTAATCTTTATACAGCTAATATAGAGTTGCCGCTGTGCACTCAATATGATGTAAAGCTGCTTTTACAAAATCATACTGAACAGTTATTGCCCTTAATGAATAACTGTTCGCACTTGCATAAAATGGTCCGCATAATGGCCTATGTACGTAGATTTATTTCAAAATGTAAGGGCCGCCTTACAGAGCATGGAAATTTATTGGCAAAGGAGCTTTATAGCGCCACAGACAATATAATAAGGGCTGTTCAAAATCACTATTTTCGTGAAGAAATTCATTGTTTAGAGAATGGCAAAGATATAAAATCAAATTTAAAAACATTACATCCATTCCTGGATGCATACAAATTATTACGAGTTGGCGGTCGCCTTCAGCAATCTCAGCTTACTTTTGCCAAGAAGTTTCCAATAATTTTGCCTAAAAGTTGTCATGTGACAACCCTAGTAATTCGAAATGAGCATGTGTCATTGTTACATGCAGGCTTAAAGCTCACTCATAGCAGTCTCATGCAAAGATACTGGATTGTAAATGCAGTTAGGGAAATAAAAAAGGTCGTAAACAAATGTGTAAAATGTTTCAGGCTCAAATCCCAATCTACCAAGCAGCTGATGGGTACTCTGCCTCCTGATCGGGTGACACCAGCAAGGGCCTTCGAGAAGGTGGGGGTAGATTACTTCGGCCCAGTAAACATGAGGCAGTCCACTCTGCGACGGTCTGTAGTCTCCAAGGGGTATGTTGCCGTATTTGTTTGTTTTGCCACCAAGGCAATACACATGGAGGTCGCATCGGACTTGACCACTGACTGTTTCCTCGCTGCATTCCGCCGCTTTATCTCGCGGAGGGGCAAGCCGGCAGATGTGTTCTGCGACAATATGAGCACATTCAAGTGTGCCAATACTCAGCTCATTGAGTTATACAATAACGATAATCATATCGATAATATTTCAAATTATGGGGCCCGCAAAGGCATACAGTTTCATTTCATACCAGCTTACAGTCCCAATTTTGGCGGACTATGGGAAGCCGCGGTGAAGTCCGCAAAGCACCATTTCAAAAGGATCATTGGGTTGAACTCATTAACATATGAGCAGCTCAACACTATTATAATTGAAATCGAAGGCATATTAAATTCGCGGCCTATAACGTCCATGTCACAAGATCCTTCTGATTTTTCATTTTTAGCGCCATCGCACTTTCTAATTGGCTGTCCGCTGACCGCAGTGCCCGAGCCCGATGTGACCGACATCCCTTTCAATAGATTGCGATTTTGGAGGCGTTGCATGCAGGTGCGACAGCACTTTTGGCAAGCCTGGCACAAACAATACCTCTTTCTTCTAAATTCTAGAACTAAATGGCATAAAGAGTTCCCTAACGTGAAGGAAAACATGCTGGTTCTTTTAAAAAATGATAACACCCCACCTCTTCAATGGCCTATGGCCAGAATAGAAAAGGTCATTGCTGGACCTGATCAGAAGGTAAGAGTAGTTCAAGTGCGAACCAATAGAGGTTCTCACAAGAGAGCCATATCCAAAATTGTGGTTCTCCCCATCGATGATCCTCAATCTTAGGTATGGGCCTCCATACAATTATATGTACCACCTATTATATTGGGTTAAGTTTGTAAAATGTTTCCTTTTATATTTAACTTAATTATTAAGGACTTATGTTTGGCATTCTTTCTCGCCCGGCATTATGTTGGAAACACTAATGTGGATGCGCTTTGGGCACACTATCGTTAGAGGCCTTTGCCTAAAACATTTGTAACATTATAAAAGATTTAATTGTCACTCACTTCAACATGAAACTTCAATCTTGTCGCAATACAGTGTTTTATTAAAAATACATAATTACATTCCAAAAATTAATCGTTTTTATTTAACGTCACAACAGTTCTAATAATATAATTAATGATTAAATGAAATGTATAGTGCATAGGTATGTAAACTGTAATGCTAAATTTTTGTAATAAATGTATTTAAGTGTATAATAAGTAAGTATTAATTGAATAAATAAATAAAAAAAATGTCAAAATCCACCAAGCCAAGACTAGGTCACAAAGGCACCGACATACATTCTACTCAAAACATTACCCTCCGCCGTTCGGCAGTCGGGTAATTAGTATCCTGGTCGACGAAAAAATGTAGATTAAATGCAAACGGGACAAGGTCCCGTGATTTATCTTAATTGCATCACATCAACATAATTTGGGAAGATGTGACTCGGCGAACAGTTCTTAAGGAGTTTTTAAAGGCATGTAAATAGGGGTGCTAATGCAATGTTAAGGAAATCTGAAGGAAATTGCAGTGTACCTTAAAATATTTATATGTATTTTAAGTTTAAAAAAACTTCCAGTAACATTAACCTTCAGGCTGGACTTTAGTCCGACTTACATCCGCCATTACAAAGATATGTTTTGCAAAGAAAAAATATATAAATGGATAATTTTTTGTAGTTGTTGTCAAAGACATTTGTAAGAGCGAGCTCACGGTAAGATCGCGCTCAAAATTAACTTAATACCATTTATAAGTTTCTGTTATTGTCAATAACAGAAACTTATAAAATAATAGACATAAAAACTAATGAAATACAATAAAAATTCTAATAATAATAACCTAATGCACACATTAAAATCACACATCACACCGACATACCAGCTCCATCTTCACATTCAATCCCTCGCACTCTTCGTCTTGTACCCCTTATTCTAGTCGAAACAGCCCTAGTTATTGATATTAGAGTCTAGACTCTGAGCCAGCCAAGCACTTGTGAATATTTTCTAGACCATTTTATACACAGGCGTGATGCGGTTCTTTTCAGGAATGTTGTTGAGGGCCACGATCCTCAGCACTGAGGCAACGATTAGGGAGGAAGAGGAAATGATGCTCTTAGATCATCTGCGGCATGGTCATATTTAAATTGAATCTATTGACCAAACAAACAACTCAACAGTGATGAGAGGAAAACGGTTTTCATACCCCAAACCGCTATCCGTTGAAGACATTAACCTACCGCGTAAAAAGGAAATCGCCGATTTATCGAGCAATCACTTTAACGTTCGTTTCCCGCGCCATTACTTCGTCTATGCTACGGAATTGACGTACCCCCAATGCCTCCAATATGGCCTTACGACCTCCAATATGGCCCCCAATATTATGTTATTTATTTATTTATTTATTTTATTTTATTATGAGTTCGTCATTTGCCAATGTCAAGTTACAGAAAATTCAATATATAGTAGTCTTCTATCTTCCTCCAGAGGAGTCGCAGTAGCGTCTTCACCCTGGGTAGCCGCGTCTTCCTCCAGAGGAGTCGCAGTAGCGTCTTCACCCTGGGTGCCGCGTCTTCGTCCAGAGGAGACGCCGTAGTGACATCACTCTGGACGAAGCAGCTCGACAGTCACGTTCACTCCCGAGCTTGTAGCAGGAACTCTTGATAACAATATTATGTTAATATTTATTGTATCGTTATTTACTTTTATACAACGTCTTGCAGAGGTGTCTCAAGAATCTGTCAAAAATTATTATAATAATTTTTCGTATAAAATTAAATGGTCTCGTCAATTTGATGTCATTACAAAACCTCCAATATTATATCTAGTATCGTTAGTAGGTACCCTATAGGGGTTGGTTATCTTGCATTTTCATACAAATATACGAGAAAACTTTAGATTGCGTTGACGTAGAAGGTTGATTTTTCACGGCTGCATGAAGTTGCAGATCTGAGTATTTGGTATTATTAATTTCAACTTGATCCGTCCACACGTTTCTGAGATATAGGTCTTGACAGATAGACAGACGGACTGACGGACAGACGGACAAACTCACTATGCTAATCGTTTCATGGCAAAATGAAAAGATCTGGTTTATTTCCACAGAATCATTTTTAATTAATTTATTAAAATTACGGGACATGAAACTTTGGATGATGATTTCTCCAAAAGTATTCAAGTGAGCCTCTCGGGAGTTCTACTCTCGCATTAGTAACAGAATGCTTCGTACATTTATAACTTAATATCAACGTGACCATTTTTAGGGCAAAAAAATTACTGTGGGACGGACTGACGGACTGACGGACGGACGGACGTTTATTGTGATACTCAATGAGGATGGCTAAATGACATAACACATGATCCATGTTCATCCATGTGTCATACAAGGAATATTTAAAAAAGTATTTATGCATATTTCCAGTAGAGTAAAATGTCCAAGCGTCATAAGCTTGTAATACCCAAAAAATACGCCGTATTGTTTTAAATCCATCGATTTATACCGAAGATAAAAAACCAAACGCTATTATACTGTCGAAGTTTTATTTTAGTTACGTGTCATGGTTTAAAATGGGGGTAATATTTCATATCACCGGGTGAGGGTAGGTATTTCGGAATTGCAGAATACAGAACAAACTATAAGGAGCAAAATACGGTCATCATCGTAGCTTTAAGACATCAAACTCGTGGCCCAAACTATTTTTCGGCTTAGGTGGCAACTCACCCCGCAAAAATCTCACCAGAGGATGATGGCATGAGATACCACCTTTTAAAATTGTTAGTGGTCGATTCACCCAGCGGTATTTCCAAAAAGTGGGGTGGTCAACTCACCCTGCTCCAAAGGTTACATTTATGGAGATATCAAATTGATTTATTGTCCACGTCTATACTAATTTTTTTTTATGATTATTGCTATGCATTTTTATTAACAAAGTAAAGCGAACAATAATAATAAAAAATAATACTAATTTTAATTGTCAAAAATGACAAGAACTGTCAAAAATGACAAGAACTGACAAAAACTACAAGAACTGTCGAAAATGACAAGAACTGTCAAAAATGACAAGAACTGTCAAAAATGACAAGAACTGTCAAAAATGACAAGATCAAGTACGAAAATTTATAATTATTTGTTAGCACAAAAAGTGGCTTCATTTCAGCCCGCTTAGTCTACATTGTGGTTGGTTCTAAATTCCGAATTCGGAACGTGTTTTATCGCAAAATTCCTTCGACACGTAATATCGGTAAACGTTCCCCACCACTCACTATAATATCAGGTGTCTTCTAGTTTTATGGTGAACTATTAAACTGTCAATTTGGGTCTATATTGGTACGTGGCCTTCTTCCAGGTTAATACTTAAGAGCCTTCATAGAGCCAACTAGCGCCGCCAATCTTAAAAAAATAATATTTTCCAATATAATCAATTTTATTAAAAAAGCTATTTACAAAATGTTTATTACGATAAATACTAACTACGTGCCATGATCGCAGCAGATGGCAGTCTATCGTCTCCGCTTACCACTGCGGAAAACAGGCGTGAGAAATTAAAATGAGTATATTACATTATGACATGATATTTTAGGATATGTTTGCTATTGTTTGCCAGGATATGTGTGCTATTGTATGCCAGGATCGCTATGGTGCTATTGTATGCCAGGGTATGTCTGCTATTGTATGCCAGGGTATGTGTGCTATCGTATACCAGGATCGCTGTGTGTGCTATTGTATGCCAGGATATGTTTGATATTGTATGCCAGGATCGCTATATGTGCTATGGTATGGTAGGATCGCAGCAGATGGAAGTCCATCGTCTTTGCCTACCCCTGCGGGAAATAAGGGCGTATGTATGTATTTTATGATAAATAAGTATTATTGAAAAATAATGCCAATACCCAATATATTCAAAAAAGGTTTTTGGGATGCAAAATTGCTGATCAATCGGTAACAGATTCCCTTAATTTCGCGGGCCATTGCATTTGTTTATTTTGCCCCGATTTTGTCCAATTTTGCCCACAGGGCAATACATGATTTTTTGTGGTCTTTTGATTTTATTTATATGGAAATTATTTGCCATAAACACTTTTTAAATGAAACGGTACAATTTAATGTAAGCCAACACTTAATTAATACTTAATTATGTTCATCCTTGTACTTTGAGGCGGGTATTTATAAATGTGATTTAAAGTTACACCACCGTTAAGCCACCCTCATCATCATCACCATCAGCCCGTATCAGTCCACTGCTGGACGTAGGCCTCTCCCAAAGCGCGCCAGTCAACCCTACTCTCGGCCCTCTGCATCCAGTCCCTGCCAGCCATTTTGCGAAGGTCATCCCTCCATCTGGTCGGGGGGCGTCCCACACTACGTTTACCCGTTCGTGGCCTCCATTCGAGAACTCGTCTACCCCATCGGTTATCGGTTCTACGACAGA
This sequence comes from Tachystola acroxantha, assembly GCA_963506565.1. Taxonomy (NCBI): domain Eukaryota; kingdom Metazoa; phylum Arthropoda; class Insecta; order Lepidoptera; family Oecophoridae; genus Tachystola; species Tachystola acroxantha. Next base: position 11,575,379 of record OY735884.1, on the reverse strand, counting down.
TGTGACCAGCCCACTGCCACTTCAGTTTACTGATTCTATGAGCAATGTCAACCAGTTTTGTCTTCTGGCGGATATACTCGTTTCTTATTCTATCTAACAGAGAAATTCCAAGCATAGCTCTTTCCATAGCTCGCTGAGCGACTTTAAGCCACCCTGTCCCTTTTCTATCTTAACCCTTATTAACGAAGTGTGAAAGATAGCAACACGATTTAAAGGAAGCAAGGTTTAACTAGGTTTATGAATAAGAGCATACGAGTATATTTTATCTTATTAATAATGTAACTTGAATATAACAAAGATAATTATTTAGCTTTACGTCTGTACGTGGTAGGCAGAGAGATAGAAACATAGATGATATTTACACGGATGTTAGCCATAAATCTAATTTAACCTCACTTCCCTTAAACCTTCATTATTCACTTTCACACTTCATTTGAAACTTTAAGTAAGAAAGAGACCGTGGCTTGATTAAGAGCCTTCATAGAGCCAACTAGCGCCGCCAATCTTAAAAAAATAATATCTTCCCATATAATCAATTTTTAGCTTTTCTATTTACGAATACTATTTTTTAAATGCTTCAAATTCAAATTCAATTTATTGCTACCATATGGTTAATATTAGGTCTTAGCTTATTTATAACGTGATTCAATGTCGGTAAGTTGTAGTTCGCATAATTGCGAAAAACGGCCGTTTTTGGCACATTTGTGAACTACAACTTAGCTTGTCGCAATTATGCCATGTATTGTATATTGAAAAATAGTATTTATCGTAATAAACAGTTTGTAAATAGCTTTTTTAATCAAATTGATTATATTGGAAGATATTATTTTTTTAAGATTGGTGGCGCTAGTTGGCTCTATGAAGGTTCTTAAGTCACCTTTATGAATAACAGCACTAGTGGTCAGTAGCGTAACTAAAATGGCATCAATGACGAACCTTGTAGCTATGGTAGGTATTTCGTGATATTGGGGACGACATTATTATTTTTTCTCTGCGTATTTTCTCATCAGCGTTCGGTAATAAATTACTTTGGCATCTAAATAATATTTACGTTGGCATCCCCTGGTCCTGGCATAACTGTTGCGAAATGTCACAAAAAGTTGACTATTATTGCCCTTTCTAGATTTATGAGCCCTTTTGTTGATCTCCAAATAAAAAAGCACAAATATAAAAATAACGGCAAAGTAAAAGTTGGAGTCACCAAGGGTTCTTTAAAATACTTATACCGCAGCCCAAATAAAGTGTCTTGTTTTGTGAACAAATATGATCATCTAATTACCTGTTGTAAGATATATAAACGCCTCCTCTTCTCACACAATGCTATGATTGATGACGTAGCTTTCTGACTGAAAAGTGTTTTTCTTTGCGACGCTTTTGTGGTGAATTTCTACAGAGAAGCTACCTTCTTTTTAGGGCATTTGTCAAGCAATAATGGTCCGTATGAAATCATTATAATTGAGGTAATTAGATACTTATCGTTCTATTTGATTTGGTTTCTTGTATATTTATTTGATTTTTCACAGCAAGATCCGTTGTTAGTTCAGTCCCCCTATTACCGTTCTCAAAGCGATGAAATCATACCATGTCATGGCGCGCCAAACAGAGACGCCGCTATACCAATGCCATAGCACTGTCCCTGTCACGGCCGCTATGACATGGTATGATTCGATCGTTATGAGAACCGTAATAGCCCCGCAGACATGTTCAGTTCTAATAAGAAAGAAAGAAAAAAGAAAGGAAACAGATTTATTTAACACCACAAATTACAGAAGCACATTAACAGAAGAATAACACATACAAATAGTAAAGTACAAATAGATATAGGTGGTACAAATATATGTTTGTTGTTGTGGTGTTAAATGGGCATCAGCTCAGCATAGTGCTGCGGCCTGACATAACAGGACACAGCGCTGGTTTTCAGCCGACCCCATAGGGACTGCACGGACGATGGCGACAATAATGGTGTACAATGATGGTGTAAGAAGCTTCTGATATAACTGAATGGCTACCAGTCGAATGATATCAACTAGGTTGGGATGTTTAATTTGATTTTGGAGGCATAACTTATACCTCAGTAAATAAATATGATCGTCTAATTACCTGTTGTGTCGATGTGTGATCGTCTAATTAACACTGAAGGAACTGAGTGATAGAACCTGTTCATCATCGTGAAAATAAAGTGATCCGATTTAATAAAATGAAAGTAACTATGCAATAATCACAGTACAGCTTAAAATGTTAGTGGGTAGGGTAGTTTTTGTTTACAAAATAAGACACTTGATTTGGGCTTCGGTATGCGTAAAATTATAGTTAGAACGTTATCACACAAACCTACGTTAAATATCATATACTTAAGGAATTAAGCAAATCTTTACTGTACCTTGAAGGACAGTGTTAACGTAGACAGTCGTAGATTTATGTTTCAAAATAAATTGAAGAAAAAAAAGGTGAACTGGTAGAAAATGTCGCAAGTCATTAAGTTTACCTTTATGGGCATAATCGTGTAATAAGTTTATTAAAAAAGCTTAGGACTTCTTTAAAAATTATGTTTTGAAACTTATTAACTATTATAAACTATTATATACTATACAAGATATTATAATACATTTTTCTAATACCGACAATTTAGGCGCAATATTATCATACAATCAAACACGAAATCTATAGTTTTTCTGAAACTATTTATTATTTATTTTATAAATGGGCTCGACAGTTCGTCATCTGCCAATGTCATGCTAAAGACAATTCAATATAATATAGTAGTCTTCTATCTTCCTCCAGGGGAGTCGCAGTAGCGTCTTCACCCTGGGCAGCCGCGTCTTCATGTCTTCATCCAGAGGAGACGCCGTAGCGTCATCACTCTGGACGAAGCAGCTCGACAGTCACGTTCACTCCCGAGCTTATAGCGGGACTCTTGATAAAAGCTTAAAACTTCAGATCTTGCTCAAATTATCTAATAAATTCGCCATACTGTCATTCGCGAACATTTCCCGATTAACTTAACGTGATATTAAACACAAAATAGCCACTGTAGACATTATAAAAAAATTATCAAATAATTTTGTAAGATAACCCTTTCTGAAACTATTCAACGTTATACTACGTGCCGTAGTGCTTCGTAGCACAAGCGTAGCACAAGTGTAGCACCTATTTAATTCTGCTACGAACTGTGTAGACGATAGACCAAGACGAATCTATACATATAATAAGACTGTAAAAAAGTTGTGTCTGTACATTGGATATTTTTTGAAAAGAATAATTGTAATGTGTTTTAGGATCGATACTGATGCCAAAACACCAATTTTTAGAATTTTTGTCTGTGACTTTGTGCAAGTATCACGTTATAACTAATAAAGGGATTTTGACGGGAGTTTCACTAGGAGATAGCTGAAATATCCGGACAGCTCATAGGCCATGCCGGTATGTGATGTGAGCATAGAACTTTTTCTACGCAAACGAAGTTGCGGGGTAGCTAGTCTATAATAATTATATCTTTTGAGATCACAAACATATATACCTATTCGAAACACATTACCCTATTCCTTTAGACAGTTGGGTAATAAATAAGACTACAATTTCAATAATTCATTGTATTTTATCTAAAATAGCTTCGTAAATGAAATTCACAGCTCCAGCTGTCCCAGAGAATTGGATGTGACCTTTGAATGTTGCTGAAAACAGTAACCAGGTCAGCCTTCGGGCAGAACCTAATTTCTATCTAGGCTATTGACTGAAGGCTATAAGCGAATGCATTATAGTGTAACCGATTAAGTTTTTTTAAGTAGTCCTTGATGACCTTCAACTATGCAAGGTCACATGTTGGTACCCGATGACGTAAATTTTGCCAAAAATCAACACTCATTTTGCCTCCTACACAAAACGCTCCAGGTTTGGCTCAGGCAACCCTATATAATTGAGAAGCTTAACCATCACATAACCTCCCCAAATGGGTCCCATCTTGGTACTTGATGACGTAAGTTTTTTGCAGTGCGCCCCCGTACTAGATTTGACAGGGCTGGCTATCGAATTGAAATTTACAACTGACAGTTTCTAAAATATCACTTTTTAAACTTACACGGTTTGTATACATATTAATTAGTCTATTTCTTTTTATGTTATGTATTTATTAGTATGTAATGTATCAGTTTATTTATTAGTAAAAACAATTATTTATACTCATAAGTATAATTATTATTAGTAGGTAAATAAGTTTTTTATTTATGTAGGTAGGTACTTATCATAAGCACCAGTTAATGATAGGTATTTAATATTGCTCAACAAGCTACCTATTCATACGCCGAATTCTCTACCCAAAGGTTGTCTGGAAGAGATCGGTTTGAGCGATAAGACCGCCAATTGCAATACTAACTGTATTAGCCTATTTCTTTTGTGTAATACTTTTTTTTTGCAATTAAGAATATTTATCTTATCTTAATTAGATAAAACGGGAATTACCGTGTTAAACATTTATTTTATTGATGTCTCGATACAAAATAAGACACTTGATTTGGGCTCCAGTATACCCATTCTGTAATATAAATAATACAGATATATTAGAAAATGATGAAAAAATTCTTGCCGTGGGCAGGACTTGAACCTGCGACCTTGTCATTGCTCAGTTGGTAAGAGCGTGTCACGGAATGACAAGGTCGCAGGTTCAAGTCCTGCTCACGGCAAGAATTTTTTTTGTCATTTTCTAATCTATTCACCGAGCATGGATAATGCGTAATTCAAATTCTGAATACATATATAGTAAGATCTAGAATTTAAACTTGTAATAGGTTTTTATTATGGAACTAAATGCATTCTTCGAAATAATGTTACTAGCGGTCATCCATCCATATGTATTCGTATCTTCGTCAGTGTCCGTACGTCATTGCATCAGCGGCTCCACTGAAACCCAGCGCTGCAGTAATGTCCAATCACTGCAGCGCATGCTGAGCTGGAGACCTGTTTGACACCACACCACTGCACTATGTATCTCTTTCCTTTGTAATTTTTATTCTATGTATCTCTTATGTACTGTGCTCTGTGTGTGTGTCAAATAAATGTTTTCTATTCTATTCTATTCTATTCTATTCTATTCTATTCTATTCTATTCTATTCTATTCTATTCTATTCTATTCTATTCTATTCTATTCTATTCTATTCTATTCTATTCTATTCTATTCTATTCTATTCTATTCTATTCTATTCTATTCTATTCTATTCTATTCTATTCTATTCTATTCTATTCTATTCTATTCTATTCTATTCTATTCTATTCTATTCTATTCTATTCTATTCTATTCTATTCTATTCTATTCTATTCTATTCTATTCTATTCTATTCTATTCTATTCTATTCTATTCTATTCTATTCTATTCTATTCTATTCTATTCTATTCTATTCTATTCTATTCTATTCTATTCTATTCTATTCTATTCTATTCTATTCTATTCTATTCTATTCTATTCTATTCTATTCTATTCTATTCTATTCTATTCTATTCTATTCTATCCAGGTACAGACTGCGTCCAACATAGCTTGTAATATTATCGATTTCGATAAGTGCATCCATAAATTGGCAGTACAGTTCAAAGTAAATGAAATAATCCACTTAAACTCTCTACTGCGGAGTGTAATTATACCAATTTCTGAACTGTTAGTAATTTGAGGTTATTGGTTTTAATAATTTCGTCTATTTTGGATTGGGATTATTTCCACGATAATATTTCCTCGTCAGTATATTTTAAAAGGCCATCTGTATTGGGATAGATGCCGTTGACAGAGAGGCAATTTAAAAAAAATCATTAGGGAAACACTTGTTACTTAATTACAGAATAGGTGATTATTTAATAGATGGTCCGTTTATATATAATAATTTGTAGTAATTGCTCACTATAGTTTTAATTCTAAAAAAGATGGAATTAATGTTAACGCCAAGTTTGGATTGTTAGTGTTACGAACCACGAAATATCAAGGTACCTGGTTCGAATCTCAAATCTCAATTCAAGACCTGCCTACGGCTAGAAAATTTTCCCAGCATAATGCATAATAAATAAATCTGATTAAAGTTATTCTTCGTTTTAATATTTAATTTTACATCTTACATGAAAGAAAATCTAGGTAGATTTTCAACCGGCGAGAGTCTGGTTGCCGCTCGGATGAACTTCTCACTTCATTACATTTTGAACGCTTATTGGATCAGACACTACATAGTTAAGGCTATGCTAAGGTAGAGGTGACGTCACTAAAGCTTTTTGCTTTGTATTGGGAGTGAATTTTAAATCATTGGCAATAATTTCACATTTTAAACAGACATGTAACTCAGTACCAGTATTTATTTATTTATTTATTGTTTCATAAACTTCACAGCAATGTCAATTGATTTACATATATCACAAATACAATACTTAGTACGCCACAAAAGAAGTTCACCTGATTACAATAATAAATTGGGAGGAAAAACAAGATTCTAATAAGTTGATAAATAAAAATAGTAGGTAATATACATAATAGTAATAAAAACCAGAAGTTAATAATTAAAAAATAACTACAAAAAACAATGATAAGATAAATAAATTATATATACTTAAATAATATGACCTGGGTTGTGTGTGAGGGTCTGTGGTGTGTGGATGTGAAGTGTATGTGTTGAGGCGTGTGCATGTGTGTATATTAGTACCTACTATCTCGTGTAGTGTTCTTTGTTCTTTAGAATCTACTTAGATGTAAATGTATAGATATGCTTTTATACTCAGGAATTGGAAATAATCACAAATTATTTTATCATCATCATCAATCCATTTATATTTCCCCACTGCTCGGGCACAGACCTTCCCTTATCGAGGGAGCTGGGGCCATGATCCACCACGCGATCCCAGTGCGGATTGGCAGATTTCACATGCATTAGAATTTTTCTTCTTCTTCTTCTACGGCATGTAGGTTTCATCACGATGTTTACCTTCGGTAAATGTACGTAAGTTTCTCCGTCGAAAAAAACGAGCTTAACTCATTGGTACATGGCTGCCCTGGCTGGGAATCGAACCTGGGACCTCCGTATCGCAATTCCATTGGCACAAGCACTGAGCCAAAGAGCTCTTCTGAATGATTTTACAGTAATACTTACTTTAAAGTAGCCTAAATTAATAATGAAATGACAATGAAATAATAGTTCAAATAATAACTGTGCATAAAAAATATAACGATCTCGTAAATATTTTCCAGATCGTTCGTTAAACATTTCAATTGTAAAATTGTATAATACTGCTATTGTCCGATAGATGGAATTGCGTTACATACCTACCCTTTAAGTATGTATAAAGCGATGAAGATTTTCGGTGGGCGAGGCGTGGCCTGTGATGGCTCAGTTGGTAAGAGCGTGTCACGGAATGTCAAGGTCGCAGGTTCAAGTCCTGCCCACGGCAAAAAAAAATTCATCATTTTCTAATTGTAAAATTTGTATGAAAATATGTTTTTAATATTTACCGCTATCCTTGTAACGAATAAAGACTATAAACTTGTATAAGAAATAAAAGCAAAGTATGGCCAAGTAATTTAGATTAAACCTAAACCAAGAGACGCGACAATGCAACTGCAAACCAAACAAAAACAACATTTCCATTAAACTTTAGCCGATTTCTAAACTTGCCGCTTGGTTAACTGCGCATTTTCACGAATAAAAATTACTCTTCTTCCGAAGTTTAAATTGGGAGAACTTGGCACTCTGTTTACACTGCAATCTAGGTTTACGATTAGTATACAATTTTGGGAAATTGCTTTCATATTGAGTTAACAGTGAGTTTTTAAAACAAAAGGAATTCTGATGTTTTGTAATGGAGTTAAATTAAGGTAAAATTAAGTAAAAAGGTAAAATTATTATTAAGGTAAAATTATTATTAAGGTAAATTATTATTAAGGTAAATTAGTAATAAGGTAATTAATTATTAGTAAGGTAAATTAGGTAAATTATTAATAAGGTAATTAATTATTAGTAAGGAAAATTAGGTAAAATTGTTAGTAGTTTTATGAAGTACTAGCTGTACCCCGCAACTTCGTTTGCGTAGAGGAGGAGGATGGAGGAGATCAGGAGGCAGATCTTCTTCTCTGGATCCTTGTTTCCACATCACATACCGCCATAGCTTATAGCCTATGAGCTGTCCGGATATTTCAGCTATCTCCTAGTGAAAATCCCTTCAGTAGTTATGGCGTGATACTTGCACAAAGTCACAGATAAAGAGACAAAAATTCTAAAAATTAGTATTTTGGCATCAGTATCGATCCTAAAACACATTACAATTATTCTTTTCAAAAAATATCCAATGTACAGACACAACTTTTTTACAGTCTTATTATATGTATAGATGTTTGAAGTTTATTATTTACTTTCTAAATATTAAACGGGGAAAATGATTCGAGCTTTTTCTCTCTATATTTCCATCTCCTACGATATTTTTCCTCGAAGTTTCCACTCTACTGTTATTTTTACTATTTTTGTCATGTTCTGAAATAACTTGGAACTTTAGAACTACTGTGGACTCGAATTTCAGTTTCTGAACGAAAACGAAATAGCCTGGAGATAGTGATTCAGTGGTCCTAGGATTGAAAAGCAAATTGTTCATCAACATCATATCACATCAATGGCATATATTGGGTCATAAATGTATCCTCAGAGGTACACAAGATTTTCTCAAGAACTACTTGACGGGTTTTAATACTTTTAAGGGTTCCATGCCGCAAAATTGGCTATATTTAGACGCAAAATTGATAAATTACTGGCCGAAAGTGTCAATGAGTGTAATGATACAAGTCCTATCCTCAAAATTGAAAATGCATAGCACTGGACCCCACCCTATGTCAATAAAAATCTATAATGAATTACCAATAAATATAAAAAATGAAAATAACAATACAAAATTTAACAGAACATTGAAACTTTTTCTTATTGACAAATCGTACTATACCGTCGCTGAATTTTTGGATGATAAAATGAAATAAATTAATTAACCACATAATTTACAAATTGCCGCAATGTCTGCCTCTGTCATTCCATGTTGCTGTGCCCTACAGGGTGCATATGTCATAGTTTTAAGACCTAATGTATTAATGTACATTCTGACATGTGTATGCAATTAAATAAATTGAAATTGAAATTGATGATGACAATTTAGTTTTGTTATGTAAGCATTTGTAGAAATGTGATTTGAGTTTAGGTATCCATGTTCTTTGTATTAGTATTTTAAAATAAACATAGTTTAAGTATCTTGTATATGCATATCTGAAATATCTATGTATTTATATTATTATTATGTAATTAGTTGAGTCAGCTTAGTTCGTTCCTATGTAACATTATGTTATAGTGAGATTGGTAAGGGCATAGGCTAAACTTTTTAGTTAAGTTAACTCTAATTATCGAATATTTTTTGTGTCTATTGTCTGTTTTTTCTCCAAATAAATAAATAAAAAGAAAAAAGGAACCCTTATAGGATCACTTTGTTGTGCAGCTAACAGCAGATCGATCCGCTGAATTCTCTAAACAAAGGTTGTCTGGAAGAGATCGCTTTAAGCGATAAGACCGCCAATTGTGATACTAACTGTATTAGCATATTTCTTTTGTGTAATTCCTTTTACTTTGCAATAAAGAATATTTATCTTATCTTTTCAATCTGCTGTTGTCCGTACGACTGTCCGAGTCCGTCCGTCTGTCTGTCTGTCAAGACCTATATCTCTGATACAGACGGATAAAGTTGAAATTAATACCAAATACTCAGACCTGCAACCTCATGCAGCCGTGAAAAAATCAAACTTCTACGTCAACGCAATCAAAAGATATGGTTGTTTATGTCACCTTTTATCGCATACTTGTATGAAAATGCCAAAAAAAATATATATGTATAGGGTACTTCCCGTTGACCTAGAATAATGATTCAATCATTTGGCGAGTCGAAAAAACAGCTTAATTAAGAATTCAGAAAATAGAAAGAAATCGAAGCGAATTATTCATTGTTTTTGTTATTTTTCTATAGGAGTTGCGAGAGTAGTAGAAAATGATACTGATTTTGATTATGCAATATGAAACCCGTAATAAGTCCCCAACAAAATGATAGGTACAGCTTAAATGGTCATGTAGTTTTGTAGGTGGGGCAAAGCTCCATAGAAATGTGGCAATGTCATTTGAAGTTACATCTCCCCAAAAATATTTTTTTCTATTTACAAACTTGTATTAAGTTAGGGGTTAAGTTGCGTTGCACCGAGTCCGACTCTCACTTGGCCGGGTTTTTTTTTAATTTCTATCAATTGAAACCAAGCTCCAACAGTGGATATAAAAATAATGATTGCACTACGGAATGTCGATGTTCAAAATACCGATGAACGGTATACCGAAAGTACATGAGTTCGAATTACGTGAGTTCGAGAGTACGTAATACCGAATGTCTGAATATCGAATGTTCGCTATCGCGATGTACGGAATATCGAAAGTATGCTATATCGAATTACTCAATATCGAATGTTCGCTATCGCGATGTACGGAATATCGAAAGTATGCTATATCGAATTACTCAATATCGAATGTTCGCTATAGCGATGTACGGAATATCGAAAGTATGCTATATCGAATTACTCAATATCGAATGTTCGCTATAGCGATGTACGGAATATCGAAAGTATGCTATATCGAATTACTCAATATCGAATGTTCGCTATAGCGATGTACGGAATATCGAAAGTATGCTATATCGAATTACTCAATATCGAATGTTCGCTATAGCGATGTACGGAATATCGAAAGTATGCTATATCGAATTACTCAATATCGAATGTTCGCTATAGCGATGTACGGAATATCGAAAGTATGCTATATCGAATTACTCAATATCGAATGTTCGCTATAGCGATGTACGGAATATCGAAAGTATGCTATATCGAATTACTCAATATCGAATGTTCGCTATAGCGATGTACGGAATATCGAAAGTATGCTATATCGAATTACTCAATATCGAATGTTCGCTATAGCGATGTACGGAATATCGAAAGTATGCTATATCGAATTACTCAATATCGAATGTTCGCTATAGCGATGTACGGAATATCGAAAGTATGCTATATCGAATTACTCAATATCGAATGTTCGCTATAGCGATGTACGGAATATCGAAAGTATGCTATATCGAATTACTCAATATCGAATGTTCGCTATAGCGATGTACGGAATATCGAAAGAATGCTAAAACGAATTACTTAATTGGGAACGTTGGTGGCCTATAATATAATGACTAGAGTGCCGGGCAACCGTTGCGAGTGTCCCGGGGTTCGAATCCGGATGCTATGGTTATTGGTTACCCATATGTGAATATTGATACAATGTCGTGAGAAATACCTATCGGAATAATAAAAAGAACGACGAAATTGGCACTTTTCATCGGATTCAAGGTTTAACTCCTGTGACTACTAACCTGCGTATGAGAGTAGAACATCGAGAAGTTGGATACTATGACTGGCACAGGCAGTGCTATGGTGAGCACGCCGGCCAACGCACACAGCGCGCCGACGAACATGCCCAGGTAAGTCTTTGGCGCCATGTCGCCGTAGCCAACGGTTGTCATGGTGACGATCGCCCACCATAGACCGAGCGGGATGGACTTGAATTGATTGTCTGGGTTATCCTGGAATAGAAAGAAATGTGTAAATAACTTAATCAGAATAGAATGGGATCTGAATTTTATTTTATTTTACTTAAAATGGAAAACCAACGGCACATTAAACATTGATAGCAAAGTACAATATACATCGGACAGCTAATTAATGGTCTTCACTAATAAACAATCTAATATACTTAAAGGTGCTCCCTCACCGGGAGCATTCGCGTGTAATGTAACGTTGCAGATTCGACTTTGAGCATTACATTACAATACTACCTCCCTGACTGACGCTGTTTTTCTCCCTCACTGATGTAATGCTCGAATATACATAAATACGTATTTTTGTCTGTAGGGTCAAAGGGATGATATCTGTTTTTTCTATTAGAAACTCGATAACTGGAACACAAGACTGAATGGCACGTGTATTGCGCCAATGCGCACTGGGTCTTCGTAGTGGATCACGACCCGAGATCCCTCGACGTAAGGGAAGGTGCCTGAATAGTGGGAACTTAGAAATATACTGATGATGACATTATAGCTTTAAAACTATAGTGAGCCATTACTACAAATTATTATACATAAACGGATATCACTCACTTATATTGTTGAAGTCGGCAATTAGACCGACAGTTTCGACCGACTTCAACAATATAAGTGAGAGAGAGAGAGTTTATATATAACAATTTATATCATAGCTGTTGAGGATATTTAATTAGGTATACAATTAAGTACAGTATAGCTTTTGGTGTCGAGACCCTCGGCCCGTGGGGTCCCGGCGCTTGGTCGCTGTATAACGAGATAAGCCAACGAGTAGTAGAGGCCACTGGTGACCCAAGAGCTGGCAGCTACCTCGCGCAACGGATTAGCATCGCGATCCAGCGAGGTAACGCTGCCAGTGTCTTGGGTACTATTCCTGCACCTATTTTTTTTTAAATAGTTTAGAGTTTTTTTTAAAATTGAATGGTTATTTTTATTTTATATTGTACCTTTTTGAAATAAACAAAATTAATAGTATATCTATTATTTGACTATTATTATTTGACTTCTTTAATAATAATTAAAGAAGTCAAAATTACAGTCGTTGAAAGACCCGGAAACGTGGATAAGGGAAAACCGACCCAGGAGGAAGTCAAACAAATTATAACTTACTCAAAGTTAGATTTTTTCGAGTTCAGAAAGTTTACAAATTACCTCTGTACCTATGAGTATAAAATGTGAATTAATTTATATGCTAATATTATTCTGATGCTGGAATTAATAACTGTCTTCGAAACACAAATGCGAAACCCCAGAATAGAGAATGAAGAGCCATGAATCTGACTTACTAGTATTTTTTACTTATATTCAAAGATATAAACCACTAATAAGTAGGTTTTGGACCAATTAATTTAATTTAGGTAGGTACCTACTTATTTCCATAAAATTATCAATTACCTATTTTGTTCATGATTTAATAGTTACTTAAATTCTAGATTTATTTGCCGTTTGGGGTGGAGACGCTGGGACCATGGGGGCCGGGAGCGCACCGCATCGCTAAAGATATATCGCGGCGCCTGGTCGAGGCGTCACGTGACCAAAAGGCTGGCAGCTACTTCGCACAACGCATTAGCCTCGCGATACAGCGGGGCAACGCTGCCAGCCTTTTGGGCACGCTGCCTATAGTGGGGGACCTGGGGCAGGTTTTTTATCTTTAATTTTATATATATATGTATATATATATATAGTAAGTTTGCGTTTTAGATAGGTTTAGTTTAGATATAATTATTAAGTAGTTTGTTATATAAATGCAAACATTACCATTAAAATGAATGCATAATGGTCCCGACAAAATGTACCCATATTCCGTTTATATTTTCTTAAAACTCCTACGCTCTATGTTCGGTAATAATGTCACTAAGGATTATTTAAGTTACACCAAAAACCAACTTAAAGTACACGCTGAACTTTGCCAACCAAAATATGTAAACTTCAAATGTAAACAATTGCTGGAATACACTGGCGGCCAAATTTCAATATCAACTGAATATTACTAAAGTTTGCCACGAATACTTCGACAGAACATAAACTGTCACAGCTGAGGCCGCTCTAAGACCAAATAGAGCGGTTACCCCACAGACCACTTACCCAATAGTCGTGAAATCGGTACAAATGACAATGCCAGATTCTGCCCCACCATCAACCGCAAGTTGTACAAGATATCGAATAAATGTAAAAATATCTCCGTATTTTATTAAAATTATTGGTTTAAAAGAAAGTTTTGTACAAGTTGTGATTCGAAAAAACAGCTTAATTAAGAATTCAGAAAATAGTAAGAAATCGAAGCGATTTATTCATTGTTTTTGTTATTCTTCTATAGGAGTTGCGAGAGTAGTAGAACATGATACTGATTATGATTATGCAATAAGAAACCTGTAATAAGACCCCAACAAAATTATAGGTACAGCTTAAATGTTCACGTATTTTTGTAGGTGGGGCAAAGCTCCATTGAAATGTGGCAATGTCTTTTGCACGCGAAAAATTATGAGCGCATACAGACGAAGAGGGGGACAGGGGTGTCGTATTAAAGAGATGCGTCCATGTCGATAATATCTCTAGGCACGTGTCGCAAAGCAATTTTGCATTTCAGTCTCAAATAGTAAATGACGCCAAAAAAGATCAAACAGAACTTTAAATACCTTTGGTTTCAATTTGAAATAACGAAAAACTAATTTCAGATGCCTCAGCAATATTTAGGCATTAAAAAATTATTCAAACTTTTAAGCGTCTGTATAATTTCTTAAGACAATGATTGTGTCGTAGTTTGAACTCGAATTTGGATATAAGGTCGTCTTTATCAAAGCAAAGACCAAACCAAGTAGGCTTCGTCTATCTCTAGAGAGCCCCTGCGGCGTTTTTATAATGTCACGTAGTGTATTATACTGGGTGTTAAAATAAACATGCAACGTAACCTTTTGCCCCGAATTGTACGACGACGGTATCGGAATAGGGATTTTTGGCATTTTATGTATTGCCTTGAGATATTGAATCGTAAATATTTCAGACCACACTACTTTGTTTCCTTTTTTTATTATTAATGGACTCGACAGTTCGTCATTTGCCAATGTCATGTTACAGAAAATTCAATATATTCAATAGTCTACTATCTTCCTCCAGGGGAGTCGCAGTAGCGTCTTCACCCTGGGTAGCCGCGTCTTCATGTCTTCATCCAGAGGAGACGCCGTAGCGTCGTCACTCTGGACGAAGCAGCTCGACAGTAACGTTCACTCCCGAGCTTGTAGCGGGAACTCTTGATAAAAGCTTGATACTTCAGATCTTGCATAAATAATCCAATAACTTCACCGTACTGTCATTCGCGAACTTTTTCTGATTAATTTAACATGATATTAAACACAAAATAGTCCCTGTAGACATTAAAAAGAAAATTATCAAATAATTTCGCAACCGTCGTTTCCCTCAATTTTCAAGAGAACCTTTGTTTCCTTGTATTAGACATACTATGTACTTGTACAGTCGATAGTACATAAACATCCTACACAAAGTCATTGCCATCTAGGTTGTATTACCGTGACAATGATTGCGAACTATAGCCTGTAAATAATACGATTTTCGTTGATTGCTATTCAATGGTATTAAACAACAACTGTACAGTCGACGACAGAGATAATTATACAGGAGGCCTCAATAAGGTTGAGATTTTCTCAAAAACTACTGGACCGAATTTAATAATTATTTTACAGTTACATAGTTTTCACTTTTATATATCAAACAGTGAAAGAATTTTTGCAATAGGTCAAGTAGTTTTTGAGATAATCTCAACCTTAAAAACTCTCATGTACACCTTTCTCTGTGTTCCACCGTACCATCTTCAAATAGAGTTACAGGATGAGGTAAATCGAGTGGCAAGTCTTCTATATAACAGAAATAGTAACGGTCCTATTATACTGCCTTGTCGAACTCCATTATAATTATGACGTTACGCTTACGACAGATGAATAGGTATTTTCATTCAAAGCATTGAACGAATGCTCTGATTTGTAGATTTCATTTGCTGAAAGTAATTCGTTTCAATAACTGCAACTCATTTTTAACTGCTCCCGTCAAATTGACAGGCAATTAACTACCTTCGTTATGGTCCCGTAGTTTCGTATTGTAATTGAATTTCAGACAATTTCAGGCGTCCACGGGTGTGACTGCATTTTCTGTACTTTTATGTGATTCGTTTTTAGTCGACTGTCCGAAGGATGGGTAATGTTTTTCAATTGTATTTATGTCATGTTCCTTTGTGGTGTACTAAAGCATAAAATGGGTTGATGGATTTTAATGTAAGTTATTCGATTCATCTTAATCGAAGGAGCGACGACGAATTCGTGTTTGTTTTATTAATAATTTCTATTGCATTCTATGAAATTTCAATTAGTTTTTCGATATTTCAATTACCTCCAGAGATGTTAATAGTTAAATTCCTTATTGTATGTTTGTTTATACTGTCACATCTTGTTGATTCAATTATAAATGCCTGAAACTATTTTATGTTTCTACTTTAAATTCTGTTTTCATATTTTTAATACCAATGACTATGTGTGATTCTATCGTAGCTGTCTGATCTAAACCTAAACGCAGCTGTCAATGTCACTCATATGCTACATCGCGTAAAAGTGATGCAAGTTAAGGTCTTTCGTGAGAAATTTCTGCTCTTCCGCCATTTTTTATTCGTATAATTTCTATTTACATCAAGATGGATGGATGGCAAGCGACCCGACGGCATGCCCTGGACGATGGGACGGCCTTTGGTATGGGACGCAACTTGCGTCGATACCTTAGCGCCGTCCCATCTTCCAGGGACTGTTAATAAGGTCGGTTATGCGGCAGAATCTGCTGAAAGCCTCAAACGGCGCAAATACGCAGGCATCGGCGATAACTACGTATTTGTGCCGTTTGGGGTTGAGACGCTGGGACCATGGGGGCCGGGAGCACACCGCCTAATGAAGCAAATCTCCCGGCGCCTGGTCGAGGCCACGCGTGACCAAAAGGCTGGCGGCTACTTTGCCCAACGTGTTAGCCTCGCTATACAGCGGGGCAACGCCGCCAGCCTTTTGGGCACATTGCCAATTGTGGGGGACTTCGCAGGTTTTTTATTTATAATTTTTACATGTTAGGTAGGTTTAGGTAGTTTAGTTTTAATTTACATCAACACTATAAATAACTTGACATTGGCGAAATCTCTTGAATAAGAGTCTACTCTTCTATTTTTATTCTATTTTTATTTGAATGGTTTCTAAACCATTCAAATAAAAATAGAATAGACGCAAGTTAAAATTTGCGTGTCACACTCTGGAATCCCTACAATTGTATTTTAATTAACGGTAATGAAAAACATTTCATTTTCGATACCCGTCACTTATTTCAGTCGTCCACATCGTGACTGCATTTTCGGTTGCAGGCCCAACAATTCATTTGAATTGAACTTGTTACTGAGAATTTATATTGGATTGGTTCGATGAATTACGAATGGAGACTCGGATTACGGGTGTGCTAATTGGTATCCATGTTACATGAAATGTGTCAGGTTAAGTAGGTAGGTATCAGTTAAGTTTATTATTTATTTATTTTATGAAATAGGTTACCCACAGGGTGTACACCAAAACAATTAGATAAGATAAGATAAATATTCTTTATTGCAAAGTAAAAGGAATTACACAAAAGAAATATGCTAATACAGTTAGTATCACAATTGGCGGTCTTATCGCTTAAAGCGATCTCTTCCAGACAACCTTTGTTTACAGAATTCAGCGGATGAATAGGTAGCTTGTTAAGCAATAATTAAATATATATCGATACCTAACTGGTACCTACTTGAATACAACGAAGTTACATGATACTTAAACAATAATGTAATTAGATACATAATAAATAGATATATAAAAATATACTTACACTAATTATATTATACTAATACATAAACATATATGTTATAATAAATAATACTTACAATTACAGTGTAATAGTCCACCAAATAATTATGCTAAGTGTCACCCCAATTATAGGCAACAACGGCATGCTTAGACATCCAAGGATTAGGTTACAATGTATATCGATCTTAACAATAAAAATAAAATTCTACAAATTTAGAAAACATTTCAGTAACTAACCTAACCTAACAAACAAACAAAAATCTGTTTGAAAAATCTGTTACTGATGGGAGGCAACCGCTGCCTCTTTAGAATCATCAATATCTATAATCTGTGCCTTAAATCTAGCCAAGCTATCGGAACAAATATCAATGTTAATTTTCTTACTTAAAGCGTTATACTGCCTCATTAACCTGTTCAATTGTGAAATTAATATATTAATCTCTATATTAATCTCTACATAGAATAAAGTCATACAAATATAAATATTAAATACCTCCTCATTCCATGGCACGCTCTTTTCCAACAGAGCTATCAGTACTTGAATCAAATCGGTGAAATCTTAGGTACTCCATATTGCACCTAGTGACGGTAGAGGACGGTTTTGTTTCGCAAAAGTATATGCAAGACAAAAATCAAATCAAAAAGGAGCCTGGTACACCTCCCTATCACACACAAACACACCTTCACACACACACACACACACACTCTCTCTCTCTCTCACACACACACACACACACACACACCCTCACACACGTGTACACCTATTAGATGTATAACAGGGAATTACTGGTTCTCAAGCTACAGGCTAGACCTAGTTTGAGAACCAGTGACCATCATAGTTATTTAAGTACAGAGTGTACATTAATTGTTTCAAATAAATGATTATTATTATTACATAGACTCAGACCGGATACGTACGCGCCACAGGTCAGTGACCCTTACAAGCTAACATCTACGCACAAGGGTGACCCATTTTATTTTTTCTACGTATTTTTTTAAATAACATTTTTATATCACTTTTGGATTCTATTTGATACTGAATATTCAGTTTCAAGGTCAAACGTGTTCCCCAACAACACATCCCCCTACCATGAACTTTTATAGCAGGATTACTTCAAAAATACGTTATTATTTCGTACCATGACGACCTTAAAATGAGCTTATTAATGACGTCATGGTACGAAATAATAAAGTATGATTGAAGTAATCCTCTGGCTCTGTTACGTTACGGCTAGTATAAAATAAAGAAAGGTATGAGTATAACATTTTGCTAACGAAAACTAATCTAGCGTTTAAAAGTCACAGCCACTAAGAATCCTTACCTGCGACTTTTCAGCGTAGTAGACCAGACTAGCGAATATCACTATACCGAGCACCAAGAAGAATACAAGTAGGGTCAGCTCCTTGGCCGACGCCTTGAAGGTGTGCACTAGGATTTTGAGGCCGGGACTGTGCCTCGTCAGCTTGAATAGCCTAGAACAAGAGATTACATAATATAAATAAAACCACATGATTGCAATAAATAAATAATAAATAAATAAATAAAGCCTTTATTGTGAATTACATGCATTACTTACAATTCAAATTATTACTATAAAATGTTATTATCTAATTATACATTATTTATATTGTATTATTTTTTGATTTTAACTAAATACTTTTCATGCTCTTCACTGTCTTTCGACATAGGCCTCCTCCAGCTTTTTCCAGGTGTCTCTGTCTCTGGCTATTCGCATCCACAAATTTCCAGCAGTTTGTCTTAAGTCATCATGCCATCTTTTAATAGGCCTTCTACTTTCCCTGGTGCTAGTTCTGGGATACCACTCTGCCAGTAGTTTTGACCACTTGTCTGGTTGCTGTCTGATTGTGTGCCCCGTCCATGAATGCAATAAAACATTAATAATAATAAATTCTTTTTTTTTTGTTTCAAATAAAGAATTTTTATTATTATTGTCTTTATTTATATATTTGTCTTATTTAATACAAATATACATTTCAAAAATAAAAATTTAAAAAATAGCTATATACTAGGCTTGCAACGAATATTCGGCAACTATTCGGTATTCGGCCTATTCGGCCATTTTGTCCTATTCGGCCGAATACCGAATACCTTGGCACTATTCGGCCGAATACCGAATACCTAAAATTTTTTGTAGTTTGATAAATGCTTAATAAAAATCGATTGACTATTGTTTTACAAAATGTTTTATTAATTTTCTTTCGCATTAGCATCGATCCAGTCTGATGTAGTCGCCTTCTTGCCCACTCCACCACGTGAAATTTTTGTCTTGCACAAATTACACACGACAGTTTTGGGATCATTTTCATCGTCGTCAAAATATGTCCATATAGACTCTAAAAAAAAGTCACCTATATAGGTGACTTAGAGGCCATGATGGATTAGGCGCAAAACTTCAATTTTTAACTACTTAACTCAATACGACGCGACGAAAGACAGATAACAACTGGACTTTATTTATGTTGCGCAATGAGATTAAGCATGTAAAAATCAAAAGACGTGTCGCGACTGGCGACAGGGGCGGTGTAGGAAGAAACTACGCTCTCGACAGGAGAGAACACAAACGGCGCCAAGTCGGCCGAATATTTTTGCCGAATATTCGGCTATTCGGCCAGGGTTCCTGCCGAATATTCGGTATTCGGCGAATGGCCGAATATACTATTCGTTGCAAGTCTACTATATACTCGTAAGTATGTACTTATATGTGACAAGTTATTTGGTTGTAATGTTAATCGATTATTATTTAATTTACCTAGCTCATTTAGGTAATCGGACATGTAATAATTTTATAGGAATTTACTATTTCGAACACAATGTAATAATTGTTTACGAATAAATGATAATGATAATGTATAAAAAATAGCCACCTGCCGGCAGCGGGATGCATGTTCATCCAAGCTGCCGCAGGTTAGGATCCCAGCCTGAGGAACCTCCTCACAATGCGTGCCGTGTCCAGCAGCATTGCCTTCTGTATCCGGCTCTTGACCCAACTGTCTAGCGAGAGTCTCTTAAGATGTTGGTCGAGACTCTTCGCTATTAAACCGTTCACGGTTACGACTATCGGGACAATTATGGTTGAGCCCACATCCCGCACACCACGGCGGTAATCTCGTGAGCCAAGTCTAAGTATTTACTTATTATTATTACTTAAAATAACTTTGCCATAAAATAATAATTAAAAGTATAAGACCTAACACTAAAACGCAAATTAACAAGGACACTGAATAACAAGATAGCAGGTTCAAGTCCTGCCCACTACTAGAAAATTTTCATCATTGCAAATTGGGTTCAAAACTTAATTCTAAAAATAAGTAGGTATACACAATTGCTGTTATTCATAAACCTAGTTAAACCTCACTTCCCTTAAATCGTGTTACTATACCTTTCACACTTTGTTAAAAAAGGTTATGATAATCTATGGTGAGTAGGCGACTGAGCAAACCATTGGAATTAGGTACCGAAAATAGTAAAGGTAATATAAAAGTTGATAGCAACGTTTGTGACTCTGATTTATATTTTTGTAAATTATTAAGTAATTTTTTGTAAGTAATGAGGCTTAAATTTAATTTGATTATAAAAATAATCAATAAGTGAGTTCTTATCCAATAATAAATAGAAGGTACCTGATTCTTACATTAGTATTTTATTTTTAACGTAATGGGGATTAATGAACTAAATTGGCGTTAACGGGGATTAATGAACAAAAAGTTCACTAATCCCCGTTGACGGGGATTGTCAACGGGGATTAGTGGAATAAGCCATAGAAAGGGACCTAAACGGCGGCGTAACTTGAAATCACGTCAATGTATTTATTGCAATAATATAAAAGATTATGATTCTGTGCAAAATGTCTCAAGATTTATTTGTAATTGTTATATCTTCTCTTGTAGTTTAACAAAACCTATTTGCCAGAGCTTTTGAGGCTGCCCGAAGGCCTCTGACGTAGCCTAACGACTGCTGCCGAGCGACAGCAACCGGGACCAACTGCTTAACGTGCGCCCCGAGGCACGGAGGGGCTCAGATGCACAGACCACTTACCCTATTGACATGAAATCGGTACAAATGACATTGCCACATTTCAATGGAGCTTTGCCCCACCTACAAAACTACGTGACCATTTAAGCGGTAATAGGTACAGCTTAAATGGTCACGTAGTTTTGTATTATGTATAGTTTCATTTTGTTGGGGACTTACTACAGGTTTCATATTGCATAATCATAAACAGTATCATTTTCTACTACTCTCGCAACTGCTATAGAAGAACAACAAAAACAATGAATAATTCGCTTCGATTTCTTACTATTTTCTGAATTCTTAATAAGGCTGTATTTTTCGAATCGCTAGATGTACAAAACTGTATTTTAAAACAATAATTTTAATAAAAAACGGAGATATTTTTACATTTATTCGTTATCTTGTACAACTTGCGGTTGATGGTGGGGCAGAATCTGGCATTGTCATTTGTAACCTATTGTTTAAATTACACACACCAATAATAATAAATTATTCAGCTGACAATAAAAAAAAATTCATGATGCTGTGTTTTTTTACGATGATATCGCACTTCGGTGCAACGCCATCTATTATCAACTTAAAAACCTTTTTTTTTCTTACAACTGTCACTTTGGAAACTGCTCATTACGTAAGTATGTTTTTTTAACTTTTACTGAGGGCTTTTTGAAAATGGCGGGAAACGACGGTTGCGAAATTATTTAATAATTTTCAGTTTAATGTCTACAGTGGGTGTTTTGTGTTTAATATCACGTTAAATTAATCAGAAAATGTTCGCGAATGACAGTATGGTGAAGTTATTGGAGAATTCAAGCAGGATCTGAAGTTTGGCGCCACGGTCAAGATTCCCACTACGAGCTCGGGAGTGAACGTGACTGTCGAGCTGCTTCGTCCACAGTGATTGACGCTACGGCGTCTCCTGTGGATGAAGACAAGAAGACGCGGCTACCCAGGGTGACGACGCTACGGCGACTCCCCTGGAGGAAGATAGAAGACTACTGAATATATTGAATTTTCTGTAACATGACATTGGCAAATGACGAACGGTCGAGTCCATTAATAAAATAAATAAAAACTTTTACTGACCTAAGGATTTTGATGATAGAGATAAACTCCAGTATATTGGCTCTTTTTGCTGTTTTCCTGACTGCAGTCAACTCCACTACGACGTCCATGTAGAAACTTAGCGTCGCTATGAAGTCTATGATGTTCACCGGAGACCTTATAAATTCTAACAGATTGGGTGCTACCTGTAACAATTGACAAAAATAACATTAATAATACCCAGAATTTGAATTACGCATTATCTATGCTCGATGAACAAATTAGAACATGATGAAAAAATTCTTGCCGTGGGCAGGACAGTCCTGCCCATGGCAAGAATTTTTTAATCATGTTCTAATTAATAATACCTCCATAGTTCAAGATCTTATGAAGACCAGCGCTACACCCTCAGGCTTAGTACTATCCTGAGCTAAGAACTGCCTGTTTGGAGTGTTTAACTTGGCATTGCTTAATTCTATATATGAAAAAAATATATAGCAATCTTGGGGTGTCTATTTAGAGACTGATGAATACTGATACACGATTGGACAAACTTCGCTCGATATAAAAAAATACCCTTTCCATGTCTTTTAAAATGAAAATTATGTCTAAACCGAAATAGTTATTCATTCAAAATATATATCAAAATGTAAGGGTACTATAATCTAAAAAGACATGGATGTATGTTTGCGATTTTTTTTTCTAGCGAGCGAAGTTTGTCCAATCATGCATCGGTATTCATCAGTCTCTAAATAGACACCCCAAGATTGCTATATTATATTTTTTTATATTTTTAATGACTGCATTGCATGTGGTACATTCCCGGATAGTCTAAAATTGAGTAAGATTATTCCTGTACATAAGAGTGGTTCTGGAATTGACTATAATAACTACAGGCCTATTGCTATCCAACCTGCACTCAGTAAAATCTTTGAAAAACTTATTTTGGAACAACTAAGTAGACACTTCCAAGCCAATAAATTGTTTGTCCCAAATCAATTTGGTTTCCAGAGAGGTAAAAGTACTGAAGACGCAATGACCATGGCACTAAGCGTTATTCTAAATTCGTTGGATAGATCACAGAAAACTATTGGTGTGTTCTGTGATCTGTCCAAAGCTTTCGACTGTGTGGATCACGAGATACTCCTGGGTAAATTATACCATTATGGAGTAAATGGGATGGCGTTGGAGATCATGAAATCATATTTATCAAATAGGAAACATCTTACTGAGATTAATGGGACCCAATCCAAACTTAAGCCATGTAGTTGTGGCGTTCCTCAAGGATCCATATTAGGTCCGTTTTTGTTCTTGGTGTATGTAAATGACATGCCGAGTTGTATAGGTGAAAATGGAGTTGTTACAATGTTTGCCGATGACACGTCAATTATTTTCAATCATGATAATTTGGCAGGACTCATAAGTAAAGTTAATATTTCCATGAAACAACTACATAACTGGTTTTCTGCAAACAACCTGTTATTCAACGTTAGTAAAACAAAAGCTATACATTTTTGGCTAGGGACCCATGATATTAACCTACAAACAAATATAATAATCGGTGATGAATCTATTGAATTTGTGAAAGTGATAAAGTTTCTTGGCATATATTTAGATGGGAAGCTGAAATGGGATGTACATATAGATAAATTGGCGTCGAGGCTTTCCTCAGCAGTATATGCGATCCTCAAAATCAGACAGCTATGTGGTACTAATACTGCCAAACTGGTATATCATGCATATTTCCATAGCATAATGACTTATGGAATAAAATTCTGGGGTACTGCAGCAACTGCCAACAAAATTTTCATATTACAAAAGAGAGCTATTCGAACACTCTACCAACTAACTCCATTGACATCTTGCCGTGGCAAATTTAGAGAAGCAAATATTTTGACCTTTTATTCTGCGTATGTCTTGCAAAACATGTTATATGCTCGTGCAAATTTGGCCAATACTCCCAAACTATTACATACACACTCTTATAATACCCGAAATAAGCACAAACTTGCACCAATTAAATATAGACTAAAGAAAAAGTCAAAAAGTTTTATTAATAATAGTGTTAAATTCTATAATATATTGTCTGATATGATAGGGGAATGCACAAATAAAACATATAAGCATCAATGCAAGAATATTTTGACACAGAAAGAGCTATATTCACTTCATGAGCTCGAAAATAACTAACATGAGGGATAAATTAATTTTAATGACATTGTTATGTATTGAAATATTTGACATTTTTATTATTAATTATTGGTATAATAATATTTATAATGTAATGTAATGTTTGTTTTGTAATAATTGTTATTGTCATAGTTTGGTTAAGTATATATAATTTGTATTGTATGACATGTCTAAGTGTGCTATATGTACCAAAAGATGAATAAATGAATTGAATTGAATTGAATTGAATTTTTAAACGTTTAATTTTAGTGGTTAGTGCCGTAGCCTTCATAAAAAACTGAAAATCCATTCATTAATCTCTAAAAAGACGGCGATGAAGTTAGCCACAATCACGCCATGGCCCAAAATGCTAACTGACACATTATCTGACGACTGAAAAATCAGCCCAAAAGTTTAGAGCCCTAGTAGGAAAATGACTATACATTTCGAAAACTAATTCACTTCTAACTGAAGCGAAACCAGTTTATTTATTCATCAAACTAATACCATCATCAGAGACATTTATGATGCATTTATAATACAGACATAAACTATTTTGCATTGCGTTAAAACTATTCTGCATTCAGCCGCTCTTTGTTTGAATATTTAAGCGCTTGGTGCTATGTGATGGTGCTTGTACACGGTGCAAGTAATGCGGGCTACTTGCGCGAGCAGACTTGCTTGTTGTACGTGAGCAGGTAAGGGCGCGGGATTCATGCGCGAGTAGCATGCGGACATTTGAACCACTTAAAAATGGCTCGCTGGAGGATAATTCTTATTACAGTAGACGAGTCGTGACGCCGTAAATCATTGTATCTGTCCATCTCGCTCGCACTTACAGGTCTATGAAGCAGCATAGTAATGTATGTAGGAATGGACACGACGACTTAGTTATTAATAATAATTTATTTACTTTATTTCATCTCACAATAACGAATAAGAATAATGCATATCCTTACTTCATTTTATTAATTTACTCATATTACCACACTCATTAAATGACATTGCCACATTTCAATGGAGCTTTGCCCCACCTACAAAACTACGAGACCATTGAAGCTGTACCTATCATTTTGTTGGGGACTTATTACAGGTTTTATATGGCATAATCACAATCAGTAGGAGTTGCGAGAGTAGTAGAAAATTATAACAAAAACAATGAATAATTCGCTTCGATTTCATACTATTTTCTGAATTCTTAATTAAGGACTCGCAACTTGTACAAAACTTTATTTTAAACCAATAATTTTATTAAAAAACGGAGATGTTTTTACATTTATTCCTTATCTTGTTCATCATGCGGTTGATGGTGGGGCTGAATCTGGCATTGTCATTTGCTGGAAGACGAATTAATACAATTACGAAGCAATAAATTATGGATGCGGTTCGTGTGCGTTATATTCTTCAGTCACTGGACCCTCGCACTTATTTCACGATCGTTTACACGATGCATATACCATTCAAGTGCATCAACATGCTCATGCTACTTGCATCGTGCAAAAGCACCCTAATTAAACATTGACTGAATGCGCTTCTGACAGCGGCACCACAGTGTGACCTGTTCGCTGAACAATTGACGAGTGTGCTGAGAGAGTGCATGGTGTTCTGTGAGATAGATGAATAAGGGTCTGTTTTGTATGTGTAAAAATTTGACTAATAATATAGCTATATTTGATAATATTGTTTCCTTGACAATCTTAAATTAATTTAATGTGTATAAATATCATTTCTTATGACATAGACTGACATTTAATTATTATTATTTTTATTTGTATAAGTTGACTAAGTTATTATAATAATTATGAATTACACAGCGCATTGGTTTCTGACTGTAATGCTATGTAAGATTTTGTAAATAAATAAATAAATTGAAAATTATTACGCGCTTCCCGGAATAAATTGCGGATTATTTGTCAAAGGAAGGAAGCTGAGTTTTGCAGCAATTAACGCAATTGCTGAGAGCTTTTTCAAGCTTTTCTACCGTTTGTTGTAAAACAAAGTTCTTGTTAAGAGCTATAAATACGACAGGATAACTTTTTAAAGAGTAATTAGTAGAAGTAATTAATTAAATAAGTTTTGATTTAAATTTTTTAAGTCGAGTGGTTGAGCAGACTATGACTAATGGCCTAAGAGGGATACCCAATTGTGTGTTTTATATGTCATAAATTTTTTGAAATGTGGCAATGTCTTTTGAAATTAGATCTCCTCCCATTTTTTTATAACTTATAGATGATAAACGATCGGTAGTATATCAATGGACATAAAATCTAGTTTATCTTTTTTAGAGTAAAGTTATGTTATGTTATATATTTAGGTTATGTTGCGTTGCACGGAAACCTCGATGCGCAAGTCCGAATCGCACTTGACCGTTTTTTTTGTCTGAACCCCAGCTGACGTATATATTGGACGACAAAATGTTAAAAGTTATCCGTTAGCCGTTGCCAAAACGTTCGTTGCATTGAATTTTGAACCCGGAGTTCAACGTCCAATTGGCAGAAGCCCAAAAACACTGTTTCAATTTAAAATACAAAGCAAGTTTTATTTTTATTTATTTTTTTTTTATTTTTAATTTATTGGAAAACCAACGGCAATTATCAAAGGGTAAGTTACACAATACAAAACTGATAGCCAATTACAGGTTTTCGCTGTTAGATTATAGACTAAATTAACTATATCAAGCACTTAACTAGGCACTATTTGCACTCACACACATACCTACACTACATCACTCATCGAAAAACATTGTACTCAACAACCGCCTCGCTGTCACACAACCGGTGTTGAAAATGTCCAAATCAAATTTGTCAGACAGTTTATTAAAATTGTCACTCGCACGCCAGAGAAATGTGTTTCTTCTGTATTTAGTGGAGGTAGGTTGTAAATATATGGGGGGATTAGTTCTAAAAGTCCTAGACGGGATGTTAAAATAAATTTTTGAAAGAAGTTCTGGGCTGTCGATGCAATTTGTAGTAATTTTAAGTAAAAATATCAAATCAGCAATTTCACGCCGTTTTACTAAGGGAAGCAAATGGTGTTTCTTGCAAATGCAATGATACTGGTTTGATTTATACTTGTCCTTTATACGATAACATAGATAGCGGATAAATTTCTTCTGT
Organism: Tachystola acroxantha; assembly: GCA_963506565.1. NCBI lineage: Eukaryota > Metazoa > Arthropoda > Insecta > Lepidoptera > Oecophoridae > Tachystola > Tachystola acroxantha. The sequence goes on along the minus strand of OY735884.1, from coordinate 11,547,484 downwards.
ATATTTTCGATACGTGTTATGTAAGTGTCATACCTAGGGTTCCAAACCTGTGATGCGTACTCAAGGATACTACGAACAAAAGTGCAATACAGTATTTTTAAAGTTTTAGCCTGACTAAAGTCTCTTGAGCTACGCATCACAAATCCCAATGACTTAGAAGCTTTTTTGATGATGTTATTTATGTGAGAGTCGAATAACAACTTAGAGTCGTGTAAAACCCCGAGATCACGGACGACTGCTTCACGCTGCAGGACCTCCCCCTTTAAACTGTAATTGAAATGTATCGGGTTGCGCTTACGACTATAACTTACGATAGAGCATTTGGATGGATTAAGATCGAGATAATTTATTGCGCAATATTCCTCAAGACGTATAAGGTCTGCTTGTAGGGCCTCCGTATCTGCGAGTGAAGAAATATTGGCAAATATTTTCATGTCGTCTGCGAAACAAAGTAAATTAGAAGTCTGAAAACAATGGTCTATATCATTTACAAACACAATAAAAAGCAGAGGTCCCAACAGAGAGCCTTGCGGAACACCACTCGGTACCGTGATCCACCCAGATATATAATTGTTGACGACTACGGCTTGAGAGCGATTGCGAATATAGGACGAGAACCATCTCAGCAAATCGCCGCTAATACCAACTTTGTGCAGCTTACTTAGGAGTAGCCTATGCTGAATTCTATCAAACGCCTTGCTATAATCCGTGTACACAACGTCGACCTGAAGACCATGATCCATAGCCTCAGTCAACGCGTTGTTAAGGATTACAAGATTGGACACTGTTGATCGACCCTTGAGGAATCCATGTTGGCTTTTACTGAATGAATTTTTTAACGCTGAATAGACTTGATTATAAATAATTTTTTCAAAAACTTTGGAAATAATACATAGTTTGGAAATAGGTCGGTAATTTGTAATGTCAGTCTTTGGTCCTTTTTTGTGAACTGGGGTAATAAAGGCTTGTTTCCAGATTGAGGGAACGTAGCCATCAGACAAGGATCTCCTGAACAGGATACTTAGTGGGACAGCCATTGTTTCCGCACAATTGGTGAGAAAAAGAGCGGGCAGTAGGTCCGGTCCGGCCGATTTGGAAGGGTCCAATTTTTTGAGCAGAATTACTACCGAGTCCACTTCAATCGAGACGGAGCATATATCAGAAACATGGCCAGTGAACGGAGATATGGGAAATTCAGGTTCATCATCGACAGTTGAACTTAAAAAGGTTGACTGGAAAAAAGAAGAAAAGGCATTACATATCGATTCACCCGTATTCACTATGCAACCGCCATTCTGAAGACTACTGGGCATTGCATTAGATTTTGACTTTGACTTTATGTAGGACCAAAAATATTTAGGATTTTTTTCAATGGATATCTCAACTAAGGAAATGTATTTCCGGTAACAGGCCTGCTCTAAATGTTTAACTCGTTCACGTAGCAACTTGTATGTTTCCTCATCACAGCGGTTACCGTAAGTTTTAAATTTTCGATAGTATTTGAATTTTTCCTTTATAACTCTTTTAAGAGCTGGAGAATACCAATTAAGTTGGGACAAAACAATATATTTATAAAAGTTTTATTGCCAAATCCGACCGAATGATTTTTGTCTCTTTTTTACCCAACTGCGCAACAAGGAAGGGTTATTTACGTTTTCAATTTCTTTGATTAAATAGGTAGTTTAATTTTCTGTGATGTACATTTTGTGTGTGATGACTTTGACTTGTTTATTGACTCAGTTATTATATTATTTTTGATGCGTGGAATTTTCGAGATGACATTGTGATATAATTGTAATTTAGTTGAATGATATTTTTATATATGTATTTATCTCGCTCGCTACACCCGACGGGTAAAATTGTATGAAACCAGTGTTATTGTGATACCATCAATTTGTAACCTGCAATTTATTGCGAATAAATGAAATGAAATGAAGTTTTACGGAAAAAATGTTTATACAAACGTTTAATACAAACCTGTTCTCCCCAGGGGTCTCGGGTTATTTGAGATTTTAGCAAAATTAACTATAATGTTAGCTTAAAGATAAGTTCTTCAAGATAAGTGATAGCCAACCGTTGAAGGCACCATAAGACGTCATCACAGACGACTTATCCCATAGACACGAAATCGGTACAAAAGACATTGCCACATTTCAATGTAGCTTTGCCCCACCTACAAAACTACGTGACCATTTAAGCTGTAGGTATGTACCTATCATTTTGTTGGGGACTTATTACAGGTCTACTACTCTAGCAACTCCTATAGAAGAATAATAAAAACAATGAATAAATCGCTTCGATTTCTTACTATTTTCTGAATTCTTAATTAAGCTGTTTTTTTCGACTCGCTTGATGTACAAAACTTTATTTTAAACCAATAATTTTAATAAAAAACGGAGATATTTTTTACATTTATTCGTTGTCTTGTTCATCATGCGGTTGATGGTAAGCAGAATCTGGCATTGTCATTTGTAAGCGAAACATTCTGTCAACGATGAGCGCTTATTAGTATTAAAGAGATGCGTCCATGTTACACGTGTCGCGAAGCAATTTTGCGCTCATGTGCGGGCAGACACGGGCGCCCTCCTGTTACAGGTCTATGGGGTAAGTGGACGTCATAGACATGCATAGCATCCCTTAGCTTACAACACCGCTCAAGTCGAAAATTGGCGGTTATCACATTTTAATGCCTTTAAATGGAGTTGCTCATTGCGCGTCTAACCATTGGTCACATGATATAGATTTCAGCCAATCAGAAGCCGTAATTCGAAAAGTAGTTACAGCGAGCAAGTCGGTTGGCCTCTTAACGGTTGGCAGATTTTTGACAGTTTTTGCGACTTTTGACACCTTTTGTCATTTGATAGTACATGCCATTTTTGACAGTTCTTGACAGCCCTTGTCATTTTTGACAGTTTCTGTCATTCTTGACAGTTCTTGTCATTTTGGCAACGGTGTGTCTATCAAAAGTTATAGAATCCAACATTTGGGCGACATTAGTATTCTAATTTTCGCCCGTAAGCAACTCGCCCAGTATCATTAAAGCATGTGGGCCAGTTTACTACGTGAAAATTTACAAAAGCGAAACTCGCCCGTGGTCCAGATATTTTGTGGGCGAGTTTGCGACTAAGCCGTTTTTTTTGTCTCCTGTAAAGTTGTCAAAAATTACTTATGCGGTGTTGTTTATACATAGTTTATTTATTATACACCTACATATCATATGTTGCAAAAAAAAAAATTAAAACTAAACTATTTAAACAAAATTATATATAAAAAACCTGCGCCAAGTCCCCCACAATTGGCAGTATGCCCAAAAGGCTGGCGGCGTTGCCTCGCTGTATAGCGAGGCTCACACGTTGGGCAAAGTAGCCGCCAGCCCTTTGGTCACGCGTGGCCTCGAACAGGCGCCGTGAAATGACACTGCCCTACCATCAACCGCAAGTTGTACAAGATAACGAATAAATGTAAATTACTTACGTTTTTTATTAATATTATTGGTTTAAAATAAAGTTTTGTACAAGTTGCGATTCGAAAAAAACAGCATAATTAAGAATTCAGAAAATAGTAAGAAATCGAAGCGATTTTTCATTGTTTTTGTTATTCTTCTATAGGAGTTGCGAGAGTAGTAGAAAATGATACTGATTATGGTTATGCAATATGAAACCTGTAATAAATCCCTAACAACATGATGGTACAACTTAAATGGTCACGTAGTATTGTAGGTGGGGCAAAGCTCCATTGAAATGTGGCAATGTCTTTTGTTTCATTAAAAAAACGTCCGTTAGCTAAAGGACGATAGCCTAAACATTCTTCTCAAACCTAATAACCATTAAAGTCGACCAAAAGCACGCCTCAAATTACCAAACGTCGTCTCAGCTATTAACAATTCACATAAGACCATAATAGGGGCACACCATCCTAAATAAACAGTTCGGTCCGTTTCCAGTAATTGAGTTAAATTATCATATACAGACAAGGATACCCTTCTGAGAGATGTATATTTTATATGATATCTCGAGTGTAAAATGACAAGAAAGGGATTGCCTCGGGTGCTACGGTAATGTGTTAGAGAAATATTATAATAGTATGGGAAATGATTAATTAGACCTGGGCACGTGTAGATAATGAATTCGTACGGACAACAGCATATCAATGGTAACACTTGCAGTACGATTTTAACTCTTACGCAGATAATAAAAAGGCTTCAAAGTCCAAAGTGTTATACTTGATTTACAAGACGTATGTCTTAACGTAACATGACGTAACACGTGGCCTACACTAGGGCCTATTAATAAATCACTCTCAGCTCAAAAGTCAATCTTGAGAACGACCTTAAGATGGCGTTTCTATTAATAAACGTAACTTATGTGCGCGTTTAGGAATCGGGTATCACGAATACAAAACTCAGTTCTCAAGATAACTGTCAAACTCACACTTGAGAACGTATTTGATGAATGCAGGCGAAGCGCGACGTTCTTGAGATCTTCCACTTCACGTGGTACGCCCTCAAGATTGGTTTATTTATAAATGACATACTTGAGATGGTGATCACGTCTTGAGAGTGTATCAGCTGAATTCGCTTGAGGGCGGGTTTGAGCTCAGACTATTAATACAGGCCTAGGATTCCTTGTGCTTATACAGGATGTGGGTTTGATCGACGACGAGCGACTCAGGGGTGATAATAAGGTCGTTGGCGTAGACTTTGACGAGACTTGAACGCTTCTTCGATACTCATTTACCTGACACAATATCGAGATACTTTATGCTCTCTCCACGTTTTGCGGCTCTTTTTGTCCCTTCATGATAATATCGGAGAGCCGACGCATGAACATGACAAACAAAACAATACAACTGGTACCGGAGTACCGCGGCTTATTCGCATGAATAATTCATGGCATCGTAAATGTTGGCATTTTGTGACAACGGATACACATTCGGTACACTTTGGTTTCAATATTGTGCAAACGTTTCCTACCTGGCTTCCAGGTCTGGGATGCTAATAAAATCTAGGTATTGTGGGGGCTAAACAAATGGTTTTCTGGATAAAATTGTAACGAACAAATTGGCCAAATAACTGGCAATTTTTAAAAATCTTTTTAGAATAGAATAACATTTATTGCCTATTAAGTATATACATATAAGAAATAAAAACAGTCTTAATAAATTACAATGACAATTAACAAACATATAACTTAGGCAAAAGGTTTAGGCTTCAGCTGATGCTGACACAGAGTGCGTCAGCGCTGGTTTTCAGCCCACACCTTGGCTCCAAATTGGTTTCACAATCACTTTTTCTTTCTTTTCTCGTGTGGTTTAGTGACCAAACCTATTGTCAGAGTTATTTTGGTTATATGAATGGCTGAGAGAAAGGTTGGCAAGGAAGAAATCCGCGTCCTCCTCCTCATGGGGAGGTATGAGGCGGTGCCAGGTGTGTACAGTGCGCGAGGCGTAAGCTCAGGTTTGCATTTGTGTGAGTGCACACAGATAGTGTAGAGTGATATTCGGCCTGAGGCGCGACGCGTCCCCAGCGGGACGTCACCCTGCCGCGCACGCACCGCACTTCACCTCTTGTACCGCTAGCAGCTTGGCGATCACTCACACAAATGTAAACCTGAGCTTACGCCTCGCGCACTGTACGAGGCGGGCCCGGGCCCAAGGACGCAGTGCGCGCACCGCACGGCCCCGAGTGGCTCGAGGCCTGGACGGGGAGGAAGGTGATGGATGAATGGATGATGAATTGTGGGCTATTACAGCCCACATATAAATAAATAAATAAAATAAAAGATCATTTATTTGCCACATAGTCAAGTAATATACATAAGTTTCAATAATAAATATTAACTTAAATCATAATGTCAGACTGTAGCAAAAAGGCTGAGAGTGGCTCAGTACTAAATGTAGCATGCAATGCAAACATATAGTTCTGATTTTCAGCCACCGCCTGGTTAAACCAGTGAGTAGTTAGTATAACAAGTAGAACGGAACACATACATTTTTTATCTTTTAATTCTTATCTTAGCCATTATCCTAAATCTATTGTTAGTACCTATGCATCTTTAATGTTGTTGTTTTTTTGTAAAATTCTTCCCAAAGGGAAAGGCAAATCCAACAAGGGCATACAGCCTGGTCTGATGTTAATAGAATGTCTGAATTCTTATAAATACATACATATATACGAGTATAACCTAACCTAAACCTACGCACTCCCAAGCACCTAAACGAAATAACTCAATGATCCACGCAAGTATTAAGTTATGCAAAGGAAACCTTGCTAAGAGCACAAAACTTCACAAACACGACTTCTTTCGAGCACTCCAACTAATAGAAACGTTCGCGGACATCTCCTGATTTACTTAACGTGATCATTAATCACTAAATACCACGGAAACTATTTAATTAGAATTTTCACAAAAAAGTAGCTAATGTCGTTTCGCGCGCTTTTCAAAGAATCTGCATCTTTAATGTTTCTACAGATATTTTTTTATTTAATTTGAACACGTTTTGTTGAAGACATGGGAACCGAACACCCTTTTAACAGTTTTCGAATCTAACGTCCTTCAGGATGATTCAAACTTTAAACGATTATTTCTTATTGCTTGTATCTAACACACGATCTTGAAGTTAATTTGCATCTGCAGAGATCTGTCGCAGTTTAAGTCCACCAAATTACTCCTTGCGGAATTGTAGAAATTAACATACAAATAGGATTAATGCAGTATGTCTTGGTCTATGCTCGCCTGAATATTAACCTACTTTTGAGGACCACCTATTCATAGGAGCCCAAATCAAGTGTCTTATTTTGTAAACAAATCTTCTTCTTATGGTGCCGTCATCTTACGAAGGTTGGCGATCATTATGGCAATCTGCACTCTCGACAACGCCGCACGGAACAGAGACCTGGTACTCTTGCCGGACCATTGGCGGAAGTTCTTGAGCCTTAACAAATATGATCGTCTAATTACCTGTTGTGATGTAACACTGATTGACGAACCTGTTCATCATCGTGAAAATAAATGATCCGAAAGTGATCCGATCTAATAATGCGAAAATAACTATGCAATAATCACAGAACAGCTTAAAATGTTATGCTCCCACTTCACTTGGATATTCGTATCGCCTGTTGACGAACTCGGCCTAACGACTGCTGTCAAGCGACAGCAACCGCGACCAACTGCTTAACGTGCTTTCCGAGGCACGAAGGGGCTCAGATGAAAGTATCACTAGCGGTCACCCATCTAGGTCCTGACCTCGCCCAACGTTGCTTAACTTGTACGAGCCCCTAGAACTGAGCTTAGATTCCACGATCGCTATTTAGTTGGACACACTATTCCAACAGAGCCATCGTGATTTAAAATCAAATCCAATAATAATATCAAATTCTTCCCGTGAAATTGTCATCAGTAGCACATACTTGGAAGTTTAAACAATTCACCAGCGACTCCCAACTTCTGCTACAAATCTTCTCTAGCTTCCAAACGCTCAAACTTACACCATACAGGCATGTGCCCCTACCATGGTTTACCAGCCCCGCATTATGGGTCTAGGCTACACTATGTGGTGGGGGCCCCAGTTTACGTATAAAACCGATTATTATATTTCAAAATGACATTGTCACATTTCAATAGAGCTTTGCTCCATCTTCTTCTTCGTTACATTTTAAATTACAAAATAACAAAGAGCTTTTCGTTGGAACTGGTTTCAATATTGTATATTGATCGTGAATGCAACAACGTGGGTATGTCACCCTTTACAAATGACATTGCCACATTCCAATGGAGCTTTGCCTCACCTTCAAAACTACGTGACCATTGAAACTGTACCTATCATTTTGTTGGGGACTTATTACAGGTTTCATATTGCATACACCTTCCTTAGTCTTCGACCGTACTATTCGTTGCGAACAGCGCCCCCTGTCAATGTCATCCAAAGCCAAAAGATCCTTGTCGCACTGTAGCTCGCATCACGCTCGATCTCGATTCGAGGGCGATTGTGTTTTATACTATCTATAGTGTATCATAGTAGGGGTAATGGTATCTTCAAAACTTCGCTAGTGCGCTTTCAAAACTTTGCAGTTCCTTCCTGAAAGTTGTTTATATAGTTTACTCTCTACTTCTAACTGCGGACAACAAGCTTTTAGATTATATAAATTATTATATATTAGAGTTTCGCTTTTAGTCCAAATCATATTACTTATAGGTATTTTATGCAAGTAACCTAAGAGTGACAATGATATTAAATGACATTGCCACATTTCAATGGAGCTTTGCCCCACCTACAAAACTACGAGACCATAGAAGCTGTAGCTATCATTTTGTTGAGGACTTATTACAGGTTAGATATAGCATAATCACAATCAGTAGGAGTTGCGAGAGTAGTAGAAAATGATAACAAAAACAATGAATACTTAATTCGCTCCGATTTCATACTATTTTCTGAATTCTTAATCGCATCTTGTACAAAAGTTATTTTAAACCAATAATTTTAACCAGATTCTGCCACACCATCAACCGCATAATGAGCAAGATAACGAATAAATGTAAAAATAACTTCGTTTTTATTAAAATTATTGGTTTAAAATAAAGTTTTGTACAAGTTGCGAGTCGAAAAAACAGTTTAATTAGTAATTCAGAAAATAGTATGAAATCGAAGCGAATTATTCATTGTTTTTGTTGTCATTTTTTACTACTCTCGCAACTCCTACTGATTATGATTATGCAATATGAAACCTGTAATAAGGTCTTCAACAAAATGATAGGTACAGCGTCAATGGTCTCGTAGTTTTGTAGGTGGGGCAAAGCTCCATTGAAATGTGGCAATGTCATTTAAAAAATTTCAGATATGGCCTTATTTTTTAAAGAATAACATTTCCCTTAGATTAATAAAAATCCTGATTCCTTTAAGGAAAACTATATTTTCTGCACGGGTCCGCGGGTAAAGTTAGTTATTACGAATATTAAATCAGATCCTTTTAATTTAATCAAAAATTTAATCTCTTCTGGCGCTTGAAATAACGTTTCATTTAGGAAAATATTGCGGGCATAGAGACAACGAGATGTGATATTTATTAAAATACAGTTTGCTTGGTAAAGGTCAATACTCAAGTGTAAGTCGAATTATTCATGTTCCGAATTTACAATTCAAAACTATTTATTCATTAAACAATAAAAATAAAAAATAACAATTATAATATTAACCTAGAAACTAAAAACTAAAATAAAAACTATATATACAATAGGTCGGTTGAACTATCTGAATGGCTTAGCATACAGATAGTTCAACCGATCGATAATTTAAAAACATTGCCAATTTTCATTTTGAAATGTTTAAAAAATATAATTTAAAATATCTAAAACTATACAACGTGTAGAACGGGGACCTCGATGACGTGTTCGTTCTTTAGTTTGTAGTTTTATTACATAAGTATTTTTTTTTTAGATATTAAGTTAGTTTTATTTTGTAGTAGTTAGGCTTTTTTTTGCAATAAAGTACTCATACTACTTTTAATATAATAATACATATAGATACATAACTTATTCAAATTGAAATTTTAATGACATGTACCTAAGTGAAATATTTACCAAATAAATTATTATTTATTCAAACTTATTAAAAAAACTAATAACATTATAATAATAAAAATATAAAATTAAAGATAAAAAACCTGCCCCAGTTCCCCCACTATAGGCAGCGTGCCCAAAATGCTGGCAGCGTTGCCCCGCTGTATCGCGAGGCTAATGCGTTGTGCGAAGTAGCTGCCAGCCTTTTGGTCACGTGACGCCTCGACCAGGCGCCGCGATATATCTTCAGCGATGCGGTGTGCTCCAAATAAATGAATATTAATATTGTTACATAAAAAAGAAATGACTTATACCTACAAACATATATCACAAACATATATATAGGTATCTATAACATAATAAAACAATTAGTACAAAAGCGGCCTCGCTCATAGCTACTCGTATAATATCTCCCAGACATATAAGGGGCGAAATACCATTGATCTCCTATAAACAACTAGATACACAGTCTGCCTTCTAAAAATGTCCGAGCGCAATGAAGGTCCAAACGGATGAATGGATTTCATTTGCTTTATTGGACATTATTTGGACGTTAACTATGGACCCTTATATGGACGTTTTTTAAATTGTTTTAGTAAGACCTTTGTGTATCTAGTTGTTTATATAAAAAAATATAAGTTCTCTCTCACACTATCGTCATAACACAAATAAACACTTTAAGTTTTCATTAATTTTTAGTGTTCCTAGATGGATTGTGTTATTTTATTATTTCTTTGATCAAAGTGTGGGATTAATTTAGCGTTTATCATTTTAATAAACAATAAGCGCAATCTACCTGAGAACGAGTTTTCAAACAAAATTAATTTTAAGGAAAACCGGCCTACACTGAAAATACAGGAACTTGCAGCTAAAGGAGAATGACCATCGCAGTCCCACCCCTAATAGAGCTGTAACTGTTGAGACAATAATCAATATTCATCCCATAATTTTCTACCTCGGTTAGACAGAAATTGTACTGGGAAATTATTAAATTAATATTGACAAGTTTATTAGTATCATATGTATGTATTTTTTATGTTATGTATTTAATTTTTTAAGTAGTTTTAAATGTTTTTAAGTAGTTTTTAATATATTTCATTAAAGTAAATTAGTTTTTTTTTGATAGATATATTTTTATTCAAGAGAATATAACCTTAATCTAAATATAACTAAAATGATACTATGGTAAACTTAATAAAAAATTAGTAAATTAGTTATATATCGACTTTAATTCCATTTTGAATGCGTCATTCCCTGTCATGTGATTATTGCGTAGTTATTTTCACATTATTAGATATGATTACTTTATTTTCGCAATGATGAACAGGTTCGATCAATCAGTTCCTTCAGTGTTACATCACAACTGGTAATTAGACGATCGTATTTGTTCATATACATACATATACAACAAATCATATTTGACTTGAATTTGACTCATATTTGTTTACAAAATAAGACACTTGATTTGGGCTGCGGTATAGTTAAAGATCCAGGGCAGAAGAAGGTCAGGTAGAAGGAGAATGTCATGGCTCAAGATCTTACGCCAATGGTACAGCAAGAGTACCAAGTCTCTGTTCCGTGCGGCGTTGTCGAGAGTGCAGATTGCCATAATGATCGCCAACCATCGTAAGATGACGGCACCATAAGAAGAAGAAGATAGTTAAATAGATACCTATCTACTTCAACACTGCAATTTAGTTTTAAATCAATTTGCACACCGAAGTGCAAGTTATCGACTATCTCACGCCGAACTTCGAATTCAATTTTATCAAGACCAGAGAGAAAATTATTATTCACCACTAACTTAGTCAACACACAATTATGTACAGTTAACTACATTGAACTCCTATAAACAACTAGACACAAAGGTCTTACTAAAACAATTTAAAAAACGTCCAAATGACCATTGTTAACGTCCAAATAATGTCCAATAAAGGCATCATTCCTGTATGTCCCCCTATTCTGTCCCCCTATTCTGTCCCCTCGGGGGACAGACAGGAATAAAAAGTCCCGTCTGTCCCCCCGTCGGCAATAAGGGGACAGATCGAACTTTTTGTTCCCGTCTGTCCCCCGAGGGGACAGAAGAGGGGGACAGAATAGGGGGTCAGAATAGGGGGTCAGAATAGGGGGACAGAATAGGGGGACAGAATAGGGGGACAGAATAGGGGGACAGAATAGGGGGTTAGAATAGGGGGGACAGATGGAACTTTTTATTTCTGTCTGTCCCCCAGAGTGCATTCATCCGTTTGGGCCTTCTTTGCGCTCGGACATTTTTAGAAGGCAGACTGTGTATCTAGTTGTTTATAGGAGATCAATGGTTAACTAGGAGAAAAGGAAGCAGGGCTGAGGGGCTGTGGATTTTCAGTTTTTCTATGAAGGCTACGGCACTAACTACTAAAATTAAACGCCTGAAAAAAATATATAGCAATCTTGGGGTATATATTTAGAGATCGATGAATACCGATTCATACATGGACAAACTTCGCTCGATAGTAAAAAATTATGTCTTTTAAGATGAAAATTATGTCTAAACTGAAATAGTTACTCACATATTATATCATATTTAATATCAAAATTTAGGTAAGTATTATAAATACGAGAGCATATTTAAAAGAAATCCGATTTTTGTTGCCGTATTTACAAAATCTCTCTTCTCTGCCAAAATCCAAAATTAATAAGAATACAAATATGGAGTCACTGTGCCTTGCTCTTCACTCCGCCGCTGCGGGACATCTTCTGTCTCACTCTCGAGATTGACAGACATGTAGCGCCTTAATGACAGGACGCTTAAAGACCTTTGTTTTCAGTCTAATAATATCTGGATTATATTTTTTTTAAACCTCTTCTCACATCATTGGTTCTATAAGAAGCTTCCAGAATACGCAAACGCAATGGGGCCGCGTACCCAACCGTTTGGAAATTCGCGATAAGTACTCAAAGCAGCGCTTTACGCTACAATACAATGAACAATTTGGTTGGTTTACGTGTGGGAATAACAAATGATGATTATTAAGTTCATTCTGATTACATACATGCGTGTCATGCGTCTATTATTTTTTTATTAATGGCCTCGACAGTTCGTCATTTGCCAATGTCATGTTACAGAATATTCAATATATAATAGTCTTCTATCTTCCTCCAGAGGAGTCGCAGTAGCGTCATCACTCTGGGTATCCGCGTCTTCTTGTCTTCATCCAGAGGAGACGCCGTAGCGTCGTCACTCTGGACGAAGCAGCTCGACAGTCACGTTCACTCCCGAGCTCGTAGTGGGAATCTTGATAAAAGCTTGAAACTTCTTGATAAAAGCTTGAAAAGATCTTGCTCAAATTATCCAATAAATTCACCATACTGTCATTTGCGAACATTTTCTGATTAATTTAACGTGATATTAAACACAAAATAACCACTGTAGACATTAAAATAAACACTATCAAATAATTTTGTAACTGTCGTTTCCCGCCTTTTTAAGAGAACCTACATGCGTGTTATATTATTCTTATTACTCAGGCCTATCTCAAAAACCAATGGGCGGTTTTGGAGCCTTTTGAAAATTCACGGCCAGAAACCAAATATGGTTATTTAGGTACATATTGGCAAAGTAAATAAAACATATTATTGCAGCTCATCTGTAACCTCAGTCCGGGCCGAGATATTCAATAGGTATATTCATATCAAAATGTAGGGTATTATAATTACGAGAGCTTGTTTTAAAAAAATCTGATTTTTATTGGCGTATTTTAATTTCCCTGCCAAAATTCATCCAAAATCAATAAAAATACAAATATGGAGTCACTGTGCCGTGCTCTTCACTCCGCCGCTGCGGGACATCTTCTGTCTCGCGCTCGAGTTTGACAGCTCGCCGCCCCTTAACTTTTTACTTCCGTTAAACTCAAATATCTCGGCCCCGGTGAAGGGTAGAAACGTCGAATCAACATTGTTACGTTCATTATGAGGTCGTCTAATAGAAAATTTTGTTCCTGGATTTTTACAATTACAAAATTCGTTACAATTACATAGGTAGTAGGTAACTTGTACTCTAAACTGTACACTAGTAAAATATTTTTTTTTTCAATCGATAAATTAATTCTTGAGAAAATATCAACCTTATTGAGGCCCTTTACTTTTCGCTGTATTCGAATGTACATAATTTAAAAAAAAAAACATCTTTTAACCACGTTTAAAATGGACGGTAAATCTGAAAGGTATCAGTCCCTACCGAAGATTTATAAATATAACCAAATAAACTATTTACACCAGTGAATAGTTCACCTATTCCCAAAGAAATCCGGCCACTAACGAGCTAACTGGTAACTCGATAAACTCCGTGAGAGCCTCTCTAGAGAAAAGTGGGGATCACAAGGAAAATAATTAGTTTCAGTGGCTATAGTGGATTTTGGGAAGCAATAATGAAATAGAGAAAAAAGTTTCGATTTGAACGAAATTCGAACCCGGAACCACGCTAGTATAAGGCTGACTGTACGCGGATTTTAATATCCTAATGGAATAGGAATATCTCAATAGCAATCGTCTTAATATCTCTTTATTACAAGTAAATATTACTGTGTATATACTCTTATTTATTTATTTATTTATTTTATTATAGACTCGACAGTTCATCATTTGCCAATGTCATATTACAGAAAATTCAATAAGTATATAATAGTCTTCTATCTTCCTCCAGAGGAGTCGCAGTAGCGTCTTCACCCTGGGTAGCCGCGTCTTCATGTCTTCATCCAGAGGAGACGCCGTAGCGTCATCACTCTGGACGAAGCAGCTCGACAGTCGCGTTCACTCCCGAGCTTGTAGCGGGAACTCTTGATAAAAGGTTCAAACTTCAGATCCTGCTCATATTATCCAATAAATTTTCGGCGCAGGGGCATTTCTGTTCTTTCTAAAAGAAAGCGTGTTTCTAACAACTTTCCGCGTCCCTCTACCGCGCAGGAGACTGATTTAGACGGTCATACTATAGTACTATTTATTTATGTTCCTCTTTTAATAACAATAACAAAAGCCTTTAATACGCGATACATATTATCAAAAGCCTTCGTGTATTCCAGAAACGTGACTCGAATTTAGCTCGATATATCTGAACACCGGATCCCTAAAAAGGTACAACAAATGTAACTCCGAAACTGTGGCACACATAATCACAGGCCCCTGTCTCCCTGTAACAAATTGCACACAAGTATTTCTTTGACAGAGGAGGTCGGGGCTAAACGGCTCCCGTATCTCATGCTCAGCCGTGTGAGATGTAATCTCTTTGTTGATGTTGATTACCTGATCTGCAGTTCGTCTGTTTGTAATTTGGGAATACAGAATGACGGGGCTTTTTGAAAATGGCGGAAAACGACGGTTGCGAAATTATTTGATAAAGTCAAAGTCAAATTTCTTTATTGCAAGTAAGCACGTTGAGTACATTTTTGCACGTCAATATATTTTTGGAAGTTACATTTACACCACTTTGCAAGGAAAATGTGCCAACGCCGAGGAGAAAAAGTGGCAAAAACTCTCAGCAACACATCTTTTAAAACAATGATAATACAATGATTACTTAATAACTATACAGTACGTAACTATTACTATTGTTAGTAAGTTTACCGGAACCGGCGACACACACCATGCATGTTCATCGTTTAAATAGTCATCTATCCTGTAATACACCTTCTTAACAAGTGTTCTTTTAATGAATTTTTTAAATTTCCTCTCTGTCAACGTCGTGACACTTTCTGGCAACTTGTTATAAAAGCGAATACAGTGCCCCATGAAGGATGTACTAACCTTACGTAGTCTGAACCCGGGAAATGCAAGTTTATCTCTATTTCTTCTATTATAACTGTGTGTCACTGATTTTTGGAAATAGAGATACATTTTTGCGCGGGTACATGATATTTTCATAAATGAATTGGCTAGTTACCGTCAGTATATTAATATTTTTAAACAATTCCCTCAGAGATTCTCTACAACGCAGATTGTATATAAATCGTATTGCCCGTTTTTGTAGTATAAAAATGGTCTCGATGTCGGCTGCCCGTCCCCACAGAATGATACCTTACGACATGATGCTATGGAAGTAACTGAAATAAACCAACCTTGCGGTAGCCACATCTGTCAGTTGTCTAATTTTTTTGACTGCATAGGCGGCTGAACTAAGTCTATCGGCTAATGACGATATATGTGGGCCCCATTGTAACTTTGAGTCTACAGTAACCCCAAGGAAGACCGTGCTTTTAACAAAATCTAATTTATCATTATCCAGGACCACATTATTTTCTACTTGCCGCACATTCGGTAGGGAAAATTTTAAATTTTTTCAATTCCCTCAGAGATTCTCTACAACGATAATTTTCAGTGTAATGTCTACAGTGGTTATTTTGTGTTTAATATCACGTTACTAATGTGATACACATGTTAATGATATGTATAAATTAAATGCCGAATATTCCAGAAAAATATAAATGTTCGTCAAACTGACGACGAAAACTTCGGAATTGGGGCGCTGAAACTCCCAAACTTGGCGTTTGCCATTTTTATACACGAAACTTGTCGGAGCTGAAACAATGGCCATTGAAAACTTGTTCCCAAAGCAACTTCCAGAAGCAATTAAAAATTAATTATAACAAGGAACATGCAATAAGCAAAAATTACCGCTTAGACTCATATTGGATCCTGTACACGAGTGTTTGCAAAGTTTGGATTGGAGACAATTTTGTCATTAAACTATATGTTATTTTCGACTCAAAATATTATTTGAAGCATTATCTATCCATTGATTCGTCTCTGTCTCTCTTTCTCGTCACGTTACTGATTTATTTTCCATTGTCTTATAACTGTAAAATAGAAATTAAAAAAAAGTCACAGTCAAATAACTTGTTTCCGTGAATGCTTATGCATATAATGGCATGGTAAAGGATCCTACATGCCGCTATAGTATGACCGTCTAAATCAGTCTTCGCCTGCGGGGTACAGGGATGCGGGGGTATGACGACAACGGGGACCGAGAGAGGTGCGGGGGCGGGCGCGCGAACAGAAATGTATTGTAACAGAAATGCGCCTGCCGCCCGCACCTCTCTCGGTCCCCGTTGTCGTCATATCCCCGCATTCCTGTACCGCGCAGGCGAAGACTGATTTAGACGGTCATACTATAGTTACGTATATGGCATGCAAAATATATATGTTACGTGTATTTCATTTAGTTTACAGGAGTAGAGCCTCCACGGTGCTGATTAAAAAGATAATAGTTTTGAAAAGTTTGAGATTCAATTGCCAATCTCAGAGTGTAAAAATGAGTTGTCCGAAAATGTTTGTGTGAAATATCTTTGAAAATAATTATTGATTTTAAAAAACAGTGAACACGTTTTAATTTTAGTTCTTTTAGGTTTTTACGGCTAAAAGTTTAATGTGTAAAGAAGGTAGGTATATCACTTTTTAAACTTTCACGGTTTGTATACATATTAATTAGATAAACCGTGTTAAACATTTATTATTGATGTCTCGATATTTCGACAGCATTGCAGCCATCATGGTCACGAGTAGTAGTAGGTAGGTATATCAAAAATTTCGTGGCACATCCTTACCGCCTATTATAAATAAAATAATCCAAGCTATAAAAAATTCTACACAATAAAAAAGCTGCTACCTTCTCCTACCTCTAACTTCTACTTTATTTATATTTTATTCGAAGTGTAGCTTGTGTCAAAAATAAATGAATGAATGACCATTTATTTGACACAACACAGCACACATACATATTGTACTTAAAACTTATAAAATAATGAAAATATATACTACTATAAATAAAAATCATTCATTAAAATTCAACAATAATTAATATATTTTATTCAGATAACAATAATAAAAATTCTAAGTAACTATTATAATATTAACCTAAAAAATAATAATTAGATCTAGATTCGATATCCAATAACGTTACCCAGTCCCATGGTCATAGGCTAACCGTTACAGTTACAAAGACTGTTGTATTTCCCCGTAATTTCGCAAGTCACGGGAAATTGATGGGGTTTCTCACTTCGCGAGAGTTACCATGTTATTTTCGTTTAAAATTAAGTTTGTTGTGACATTCGAAAGTTACTGTATTTTTTGGAAAATACGATTCTTGGTATATTTGATTCGGACCGATCGGCTGTACGATTAGTCGCATGAATGCTTTAATCGATAAGACCGCTAATTGTGATACAATTTATTTTTATTTGATATCACGGTGTTGTTACCAGCCCAAGGGTCACTGCGACCTCAAAGGTCTATTGTGGCCGCGCACCGAGTTCTTATATCTTGCTCCCAAGGCCAACGTCCTTCAGGAATCGTATGATGCACTTGGGTGAGAGAGTTTTAATATCCTGCTGTGAATGAGTGCTCCACACTCACAGAGGATATCCATGGGGGTTTCCTCGGCTTCGCAGCAGAATCTACAGTGTCTATTGTGATACTAACTGTATTAGCATATTTATTTTGTATAAATCTTTTTTTTTGCAATAAATAATATTTATCTTATCATAATATTTCTCCCTTTGCTTTGCTCGTAGGCCAGTTGCGAGTACACGTTTAAAACGATCGTATAAGTTAAGCAACGTTGGGCGAGGTCAGTACCTGGATGAGTGACTAGTGATACTTTCATCTGAGCCCTTCGTGCCTCGGGGCGCACGTTAAGCAGTTGGTCCCGGGTGCTGTCGCTCGGCAGCAGTCGTTAGGCCACGTCAGAGGCTTACAGGCGGCATGAATAACTCTGACAAATAGGTTTGGTCACTAAACTACACGAAAAAAAGCCTATTTATTTTGTGTGATTCTTTTTTTGCGATAAAGAATATTAATCTTATCATAATATTTCTCCCTTAGGCCATAACGGTAAAGAAAGTCAACGCCAATTGTTCTTCAGGTCGGTCATCATTGACGCTAATACGTACGTACGGTACGATGCTCCTCTATAACCAATTTGGAGCGAAGGTGTGGGCTGAAAACCAGCGCTGACGCACTCTGTGTCAGCATCAGCTGAAGCCTAAGCCTTTTGCCTAAGTTATATGTTTGTTAATTGTCATTGTAATTTATTAAGACTGTTTTCATTTCTTATATGTATATACTTAATAGGCAATAAATGTTATTCTATTCTATTCTAATTCGTTCATACTTTCGAGCCTCTGTATGATAGGAACTCAGGTCCTCTTCATACACAATTCATACAAGGTTAGACTAGTTCCGGCTATTGTCTAGTGGCTCAGACCCAGACGCATGCACGTTAGGAATTCTATTACGGGGCATTGTTTGGCCCGCCGTGAAATGGGTCCGTCTATTTAGAAACATACGGGCACATAGTTTGAGCAAAAACGCTTCAATTGCGGCGAACTTTTACCTGTAACTTACACACACTTCACTTGACTAATCGCTATTGGTTGTTTGTCGTATTTGTCAAATACTTGGCGTACATACAAATAAGACGAATATTTTGTCAAGAATATCAACCACACATGGCATGACAAATACACAAATACGAATAGCCAAGTGAAGTACTTTACTTTTAGCAGTTCCGTAATGGAAATTCCAGTATCTAGGTCACATAATGAGGAATAAAAAGTACAACTGACTCTTCAGGGAAAGATCCAGGGCAGAAGAAGGCCAGGTAGAAGGAGAATATCATGGCTCAGGAACTTAAGCCAATGGTACGGCAAGAGTATCAGGTCTCTATTCCGTGCGGCGTTGTCGAGAGTGCAGATTGACATAATGATCGGCAACCTTCATGAGAAGATGGCATAAGAAGAAACAGTTCCGTTGTAAAGACGTATCTAACCACAACATACGATACGTCATAAGCTAATATAAATCAGTTTCTTTAGGCGATAAGGAAGCAACAGAAGAAACGTCATACTACAAACATCAATACATAGATACATACACGGGCGTACCCAGGTAGGGGCAGGGGAGGGCAGCCCCAGGTAGGGGCAGGGGAGGGCAGCCCCCCCCCCCCCCCCCCCCTGGATAATGTTGACGTCCCTACTAAGTATCTTATCTAGTACTTTTATCGATAAAAAAACGATTTTTTTGCCATTTGTTTGCAATACAATATTTTTACAACTAAAAATTACGCGGCGCGTTCGTTCTTTCTATAAGCACCTAGCTTATAAAATATCTTATTTTCCCCCCCCCCCCATAACCTGGGCCTACTTTTCCTAACCCTAATTTTCCTAAACGCAAAGTTCCCGGTAGAAAATTGCTACCGTATATTTTCAGACTTATTGCGCTGCACTGCACTCGACACTTTCTTTGGATAACAGACAGACAGACAGTTTTGTATGTATATAAAGCGCCTGTTTCGATTCATGCGTCTGTCACATACAAGCAAGTTCTTGTACTACCAGGTTAATATAAACTGGTTTTAAAAGAGCTTTCCCCTCGGGGCTCTGTAATACCTTATGCCGAGAAGGGGTGGGTGTTTTAAGCTAATTATGTTGCCTGAATATGACATTAGACTGAGTGTACTCATGTGTTATACTCGGAATACGGAAAGTCTTTCCCACACAGGCGCGTTCTGCACGCGGCTTGCGGCCTGGTAGCCAGTTGAAAAACATGCCCCGCCCCATTTTCTCCCGTCTTTTTCACCTTTGTTTTATTTCACCTAGACCTCAGATCGCTACCTACTGGACGTTAACGACGGGAGAAAAGGGGCCGGGGCATGCGTTTCAACTGGCCGCCAGGCCACAAGCCGCGTGCAGATCGCGTCTGTATATGTCAGGCTTTAATATGACGTTGAAATTAAGGGCCTTCCATGAGCCAACTAGCGCCGCCAATCGTGAAAATAATATCTTCCAATTTAATAAATTTTATTAAAAAAGTTATTTACAAAATGTTTATTAGGATGAATACTATTTTTCAATATACAATACATGGCATAATTGCGACAAGCTAAGTTGTAGTTCGCAAATGTGTCAAAAACGGCCGTTTTTCGCAATTATGCGAACTACAACTTACCGAAATTGAATCACGTTATAAATTAGCATTTAAGAAATAGTTTATCGTAATAAACATTTTGTAATAGCTTTTTTAATAAAATTGATTATATTGGAAGATATTATTTTTTTAAGATTGGCGGCGCTAGTTGGCTTCATGGAAGGCCCTTAATAAATCACTCTCAGCTCAAAAGTCAATCTTGAGAATGACCTCCAGATGGCGTTCCTATTAATAAATGTAACTTAGGTGCGCGTTTAGGAATCGGGTATCAAAACTCAGTTCTCAAGAGAACTGTCAAACTCACACTTGACATCACGTGATACGACCGCAAGATTGGTTTATTAATAAAACGGATATAATTCACTTATATTGTTAAAGTCGGCAATTAGACCGACAGTTTCGACTTTAACAATATAAGTGAGTGATATCCGTTTATATATAATAATGTGTAGTAATGGCTCACTATAGTTTTAATACTAGTGTAACGTTTTGATTTAGTTACAAGTTCATCATCATCATCATCAGTCTATTTATATCGCCCCACTGCTCGGGCACAGACCTTCCCTTACATCGAGGGAGCTCGGGCCATAATCCACCACGCGGGCCCAGTGCGGGTTGGCGGATTTCACATGCCTTAGATTTTTTTTTTCATTCATTTCATTTTCATTTCATTTATTCATAAACAATTTAACATTGTATTCGAATGACTTACATAATATATTAATAATAATAATAATTTAAATTAACCATCGATTACTACACAAATTCAATTAAAAAGAAAAAAGAAACATTTATATAAATAATAATAATTTAGTCAACATTGCTTACGATAATTTAGTCAATTCAATCTACAAAAGTCTCAAAAGTCGTCAATGGAGTAGCAGCACTTTTCCAACAAAAAATCTCTCAATTTTGTCTTAAATATGTTTAAGCTGTGTATGGATTTTAAATCCTTAGGCAATCTATTAAACAAAGTGACTGCCTGATTCCTAGGGCAATGTTGGACAACACGCAATGTTGGCTGGATCACGTGCTGCAGGTCCATCCTCCTGGTAGCCTCCCGGAGCCGCATCTCCTCCTCTGATTCAAAGATATGGCGGTTTTTAATCAGATCAGTTAGGAGAACTAAAATGTAGAGGCTGGGTACCGTGAGTATGCCTAGCTGCCTAAAGTGGCTCCGACAAGATTCCCATGGGGGTATGCGTGCTATTGTGCGTATTGACCTTTTTTGAATTATGAACGCTTTTCTAATATTATATTCATAACTATTACCCCAAAACTTTATACTATAGCGCAGCTTATACTCTACCAGGGCGTAATATACAATCTTTAACTGGTCTCTGCGTAACTCGTCTCTCAGACTTCGCAGAGCATAGCATGCTGAGCTTACAGAAGCTTCAATAGAGTTCAACTCAGATTTCCAGTTCAGGTATGAATCTATGTAAATTCCTAGAAATTTTACTTCCTCAACCTGTTCGATTAGTGTACCGTTCAGCCTAATGTCTATGCTGTCTTTATTTCTCGCTGTAGTCTTAAAAAGCATGACACATGTTTTGTTTATGTTGAGTTGCAGGTTGTTGGCCGCAAACCAATTGCAAAAAGATGACAAGGCTGTATTAACTTTTATGTTTAGGTCTTCAATGGTATTGCTTGACAGAACAGCATTTGTGTCGTCTGCAAAAATTACTAAGTGTATGTCAGGTACAAGGTTGCTCATATAATTAATCAAATCATTGAGAAATATTATGAAAAATATGGGACCCAGTATCGAACCTTGGGGTACGCCTCTAGTGACCCTTTTCATACGGGATCTTTGCACCGTCTGTAACCTGTCGTTTGTATTGTCTTCAACTTCCACAAATTGCTTCCTATTGTTTAGGTAAGATTTATAAATATTTAATGTCTGCCCTCTGACGCCGTAATATTCTAGTTTGTCTAGTAATATCCTGTGATCTACTGTATCAAATGCAGAACTTAAATCAAGGAAAACACCAGCAACCTTTTCCTTGTCATTAACCTTCCTAACCACATCGTCAATCAATGTGTCAATGGCATCTGAAGTCCCTACACCTCTTTGGTAACCAAACTGTCTACTATTAAGCAACTGTTTAACATTCATGTGAGCCATAAGGCGTGTTTTCATAAGTTTTTCCAAGATTTTTGACAAAATTGGTAATAACGCAATTGGTCGATAATTATTTGGATCTGTTCTTGTTTTCTTCTTATAGACTGGAATGATCTTGGCTATTTTCAGTTGTTCAGGAAATACGCCCTCTTCAACACACATATTATAGAGATGTGTCAGCGGTTCCGCCAGTATACTGATATTATCCTTGATTACAGTTATGGGAATTTCGTCATATCCACTAGACTTCTTTATTTCCATATTTTCTACGACATGCAGGTTTCATCACGATGTTTTCCTTCATGGTTTTTGAGAGCACTCGGTAAATGTACGTAAGTTTTTCCGTCGAAAACCCGAGGATAACTCATTGGTACATGGCTGCCCTAGCTGGGAATCGAACCTGAGACCTCCATATTGCAAGTCCATTGACCCAACCGCTGAGCCACCGAGCTCTCTAGTTACAAGTTAACAATCTTTAATAACTAATAGGATATCATCCGGTTCTGAGTACATGTTGCCCTATATTTAGATAGCAGACAACCTGACTTGAGGAAAGCAGAAGCCAAATAAATAATTCCGTATTGTACATTTACTGATTGCTCCGCTGTGAAGGAAAAAGCCTAAGGCAACCGATACACAAGCTGAACTAATAAGGTCATGTCTAGTCTGTTGAAAATGGCAGGAAACGACGGTTTCGAAATTATTTAATAAATTTCCTTTTAATGTCTACAGTTAAATTACAGTATATATTTATTTTGATAGTCATATAAAACAGAAAAAAACAAATATAAGTACATAATAATTATCTACCTAATTCGCGCGGCAGGGTGCCCAGCGCACTGGCCGCATTGCCCCGCTGTATAGCGAGGCTCAGGCGCTGGGCAAAATACTCACCGGCTCTAAGGTCCCCCGAGGCGAGGACCAGTCGAATAGATACCTCCCGAACCATTCTCTTAGTATCGGACGACCACGGACCCATCGTCTCTACGGCCAAAGCAACAAACTCATAGTTGGCAGTAATATATGCATATTTTCTATGCTTATGAGTATGATGCCTACAGTGGTTATTTTGTGTTCTATATCTCGTTAAATTAATCAGAAAATGTTCGCGAATGACAGTATGGTAAATTTGTTGGATAATTGAGCAAGATCTGGGGTTTCAAGCTTTTATCAAGAGTTCCCGCTACAAGCTCGGGAGTGAACGTGACTGTCGAGCTGCTTCGTCCAGAGTGATGACGCTACGGCGGCGTCTCCTCTGGATGAATACATGAAGACGCAGCTACCCAGGGTGAAGACGCTACTGCGACTCCCCTGGAGGAAGATAGAAGACTATTGAATATGTTGAATTTTCTGTAACATGACAATGGCAAATGACGAACTGTCGAGTCCATTAATAAAATAAATAAATAAAGGTTGTCTAGTCTGTTGAAAATGGCGAGAAACGACGGTTTCGAAATTATTTGATAATTTGTTAAATTACAGTATATATTTATTTTGATAGTCATATAAAACAGAAAAAGCAAATATAAGTACATAATAATTATCTACCTAATTCTAGGCACGTCGTCGTCAAGGCCCGTCCCGCGCGGTAGGATGCCCAGCGCACTGGCCGCATTGCCCCGCTGTATAGCGAGGCTCAGGCGCTGGGCATATTATATTATATATTTGTATTTTATATCTCTTTTTAATAAAATTGTACTATTTACAATATATTTTTGTTAAATCAAGAAATGGCAATGACAATTGACAAGGTCTAAAATACCATTTCAAGATTTTGTCTCTCTGAATACGTAGAATTTTTTCGTAGATAAATACGGAGAAAAAAAAAACTTGTCTGTATAATTAAGCATTCCGGAAGTACTGTGGCTCTGACGTAGTAGGCAAATGGAATCTAACCCATACAGCCAAGTAATACATTCTATTTTTGTTTGTTTTCTATGCTTTCTAGGTAGTCAGAATCATTATTTGGCGAGTCCACAAGAAAAATGGCAATGAACACACTCTTACAAATACCGAAAACGTTCGAAACATGGGCATTCACCGATTTTGGAACAACACTATTTCAGTCATGTGACGTCATAGACACATACGCCCTTTTTAATTTTCACGATCCTAACCTAATTTTTAAATAATGAAAACGACGTTATTTTAATAAAACAAAAAATACGGGTCCCTTAATTTTACCTAAATTTTCATAAAAAAATATAATAAAAGAGAGTAAAAAAATAAGACCTTGTCAATTGTGAATAATCCAACCCGAAAGTGATCGCGAACCAATAGTAACACCTCGATATCGCAGCGTAGCTCTATACCTACCGGTACCTATCCTACGTCTAGTGAGTTACCATTGCTTCTCTTGCTTTCGAGTTGAGAATGTAATTAAAATCTAAACTTTTTTTAGTTTAACTCCATGATTGAATAGTACGCTGGAACACAGAGAAAGGTGTACAGGAGAGTTTTTAAGGTTGAGATTTTCTCAAAAACTACTTGACCTATTGCAAAAATTATTTCACTGTTTGATAGATAAAAGTTAAAACTATGTAACTGTAGAAAAATTATCCAATTCGGTCTAGTAGCTTTTGAGAAAATGTCAACCTTATTATGGCCCCCTGTATACTTATCTCTGTCTTCGACTGTACTACTGAGGGAAAACCATCCTACCGAGGAAAAACAACCTTTAACGTGCATTATACTTAATTTACTATCAAACTTACCAGAAATCTGACAACGAGCTCGATGGTGAACCATATATTGCAGACCAGCTCTATATAGAAGAAGGCACCGTGAGGCTGGCCATTGTCCTGCCAAGTGTGTGTCGACTCCACCACCGCCGTGGCACTTTCTGGAGCTGTGTTGTTGTCTGGTGGAAGCGGTGGTGGAGTCAAAACTCGAAGGTCTGGGTGCGTCTTCAGACAGAAGGATAGGACTGACACGCAGATGAAGAAGACGGATAGAGCTGATATCACCTGGGGAAGAAAGAGAGAAGAAATCAATATCAAATCTCTTTATTGGAAGTAAGCACGTTGTGTCCAATTGTGCCCGTCAACATTTTTTGAATTTATATTTACACAACTTTGCAAGAAAAAGGCGCCATCGCTCAGGAGAAAAAGTGATAAAAAAATTGTAAGTAGAGATTTTGAACAAAAGATCTTAATATTGGAAACGATTTTTTGTATCCCCTCTTCAGTCTATTTCTTACATTTCAGTTAAATTGTTCACATATTCTTCGTCTAAGTAAGAGAATAGAATAGCAGAACGAAAAAAGACATTGCCACATTTCAATAGAGCTTTGCCCCACCTACAAAACTACGTGACCATTTAAGCTGTACCTATCATTTTGTTGGGGACTTATTACAAATTTCATATTGCATAATCATAATTAGTATCATTTTCTACTACTCTCGCAACTTCTATAGAAGAATAACAAAAATAATGAATAACTCGCTTGGATTTCTTACTATTTTCTGAATTCTTAATTAGGCTGTTTTTTTCGAATCGGAACTTGTACAAAACTTTATTTTAAACCAATAATTTTAATAAAAAAGGGAGATATTTTTACATTTATTCGTTATCTTGTACAACTTGCGGTTGATGGTGGAGCAGGATCTGGCATAGTCATTTAAGGGATTGACATTTTGTAACGAAAAAGCAAATGACAATCCCATACATTTTTCTGTATATTCTACTGGCGTTAAAGAAACTAAAAGCTAATTGGCTAAGGCTGTTTTTCAAATAATCTCAAAGTAATTTCTAGGGCAACTCGGACTACGTACATTAATATAATACGGGAGAAACACAGGAAAGACGAAATGTTGACAGATATAATTGAGGGAAGGAAATTTCCAATTCTTGGAAAATGTCAATGCCAGATTCTGCCCCACCATCAACCGCATGATGAACAAGATAACAAATAAATGTAAAAATATCTCCGTTTTGTATTAAAATTATTGGTTTAAAATAAATTTTGTACAAGTTGCGAGTCGAAACAGCTTAATTAAGAATTTAGAAAATAGTATGAAATCGAAGCGAATTATTTATTATTTTTGTTACCATTTTCTACTACTCTCGCAACTCCTACTGATTGTGATTATGCCATATAAGTCCCCAACAAAATGATAGGTACAGCTTCAATGGTCTCGTAGTTTTGTAGGTGGGACAAAGCTCCATTGAAATGTGGCAATGCCATGGACATAACCGTTTTCCCTTTCCCCTTTTCCCTCGGGAACTAGAAGATGGCGAATGTTTTCGTTAGGACGTTCGAAAACAAACATAAACAACTGTTTGTTGTTCAATAAAAGGCTGTATGTATTAGCGTGAAAGCCTCTATTTGTTTGAATGGAGTTTACTTAGTAAGGAAAATGAGATGGACGCAAATATTGGTATATGTGTCTTGGAAAGACAATGTTAATTTTGTGTATATTCAATTTCGTTGAATTAAAAAGTTTTTGCTATTGAAATAAGGCTTATCATTTTGGTTCCTGAAGTGAAAATATATGAATATTTATATTAAAATGGTTTATAATCATAAATATACCTTGAACAGTCGAAGACAGATATAAGTATACAGGCCTCAATAAGGTCGAGATTTTCTCAAAAACTACTGGACTGAATTTAATAATTCTTTTACAATTAAGTACACAGTTTTAACTTTTATCCATCAAACAGTGAATTTTTTTTTTGCAATAGGTCAAGTAGATTTTGAGAAAATCTCAACCTTAAAAACTCTTTTGTACATCTTTCTCTGTGTTCCACCGTACCTATTTCTTAGACATTGCTGGTATATTTCCAGTCTTTCTTCAACTAATAATTTTTGAAATATGATTATACGTTAAATCTTACTATCAGTGGGATTATTTTCAGTATTAGAACCAAGTAATTATTTAGTTAAAATACGGAGGAAATACTATATCTAATAGAAAATTAATACCATTAATCTGCAGCATAGAAACCATACATATTTTATAATACCCATGAGATTACAAAGCTTCGTTGCTCAATTTACGTTATTACATTTTTCTCATTATAAAATTGGAAAAATACATTTACTTGATTGCAAAAATGTTAACATTAAATGTATTTCATATACGCTCTTTGGTAGTGAATAAATGCTCTACATCACAAATTACTCCACATAAGGCCGTTGTCTCACCACCGGTGAGTAAGCGAGCAACTATGGGCTATTTTATCGCGCAAGAAACGGACAATAAATAGTAAATTCCGTGTAAACAAAAGAGACGCAGCGATTTTCGCTCTGCGACATAATATTTATAGTTCATCGCTGAGCGAGTATCGCTGCAACTCTTTTGTTTACACGGAATTTACTGTCTATTGTACGTTGCTTGCGCGACAAATAGCCGATAATTACTCGCTTTACTCGCCGGCGGCGGTGGGACTGCCTTAGCTCTTATTCTTGTTATTTTGACCCAATTAAACGAAAGAATTTGTTTTATCTATCGACGCCATTGATCTCCTATAAATAACTAGATACACAGTCTGTCTTCTAAAAATGTCCGAGCGCAAAGAAGGTCCAAACGGATGAAGGGACTCTCATTTGCTTTATTGGACATTATTTGGACGTTAACAATGAACCCTTAAATGGACGTTTTTTAAATTGTTTTAGTAAGACCTTTGTGTATCTAGTTGTTTATAGGAGATTAATTATCGACGCATAGTATCTTGGATTAGGGGGAGTCATTACTCAACATTTAGTATTTATTTTCCTTTTATAAAACATAAGCTTTTTAAGAAGCCTTTCTCTAATTTTTCTATTCACCAACTTCAAAATATGAGTATATGACCACTTGCAGAAGCTAATGCAATATCTCATGAATGAAGGATTTTCTAAATTCGAGGCCGAAAGAAGGAATAATCCAACCGATAACGATAAATGATGATTACCATGATAAGAAGGCGTATTACAGAATAGATGACTATTTAAACGATGAACATGCATGGTGTATGTCGCCGGTTCCGCATAAGGGATAAAGTTACTAATAATAGTAATAGTTATGTACCTATATAGTTATTAAGTAATTGTATTATCATTATTTTAAAATTCAAATTCAAATTCAAATTCATTTATTTACACTAAACTGATACATAGATACTACACTTAGGTTATGTACACAAAGTCTATATAAAACAATACTACTTTTAAATATACTTAGATAAATAACTTAGATACTATAATAAAAAATATCTGCTGCTGAGAGTTTTTTGCCACTTTTTCTCCTCAGCGCTGGCACCTTTTCCTTGCAAAG
Source organism: Tachystola acroxantha (assembly GCA_963506565.1). Classification (NCBI taxonomy): domain Eukaryota; kingdom Metazoa; phylum Arthropoda; class Insecta; order Lepidoptera; family Oecophoridae; genus Tachystola; species Tachystola acroxantha. The sequence continues at coordinate 11,518,592 of OY735884.1, read as the reverse complement.
TGGTGTAAATGTAAATTCAAAAATATATTGACGTGCAAAAATGTACTCAGCGTGCTTATTTGCAATAAAGAAATTTGACTTTGACTTTTTGCCAACTTCAAGATACGTATGACAACTTGTAGAAGCTAATGCAATATCTCATGAATGAAGGATTTTCTGTATTCAAGACTGAAGGAATAACACAACCGATAACGATAAATGATGATTACCTTCCTCAATATCCGATAGATACGACATAGATAGAAATCTATAAGAAAAAAAAAAAAACCGTCTTCAGTCTTAGACAAATTAGATTTCCGTTAGGCCGGGCAATTTATTTTCTATAAAATTAGAGCCGTAGGTTTCGCTTTTACGTGCGTCAAGGAAATTGAATTGTTGCGGACCGGTTCGCCCACGCCAATGCTTTCGATAATGTAGTTCAGGTCAAGAACCTATGCTATAGTTTTATTTCCAGTTATTTTAGAGCTTTAATATATTAATTTTAACATACCGTCTCCCTTACAGTCTATTTACCTATAATATAATATAAAATCCATATTTATTTGACATGTTATGGCTAGATATGATTCATTTTTAATGAAGGGTACCTCAAGGTTCGTATTTTGAAGCATTTTTCATCCAACTATGGTCAAACATTTTCTCCTGTTTTTACAGTCTACATTTTTAGCTTTAAACATTTAGTCTGAAATCCAATCACTCTGGTATCTGAGGAATCTGTGAAGTGGTCATCATTTTGTCGTCGTTATTATATTAACATTGGAACATTTATTAATTGGACAATATGAAACACTTGATATAGATATAAATTATTATATCAGCCGTCTTCCGATCTAATAATGATAATAATTTCAAATTACCGGGTTTTCTTAGACCCGTGAAACCTAGAGAGATACATAATAATAATAATTTTTATTAATAATGTACAAGAAATAGAATTACATATATGGATTGGTATAAGAAACACTTAGTATTAATACATTAAGAGTATTTGCAGATAATTCTACTTGTAAGAACGATCAACTAAGTGTTGTGAGCGTTCTTTATGTGATGGCAATACTGTCTAGATTGCAATGGTTTTGTATACAGTGATGTAACGTCGAGTGTACACACGAAGACAGAGATAAGTATACAGGGTGCCTCAATAAGGTTGAGATTTTCTCAAACACTACTGGACCGAATTAATAATTCTTTTACAGTTACATAGTTTTAACTTTTATCTATGTAACAGTGAAATAATTCTTGCAATAGGTCAAGTAGTTTTGGAGATAATCTCAACCTTAAAAACTTTCCTGTACACCTTTCTCTGTGTTCCACTGTACAGAGAATTCTATATTTATCTTTAGTGTAGGTATTGTTCATTTATTCATTACTATTATTTATCGTATCTGACCGTGCCTTTATGGTACGGTAATTGCAATAAATATTAATATAACTGCTACATACTCGTAAGGGAAAAGACACATATGTTGCCCGCATACGCCATTTACAGAAAAAAAAGATTACTTTTGCTTTTATTCTATTTTTATCCTGCTATTCAAGGTAAGCTACACGCATAAATTGTCTCACTACAAACTCTAGTAGCAGATTAGAAAAGACATTGCCACATTTCAATGGAGCTTTGCCCCACCTACAAAACTACGTGACCATTTAAGCTGTACCTATCATTTTGTTGGGGACTTATTACAGGTTTCATATTGCATAATCATAATCAGTATCATTTGCTACTACTCTCGCAACTCCTATAGAAGAATAACAAAAACAATGAATAAATCGCTTCAGTTTCTTACTATTTTCTGAATTCTTAATTAGCTGTTTCGAATCGCAACTTGTACAAAACTTTATTTTAAACCAATAATTTTAATAAAAAACGGAGATATTTGTACATTTATTCGTTATCTTGTACAACTTGCGGTTGATGGTGGGGCAGAATCTGGTATTGTCGTTTACTTGAAAATTACAGTAATTCAATCGACAGTATAAAGCCATTACAATCTAGGTCCTATTACCAAATCTCATTATTGCAAGTAAGCACGTTGTACATTTTTACACGTCAACATTTTTTTTTAATTTACATTTCCCCTTTGCAAGAAAAAGGTGCCAACGCTGAGGAGAAAAAGTGGCATAAAACTTTCAGCAGCACATCTTTTAATATAATAACAAATTACTTAGTAACTTGGTAATTACACAATTATTCTTATTAATAACCGTCTCACAGAGGTTCCCTTGTGTTACACTTGTTGTCCCGATTATACTATAGCTATTTCTATGTCACGTATAATTAAATATTTAATAAACAGTGTATTGATAATAGCCGGTTACGAAAAAGATCCAAAACAGTGAAAAATAATATTTATAAATGCTGTCAAACTTTTCTGGACATCGATGTAAGATTTAGACAGATCAGAAGAAGCGTAGGAATAATATTTTTTTAGAATTTTTGGATATAGGTAGTTTTTTACCTGTCAATGGGCAATGACGCCGCCAGTTACCCTACTATCCAATTAGGTTACCTTTTCTGACTCTATTTTCTCAGTAATTCTTATACGACGCTACTTGCTATTCTTTCCGTTGCTTAGCAAATAAAGAGAATGTTTGAAGCTGAGAGAAAAAACCTCGGCTCGAATAACGGGACTAGAATTTAGTATTGGAAGATGTTAAGATAAAAGAGATGTTTTTCTTACAAATAAAATAAATACCTATACAGGTGACAGTTTGACACTGCTGACCTTGAAAGGCGCTATATGGTTGTCAAAAGCAAGAGTGAAACAGAACGGGAGCGAAGAGCACGGCGCAGTACCTCAACTTTCGTATTTTTATTAATTTTGGATGAATTTTGGCAGGGAAATAAAAATACGCCAACAAAAATCAGATTTTTTTTAATAAGCTCTCGTATTTATAATACCCTACATTTTGATATACTATTTTGTAGGAATAACTATTTCGGTTTAGATAATAATTTTCATTTTAAAAGACATGGAATGTTTGCGATTTTTTTTCTATCGAGCGAAGTTTGTCCAATCGTGTGTCGGTATTCATTAGTCTCTAAATAGACACCCCAAGATTGCTATATATTTTTTTCAGACGTTTAATTTTAGTAGTTAGTGCCGTAGCCTTCGTCGAAAAACGAAAATCCACAGCTCCTCAGCCCTTCTTTCTTTTCTCCTAGCTAACCATTGATCTCCTATAAACAACGTCTAAAAATGTCCGAGCGCAAAGAAGGTCCAAACGTATGAATGCACTCTGGGGGACAGACAGAAATAAAAAGTTCCATTACGGGGGGACAGAATAGGGGGAAGAATAGGGGGACAGACAGGAATGATGCCTTTATTGGACATTATTTGGACGTTCATCATCATCATCAGTCTATTTATATTACCCCACTGCTCGGGCACAGACCTTCCCTTACATCGAGGGAGCTGGGGCCATGATCCACCACGCGGGCCCAGTGCGGATTGGTGGCTTTCACATGCCTTAGATTATTTTCTTTTACGGCATGCAGGTTTCATCACGGTGTTTTCCTTCACCGTTTTGAGAGCACTCGGTAAATGTACGTAAGTTTTTCCGTCGAAAAACCGAGGATAACTCATTGGTACATGGCTGCCCTAGCTGGGAATCGAACCTGGGACCTCCGTATCGCCAGTCCATTGACCCAACCACTGAGCCACCGAGCTATTTGGACGTTAACAATGGTCATTTGGACGTTTTTTAAAATTGTTTTAGTAAGACCTTTGTGTATATAGTTGTTTATAGGAGTTCAATGTAGTAGAAGCCTCAGCGGCGACCTAGTCGCGTGATCAAGTCGAATCTAACTATACCTCATATATCACGATCCATCGAGTCGTTTAGGCTACATAAAGTCACAAAGGAACCGGCTTATGCACATACAATACATTTGAAAAACATTACAACCCTCCTTCGGCAATCGGTCGGCAATAATTACTATTTAAACGATGAACATGCATGGTGTGTGTCGCCGGTTCCGCATGAGGGATAAACTTACTAACAATAGTAATAGTTACGTACTGTAAAGTTATTATGTAATCATTAGAGATACCACTAGGGCCCATAGTAAATGATATTTGCACTGACACGACACACACTAACACAACACACATACATCACATCGACCGACCTCTCACATTCACCGCAAACACACACACGTTATCTACACACATACATACAATCAGTAACCATTGGTTGCCATTGGAAACCGTGAGTTTACCTTACGTACGTACGCACGGTACGATGCTCCTCTATAACCAATTTGGAGCCAAGGTGTGGGCTGAAAACCAGCGCTGACGCACTCTGTGTCAGCATCAGCTGAAGCCTAAACCTTTTGCCTAAGTTATATGTTTGTCATTGTAATTTATTAAGACTGTTTTTATTTCTTATATGTATATACTTAATAGGCAATAAATGTTATTCTATTCTATTCTATTCATTGTATTATCATTGTTTTAAAAGATGTATTGCTGAGAGTTTTTTGCCACTTTTTCTCCTCGGCGTTGGCACCTTTTCCTTGCAAAGTGGTGTAAATGTAAATTCAAAAAATATATTTACGTGCAAAAATGTACTCAACGTGCTTACTTGCAATAAAGAAATTTGACTTTGACTTCGGGGAAAAGTGCTCAAGATTGTTACCGTCTGGACTTTGTATTTAAAAGTCAAATAGGTATTATGCGCAATGCTCTTAAGAAGCATAAAAGAAGGAGCGAATAAAAATACCTTTCAAGTACTTAAGTACTTACCTACTTAATATTTTTTTAAGTATTTTCTCAGCGTTCTAAATTCCAGTAGGTAACTTTAGTTTATACAGTAAATAATAAATCAGAATATATTTATTACCAAGTGTCTATTTTATATTTTTGCACGTGAAATTGTTTCTTATTTACATTTTACACCACTAAGACAACATATATTTTTTTTGTAAATTGTCCCACTGCTGGGTAAAACTCTCCCCCCTCCTCTTCCATCTACCCCTGTCCTGAGCCTCTTCCAGCCACCCATCCCTGTATCTAACGACATCGTCTCTCCACCTACGCCGAGGTCTGCCCCGACGCCGGCGACCGTCCGATGGCACCCATTCTGTGACAGTCCGGGCCCCTCGGTCCGGCTGCATGCGGCACACGGGGCCCGCACAGTTCCACTTTAATGTGGCTGCTTTGCGGGCCACGTCTGCTACGCCAGTAATCGATCGCAGGGTTGTGTTTCGGACACGGTCCGTTCTCCGCACGCCTAATATGCTGCGTTCCATTGCGCGTTGGCATTATATATTTTTTATTACTTATTTATTTTATTAATGGATAGCCGCGTCTTCTCTAACAAGAGATCTTGCTGTCAAAAATCAAATAAATGTATACATATAATAAGACTTACATTGGATATTTTTTTTAAAGAATAATTGTAATGTGTTTTAGGATCGATACTGATGCCAGAACACTAATTTTTGTTTGTCTGTGACTTTGTGCAAGTATCACACCATAACTACTGAAGGGATTTTGATGGGAGTTTCACTAGGAGATAACTGAAATATCTGGACAGCTCATAGGCTACAAGCCATGGCGGTATGTGATGTGGAAACAAGGATCCAGAGAGGAAGATCTGCCTCCTGATCTCCTCCATCCTCCTCCTCTACGCAAACGAAGTTGCGGGGTACAGCTAGTATACCATAAACCAAACTAAATAGAACAAAGATAAATAAGTATCTAATTACCTCAATTATAATGATTTTATACGGACCATTATTGCTTGACAAATACCCTAAAAAGAAGGTAGCTTCTCTGTAGAAATTCACCACAAAGAGGACCATTTCCCTTTTATAGAATAGCGTCACAAAGAAAAACACTTTTCAGACAGAAAGCTACGTCATCAATCATAGTATTGTGTGAGAAGAGGAGGCCGTTATATATCTTTATTTGTTAAAAGCGCATTGAGGTTGTAACCTGTATACTAAATGAATATTGAGTTTTATTATAACAAACAAACAAAAAAAATTTATTTTTACCAGCGCTTATATATAATATACAAAAGTTAGGCCAAACAAATTACAATACATCACAAAATTTAGAATAAAAATATTAACTACTCATTCCATTGGACTGGTCCTCGCCTCGGGGGACTTCAGAGCTGGTGAGTATTTAGCCCAGCGCCTGAGCCTCGCTATACAGCGGGGCAATGCGGCCAGTGCGCTGGGCACCCTGCCGCGCGGGACGGGCCTAGACGAGGTGTAGTGTTGGCTAGATATATTTTTTATATAATATGACATTTTTATAAACAGTTGTACGTATTGTAAAAATGTAGTTAGATAATAAATATTGTGAACTACTCATTAATCAATTATATTTTTACTTATTACTTAATTTAATAATTATAGTGATGCAAACATCCGAATGAGCAATGCTTCACTCTCCGGCAGCTTAGCCAGAAAGCGATGGTGCATGGTGGTGATAATTAGTATCAAAAATAAGTTTTATTGACAATCAGTCTTTTAGAAAAACGTTAAAGTTTTGTTCACCAATGTACTGTGTCAGCGCTATTTATGTAAAAATATGGCTCGTTGTCTATCAGGGAACCAAAATGTACCTGAGCAGGTGCCGAAGACTGAGCAGGGGACGAGTAGGTACCTTAAAATAAATTAATGTTGCCTCGTCTCCTGCCGGGGGACAAATGGGCCTCTATATAGGGGCCGAATCTACAACTTTTAATCCGGGGGACGAATATTAGGGGACCAATGGGTTCTGACCCGGTCGTTCATTGTACCAACAACGTATTTATTTATAAACTCACGCCTGTTTCCCGTAGGGGTAGGCAGAGTCGATGGACTTCCATCTGCTGCGATCCTGGCACACCACCCTTGCCTCCTCCACATTCATCAATCTCTTCATGCATGCTCGCCGGTTTGTAGTAGACCGTACTTGACCCTTTCTCAAGACCTCGCCAATCTGGTCGACGTACGTTCTCCTCGGTCTACCTCTGCCGACTCTCCCGTCAACATTCGCTCTGTGTATTTCCTTCGTTACCCTTCCTTCACTCATCCGATCTAAGTGGCCGAAATTAATTTAAAAAACAAAACAAAAATCAGACTGGTCAAAATAACAATGCCAGTTTCTGCCCCACTATCAACCGTATGATGTATAGTATAAAACAGTGAAATAATTTTAACAATAGGCCAAGTAAGTAGTTTTTGAGAAAATCTCAACCTTAAAAACTCTTATGTACACCTTTCTCTGTGTTCCACCGTAAAAGATAACGAATAAATGTAAAAATATCTTCGGTTTTTATTAAAATTATTGGTTTAAAATAAAGTTTTGTACATCAAACGAGTCGAAAAAACAGCTTAATTAAGAATTCAGAAAATAGTAAGAAATCGAAGCGAATTATTCATTGTCTTTGTTATCATTTTCTACTACTCTCGCAACTCCTACTGATTATGATTATGCAATATGAAACCTGTAATAAGTCCAACAAAATGATAGGTACAGCGTCAATGGTCACGTGGTTTTGAAGGTGGGGCAAAGCTCCATTGAAATGTGGCAATGTCAGTTAAACCTGAACCTGCGACCTTCTCATTTCATGACACAATCTTACCACCTGAGCCACCACAGGCCACGCCCCACCTACCGAATTATTCGTCGTAGACATAGACATATTTATTAATAATTGTACATTACACGTCGTTGTTTTAAATAATAAAATAAATTAAAATAAGTCACAAATTCACATGCTTCGTATTAATTAATACAAATAATGAAGATAAACAAAATTCGAGTTAAATTAGATATAAATGAAATTAAAATTAAATTAGATGAAATTTAATTTAAATTAGATGACATAGTGTGTAATTAAATTAAATTAGAATTTGTATTCTAGGAATTCCTTGTAGGAGTAGAACGCCCGCTCGACAATTAAGCTTGCATTATACATACTAGGTTATGTTGCGCAACTCCATCTATCGGACAATAAATGACCACATAAGTTAATTTATGCAATATGAAACCATATGACAAATACACCCGGTTTTGTGGTTTATAATTGGTGCCCAATTCAATTAACTATCTACAATCAGATATACAGATAGAGTAGAACCTAATCTAGGATGTACCTAGAATACACAAGCTTGATATTAACCAAATACTGCTTGTTGATAGGTCTCCAGGCAGATTGTACAGTTAGCCACATAAGATAATGCTATTCATAGACCTAGTTAAACCACACTTGAAAGGTTGAGTGGCGTGCTTTGGGAGAGGCCTAAGTCCAGCAGTGAAATACGGGCTGATGATGATGATATTGAAGATATTTCATCTCTATCAAAGTCGTGACACTTTAAGCAACATGTTATAGAAGCGAATTAGTCTTAATCCTGGAAACAGACTATCCCTATTTATTCAGGCAATAGTTTCTGCTTGGGGGGTCGGCTTTTATAAAACCTCACGGGTGCTAAGACTTTGAGCTCCCAAGAAGAGACTGGTGTCGTTTGAACCGTTTTAGAACTGAGCACGGCAGGTGTAGCTACCTTAAGCACAAGTGGGGCTGGAGCGATTCACCCACCTGCGACTGTGGCCTGGAGGACCAGACCATGCGGCACATAGTCGAGACGTGCCCGCTGCGCGCATACCTGGGACATCCGAGGGACCTGTGGGAGCTCACGCCTGACGCTACCCAATGGCTGCAGCAATTGGATGTCGACGTCTGACAACTGTCCGGATAGACAGTGATCTTTTATTTTTGTTTTCCTACTGCATCCTTACGCCATACGCTTAAATACGGGTGCTCATGCTCATTTGATGTCCCTTCCTTTCAAAACAAAAAGTTGATGCCATTCAAGAAGAGTTTTGAGGTTTCGTTTTGCTCGAATCGGCATCGCGCATCGATAAACGAACATTTTGATAACGGATACCGGCATCAGTAACTGCAGGGTTACACTCACCTCTTATAGCGATTCAGTTTAGGTTCTAAACTGACAATTTGCTACAATGACGTTTGACGTTCCGATGCAATTTGTCAGTTTAGAACCTAAACTGGATCGCTATAAGAGGTGAGAGTAATCCTGCTGGCATCCGTTGCCTTGGTTAATGAAAAACCGCCCATCCCTAAAAGGCGATTACTGATCTGTTTCTTGATGTCTATTCTCAGTGGTGCTCGGCACCCGCTGTTTATTTCTCAGGGGTGCTCCAGCCCCCGAGCACCCACGGAGTCGGCGTCCCTGTCTGCTTCTATTCTGTCTTCTGCATGTCTGTCCACTGTGCTCTGCTTGTCTGTCCTGCAATCCTCTGTTCTGTACGGTCCTGTCCAATGTCTGTTATCGAAGATCTATCTACATTTTTCAAAGTTCCCAGATGGTTATTATTATTATTTGGTATCACGGTGTTGGTACACGCCCAAGGGTCACTGCGACCTCAAAGGTGTACTGTGGCCGCGCACCGAGTTCTTATATCTCGTTCCCAAGGCCAACGTCCCTCAGGAACCGTACAATGCACTTGGGTGAGAGAGTCTTGATATCCTCGGGTGGCACCATGTGTCCACCCAAGGCTCGGCTTCTGCTGTGAATGAGCGCTTCACACTCACAGAGGACATGCATGGGGGTTTCCTCGGCTTCGCAGCAGAATCTACAGGCAGTGGTGTCGGACAGGCCCCTTCTGTTCAGATGTTTATTCAGCCTGCAGTGTCCAGTTAAGGCTCGTATAAGTATCCTCAACTCCATTCGTGGTAATTTCATCGCGTGCGTCCCAGATGGTTACTGTGCGGCTGACTGTACCTGCATGAGTCCGAGATGGCCTGAGTACACAGTTATTGTTTGAACAGTGGAAATGTACCGTGTAGTTGCCAAGGCTTCCTTTATTTTCATTGTTGTTTGTTCAGCAACGCCATTGTCGTAAACATAATAACAAGCCAAAATTCTATAGGTTTTTTTTTCTTATTTGTTTGACCGGTCATTGACTTTTATGGAGGAATTATATTTCTATTGTATACAATAGAAATATAATTCAAAATATATAGTCTAGTGCAGCTAAATATTTGAACTTTAGATCAATATAAAATAATATATTACCTACTTATTTTTTTTTGGTGTCTACTAGTATAATTTAATATTAAAACAGAAAAAACAAATATAAGTACATAATAATTATCTACCTAATTCTAGGCACGTCGTCGTCAAGGCCCGTCCCGCGCGGCCGGGTGCCCAGCGCACTGGCCGCATTGCCCCGCTGTATAGCGATTGATTAAATTTACCTTGTTTAACAATTGTTTTAAAAAATTGTTTACTTATAAACACTATTTAAAGTTAATCAACTCCTGAAGAACCGAATAAGAAGCTGTCAGTTTAAACAACGTCGTAGGCTTGTTTAAATGCTTAATTAACAAAATGGCGGACCGAATTCGGATCAGCTGATTACAGTTGATACTGCTGATTACTTTTTTAAGGACTTTGGAGTAGGCATTACCCAAATTTAGGCCAAATTTTCGTTCTTTATTTGAATTAATTCAGCAGTGTTACCGTTCCTAAATATTTTTTTGGTGCTTAAAATGACGATTACCTAATCACTGCTTAAATAACGTTTATAAGTAAAAAAAGCTTAATCACTTATTAATAGTTTAAATAATGATTAGTCAATATGTTGCTCAATGCTTGATTAGTGTTTTTTTTATAAGTAAGAGGGTTAATGTTTTCTCATATTTGACAAGGACCTTATTCCACTTCGAAAGACATAACAACCAAGCGATTTGCAGTACAGTCAAAGTAATTACCTACTTACCACGTCGTAAAAAACATCTGCCGTCACGTCAAGACCGTTTTTTTTGAGCGCCATTAACCCCGTTCGCAAGTTAAGCGTTATTACGTTTTTTTTGCACGAAAAAGCGCCAGATAATGGTTCGAGTCGTTCGCAACGGGTTTATTCTAAGTCTGATATATTATAGCCTGCACTCCAGCTTGGGCTTGTGGTGATAAAATGTAACAATGCACTAAAATGTACTTGAATACAAGTTACAACAGTACTTAGTATAATTAAATGATTTCCGACACATTACAAAATAGACATAATAAATATTTGTGGTACCGATTCTGATTTATGTTTCCTACTTTTACTAAAAATAAGAAAGAGTTAGCAGCTAGTGATAGGTACATGAATTTAGTTTTGGAGGCTGTTTGTCACTAATATGATTGAAGTTAATTGATAAATGAAACATTTACAGGCATTTAGAAATCAAAGTTAGAGACTACAACATTTCATCGCGTTGCACAACTTGGCACATCTTCCTGGCATGTCATGGCACCTATCATCATCATCATCATCATCAGCCCATATCAGTCCACTGCTGGACGTAGGCCTCTCCCAAAGCGCGCCAATCAACCCTACTCTCGGCCCTCTGCATCCAGTCCCTGCCAGCCATTTTGCGAAGGTCATCCCTCCATCTGGTCGGGGGGCGTCCCACACTACGTTTACCCGTTCGTGGCCTCCATTCGAGAACTCGTCTACCCCATCGGTTATCGGTTCTACGACAGATGTGACCAGCCCACTGCCACTTCAGTTTACTGATTCTATGAACAATGTCAACCACTTTTGTCTTCTGGCGGATATACTCGTTTCTTATTCTATCTAACAGAGAAATTCCAAGCATAGCTCTTTCCATAGCTCGCTGAGCGACCTTGAACCTGTGGGCCAGTCTCACCGTCAATGTCCACGTTTCGGCTCCGTAGGTCATCACTGGCAGGACGCACTGGTTGAAGACCTTAGTTTTTAGGCATTGTGGTATTGAAGACGAGAAGATATGACGTAGCTTCCCAAACGCTGCCCAGCCCAGCTGAATTCTCCTGTCACTCTCTTTCTCGAAGTTGTTCCTACCCAGCTGTAGAGTTTGTCCTAAGTAGACATATTTCTGAACAACTTCGAGGACCGTGGCATCGACTACTACTGGTTCCGGGACGACCAGATCATTGAACATGATCTTGGTCTTATCCAAATTCATCCCGAGCCCGACACGACGAGAAGCAGCATTAAGGCTATCCAGCATTGCCTGCAGATCCTGCAGCGACTCAGCCATGACCACTATATCATCGGCAAACCGAAGGTGTGAAATGTACTCGCCATTTACATTGATGCCACGTCCATTCCAGTCCAGTGTTTTGAAGACATCTTCCAGCGCGTTTGTGAAGAGTTTCGGTGATATAACATCTCCTTGTCTCACACCTCTACGCAACTGGATAGATCTTGTTTGCTGGTTCTGGATTTGGACGGTCATAGTGGCGGCGTCATACAGGCATCTCAGCACCTCGATGTACCGCCAGTCTACTTGGCATCGCTGCAAGGACTGCAGAACAGCCCAGGTTTCGATAGAGTCAAATGCTTTCTCATAGTCCACAAATGCAAGACACAGGGGCCGATTGTATTCCTCTGTCTTTTGCATAATCTGCCTCACTGTGTGGATGTGGTCTATGGTGCCATATCCTCCGCGAAACCCGGCCTGCTCCGGGGGCTGGAAGTCGTCAAATCTCCGTCCAAGACGATTCGTAATGACTCTCGAAAACAGCTTGTATACATGACTCAGGAGAGAGATAGGTCTATAGTTTTTCAATAGGGTTTTGTCCCCTTTCGTGAAAAACAGGACAACAATGCTCCTGTGCCATGCCTTCGGAGTTCTCCCACTCTGTATGACGGAGTTAAAAAGCTTCTGTAGCTCCATCAGGACAGGAGTACCACCTGCTTTCAGGAGCTCAGATGTAACCCCGTCTTCACCGGGGGCTTTTCCATTCTTAAGCTGTTTGAGAGCCAGTCCGATTTCGTCAAGACTCACATCCGGCAGGTCTTCGGTAAAATGGCGTGTTAACGTAGCTCGGGGATCATCGGTACTAGGCTCAGGTTGCGGTGCGTGAGGTGCGTACAATCGGCCGTAGAAGTCTTCGATCTCAGCGAGTATCTCTGGTTTGGAAGTGACGGTTCTGCCATTCGCCGACTTCAGTTTGGTCAGATGGCTTCTCCCCAACTGCTGCATGAATACTTTTGACCCTCGATTTTGCTCAATTGCCTCTTGTATGCGGCGTGTATTGGAGCGACGAAGGTCACGACGTATAAGCTTCCTTACATGCTTGTTGAGGGTCCGCTGTTCTGTCTGAGAGATTTGCGTAGCCTTTTCACGTCTTTCCTTCATGAGATCCAGAGTCTCCACTGAGAGCTTAGACTTCGTGCCAGTACGTTGCGACCTGCAAAACCTTACGCCTACGTCCCTGATGGTCTTCACCACTGTGGCAAACGCCTGGTCAACGTCAATTGTGGTTTCCAAGACATCGAATCTATTTTTCAGCTCCAGCTGAAATTTTTCGGAGCCGGTTACGATCTGTTGCAGGTTAGGTCGGAGCGTAGACTTCATCATACGGAGTCTTTCTAGCTTAAAATCGATATTCAGGGTGCCTCGCACGAGTCGGTGGCACCTATCACATCATCTAATAACACCTTTCTAGCACATCTTCTTGCCACATCTTCCCAGCACATCTTGGCACAACTTCCTGACACCTAGAATAGCTTCCCAGAACATCTTCCTAAAATATCTTATAGATTTTGGAATGGCGGATTACATGAATACTCAAAATAACCTCACATTGGCGAAAATATCTCTTAAATAAGAGTAGAAGCCATTCAAATAAAAATAGAATATCTTCCTAACACATCTTAGCACATCTTCCTGGCACTTAGCATAGCTTTCTAGAACATCTCCTTAGCAAATCTTCTTAGCACATCTTGGCACATCTTCCTATTACATGTTCCTCACACCAAGCGCTCTCTCAATTTGATACACCTGAATCTTACAGCGGCATTTTAGTAGTCCGGAGCAAACGAACATCTTGATTAATACCTCGCTATTTCCCAAACGGGGCACTTCCCCGCTTGGAACAATACCGCGGCTTGAAATAATTTGCACTCCCTGTTTCATGCTTGTATTGTACTTTAATTAATTTAATAATAACAAATAGGATTACAGTAATTAATTTGTTAATTAAACCTGGTAGCAGCGGGCAATAAATATGGTCATTTCTAGAACGTAATGTAATCATCATCAGCCCGTATCAGTCCACTGCTGGACGTAGGCCTCTCCCAAAGCGCGCCACTCAATCCTACTCTCGGCCCTCTGCATCCAGTCCCTGCCAGCCATCTTGCGAAGGCAATCCCTCCATCTGGTCGGGGGGCGTCCCACACTACGTTTACCCGTGGCCTCCATTCGAGAACTCGTCTACCCCATCGGTTATCGGTTCTACGACAGATGTAATCAGCACACTGCCACTTCAGTTTACTATGTAACCACTGCTATTCATTATGTAACCACTGCATGCCCACTTTTTGTCGCTGCGATGTGGTGTGTCTGTGGTACGGACAACAGCAGCTCAATAGTAACACTTGCAGTACGATTTTAAATCTTACGACGCAGATAATAAGAACGGCCCAAAGTGCAAAGTGTTACACTTGATCTGCTGTTAGCGTAAATCAAGTGTCTTATTTTGTAAACAAAAACTACCCTCCCCCATTAACATTTTAAGTTATTACGTGGTTATTGCATAGTTATTTATACATCATTAGATCGAATTACTTTATTGTTACAATGGTGAACAAATTCAATCAATCAGTTCCTTCAGTTTTATATGACAACAGGTAATTAGACGATCATATTTGTTTACAAAATAAGACACTTGATTTGGGCTCCGGTCTGAACTGTCACTTATACAGTAAACTGGGATGAAATAAATTTATTCAAAAATATTTTTTATTGGTGTACGGTCGAAGACAGAGAAATGTGTACAGTAGAGTTTTTAAGGTTGAGATTTTATCAAAAACTACTGGACCGAAATTAAAAATTGTCTTACAGTTACATAGTTTTAAATTTTATCTATCAAACAGTGAAAGAATTTCTGCAATAGGTCAAGAAGTAGTTTTTGAGAAAATCTCAACCTCAAAAACTCTCCTGTACACCTTTCTCTGTGTTCCACCGTACCACACATCACATAAATCACTTTTTGTAACGTTAGATAAGGAGTTAATTCAAACACATTTATTTCCAAACTCACATGAGATTAGGATTCTGAGCCCTTTCGATTTGAATCTATACCCTACTGAATAATTTATGCCTCCCAGAGGAAGACCCTGGAACTGATACAAAATAAAGCCTGAATTTGTAATTTACAGGCTTAAAAAGTCAATTGATATTTAAATTGAATATTTTAATAAAATAATATTTAATAAATAATAATAATATATCTGGAGAGTATTTTGCCCCGCGCCTGAGCCTCGCTATACAGCGGGGCAATGCGGCCAGTGCGCTGGGCACCCGCCGCGCGGGACGGGCCTAGACGAGGTGTAGTGTTGGCTAGATATATTTTTTTTTATAATATGTCTAAACCGAAATAGTTATTAATACAAAATATATGTCAAAATGTAAATAAATATGAGAGCTTGTATAAAAAAAATTCAAGTGTAAGTAAACATAAAATAATAACAGGCGACTGATCCACATTGTACTTTTTAAGTACTCAGAATCATATTTGGCAATTCCCATTGATTTCCTATAAACAACTATACACAAAGGTCTTACTAAAACAATTTAAAAACGTCCAAATAATGTCCAATAAAGCAAATGAGGGTCCATTCATCCGTTTGGACCTTCTTTGCGCTCGGACATTTTTAGAAGGCAGACTGTGTATCTAGTTGTTTATAGGAGATCAATGGCTATAAGAAAAATATCAATGAACACACTCTTACAAATACCGAAAACGTCCGAAACATGGTATTCACCGATTTTGGAACGACACTATTTCAGTAATGTGACGTCATCGTCACTTACGCCCTTTTTAATATTCACGATCTTAACTTAATTTTTAAATAATGTAAACGACGTTATTTTAATAAAAGAAAAAATATGGGTCGCTTTAATTTAACCTATATTTTCATAAAAAATATAATAAAGGAAGGTAAAAAATTAGACGTTGTCAATATCGCCCCGTGGGTATAAAGCCCAACACATACACAGGCGGCCTGCCCGCGGCCTGAGGCCTCGTCAACAGATCGCTACCTACTGGTCGTTAACGACGGGAGAAAAGTGAGCGGGGCATGCGTTGTAACTGGCCGCAAACCGCGGGCAAGCCGCCTGTGTATGTGTCAGGCTAAATGGCCTTCCATGAGCCAACTAGCGCCGCCAACCATAAAAAATAATATCTTCCAATTTAATCAATTTTATTAAAAAAAGCTATGTACACAATGTTTGTTAGGATAAATAGTATTTTTCAATATACAATACATGGCATAATTGCGACCAGCTAAGTTGTAGTTCACAGATGTGCCAAAAACGGCCGTTTTTCGGAATTATGCGAACTACTTACAACTTACCGAAATTGAAACACGATATAAATAAGCATTTAAAAAATAGTATTTTTTTTTTAAGATTGGTGACGCTAGTTGGCTCATGTCAGCCCCTTAAATCTAAATTCATTCAGAGAGCATTCGAAATAAGATATAAATATTAAATCGAGTTATCTCATTTCAAATGCTAATAGGAGTTTATGTAGATCAACGTTCCGATACGCGATGTTAGCACAGCGTTAGTGTTTGTGATAATCTACGCTGTTATTCCGACGAATTACGATTTACATAAAATATTACTAGAGCCATAGATCCACGCTATTGAGAAATGGTGTGTGAATATTCGCACAAAAAATATCGGTCAAATTTTTAAAGTAATTGTTGTTTATTATTTATTTCATTAATGGACTCGACAGTTTGTCCTTTACCAAAGTCACGTTACAGAATATTCAAAATATCATATCGTCTTCTCTTCATCCACGGGAGTCACCGTAGCGTCATCACTCTGGACGAAGCAGCTCGACAGTCACGTTCACTCCCGAGCTAATAGCGGGACTCTTGACCATAGCGCCAAACTTCAGATCCTGCATGAATCCTCCAATAATTTCACCATACTGTCATTCACGAACATTTTTGAATAACTTTACGTGATATTAAACACAAAACAACTGTGTTGCACTGTAAGCCGCCTCTTCCAAAAGAATAAATTATCTACCCGAAGGTTGTCTGGAAGAGATCGCTCTCAGCGATAAGACCGCCTGTTGTATAAAAATATGTTAGCTAAGTGTAAAAACTATGTATTCTTTTTTGTGCAATAAAGTATATTTATCTTATCTTATCTTATAAAACAACCACTGTAGACATTAATCTGAAAATTATCAAATAATTTCGCAACCGTCGTTTCGTGTCATTTTCAAAAGCCCGTTAATTGTTGTTACTTCACTGGCTCAGCGACTAAGGGCACTATCTCAATAGCACACCATGGTTGCGTCACCAACGGGTATTCGCCACCTAATTGGTTGCGCAACAAAAGGGACACTACTGGATGGATGCAGAGGGCCGAGAGTAGGGTTGAGTGGCGCGCTTTGGGAGAGGCCTATGTCCAGCAGTGGTCTCGTAATGATGATGATTGCAGGCATAAAAAAACCATTAAACACAAAATCAACTAAATAAAGCTTACATTTAGACATAATGGTCCTTACGTCAGTCTTAACCTACTTTCGGTTCTCGCTCCGGTGCACAGACAGCCAATGGCGAAATATTGCCTGTAGCAGCTAAATAAAGGCTTCGTATGCGCGTATTTTCAGTTTTTCAACGAAGGCTACGGCATTAACCACTAAAATAAAACGTCTTAAAAATATATAGCAATCTTAGGGTGTCTATTTAGAGACTGATGAATACCTATACACGATTGCACAAATTCCCTCGATAGGAAAAAATCGCAAACATACCCCTTCCATGTCTTTTAAAATGAAAATTATATCTAAACCGAAATAGTTATTCAAAACATATAGTTACACAAAATATATATCAAAATGTAGGGTACTATAAATACGAGAGCTTGTTTTAAAAAAATCTGATTTTTGTTGGCGTATTTTTATTTCCCTGCCAAAATTCATCAAAAATTAATAAAAATACGAATATCGAGGCACTGCGCCGTGCTCTTCACTCCGCCGCTGCGGAACAAACACATACATTTTGATATTTTCTTGCATATGCGCTATGCGAAGCGAAAATCAAAATGATAAATGAAGAAAAAATTTCATCACGACCGGCATTCGAACCAGGGACCTCGCCATTCCGTGGCACGCTCTATTCCAACAGAGCCACCATGATATCGTACCCAGGTCGTGAATTTTGTCTCCATAATTATTCGTCTTAGTTCACCTAGACCAAACCCCGGGCGTGATGAATTTTTTTCTCCTTTTATCATTTAAACATGCTTTATATACACTCGAAAAACATTACTCTCCAATTGACAGTCGGGTAACAAGTTACGATGATTACAAAAACAGATAACCGAAACTCTTTGAACTCTTTTACCATTTTAAAAGTCATTTGAAATTCGTTTCACTTACCTAGTTATTTTTGCAGTCAAAGGCTTCATAATTGCCTTTATTTCAGCTGAATGCCCCGGAGATACGGGGCACTGCACTAGGTCTTAACGACCCACGACCTGAATTCAACCTTGCCACAGTACAGGATATACTGACTGACTGACAATATTGAATTTTTAATGTCACGTTCATGGACAGTAGAAATTACGAAATGACAGTGAAAATTCTCAACTACTGTCATAACCGTGGGGGATTCTAAGTATGTGCGTGTCAAGACCGACAAAAATGTACCTACAACCTTTATTTTGACAGTACACATACCTATTTTCTACACAGAATGACAGTGGGACCGCTCCACAAAGAAAACCGCCTACGAACGCCGCGGGAGATGCCGTTGTGTCTTTTTAAATGCATCAAAATACTACGTCATACGCCGTACTGTCATTTTCCGAATACTCAAAGTACGGCATATGCCGCCACTGTCCATGAACGTGTTAAAAGTGTCTAATGTTGCGGTGCCCTTACAGGGTTTATGTAAGCACTTCCTGTACTATCTAACAACCATGTTACCACATAAAGCAAGGAGTAAATGAATTATGAATTATACAGTAGTACGATACAGTTAATAAATAAATAAAAAAAAGCCTTTTATTTCCATATCCTACGAATTTACAAATCAGATGTTGTTTTTAGTAGTGTTAGTTGATTTTCTTAGGTTATTATTAGTATGGTTAGTTGTATTCTACATTCAAATCTTGGATATGGACCCCTTTTTGGGTAAAGGCCTCCTCCAGCTCTTTCCATGCCTGTCTATGTGTGGCTACTTTTACCCAGTCCGCGCCCGATATTTCTACGATGTCATCAGTCCACCGTTTTTTTGGTCTGCCGACATTCCTTCGGCCTGCTGGACCCTTCCATCTAGTGGTCTGTCTTGTCCACCTGCTGTCAGTGTACCGTGCTATGTGTCCTGCCCTGTACGATACAGTTACTTTGGTCTAATTGATAACACATTAGATAGGTATTTGTAATTGTTACTAAGACAATTGCATTGTACTTACCTATTTTATTTATTTTTATGAATGGATTAGATAGTTTTTGTCATTTTCCAATGTAAATATAATAAGCCAATGGATTGAATGAATGAGGGAATGCTGCCAGCCTTCTGGGCACCGTGACTCCCGATGCCCTCCTAGAGGACATATTTTATTTATAGTTAGTTTATTTATAGGTAGTTTTAGTTTTTAGTTATTTAATGTTAGTTTTTAGTCATTTTATTATTTGTAGTAATTTTAAGTACATAATAATTATCTACCTAATTCTAGGCACGTCGTCATCTAGGCTCGTCCCGATAGATAATAATAAGCCAATAATATGTTGATCTTTAATCAACTTAAAAACTTTAATCAGCTTTAAGCTATGTAATAGGATTCTTGAATCACATAATATGAATTATTCCAACACTGAGACAACATTTGTGATTAATTTAAATAACTTTAAACACAAAACAACCGCTACTGAAGCCAATTAAAATTGAATTAATTAGAAAATATTAGCGAATATCAATATAATGTTGGCGTTTGCCAATATTTAAATATAATATGCAATATCTGCACAGGGTTTCAGTCGCTTTTTGGTAACTCCTCTGGAGATAGAAAGAAAGACTGCAATATTAGTTATTCTTTGACATGATATTGGCAAATGACAAAAACTGTAGTGTTCATTAAAACTAAATAAATATAGTTATGTTACTGTAAAATGTGAACTGTGTCCCAGATGCTCCAGTTTCAGGCACACTGTGTTTAGGAAATGAACGCTTTGGCAGACTTGAGGCCGCTCTCGCCCACTGTGTCAAAAATGGCCGTCGCGTTGGTAGGACCAGTGTTTCCAGATGCATTGTAATTACAGTAGATCTACTGTTTTCCTGTATACTGTAATAATAAAAATGAAGATCTACTGAATTTTTTATTTAGGCCACTATAACTTATTTGCAAAATTTATAAGACATGATTTTTATGTCAAAATTATACGTAAAATCCATTTTTCTTTCTATATTAAATACGTTTTTAAAATAAAACAGAAAGTACATAAATACATAGTGTTCTACCTGTGACTAGTAGAGGCCAGTCACAGCCAGAATACCGCGTCCAAGTAGGTACTTTTTATATATATAATTATTTTTTATTTTTATATTATTATCGCCTTTTTACACCTTTTTTTTAAATTCTCTAATGTAAATATATAATAGTTTGTTTTTGCAAATAAATAAAGGTATTTAATGAAAATGAAAATTTTATTGGCAACATTATGTTACAAGTCAACAAGTGTACAATAATTATTGTATATAATGTAAAATGTAAAAAATATTTTCTTAAATTAATTAGTCAGTAATAATATTAAAAAAAAGTATAAGTATTTGATTTTTAATTTACAATCATAAATTGACACATTATTATAAGATTAAGTAATTATTTTACCGATTAATTAGGGTTTACAATAAAAACGGGTTTTCTAGGAAATCCTCGTAGCTATAAAACCGTTGTTCTAGTAGTTTAATGTATATAAACTGTATATCATTCGAATTCAAAATGAAAAGCCTCTTAATAACGTCTTTGTTTGATTTGAATTTGTGAAGCCTTAAACATGGTATACGTCTATACTGTAATTACAAGGCAATAAAATTTTACAATCTATTTTTTTTTCGAATGTACTGTAATTTTCAGCTGACAATATTATAATTTTATTTTTGTGATCTGGAAACACTGAGTAGGGCTAACAATGCTATCTGTAATTTGTATTTCGCTGTAACTCATTTTATCTTTGGATTTCGTTGTAACACGTTTTATCTTTGGATTAAATCCACAATTTGTAGGCTTAGGCGAGGAATTATGAATTTTATCAACGGTGTAAATAATTGGTGGCTTTTGTAGGGTTAGGGAGGAGTTGTTTTATTTGAAAGCCTACATTATTTAAATGAGGCGGGGCACGCGTTTCAACTGATCGCAGGACGCAAGCCGCGGCTAGGTCGCGGCTGTGTGTGTCAAGCTTAATATTCTCCACATATACTAATCAATTCGCTTTCCGCGTACTACGAACTTTGTAGAAACTGTGTCTACGCTCTGCGCGTGGGTGCTACGGCCTACGGCGGCGTAGGCAAACCTGCTACGGTAATTTAATATTCCTCAGAAAACTAACATTATTATTTATTTCATTAATGAACTCGACAGTTCGTCATTTGCTAATGTCATGTTACAGAATATTTCAGTAAAAAATCTAATAATCATAGTCTCAAAATAGCATAGTCTTCTCTTTCTACAGAGGAGTCGCCTTCAACGCCAATAAAAATCAGATGTTTTTAAAACAAGCTCTCGTATTTATAATACTCTACATTTTGATACATATTTTGTATAAATGAATAATTTTCAATTTAAAAGACATGGAAAGGGTAAGTTTTCTATTGAGCAAAGTTTGTCGAATCGTGTATCGAAATTCATCAGTCTCTAAATAGACACCCCTAGATTGCTATATATTTTTTTTCGGACGTTTCATTTTAGTTATTAGTGCCGTAGCCTTTATAGAAAAACTGTAAATCCACGCACACCCAGCCTTAAGGTGCGATTCCGAGACAGGCAGCAGACTGCAAACCGTAAACCTGGTTATAAAACAACACCTACATGCTAAATGCTATTACAGAGTAGATGAATTTCTAAATGATAAAATATAATAAACAATCGCTACCTACTACGTCTTAGTTACTGTAAATTACATTATATTTGAACAATAACTGTCGTCTCTCTCTTGTATTGCTGTGCCTAAACAAGGTCCATAAAGAACATTGTAACATTTTAATGTTAAGTATGTGAACATCTGTATTATAACTTATGGAATGCAATATATATATTGAGTATTGAGTTGTATGTTTGTCAGCGGTTTGTTTCTTCTTACCTTTGCTGGCGGTGAACTGGACGGCTCATCAAACAACGCCCAGACCTTGGGCTTGAGCCTCTGCCACGCCCCCAGCTCGCCAGCCAGGTACGACTCCTCATACCCGAAGAGCCTGGCAATCTCCTCCTCCGACGGCTTCTCGCTGTCAATGTCCAATTTGTCCAGGATTGCCAGCGTGTTCTGTGGACAATATAACATTGATAAGTCTTAAGAGGCTGCCAGTTGTCAAACTCGAGCGCGAGACAGAAGATGTGGAGTGAAGAGCACGACGCAGTGACTCCATATTTGCATTTTCATTGATTTTGGATGAATTTTGGCAGGAAAATAAAAATACATCAATAAAAATCAGATTTTTTTAAACAAGTTCTCGTATTCATAATACCCTACATTTTTATTAATATTTATAATGCCTAAAGTCAGTGGTGTAAATGGCGATTGTCACTTTAGTTGGTAACATATATTTATTAACAACTTAAAGTCTAATTGCCGACTTCAACAATATAAGTGAGTGATATCCGTTTATATATAATAATTTGTAGTAATGGCTCACTACAGGGTGTAACGTAATGGGTATATGAAGCCAAAGGGAGGGTGTTCAGTATCGGTAACTGAACAACTTTTGTTCTACGACTTTTCGATTTTCGCGAATTTTGTTTTTGACTTTTCATACATTTCGTACCGGTCAACTGATCGATTTGTATGAGACATTAATTCATTTTTATTTTTTATTCGAAAAGTCGTAGAACAAAAGTTGTTCAGTTACCGATACTGAACACCCTCCCTTCGGCTTCATATACCCTTTACGTTACACCCTGTATAGTTTTAATTCTAAAACTTAAAGTCAGCGGCGTAAATTCCATTTAGTATGGCGATTGTCACTTTAGTGACATAATAAATAAAATAAATAAAAAATAAAAAGCCTTTTATTAAACTCACAATTAAAATATGATTAAGTATAAGTATTAAATTCAAAATTATGATTATATTAGATAAGTATTATTAAAACAAAATTTTAGTGACATATTTTTTATAAATAACTTAGTATATTATTCCCCTCAACGTTATTTATTAGAGTAATAAGGGTTATAAGGGTTCCGTGTCAGGGTTTTTCGATATTTTGCATTATTAATGTCACCACATTATATTAACATCCCTACTCCTTCACGAAATATGGGTGGTCATATATTTGGATGATGTGATAGTGGTGGGGTATATATAGAATATTCGAACCTATGAATTTCGACTCTATGTGAATCGACTCAAAATATGGCATTAGATTCCACGAATATTCGCGCCAAGTGCTCATATCTATGGAATGAAATTCGATCCCATGGGATGCAATCTGTTCGCTATGAATGCAATGAATAATTTATTTGGTATTGTACCAAAATTATATGCAAATAAATTTATTCCATTTCGTTAGATTATTTAAAGAAAGAAAGAAAATACGTTTATTCAGACACATACACAAATACAAAAATTAAAACTCCTTATAGGCCAGTCATTAAAGGAGTTGACCCTAGCAGTAACTCCTCTATCTATGAAATTTGGCACAGTGATAGAGTACCATATGTAGATTGGAATTGACATAGAATCCAATAATTTGTAGAAACGGAAGTTAGGTATTTTCAAGGTCAAACTTAAATTACGTGGTATCAATTACAGGAAAATTGCTCTATCCAAAATTCTTTTTTTACAAGTTCTAGTTACCTATAGGCATGTGTTGACAGAATATCCAACCATATTTCCATATGGAAATATATATATTTTAATAAAATGTGTTTTTTTGCCGTAATTTCCAAGGGATAATTACTCACTCCAATTTCTATTTAATTATGTATTTAAAATATTACTTTCGAAAGTAGTTATGAATATCCAATAAAAAATCCAGACCGAAAAGCGTTATCCAGAAATTGACGAAAAATGGGGGTTTCCAAAAATGCTCAGCCCGATTTTTCTTGTCATTATGAACAGACTATCTTATTAAAACTGTTTTTCAAGTTTTCCAATAAAAAATGCAGGCGAAGCACATAAATATCAAATAGAGTTGTATTCAAATATTTCTAATCAACGCGGCGGTGCATGCGCCACTGCGCGCGGATCGCTACTGCGGCCGATTAACAACCTTATTCCTATTACACGTACAGAACAGCGGGAACGCGGACCAGAAATTGGACGGAGTGGAGGAGATATTTGGAGATGGGATTCTGTTGTCTACTCATATACAAATAAGGTTAATTGTAGATTAACTCTTTACTAAAGTCCAGTAAAGATCCATGCGGACAAGCGTTTTCTAGAAATCGACGAAAAATTAGAGTTGAGAAAAATGCTAAGTTCGATTTTTCTTATCATTACGAACATACTTACGATCTTAGTCGAACTGTTCTTCAAAGTCAAAGTCAATTTATAATAAACCTTATTCCTATACAAGTAGAAAATATCTATCGCATCGGTAACGTGGACTGGAAGTTGAACAAATATTTTGGAGATAGGATTCTGTACTCTACCTACAGTTATACGAATAAGGTTTATTTTAGGTTAACTCGTTACCGAGTGGTGAAAGCTCGACCGACCTACGCCAACATACACAAAACCATTCTAATCTAGCCCGTATCATCGGCGCATAAGTACGACAACGTTTCAAGGTTAGTACGGACATAGCAAAACAAATGGTAACACTTGCAGTACGTTTTCAACTCTTACGACGCAGATAATAAGAACGATTCAAAGTAGTACACTTGATCTGATTTTGGAATGTTTTAAGTAAGCTCGACCGACACAACAGTACCTACGCCAACATACACAAAACCATTGTAATCTAGCCCGTATCATCGGCGCATAAGCGCAACATGTCAAGTCAAGGTTAGTACGGACAAAAGCAGATCAACAGTAACACTTTCAGTACGATTTCAACTCTAACGACGCAGATAGATATATAGATTGGAGCGGTCCAAAGTGTTACAACTTGATGTGTTTTTTTTATGTGTACTTACTAGGTACCTACTACGTGGAATGTTTAAGTAAGCTCGACCGAGACGATAGTACCTACGCCAACAAACACAAAACGTAATCTAGCCCGTATCATCAACGCATAAGTACGACAACATATGTCAAGGTTAGTACGGACAATGGCAAAACACCTTTTTTTTCGCCGTTGGATCTCGTTTGGTGTGCGTGTATCAAATTATTTCTTAAAATTATAATTATCTGTTATATAAAACCCTACTGTATTGTGATATTATTAGAATCAAAATAGATTATCAGTCAATAAGTGATTCAGCGGAACGGTACGCCGTGCAACATGCGATCGGACCCCCCTCACCCCCTCGAGTAACAAAGACAGCTTGTTATTTTTCAACTCGCTCGCACATCGACTACGGGTATATTTGCGTGCGGCATAGGTCTTATTACTTACGTCATACTGACGACTACAGCTAAACAAATTTAAATTCTACACTTGTACGATAGCGTGAGATATTCACCTACTAATAATATGTAATCGCAACTGCAACCACAAAAATCTACAAGTGAGGGTGATCTGCCTAATATACTAACCAAATTCCAAACACAATTAATTTTTCAATTCGACGAATTGATAACCTCCTCCTTTTTTTGGAAGTCGGTTAAAATACAAAATAAAACACGAAACAAAATACAAAAAAAATAAAATAAAAAAATATATTTAGCTAAGGATCGAACCCGGAACCGCGTGCACGGGAGGCGACCGCTCCAGCCACTAGACCGATTCGTTCGCTATTTAGCCCGGCGAAATTACCAAGCATATCTCATGCACCAGCGTGAGACATGAACGGACCGCTCCGTCTAGATTTCGACAAAATTGCAAGTAATCTAGTACAGACAGATTCCCAGCTCTCCTAATACACCTACTTCGATATAAATGAGTTCAGAGTTTATGCTCAAATAAAATTCAAAGATAATTACAACAAAATGTTTGATAAAATACTAACCAAATTCGAAACACAATTAAAATAAAATACAAAATAAAACACGAAACAAAAAAAATATATATTTAGCTAAGAATCGAACCCGGAACCGCGTGCACGGGAGGCGACCGCTTCAGCCACTCGACCAATACGCCCGCTGTTTGGCGTGGCGAAATTATCAAACACTATCTCATGCACCAGCGTGAGACATGAACGCGACTAGATTTCGACAAAATTGCAAATAATCTAGTACAGATTCACAACTAAAAGTTTCTTAAAGCTGGAAGTAACATAAAAAAACACTAAGCGCCCAATTAAGTTAAAGACACTCTAAAGGAATCTCTGGGTTAGTTTATCCTAGACCCCGTGTCGCGAAGAAAACACACACTATATACTCAACTTATACAAGGCAATACGCATATTACATTTACTGCGTTCGTATGTTTCGAAACGATGACGATAATAATAATTAAATTGCGATGTTTAGATCAACCTCCTACATACATACATACATACATATATACATACATACATACATACGTATAGTACGGACAACAGCAGATAAATGGTAATACACGCTCGCATTCGCACGATTTCAACTCTTACGACGCAGATAATAAGAACGGTACTTAGTCCAAAGTGTTGATCTTCTGTTAGCTGTACCTATTAACCTACTTGAAGAAACTCGCCCGCCGCGCGACCGGTTTTCGACGCCCCTCGCCCGCCTCGGGCCCCGCGCTGGCCTGCGCTTGATAGGTATTTCGAAATAATGGTGTTCCGCCTGGATATTTTGTTGGATCCTTTGAAATCAGGTTATTTTTGGGTATCTCATTACAATTGTAAAAAATATCTGATAGAGTAATTTTCCACAGATAGTTAAAAGACAAATTCTGTATAATGAATTGTTTCATTTGGATTTTTTTGTTGGATTTTCGTACTTATACTAGAAATAATAATTTGAAGGCATATTAAAAACAGAAACCCGGCGGAGCAATTATCCTATGGAAACTACGGCCAAAAAAGACATTTTATTAAAATACCTACACTTTCGAATTAAAAAGTAGTTTTACTTATGAATGCACAGAAGCACACTAATAAAATACAATTTATAGAAAAAGAATTATGACCATAACAGTTCCAGAAAAAGATACGGTATAATGTTGAATTTCAATTAAAATAAGTAACTTCCGCCTCGAAATATTATTGGATTCTCTGACAATTGTTCTTAAAAATATGCTATAAAGTATACAAAAAAGTTTCATCGATAGAGGAGTTATTGTTGGGGTCTCCATACAAACGCTCGCCAGAATGACTGGCCTATTAGCTAACATTGATGTGCAGCGCCGGAAGGGGTCGACTACCTTAGCATAATGTCACAGCCACGCGGTAGGTACATGGCTGCGGCACTGATTTTCAGATTTGATATTTTAAATACAATATTCACAAAAATTCGCCATTTCTGTCGTAATATTAATTCAAATTCATAAAATAATCAGAAAAATCTGCAATTTCTTTCGTAATATTAATTCAATTTTCGTCCGTGTAATATATCTCGTTAAAAAATCGTATTTTATATCCCGTGCAAAAACGAGCGGCTCCCTTCAAGATCTGAAGATTTAAACTTGAGTTTTGTTTATTAATAGTTAGTAACGTGATACCCAATTCCTAAACGCGCACCTAAGTTACGTTTATTAATAGGAACGCCATCTTGAGGTCGTTCTCAGATTGACTTTTGAGCTGAAAGTGATCTATTAATACGTGCCTTATTCTGTGTTACGGACTGAAAAGGGCCGAAGCCTGACCTTTCCGGCATATCTTCAATTTTCAAGATATATGCCCAACCACGAAATGACGTTTTAAGGTCTCGGGCAACTGCGTGATCCTTTAGGGTTTCGTTACACGGGGCGAGTGTACTTACCTAATAACTGGCATGGGACGATCAGGAAGATGCAAATTAGTTAGTTTTCTCTTTACTCTGTGTCAGCATCAGCTGAAGCCTAAACCTTTTGCCTAAGTTATATGTTTGTTAATTGTCATTGTAATTTTTATTTCTTATATGTATATACTTAGTGGGCAATAAATGTTATTCTATTCTATTCTTTAAAATATAATTTTTATTAAGCATTATCCATGCTCGGTGAATAAAAGACATTGCCACATTTCAATGGAGCTTTGCCCCACCTACAAAACTACGTGAACATTTAAGCTGTACCTATCGTTTTGTTGGGGACTTATTACAGGTTTCATATTGCATAATCATAATCAGTATCATTTTCTACTACTCTCGCAACTCCTATAGAAGAATAACAGAATAAATCGCTTCGATTTCTTACTATTTTCTGAATTCTTAATTAAGCTGTTTTTTTCGATTCGCAACTTGTACATAACTTTAATTTAAACCAATATATTTAATAAAAAACGGAGATGCTTTTACATTTATTCGTTATCTTGTACAACTTGCGGTTGATGGTGGGGCAGAATCTGGCATTGTCATTTGTACCGATTTCATGTCTATGGGGTAAGTGGTCTGTGGCACAAACAAATAAAACCGTTAACTATGAGTATCCACATCTTCTGAGTAGATACCAATATACAAGTCAAACAACATCGTCCGAATGACGTAAAAATATTGAACGAGAGAGAGATGTCTTAACTTCAGACTTATCAAGTTACTGGCAAAACAAACTTGCCCCGTGCAAAGTGCCGCTTATGTGGGGCAGTAATTTTAGATAACTTATCTGAATCGCTTTTGTTGGACCGTAGAACCCCTTGGTTAAGGAATGCGGATTTATACTGGGTCACTATAAACTATGACTTAATAAGTTCATGATGGCTTGGCGAGTCCGCGTTGAAAATGATAGTATAATTGAATAGAGAGAACAATATGCTAGTTGAGTCTTTTTTATTGCATCAATCGACTCTCATGCTCCTGCTGAAGAGAACTGTGAAATCAGTTTTGCGATATCTCAACTAATACCGAAGATATTAAGCGATTAAGTCAAGTGGTGGGGCTCCATCTCTTTTTAGCAAAACGGTCTTCAGTATGAAGTTTTTATGGCGCTACCACGGTATGACGTCATACCGTGGTAGCGGTACAATACGTCGTGTACTGTTTCTGTCTCTTTCTAACACAACTTTTCTAAATGCCTGTAGTTACTTCATTTTTAAACTAATTTCAATTTTGATTTCACAGTTGACCATGAATTTGTGTCTATTTTGTAATAATAATGAAATACATTTAATTTTCTATATTGGTCAACTAGCCTATTCAGAGGGTCTCATGATGATGATGAGATTTTCTCAAGAACTAAGTACTCCATTATCATCATCTTCAGTCTATTTATATTGCCCCACTGCTCGGGCACAGACCTTCCCTTACATCGAGGGAGCATGATCCACCACGCGGGCCCGCTGCGGATTGGCGGATTTCAAATACCTTAGATTTTTTCTTCTTCTAGGGCATGCAGGTTTTATCACGATGTTTTTCTTCACCGTTTTGAGAGCACTAGGTAAGAGCACTCATTGGTATGTACATGGCTTCCCTGGTTGGGAATCGAACCTGGCACCTCCGTATCGCAAGTCCATTGACCCAACCACTGAGCCACCGAGCTCTCTCTCTAAATGTAATGGCTCCTAATAAATAAATAAAAAAATCGATAGTACTACCGACAAAATCATATCGTTGCGGGATAAATGACATTGCCACATTTCAATGGAGCTTTGCCCCACCTTCAAAACTACGTGACCATTGAAGCTGTACCTATCATTTTGTTGGGGACTTATTACAGGTTTCATATTGCATAATCATAATCACTAGGAGTTGCGAGAGTAGTAGAAATTGATAATAAAGACAATGAATAATTCGCTTCGATTTCTTACTATTTTCTGAATTCTTAATTAAGCTGTTTTTTCGACTCGCATGTTGTACAAAATTTTATTTTAACTCAATAATTTTAATAAAATACGGAGATATTTTTACATTTTATTCGTTATCTGACCTCGGCGTAGGTGGAGAGACGATATCGTTAGATACAGGGATGGGTGGCTGGAAGAGGCTCAGGACAGGGATGGATGGAAGAGGAGGGAGACTTTTACCCAGCAGTGGGACAATTTACAAAAAAAATATATGTTGTCTTAGTGGTGTAAAATGTAAATGTAAATAAGAAACAATTTCACGTGCAAAAATATAAAATATACACTTGGTTATAAAGAGATTCTGATTCATTATTTACTGTATAAACTAAAGTTACCTATTGAAATTTAGAACTCGGAGAAAATACTTAAAAAAATATTAAGTAGGTAAGAACTTAAGTACTTGAACAAAAAAAATCGTTATCTTGTTCATCATGCGGTTGATGGTGGGGCAGAATCTGGCATTGTCATTTCACGGTTTATAAGTTTCCTGGAAAAGAAGTCATGGCCAAACATAAACACGCACTATATTATAAGTAAATATAGACATACAGGTTGTCCTATTGTTCGCGACATCAAACTATAGAACTAACGACAAAGGCAGGGGTAGGTAACCTTTTGTTATCACATCTGAGCACTGAGTTTCTGGTTTCTGTCCCGAGACGTGTTATTGGTAAGGAGTAAATAACATTCGGCGTATTATGTGCAAGAATTAGGGGTGCCACGTGCAATACCTCACCATATGTAAAATCCTTCCAGTCCATTATAAAGTAGAATATTTAATTGCTCTAGACACTTATTACTCTGAACAGAATAAAATAACAAAACCGCAGAGTCAGTACTCTATTAGATCTGTTACACCAGGAACAATGTTGCAACCTAAATCTGGTAACTATTATGGACAAAGGACTAGAGTATATATGACTCCTAAGCTATGTAATAAATATCCTATATTAAGAGAAAATGATAAATTAAAAATAAGTATATTGAAAAGTAAATTAAAAGACCTAATATTACAACACTTTGAAGAAACGAATATTTAAAAATGATACTTAACATATTGTAATATATTGATTAGTTATATTATAAATACACATGCTAAAGATATTTAATACATATGTATATTTAAGAGATACATGTAAAACATAACTGGATTAAACAACAGTGTCAAATTAAAATTAAATCCCCTTAAATAAGGAATATATTCTTAAATTAAGTAAAATTTTAATTAAGTAGGTATTTGCACAAACGAAAGCAAATCAAGTGTAACTTTGTACTTTGGACCGTCCTTATTATCTGTCCATGAAATAGAAATCGTACTGCGAGTGTTGTCATTGATGTGCTGTCGAGTGTGCTACCAGTGTAAAACTACTGTAAGAGAGCTACGCCAACAAACTGCATTGCAGTTTGGCGACAAATGTAACATTACAATTTTGTTAAAAATTAATAAATAAATTAAAAAAAAAAAAATATATATATATATATAATTCTAAAATGTAAATAAAATAAATAGAGAGAATAATAATAATTCTTTATTGCAGGTAAAGTTTATGTCAATTAATTTATTCTTCTTACGCAAATAACAGGCGACCTTAAGGGCCTTCCATGAGCCAACTAGCGCCGCAAATCTTGAGAAAATAATATATTCCAATTTAGAATTTGAATTACGCATTATCCATGCTCGGTGAATAAATTAGAACATGATGAAAAAATTCATGCCGTGGGCAGGACTTGAACCTGCGACCTTGTCATTCCATGTTTCTAACCGAATGTTAGACATGGTTGTCGGAATAATACTGCTATTGTCCGATAGATGGAATTGCGTAACCATACCCTTTAAGTATGTATAAAGCGATGAAGATTTTCGGTGGGCTCGGCGTGGCCTGTGGTGGCTCAGTTGGTAAAAGCGTGTCACGGAATGACAAGGTCGCAGGTTCAAGTCCTGCCCACGGCATGATTTTTTTCATCATGTTCTAATCTTCCAATTTAATCAATTTTATTAAAAAAGCTATTTACAAAATGTTTATTAGGATGAATACTATTTTTCAATATACAATACATGGTATAATTGCGATAAGCTAAGTTGTAGTTCACAAATGTCCCAAAAACCGCCGCGAACTACAACTTACCGAGATTGAATCACGTTATAAATAAGCATTTAAAAACAACTAAGTAAATATATATCCTTTTTTGTGCAATAAACTATATTTATCTTAATTTAACTTCGACACATGTTTATTCGGAGTTTGAGATGTCAAATCGAATACCGACGACACGTAATTCTAGTGCCAACCCTATTATATATATATCAAAACAAGATACGATAATGTAGGGCTTTTTGAAAATGGCGGGAAACGACGGTTGCGAAATTATTTAATAATTTTCAGTTTAATGTCTACAGTGGGTGTTTTGTGTTTAATATCACGTTAAATTAATCAGAATATGATCGCGAATGACAGTATGGTGAAGTTATTGGAGAATTCAAGCAGGATCTGAAGTTTGGCGCCATGGTCAAGATTCCCACTACGAGCTCGGGAGTGAACGTGACTGTCGAGCTGCTTCGTCCACAGTGATTGACGCTACGGCGTCTCCTGTGGATGAAGACAAGAAGACGCGGCTACCCAGGGTGATGACGCTACGGCGACTCCCCTGGAGGAAGATAGAACTACTATTATACATTGAATTTTCTGTAACATGACATTGGCAAATGACGAACTGTCGAGTCCATTAATAAAATAAATAAATAAACGATAATGTACTGGGAACGTGTGAAGACTTTACCAGAACGTGTCGCGAAAGGTAAACGTTAGACTTTTGAAAATAGCGGGAACGTGACGGTTGGAAAATTATTTGATAATTTTGATTTTATTGTCTAAAGTGGTTTTGTGTTTAATATAATGTTAAATTCCCTCCGGCCGCTTAGCAACCGGTTTACGCAACTAGTGGAGATTGAAAACTAAATATTCCTTGTACGGACAACAGCAGATCAATGGTAACACGTGTAGTACGATTTCAACTCTACGACGCAGGTAATAAGTACGGTCCAAAGTCCAAAGTGTTACACTTGATCTGCTGTTAGCAACATTAAGATTTTTGTTCTTAATGTTTATTTTCTTCCAAAAAGTAATATTAATTCGAAACTGATTTACTTTTATTTTATTAATGGACTCGACAGTTCGTCATTTGCCAATGTCATGTACAGAATATTCAAGATATCATTGTCTTCTCTGTCTCCAGAGTAGTCGCCGTAGCGTTGTCACACTGGAAATCCGCGTCTTCTAGTCTTCATCCAGAGGAGTCGCCGTAGCGTCATCACTCTGGAGCTCGACAGTCACGTTGACTCCCGAGCTCGTAATGGGACTCTTGATAATAGCTTGAAACTTCCGATCTTGCATGATTCAATAAATTCACCATACTGTCATTCGCGTACATTTTCTGATTAATTTAACGTTATCACGTTTAATATCTTAAACACAAAATAATTACTGTAGACATTAAAATGAAAATTACGAAATGAGAAAATACAAAGGTAGATATTTTCTTCCAAAAAGCGATATGAATTCGAATCTGATAGGTGCGGGATTTGAAATTAGATCATTGGTAAGCGCCGTCGCGTCGGAAACTAGTCCATTTCTGAACTAGGCCACATGTAGGTGCAAATAGGTATTCGGTTGGTTTGCAAGGTTGTTCCAAATTTGAAATTCGAACCGTTTTCAGTTGTCGTGTTCCTCATTTGAATTCCCGACAAGTTCGAGCAAGACCGCCTATAACTCAACGAACAACGGTCTGACCGTATCGTTTGGAGTCTTTGATTCGGATAGGGTTGGCGAGTCGTGATGAGAAAAACTCTTATGAAAAAACCGGCCAAGGTCGAGTCGGATGTCGGACTCGCGCACCGAGGATTCCGTGCAACGCAACTTAACCCTGTAATTTTGCTATAACGAAAAGATAGAATCGACTTAGGGACCAACTTCTGCAAAAAAAAGTGATAGATGAATGGATGATGAGTTGTGGGCTATTACAGCCCACAATGGGGAGTGCTCGGGGCGCCAGTCGGGGCGCGGATGGATCGCAGTTCCCGTGACTCGGCAACAATGGCACGAGGTGGAACACCCCAGGAAGTTTAGTCGGTATGCCGCCCTGAATTCCGCCCCTTCAGGGCGGCAAGCCCGACATAATCAACACACCGGGCGTGGTCGTACATGGAAACATGTTTTACCTGGAGGAAAAAAGGTACCCAGAAGACACTGTGTTTAGGAAGACCAGCCAACGTGGTGTCGCGTGACTATGTTACGGGCTCCATGACCGAACCATAGATACCTGTCAAAAGTACTTTTAGCTGTCAGCCCTGGTTATTTTGTTGACTTTGATCCTTGATTGAAATATATTATGAACTGAACTGAAGAAAGGTATTTTTAATTAACTGAGGCTGCACCATCAACAAATATATTAAAAAAAACTATTATTATTATTTTTTTAATGGACTCGACAGTTCGTCATTTGCCAATGTCATGTTACAGAAAATTCAATATATCATAGTCTTCTGTCTTCCTCCAGAGGAGTCGCAGTAGCGTCTTCACCCTGGGTAGCCGCGTCTTCATGTCTTCATCCAGAGGAGTCGCCGTAGCGTCATCACTCTGGACGAAGCAGCTCGACAGTCACGTTCACTCCCGAGCTTGTAGCGGGAACTCTTGATAAAAGCTTCAAACTTCAGATCTTGCTCAAATTATCCAATAAATTCACCATACTGTCATTCGCGAACATTTCCTGATTAACTTGACGTGATATTAAACACAAAATAGCCACTGTAGGCATTATAACAAAAATTATCAAATAAATGACATTGCCACATTTCAATGGAGCTTTGCCCCACCTACAAAACTACGTGACCATTTAAGCTGTACCTATCATTTTGTTGGGGACTTATTAGAGGTTTCATATTGCATAATCATAATCAGTATCATTTTCTACTACTCTCGCAACTCCCATAGCAGAATAACAAAAACAATGAATAAATCGCTTCGATTTCTTACTATTTTCTGAATTCTTAATAAGGCTGTATTTTTCGAATCGCTAGATGTACAAAACTGTATTTTAAAACAATAATTTTTTATTCGTTATCTTGTACATCTAGCGGTTGATGGTGGGGCAGAATCTGGCATTGTCATTTGCAACCGTCGTTTCCCGTCATTTTCAAGAGAACCGAAAAAAAACTAATGCCTCATTTTTGCGTCAACCCTACATCACTCGCTGAACGTTTATACAACCGGTCCATGTATTTGTATACTTAGGCCATCTTTTTAAACCGAGACGAAATGAATGCTCCACTAATGGCCTTTTACGGTTCGTTGTTATTATCCGCATTTTCGCTTATCAAATAGAATCCAGCACTAATTTTCCTGCTTTTAAGAATATTAGATGATGGAGATTAATGAAAACGAAGTATTTGTGGGGATGACTGAAGTTTTTCTTCAGCTAAGTAAGGTCAGTGACAATTGACTGGTGGTTAAGGGTCTTCCATGAGCAATGCGCCTACGGCTCGTGCCGTAAACTTAATTAACAATTTCATAAACGCAATAAAAGATGCCGATGTTTTTTTTGATCCATGGTGTTCTTTGTATAAAAATATATGTACCTATCTTAATAGTAGGTAACTCTAATTTACACTAATTTCATTGTATAAATTATTATTTTAAGAAAT
The DNA here is from genome assembly GCA_963506565.1 of Tachystola acroxantha. Classification (NCBI taxonomy): domain Eukaryota; kingdom Metazoa; phylum Arthropoda; class Insecta; order Lepidoptera; family Oecophoridae; genus Tachystola; species Tachystola acroxantha. Next base: position 11,482,696 of record OY735884.1, on the reverse strand, counting down.
ATTGTAATTACTTATTGTATCCACTGACTCGGTGCTTTGGTGATTATCTGTAAACCAGTCAGTTATAATTGAATAAATAAATAAATAAATAAATAAATAAATAAATAAATAAATGAGCCAACCAGCGCCGCTGATCTTAAAAGAAAATTTATATTCCAATTTAATAAATTTTATTAAAAAAGCTTTGTACAAAATGTTTATTACGATAAATACTATTTTTTAAATGCTTATTTATAACGTGATTCAAGTTCGCTAAGTTGTAGTTCGCATAATTGCGAAAACCGCTATTATATTTTAAGGTATTTTTAGTTCTTTGCAACGATTTCTTTCACTCGAATTTCTAAGGTCATTGTATGACTTCTGACGTACTCAGTACAATTTTTTTAGCAGTTATGATTTACTAAAAAACCTTACGATTAAATATTTATCATGAGTAAGTGTACCCGCACACGGGCCACCGGCCACAACCACAAAACGCCGCCACAGGCATATTTCCTGTAATTTTCATACATTTTATATGGACTCGCCGCACACGGTTGGCGCCGGTGGCGGCCACACGCTTCAAATCGTCGCAGCTTCCTTCTTGTGGCTCGCACCGGCCACTAAACGCCGACACAAAAAGCCGCCACACGCCACTCGCGCGATTCCGCGCCCCTCTCTCCCTTGCCTCAGTAAACTATACTGCACGCATGGGTTAAAAAAAAGTAGCAGCCACCGACCGCAAGTGTCGACCACCGGCCACAAGTGGCTGTCGCGCGCTTCAGCTACCTTTGTAGCCGCTTCTAGCTTCTCGTGGCGGCGTTTGTGGCTGTCGCGTGTGGCCCGTGTGCGGCGACACTTAAGGAAGGAAAATTAATTTTAAAAACAAACAAAAAACGACTACTAAAAATGACCATGCCAGATTCTGCCCCACCATCAACCGCAAGTTGTACAAGATAACGAATAAATGTAAAAATATCTCCGTTTTCTATTAAAATTATTGGTTTAAAAGAAAGTTTTGTACAAGTTGCGATTCGAAAAAAACAACTTAATTAGGAATTCAGAAAATAGTAAGAAATCGAAGCTATTTATTCATTGTTTTTGTTATTCTTCTATAGGAGTTGCGAGAGTAGTAGAAAATGATACTGATTATGATTATGCAATATGAAACCTGTAATAAGTCCCCAACAAAATGATAGGTACAGCTTAAATGGTCACGTAGTTTTGTAGGTGGGGCAAAGCTCCATTGAAATGTGGCAATGTCTTTTAAGCCGCTTTGATATAATTTTTATACCCTATGTCACTTCTACAATCAAGACGAATCTATTAGGTTGTAGGGCGTGACAAAGAATTAGACATACATACTACTTTTGAATAGAAAACTTATATCTTTAATCTGTGCATACTACATACACTCGTAAAACATAACCCTCCTTCTTTCGCAGTCGGGTAAATATACTGATATGGCCGAAGTGACTCTACATAACCTTGTCAAAAGCTTTTTGAAGACTACAGCTGGCATCAAAAGAAAGCCTCTTTTATTTTTAGTCTAGACTCTAGACACAGCACTGTCGTTAGCTCTCCTTTGATCTTGCGGATGCAAAATAAAAGAGAAAGGAACATTCTAGATAATGAGAGGGGCTCTACCAATATTGTGAAAGAGGTATTGTTATCATGAGTAGTTGCAAGTACACGTTGAAAGCGATTGTACAAGTTAAGCAACGTTGGTCGAGGTCAGTACCTGGATGGGTGACCGCTAGTGACACTTTCATCTGAGGCGAGGCTATATGGTTGTCAAAAGCAAGAGTGAGACACAAGATGCCCCGCAGCGCCGGAGTGAAGTGCACAGCGCAGTGCCTCGATATTCGTATTTTTATGAATTTTGGATGAATTTTGGCAGGGAAATAATAATACGCCAACAAAAATTAGATTTTTATTGATTCTAAAAATTAGATTTTTAGACAATTTTAAAAATTCTGCCCTCTTGGAAGGGTGCCCATCACTGGCGGCATGATAGATGTGATAGCAGCTTTCAAAACTACCTTTTTTGGCATTTTAAAAATAATATTAGAATGAAGTGATATTTTATCGACGCAATTCAACGCCTTCAGAATGTTTTGTTTGTGTTATTAAAATAATAAAATGTCTGAGAGGAATAATAGGATGGTCATCATGAAGCAAGAAAGCAAGGAGCGCCGATGAAGGTAGCCATATTTACGTCGCAGACTTCTTGCATGACAATTTGTCGCCTCACTCTTCCTCGCTACGCTGAAGTCGGTCGCGTATGATTCACGCCACAAAGTCTTTAATAGAACTCAATAGGTGTGATTCTATCGTGGCCACTAAGTCTATTCCTAAACTAAAATGCAACTGTCACTGTCACTCGTATGCTACATCGCGTAAGAATGAGAGAGAGATTGCTTAGCGACGATTAAAATTAGCTTGAACACTCTGGAATCATCATCATCAGTCTATTTATATGTCCCCACTGCTCGAGCACAGACCTTCCCTTACATCGAGGGAGGCCATGATCCACAACGCGGGCCCAGTGCTGATTGACAGATTTCACATGCCTTAGATTTTTTCTACGGCATGCAGGTTTCATCACGATGTTTTCCTTCACCGTTTTGAGAGCACTCGGTAAATGTACGTAAGTTTACCCGTCGAAAAAACCGAGGATAACTCATTGGTACAGGCTGCCCTGGCTGAGAATCGAAACTGGGATCTCTGTATCGCAAGTCCATTGACCCAACTACTGCGCCACCGAACTCTGGAATCGCTACAAATGTACTGTACGCGACGTACACGACCTTTGTCTCAGCGTAGCAGGAATGTCTCTCTCCATGGAAGACAATTTTTTCCTCCATGAGGTTGTTATCGACGGGCGGACCGAATTGGCAGTCCGGGCGTAATCCGGGGTAATGGAATGGTGATCCTTTGTTTATTTACCCGGGCGGGATCCACGAGCGCTGAGCACTGACCGAACATTTGGAGGGCATGTAGCCGGAGCTACGTACGGTTAGAAAGTGATCGTAGTTGAGCAATGAATCAGGTTCAGGAACTTCATTTCATAAGATTAAAATCTAGTCTCTGAGGGCCTCGCAGTCCAGTTGCGAGTACACGTCGAAAACGATCGTACAAGTTAAGCAACGTTGGACGAGGTCAGTACTTGGATCCGGGCGAGTGGACACGGGGTAGTCCAACGCTCGGTAACAGGTCCTCGAGTTGGTTGGCGTGCCTGTGTTCCAGCACACCGCTAACAGTCGGATGGGGTCAAAGACCCCCGAGAAGGGTCCCCCCGGACACACGCCGGCGGGGTCGCGGAAGTAATTCGCAAGTGTCCCCGTGACTCCGCCATAGGGCGGCGAGACGGAACACCGAGGGGTTTTAGTCGGTAAGAGTCCGACATAACCTCTTCGCCTCCCCGTGGCAAAGAGGTATCCATGAGGATTTTCCCCTCGATAAAAAAAAGGTCAGTACCTGGATCAGCGACCGCTAGTGACACTTTCATCTGAGCCCCTTCGTGCCTGGGAAAGCACGTTAAGCAGTTGGTCCCGGTTGCTGTCGTTCGACAGCAGTCGTTATGCCACGGCAGAGGCCTGAATATCTCTGACAAATAGCTTTGGTCACTAAACCATACGAGAAAAGAAGTAGTCTCCGAAAAGAAAGAAAAGTTTCATAGCCCGGAATCCACGATAAATTCGCTGTATGAATATTCCATGCTATGTTCCATTATTGCCAAATTATTGTAAAAATACGAATAACACTTAATACTTTTGACCCGACTGGGCTTTTCAAGTCTATGTATAATTGTATATATTTGACTATGTATGTCTTAATATTTGGCAATCCTGCAGCCGCAACGGTTTGATGGATTTTAACAATTTATGAGGTGTCGTTAGATTCGTGATATAGGGTATAAAAATTTAATCAAAGTAATGATGCAATCGGTTTTTTTTAACAATTTCTGCTTGAAGTTTGTTGAAGCCGCCAATTAGACCAATAGTTTCGACCGTTTTCAAAAAAAATAATGTTTCATACAAATTGATCAGGTGATCGGTACTATTCGGTATCTATGAAAAGTCCAGTCGTAGAATATTAGTGTTGTTTAGTTACCGATACTGAACACTCTCCTTTGGCTTATCTACTATAAGCCTTTCCGTTATACTTTGCAAGGCAACCCGAAAAACACCATTTTTCGTCTAACAATCAACACTCCTCTCTTTGGTGGTCGGGCGCATAAAGGAAAATTTTCGCCACGCTCTATGGAGAGAGCCTGAAGTATATTTTGTATGAGGACAGCTTTCCGCCATTGTACTTCCACTCTTATACGTCAGCACGAGACTGATTTTAATGTTCGACTTTTATATAAAAAAATGGAAAACAAATGAGTGGCAGAGACGGTCTAGCTTATCATGCAAGAGGTTGCGCGGTGGCTTACTCCATTAGGGCGTTTTTGCTTCATGGCCGAGCCGTACTACCCCTGACGTATTTATTAGCGCACAGGGCGTGCCGAGGCCATCGAATAGCTGAATTTACGGGCTTGGACATTCTCCTTTTTTGTTCGAGTTGTCAATATCGGATTGAAATTCTCGGGGATTAAAGGATTTTGAAACTAATTTCATATTCGTTCAGAGTTGAACTCGATTATTAAAATCTTTCTTAAAAGACGGTTAATAAGATTGGTTGTGTCATCACACAGACCACTTTAGACATGAATTCGGTACAAATGACAATGCCAGAATCAGCCCCACCATCAACCACATGATGTACAAGATAACGAATAAATGTAAAAATATCTCCGTTTTTTATTAAAATTATTGGTTTGAAATAAAGTTTTGTACAAGTTGCGAGTCGAAAAAACAGCTTAATTAAAAATTCAGAAAATAGTATGAAATCGATGCGAATTATTCATTGTTTTTGTTATCATTTTCTACTACTCTCGCAACTCCTACTGATTGTGAGTATGCTATATAAAACCTGTAATAAGTCCCCAACAAAGGTCTCGTAGTTTTGTAGGTGGGGCAAAGCTCCATTGAAATGTGGCAATGTCATTTGCACGCGAAAAATTCTGTCAACGCATAGAGACGAAGCGGGGGACAGGGGTGCCGTATTAAAGAGATGTGTCCATGTCGATAAAATCTATAGGGTAAGTGGTCTGTGGAGTTGTCAACATCGGATTGAAATTCTCGGGGATTAAAGGATTTTGAAACTAATTTCATATTCATTCAGAGAGCGATCAACTATACTTCACTGACGCTTCACGCCCTGGTAATACAGCCTAAAGTATAATGGTAGTAGGTGGTAGTGTTGACTGTACCCGGGTATTGTGTTACCGAGGGGCGTGCCTGGATCTCGAATCGCCAATTTTGCGGTTTCGGTCATACGCCTTTTTTCCACTCTTCGTCAATTCGGAATTGAATTACAGAAATGGTTGAACATTATTTTTCAAATGAATTGGCATTCATTCTACAATTCAAACACGATTTAAAAGGGAGGATCAACCTACAATTAATAGGGATGTTGAGAAGTATTTAAAATCTGATAGAAACTTGATAGAAAGACCTGACGATACGTCACACGAATTCTGTACAAAGGTCATTCGTTTTGCCAAAGGGATGAAGCACGATTATAGATGATGAAGCATTAATATAAGACCTAGCTTTTTGCCAAATTTCATGATTCTCCTACAGGTTTTGGTTTTCGCAATTTTATACAAATATGCGAGAAAATGCGACATAAACAGCGATCTCTATTGATTGCGTTGACGTCATCATCATCAGCCCGTATCAGTCCACTGCTGGACGTAGGCCTCTCCCAAAGCGCGCCACTCAACCCTACTCTCGGCCCTCTGCATCCAGTCCCTGCCAGCCATCTTGCGAAGGTCATCCTTCAATCTGGTCGGGGGGCGTCCCACACTACGTTTACCCGTTCGTAGCCTCCATTCGAGAACTCGTCTACCCCATCGGTTATCGATTCTACGACAGATGCGACCAGCCCACTGCCACTTCAGTTCAGTTCAGTGCGTTGACGTAGAAGGTTGATTTTTTCACGGCTGCACGAGGTTACAGTCCTGAATATTTGGTATTAATTTCAACTTGATTCGTCCATGCGTTTCTGAGATATAGGTCTTGACAGACGGACAGACAGACGGACAACAAAGTGATCCTATAAGGGTTCCTTTTTTCCTCTTCAGGTTAGGAACCCTAAAAAACAAATAGCTATTCTATAATCCAAGGCAGTATATACTTGCTTTACTTGTTGCAGAAAACTAAACGCAACACGTCGGCCGTCTCTACCCTTTGACTCTCAGCGCATAAAATCACTTTATTCAGTCGTAAATCTTTCCATTAGGGGATCACTTTCATTGCGAACAGTGGGTGGTGGAAGGGTTGGTTGTACGGCGTCATAATATCAATTAATTTAACATACATTGCGTTTAACGGCTTCGGTTATTAAATTACATACAGTGGAAGAAAGCAATGTACGAGGACAACAACTTATTTCAGTTTTTTTTTCTCTGGTTTGGGTTTTCTTGAAAATGGCGGGAAACGACAGTTGCGAAATTATATTATAATTTTCATTTTAATGTCTACAGGCTATTTTGGGTTTAATAGCACGTCAAATTAATCAGAATATGTTCGCAAATGACATTATTATGAAATTATAGGATAAGTCATGCAAGATCTGAAGTTTCAGACCATTATCAAGAGTCTCACTACAAGCTCGGGAGTGAACGTGACTGTCGAGCTGCTTCGCCCAGGATGATGACGCTACGGCGACTCCTCTAGAGAAAAAGAAGACAATGATATCTTGAATATTCTGTACATGACATTGGCAAATGACGAACTGTCGAGTCCATTAATAAAAAATAAATAAATATCTTTGGTTTTTGAATCAAGCGAACGCGATATAGCATATGACTGACTAACTCATATGCTATATCGCGTTCGCGTAAGTGTGGGACGCTTCGCTTGGCGACGATTAAATTTTGCAAATGGTCTTAGCGATCATTATAATTTCCAGAGTGCTTCAATGTTTTAATGTCTTTATCATTTCGTCGACGTCGAATCATTTTCTCATTCAGATTCGCATTGATTCAAGTACCTACATATTATTCAAACACTAATTAATACAATTTAGATTAATGGGCCTAGAAGAAGGATAACATAGCTAAAAAATTACACCAGTGGTACAATCGAAGACAGAGATACAGGGCAGATTTAAAAAATAGTATTTATAAACATTTTGTAAATAGCTTTTTTTAATAAAATTGATTAAATTGGAAGATATTATTTTTTCAAGATTGGCGGCGCTAGTTTGCTCATGGAAGGTCGTTAATATCGCTTTTGACATAGACCAACCAACAGCCCTAAGCAACAGATGGCTGGACAAGGAAAAAGTTTCCTTCGATGTAGGATAGATTAGGTTTGCAAATTTATGAACAGCACTTGCTACATTTTTGATAGAGATTGATTAGTCGGCAACTTTCTGGACTCGTTATTATACTTAACTAGTTTGAAAGTAAGATTAAGTACTTATTACAAGATAATGAAATAACAGCGTTATTAGTCTTGGAACTACATAGTCGATTCGCCTTAATGACGGAGTCAGGCTCTATGTTGATGGAATATGAACATATTTTAATCTCAACTATGTTAGATATTACTATGTTCGAAGATCTGCTACATTTTCGGGGCAGTTACTTGGAATTGCTTGCAGAGAAGAATTATTTTGTGATGATTTAATACGAAAAGAAATATTTAAATGTAATTAAGTACTATAGGTACAGTCGAAGACAGAGATAAGTATACAGGGGGCCTCAATAAGGTTGAGATTTTCTCAAAACTACTGGACCGAATTTAATAATTTTTTTACAGTTACATAATTTTAACTTTTATCTATCAAACAGTGAAAGAATTTTTGCAATAGTTAAAGTAGTTTTTGATAAAATCTCAACCTTTGAAACTCTCCTGTACACCTTTCTCTGTGTTCCACCGTAACTAAAAGTAATCATGTAATAATATCTTTTTGTTACATTATTGTTCTAATAACCCTTCCTTACTGCGCAGTCTAGTAAAAAGAGCGATGCATGAAAGTTATTCCAACTAAAGTTAGGCAAAATGACGCCCGCTCGTCAGTTCTATTATCAAAAATCATAAGCAGGATATGATGCACTTTATCTAGCTCCAAACAAACATCTCCCCCACATTATTTCCTCCCCTCCCCCTTTCTCCCCACAACATTACACCCTGACCATTACAAGCCGTTCGTTATTATCACGGATGCCGCCACGCGAGGCCTCGGTCCCATGTTGAGCCAGATTGGCTGCGGAATCGGAGTTAGAAGGTAAATTGGGGGCCTTAACGGGGATTGGCTCTTTATTAGAGTAGAGGGAAAATTCAGTTACCTTTTGATAGAAAAAGATTTTGATTCTTAAGATATTTATTTTGTCATTGAGTTCAAAATAAAAATTCGTTTAATTTACAAGCGGTTTATCGTTACGATTTAAAATGAGACTTTAATCATCACTTATGTAGATTATGTATATCACAGAATTATGTAGATTTGGTGGATCTAGTTACTGCAATATACAAAATTAAATTAGTTATTATTATAATAAATATTAATTTGACCTATTGCAAATAAATGGCAGATAGATATATCGTTAATAATATTCTGCTGTCGGAATTTTTGCTAACTTTTATAATTAACGATAGACGACGATGTGGCGAGAGCTCGGTGGCTCAGTGGTTGGGTCAATGGACTTGCAATATGGAGGTCCCAGGTTCGATTCCCAGCTAGGGCAGCCATGTACCAATGAGTTATCCTCGGTTTTTTCGACGGAAAAACTTACGTACATTTACCGAGTGCTCTCAAAACAGTGAAGGAAAACATCGTGATGAAACCTGCATGTCGTCAATGTGTCATGCAAGAAAAAAATCTAAGGCATGTGAAATCCGCCAACCCGCACTGGGCCCGCGTGGTGGATTATGGCCCGAGCTCCCTCGATGTAAGGGAAGGTCTGTGCCCGAGCAGTGGGGCAATATAAATAGACTGATGATGATGATGATGATGACGATGTGGCGTGAAATTTAATAAACCCCTTTGTAATAAACGATACGATACGAATTTAAAATAGCAATACTGATATGTAAAGCATAAATTATGTACATGAAATAAACATTGACCCAATAACCCGAGTTTATGAAACAAACTCGACTAACCATTTCCAATTACGTTGAAGTTCATAAGCTTTCACTGATGTGGCCATGAAGCAAGGAAAGCACTATGGAGTAACACATATTTACATCGCAGGCACCACTCTTGCGTGACTTCTGATTCTAGCATCTCCTACACAAATTCGTTATTCATTGAATTTTCAATAAAAGTCAGAATATACGAAAAAAAGATATCTGGCTGACTTTGAGAGTAAAATTGACAACAACTTCTTCTTGAACTCTGCTTTTTAAACTCGAAATAGATCTCGGCACCTCTACTTTTCAGAAGAACACCAATCAATCCTGAGGGTCGTGTTCAAATTGAAAATCCTTCATCTAATTCTCAAGCAATCTCCACCCGTATTTATTGTTAGCTTTTCTCTAAGGCTTGATACAAAATATACTTTAGGCTCTCTCCATAGAGCGCGGCGAGTTCTTTCCCTTCATGGATGTGGCCAATCTCCTCTACAAATGTGGCGTCGTGAGTAATAACCAGCATCCGTGGTAATAACCGCATATAATAACGAACGGGCGGCGTGCTGCTCGCCGCCAGGCACCCGTACACACTGCGCACTCTCACCGACGTAGACGGGCTCACACCCGATAAAGAACTATTATTCTCTGTGGTCGGTTGGAAGAATGTTAAAATTTTGTGTTGTGTTGTGTATTTACCGCCTAATTATAATGACGAACAATATTTAAATGTTTTGACATGTATCGAAAATGCTATTTGTAAATATTCTGACATGGACGTAATTATTTTAGGTGATTTCAATCTCAATTCTTGCAGTGCGAACGTAAAAATGCAATTTTCTTTTTTTACTGAATTTTGTAAATTGACTCAATACAATAATGTATTAAACTCGCATGACGGTCTATTGGACCTCGTACTGAGCGGAGTAGCGAGCGAGCGCGTGTCGGTGTGCGGCGGTGCGGGTGCGGGCGCGCTGGTGCCGGCCGACGCGTACCACCCGCCGCTGAGCGTGCGCGTGTCGTTGCCGCGCGACGCCGCCCCGCGCCCGCGCCCGCCGCCGCCCCCGAGCGCGCGGCCGGACGCGCCTCCAGATTGGAATTTTGACAAAGCGAACTTTAGTGCACTATATGCGGCATTAGCCGACTTAGACTGGTCCAACCTGCTAAATGTTAGAGATGTCGATTCTGCAACGGAGATGTTTTACAAAATGTTTTATGCATGTTTAAACGGACATGTACCGGTCAAGAAACGTCCTACATATACGAGTCGCTACACGTATCCCTCTTGGTACACCCCAGATATTATTGAGAATATTAAGTACAAGCATTTTCATTTCGTTAGGTACAAATGTGAAGCTAAAGAGTTTAACGGGGAAATGTACAGGTACTACAGGTGGCACGTTAAAAAGTTGATTACCAGGGCGCACCGACAGCACATCAAAACCACCGAAAAGCAAATTATTGACGATCCTGCAAAGTTTTGGAGATACGTCAAGGATAAGCGGAAGGACAGAGGGCGTAGTGCGACATTCACGTGCGACGGTGAGGAGGTGGAGGGCGCGGAGGCGGCCGCCGCGTTCGCGCGCTATTTCAGCTCCGTGTTCCAGCGCGAGGTGCCGCGGCTGGACGCGGCGGCGGCTCAGCGCGCGGGCGCGGGGGGCGACGCCGCGCGGGTCACGGTCGAGGCGGTGGACGAGGCAGACCTGCGGGCCGCAGTGAAACGCCTCAAACTGCGCTCGGCATCCGGGCCGGACGGCATCCCGTGTTTTCTCGTGAAGGACTGCGTGAGTGTTCTGGAGTTGCCCTTGTTGTACCTGTACAATCTTTCTATTGGCGAGTCGGTCTACCCCCAGCGCTGGAAAACCTCCAGGGTGACTCCGGTCCCCAAGACTGGCACCAGCACTGAGGTATCCGATAACAGGCCTATTGCGGTGCTGTCGGTCTTCGGTAAGCTCTTTGAGTCCATTCTGGATCGTCGTATTAGCCAGCAGGTTGGTTCTGTTCTGGATGACTGCCAGCATGGGTTTCGTAGGGCTCGGTCGACCACCACTAATCTCGTGAACCTCGTGGATTATGTCGCTACCGAAATGGATGCAGGTCGGCAAGTCGACGCGACCTATTTCGACTTTAAAAAAGCGTTCGATTTGGTAGATAACGACATTCTACTCGAGAAGTTGGCACTGGTAGGATTTGCTCCCAAGCTCCTAAATTTTTTCTCGAGCTACCTGAGCAACCGCTGCCAATTCGTGCGAGTGGGTGGTCACGAGTCCGACGACTATTACACTCGGTCTGGAGTCAGCCAGGGAAGTACCCTGGGACCCACTTTGTTTTTACTGATGATAAACGACTTGCCGAGGACCGTGAGCGCTGCCAAGTGCCTCATGTTTGCGGATGACTTGAAGCTGTGCCTGGGGGTCGGTGGTGATGCCGACGTCGAGACCCTGCAGAGGGACATCGACGCTGTGGCTGAGTGGAGCAGTGCTAACAGATTGCCTTTCAATGCTTCCAAATGTAAGGTCATTACGTTCTCGCGCTCCCGTGCCCCTATATGCGCTACTTATAGCTTGCCTGATGCCCCTTTGGCAAGAGTGAACGAAATTCGCGACTTAGGGCTAACCCTGGACTGCAAGCTGGACTTTCGAACTCACATGACCAATGTTTGCAAAAAAGCAAACAAAACACTAGGTTTCATTATGAGAGTAGCTTCGCAGTTCGGGGATGTCAGTGTGGCCAAGGTTCTGTACAATGCGTACGTTCGGAGTACACTCGAGTTTGGCGCTATCGTGTGGGACCCTTACGAGAGTAAGTACTCCCTCATGATAGAAAGGGTCCAGCGAAAGTTTGCGCGATGGGTGTATAAGCGGACGTACGGGTACTACCCTTTCTTGTACCCCTCGCTCTTCGTATCGGGAATGGTAGACTTGGACACACTATCTCTGAGGCGGAGACTGCTGCTTGTAGTGCACTACTATTCGTTGCTTCACAACGAGGTCGACAACATGTCTGCCTTGGAACGGATGTCGCTGCAGGTGCCGCGCGGCGGCGCGTGCGGCCCGCGCTGCGCCCCGCGCCTGTTCGCGCGGCCCCTGACGCGCACGCGCCGCGCACGCAACGCGCCCACCGCGCACGCTCGCTCGCTGCTCGGCGATATGCTCGCTGCGCGCGAGGACGTAGATATATTTGTCGACAAAATCGGTCCTTTTATTGGCCACTTTTATAGGTACGTAAGTGAATGTTTGTAATGTTATTTTTTATGTTTGTAATGTTAATTTATATAGATTATTATATTTTGAATTATTTGTGAATGACATATAGTGTTTTGGAGATATTACTCTGTAAACTATATTGTATAAATAAAATAAATAAATAAATAAATAAACAGTTGCGTCGAATAAATAGGCAGTTACAGAAATGATTGTTTAGTCTGCTGGGGGTTTTCTAGTCTTTCCTTCGGTTGCAACGTGGAATCTTCGATAAACTTTAGTTGGTTCTCTTAAAAATGGCGGGAAACGACGGATGCAAAATTATTTGAATTTTTTTTATTTTAATGTCACTTCACTTCACTTTTTAAATTATGGCTTCTACCGTGGCTGGCACAGTAATTTTGCCAGTGTCTATTTTAATGTCTACAGTGGTTATTTTGTGTTTAATATCACGTTAAATTAATCAGAAAACGTTCGCGAATGACAGTATGGTGAATTTATTGGATAATTTGAGTAAAATCTGAAGTTTCAAGCTTTTATCAAGATTCCCGCTACAAGCTCGGGAGTGAATGTGACTGTCGAGCTGCTTCTTCCAGAGTGACGACGCTACGGCGACTCCTCTAGATGAAGACATGAAGACGCGGCTACCCAGGGTGCAGACGCTACTGCGACTCCTCTGGATGAAGATAGATGACTATTATATATTGAATTTTCTGTAACATGACATTGGCAAATGACGAACTATCGAGTCCATTAATAATTAAATAATAATAATAACTTTACTAGTTCAGCTAATAGAAACATGGCAGTTTCATTATTATTGTATTTATTATCAATTTTGTATTTAACTTTATTTTAAACATCATTTCTGTAGTTTCATCGCCAGTTTAATTTATGTTGTCATTATTCAAATTCGACTTCATCCTTCTAAGACCAAAGATTGCTTTACCGAAATCAGTAGTTTTAATTCAATGACTACAGGTGATTGGAAATTCGATATATTCCTTGAAAGGGGTGATACTAGAGGTGGTTTGCTACAAATTAGGCCCTATTAACGAGGGGTCGAAAATGAGTGGTTTCTGGTTTCTGTTACGGGGAATTCTAGGCATGCATATTTTAAAGTAATCTCTACTTTATCAGCTTTCAGAAAAGTATTATTTCAATGCTAAGAGTGGAGCAGTTTTTTTTTAAATTAAAACTACCGTATCTCAGAAACCACTCATTTTCGACCCCTCGTTAATAGGGTCTAATTTGTTGCAAACCACCTCTAGTATCACCCCTTTCAAGGAATGTATCGAATTTCCAGTCACCCTGTATTCAACTCTAGCTACAAATCCAATATCTAAAATTATAATAAAGTAGCTACTTTATGTTGCCAATATTGAAATTCATAATACCAATACGATAATAGGAAGTAAAGTTCAATTGACGTGGACGCCATCTGTTACCAGAACTAATGGAAACCCGTTTAGAATACTCTGATCCTCACAACCTTTAGATTCACCTTCCAACTTAGCTTGACCTCCTCCATCCCCTTTTAACCATTCAAACTTCATACCCTTAGGAGGGCGAAGATATATTTTAAGAGGTCTTCAGGCTTGGTTCCTACAACCAATTTGAGATGGCCTTCTTCACTTCCTAAGTCAGTATGAAAGCCTGGTACATAAAGTGTGGTTAGGGTACATTTTGTAGGTCAGAAATAATTGGTTATTTCACAAAATGTGTTTCGAACGCATTTGCGAGGGGCAACAATTTTATGTGAGAATCGTTCGCTTCAACTAAAAGGATTGGATTCGTCCAAATATTTTTTTTCTATTTCCTTTGGAAGAGTGTCGTCTTGGCCTTTTTTTACGACGGTTGAATTATACCTAATATATTAAAATTATTGTATTGGTTGCTACAAGCTCCGAGTAAATAATGTTGAAGAATGATCATACCTAATACTTAATTATAATAAAACTTATGTAACGTAGGTGTCGTAAATGTCGTATGTGAGTAAAGTACGATCTTCCACAACTGATTCTTCAGGGAAAGGTCCAGGGTAGAAGAAGGCCACGTAGAAGGAGAATATCATGGCTCAGGAACTTACGCCAATGGTACGGCAAGAGTACCAGGTCTCTATTCCGTGCGACGTTGTCGAGAGTGCAGATTGCTATAATGATCGCCAACCTTCTTACGAAGACGGCACCATAAGAAGAAGGTAGTGTAGGTGTCATATTTTCCTTGCAAAATGGTGAAGGTAAGTGTAAATTAAACATATAGACAAATGTAATGCTAAGTCATTCAGATAGTTCAACCGACCTATTGTACATATAGTTTTTAGTTTAGTTTATATATATATATATATATTTAGGTTAATATTATAATAATTATTTCTAATTTTTATTATTCTATAAGTAGAATAATAGACAATTGGATATGAATTTTGATAGGATATCCAATAAAAGAAAAACAATAATGAAACAGAAAGAAACCTCTGGTTGAAAAATATCATGACTTGTATTACGATTGTCAGAAATTGTAACTAACACAAGAAATATTAGAATAGATTTAAAAGGAAAATAAGAGATTACGTCAAAGGAAAACAAAACAACAGAACATGAATTCACAGAATAACAACACATAAAGGGAATACGAAATAACAACGTAAAATCCCGCAAAACATGTTTTGAACATAAAATACATAAAGTACTAAGAGCCTTCATAGAGCCAACTAGCGCCGCCAATCTTAAAAAAATAATATCTTCCAATATAATCAATTTTATTAAAAAAAACTATTTATAAAATGTTTATTATGATAAATACATCGTTTTGAATTAGTCGGATCCTATATCCGACTAATTCAAAACGATGCAGTGATTGGATATTAAATTGAGGCTATTGGTTTGGGATGGGTCAGACTTATCAAATTTTAATGAAACACACGTTATTACAGCATAAAGGAGATCAGGAGACAGATCTTCCTCTCTGGATCCTTGTTTCCACATCACATACCGCCATGACTTATAGCCTATGAGCTGTCCGGATATTTCAGCTATCTCCTAGTGAAACTCCCATCAAAATCCTTCAGTAGTTATGGCGTGATACTTGCACAAAGTCACAGACAAACAGACAAAAATTCTAAAAATTAGTGTTTTGGCATCAGTATCGATCCTAAAACACATTACATATATTCTTTACAAAAAATATACAATGAACAGACACAACTTTTTTACAGTCTTATTATATGTATATATAAGATAGATTAAACAATTCGTAGTACGGTCGAAGACAAAGAAAGGTACAGCAGAGTTTTTAAGGTTGAGATTATCTCAAAAACTACTTGACCTATTGCAAAAATTATTTCACTGTTAGATAGATAAAAGTTGAAACTATGTAACTGTAAAGAATTATTAAATTCGTCCTTTTTTGAACATCGTTTTTGGCACACTTGTGAACTACAACTAAGCTTGTCGCAATTATGCCATGTATTGTATATTGAAAAATAGTATTTATCGTAATAAACATTTTGTAAATAGCTTTTTGTAATAAGTTAGATTGATAAAAGTTGAAACTATGTAACTGTAAAGAATGATTACCTTGTTGAGGTCCCCTGTATACTTATATATGTATACTGTCTTCGACTGTACAAAGAAGCATTAATATACAGAAAAAGTGATACAATTTGTTCAAAGACAGGAAACTGTAAGTGGTAAAGTCCTTTCAAGATCCCATCAAAAGGTATTAAACTAACCAAAGGTTACGTAAACCCACAGACCACTTACCCAATAGACACGAAATCGGCACAAATGACATTGCCAGATATCAATAGAGCTTTGCCCCACCTACAAAACTACGAGACCATTGAAGCTGTACCTATCATTTTGTTGGGGACTTATTACAGGTTTTATATACCATAATCACAATCAGTAGCAGTTGCGAGAGTAGTAGAAAATGATAACAAAAACAATGAATAATCCGCTTCGATTTCGTACTATTTTCTGAACTCTTAATTGAGCTGTTTTTCCGACTCGCAACTTGTACAAAACTTTATTTTAATGCAATAATTTTAATAAAAAACAGAGATATTTTTACATTTATTCGTTATCTTGTTCATCATACGGTTGATGGTGGGGCAGAATCCGGCATTGCTGTTTGAAATATGAAAATTATGCAATATAGATGTATTGAATAATTACATAATTAATTAATTAATTATCGAGACCACACGCGCTCCACAAGGAGCTCAGCAAGCGCCTGAGGGAGGCGCCGGGTGACCCTCGTGCTGGCGGCTTTCTCGCGCAGAGGCTGAGCCTAGCCATCCAGCGCAGGAATGCCGCCAGCGTGATGGGCACCCTCCCAAGAGGGCCAAGTTTTTTAGAATGTTTTAGATAGGTAGATTTTTAGTTTAGTTTTTAATGTATTTTTATGTATTTGTGTGATATATTGCATATATTTATATCTCAATTTGGAAATCTCAAGTTGAAATGGATAAACAAACATTTGACACCGAGATTGGCAATGTTTCGAATGTAATGCGATATATTATACGATGGCCCAAACGTCTTTATGATAATACGAATAACAATAAAAGCTCGCTTCGTATGACATGTAGGGGATTATTGTGAGGCAGTGAATACCAGGGTTATTGTACTCGGATAATTTAAATATCTCGAAGGAACAATTTTTATTTGTTTATGATGCAAAAGATTCGAGACATTTTATTGAACGGTTCTGGAGTTTTGAATCTATCGCTAAATAATAATAAAGTCACGGATTGACAAGGTCGCAGGTTCAAGTCCTGCCCACGGCAAGAATTTTTTCATCATGTTCTAATTTATTCACCGAGCGTGGATAATGCGTAATTCAAATTCTGAATAATAAAGTCCATTTGGTTCCAGTCTTATAGCCTATTTAACAATTATGTATTACCTATCTAACGTATCTACGTTAGATAATAATTAGTAATATCTATTACTATTTATTATATTTACTTACTATGCACTTCTACCTCTTTCTGATATATTTTTGTAATATCCTCTGCAGTTAGTTGTCTGGAAGAAATCGCTTTTAGCGATAAGACCGCCAAAATTGTACATGCTTCTCAATAATGTAATTAATACTGTATTATGGTGCAATAAAGTGTATTTATCTTATCTTACATTTATATGATATTAATTTACAATTTGAGGCTGTTGGTCTCATTTAAATGATGCGGCTAATATTCAAAGTCAAAGTCAAAAGACATTGCCACATTTCAATGGAGCTTTGCCCCACCTACAAAACTACGTGACCATTTAAGCTGTACCTATCATTTTGTTGAGGACTTATTACAGGTTTCATATTGCATAATCATAATCAGTATCATTTTCTACTACTCTCGCAACTCCTATAGAAGAATAACAAAAACAATGAATAAATCGCTTGGATTTCTTACTATTTTCTGAATTTTTAATTAGGCTGTTTCCTTTTTTTAAATAAGTAATGATAAATAATTGTGTAATATATATTATTATTAATTTAATAGATATTATTATAATATTATTTTAATAGATGTGCTGCTGAGAGTTTTTTGCGACTTTTTCTCCTCAGCGCTGGCACATTTTCCTTGCAAAGTGGTGTAAATGTAAATTCAAAAATATATTGACCTGCAAAAATGTACACAACGTACTTACTACGTGCAATAAAGAAATGACTATGCCAGATTCTGCCCCACCATCAACCGCAAGTTTTACAAGATAACGAATAAATGTAAAAATATCTCCGTTTTTTATTAAAATTATTGGTTTTAAATAAAGTTTTGTACATCAAGCGAGTCGAAAAAAACAGCTTAATTTAGAATTCAGAAAATAGTAAGAAATCGAAGCGAATTATTCATTGTTTTTGTTATTCTTCTATAGGAGTTGCGAGAGTAGTAGAACATGATACTGATTATGCAATATGAAACCTGTAGGTAATAAGTCCCCAACAAAATAATAGGTACAGCTTAAATGGTCACGTAGTTTTGTAGGTGGGGCAAAGCTCCATTGAAATGTGGCGATGTCATTTATTTCGTGACTCTTTTTTAATTCATTGTCTCTAAAATACCCAACCAACATACAGCATACGATGGTTCCCAAGAATTCAATACTGATAGGTAAGTCGAAGTCACCGACTCAAAAATGCATGTCGGATATTTTCCCGGCCGAAAACGGTTTCACGATCGGCCTACGCGACCGGAATTGTAAGCGTGTTATCCCAAAATCTAATACCATGTAAGGTGTTAGGCATCGAACCACATCAGGTAGCCTGTTGGGGAAATTGAATAGAAATTAAGAAAGTATTCTGCCACTTGCCTCCGTACTCCCGTTTCTGGTCATCCTTAGGGTACCCTGGTATTCAGCAGTCCACAGGCGATCGCAACGGCTGGCTTAGGCTTTATGTAGATACTATGCATGGATTTGGACCGAATTTGATTAGGTTTCGATTTTTAAGGAATTTATTTATTGGCGAGCGGTTCGCACAGTGCGCGCAGTAGTGTAGCGACGGTTAGAGAGTCGTTCTCATAGGCTGCGGCAGAGGGCAGCACAATCAGCAAAGTGACAGATACTTTCTTTTGAGATAAAAGTAACCTTACATTTAAACTGGTTTGTGCTAACATCGTGACAAGTTACTAAAGCACGGAATTAATACAATACAAGCGAAAGTACGGAACACCACCTAAATACTTGTGTGAAGAATATAGGATATGGACTGACTGGGGTATTCTCCTTTCGAAGGCCAAGAACTTCAGGTACTTGAGCCAGCTGAGTAAGTTAGTAAGAAGATAAGTGAGATGATGAATACAATCTAGGCATAGATCTGAACACGGTCCTATTTACTCATAATACTCATTTATAGATGCTCTTCATGTCGCTGAAGATAGGAACAGATGGCGCAATATCATCAGAGAAAAGATGATCCAGGGTCACGACCCGCAATGAGGAATACGACGCAAGGAGAATGACAGTACGGTGAAGTTATTGGATTATTTATGCAAGATCTGAAGTTTCAAGCTTTTATCAACAGTTCCCGCTACAAGCTCGGGAGTGAACGTGACTGTCGAGCTGCTTCGTCCAGAGTGATGACGCTACGGCGTCTCCTCTGGATGAAGACATGAAGACGCGGCTACCCAGGGTGAAGACGCTACTGCGACTCCCCTGGACGAAGATAGAAGACTATTGACTTCTGTAACATGACATTGGCAAATGACGAACAGTCGAGTCCATTAATAAAATAAATAAATAAAATAAAGGCTGTCTGGATACGAAGAGGCAGGGACAAAAAGCAGACCATTCGTCAATTAATCTGCCAGATAACAAAGGTCGGTAGCGGTCATTGGTTGAAAATGATTATGAAATAAATACTAATTTAGAAATAACATACGGGTTACCTGTTACCACAGGAAAATATAGAATTCCCAAGTAAACTTGAGAATAGAAGACTGGTTAAAAGCTGGTATCATAATAAAATATAGCGGTAGGTCCGGAAATATATCACAAAATTCTTTTGTAACCAAAAAAAACTATCTGCCGCTGATTTTTTGGTACAATCCGTAACTTCCAGGGACGTAGTTAGATGTTTTCTTAGTGGGGGGTAAAATATATCCCTCTAAACCTAGCTGGAACTGGATTCACAGCCGTTGAGGTGTATCGAAAGCAAAGTCTTAACAAGGAGCTTGATTCGAGTTTCCTAGCCGCGTGAATATGTGGAATGGTTAACCCTCCACGCTTTTTCTCACAGCTATGTTGAGATACTTCAAGAGAAACTTTTTAAGGTCACCAGCGAACCATTAACGCGCCGGTTGTGTTACATGTGTCTCTAGATGACGATGATCAATCAGCCCCTCTAGCCAAGTGGCAAGTCAATCCCATACATTATTATTTCTGTTCTAGCGTCAAAATAGTCAATGCAATTGGGCTAGGGGGGCTGGTGGCTCGTCTGTATCATCATCATCATTCTATTTATATTGCCCCATTGCTGGGGCACAGACCTTCCCCTACGTCGAGGGAGCTGGGGCCATGATCCACCACACGGGCCCAGTGCAGATTGGCGGATTTCACATGCCTTAGATATGTTTTTTCTTCTACGGCATGCAGATTTCATCACGATATTTTCCTTCACCGTTTTGAGAGCACTCGATAAATGTACGTAAGTTTTTCCATCGAAAAAAACGAGGATAACTCATCGGTACATGGCTGCCCTGGCTGGGAATCGAACCTGGGACCTCCGTATCGCAAGTCTATTGACCCAACCACAGCGCCACCGAGCTCTTCACCGGGCTCGTCTGTATGCCTGCTCCATTTCTCATAACAATAATATTACAGGGGGATACAAACATTTTGATTCTACCTGAGTACGTATCTGGTTGAATATTGCATTAGAGGTCACGTTGCTTGGCTTTTGGCAACACCCGAATAGTATTGAATTTGGGGTTGGCAGCTCTTTTACCTTTTATCATATAACGTATTTTATTTATGTTATTTCGCCCCAAAAATTGGGTGAATCAAGGCTTCCGGAATCATGCGGCTACATCAAAGACGTAGGGGACATAAATACATCATGAAGCCAAGATATAAGTACATTTAATAAGTATTCTTCTTCTCGTAAGGTTTAGTGACCAAAACTGTCAGAGTCAGAGTTATTAAGGCCTGACGTGGCCGAACAACAGCAACCGGGATCAACTGCTTAACGACCGCATACAGACGTTGTTCCATGAAGTTTTTTTATATCTTCTTCTTCAGCATACAGCAGCCCACTCCTGGGCATATGCCTCTCCATGAATCTTCCATGTGGCCCGATCCCAAGGTTGTCTGGTCCACACCGAGCCAGCAACCTTCTTTATGTCGTCGGACCATCTGGCCGGTGGTCTGCCCACGCTTCTTCTACCCGTCCGGGGTCTCC
Organism: Tachystola acroxantha; assembly: GCA_963506565.1. NCBI lineage: Eukaryota > Metazoa > Arthropoda > Insecta > Lepidoptera > Oecophoridae > Tachystola > Tachystola acroxantha. The sequence continues at coordinate 11,461,419 of OY735884.1, read as the reverse complement.
ACATTAGAACGCACTTACTCCATCGACCATCGTTTCGGCGACAGAGGTGCCCCGCCCAGGCCCATTTCAGTTTTGCCACTCGTTTGCCGATGTCGGTGACAGTTTTTTTATATAATTTTGTATAATTTTGTATAACTGAGCTCAATTTCTTAATCCCACACATTTACTCGAATCTCCAAGAAAAGTTATATAAACTGTTTGACATTTCACCACCAACGTCTTTCGCCTTAATACGTTATTACTCGGAACATATAAAGCTGTTATAAAACTCATTATCGGGTTAACACGAACATAAAGCAATGTAATTGTGTGTCGTTAGCCTGTATTAAGCTGTTAGAGCGAGGCGGTATCACTATCTGCCGAATAACTCGCAGATATTACAGAATAAACCCCTTTCGAATGCGCCAACATCCAATCAGAGCGCAGAATTTAAACTGCCGCCGCTTTTATTGGTTTATTATTTGCGTTCCAAATTTAAATTATCATAAGTGCTCTTATTCTAATGACTGTTCTTGTGGCATTTTATGAGTTATCATGTACTAAGGATTACATATTATACAGGGTGTAACGTAAAGGGTATATTAAGCCGAAAGAATACAAACGTACCCGACCTACTAAAGCTGTACACAGAGTTTTAACTTTTTAAAAAATAGTTGTGAGCTCCATACAAAACTTAATATTAATTATTTTAAGTCATTGTAAACGGTGCTTTTATTTACGCGCGCTACTGCTGATAACAGTCGGGAGTAGTCGACCTTCTAAAAAGGTTAGGTATGGCCGCCTGGTACTATTCATTCACTATTCGCGAGCGGCGGCGGCGGGCGGGCGGCACGGCAACCGCGCGCGGTTGCCGTGCCGCCCGCCCGCCGCCGCTCGCGCCGACTTCCAGCCTGCCCCACGGATGCACGAAACGGCAACACACTCAAAGGGTAGGTAATTATTTTATTAACGGGTTAAATAATACCTGACTATTGTAAAAAACAACATATTCTGACTGACCTGGATAATTTACTTGAATGTGCCAACAATGTGTAGTCTCCTGAATCCATGAAATCACATTTTCATAATAGGATTAATAGGTAGCCAAAATCACGTCACTTAATTTACATTCACAATCACATCACATCGCGGATAAACGTTACAGTGTTTAATGTAAAACATGGTAAAAAAGAACAAACTTGTCATTTAATTAAAGTTAAGTTTAGTAAATTGAAATTCAACCAACGAGGGAACTTCTCATCCGCACGAAAACTTTGCAACTTAGATACATAATTCGAAATAATGAATGAACAATATCCGGACAAATAAAATTTTTTACTAAGTTATCTCACTTCCTACGTATTTCTCTTTCTCGCCATTACTACGATACTAACCGAGCGAAAAGGATAGCAATTTTTCGGCAGATATTTTGCAATTTGTTTCCATAATATTTACAGAAAGAGAAAGCATGCATTTGCACATTCTCTGTTGCACATTTTCGTGCGAGTAAAGTAAGTGACGTCATTGCAGGGCAGGGTTCCGCAAACGGTAAATTTACAAGTAAAACGGTATAAAATGCCATCGAGAGTTAAAATTAAGTTTAATGGATTTTGAAATAAAACTCAGTGAATCATTTGAGGTGTGATGTACCTACTACCTAGCCTCTATGGCTGACGCCTAGCACATAGTGACCGTAGTCGGATAAGTTTTAAAGACAGCATTCTCGAATAAAATAAGTTTGGTAGATAACTAACATAATCACTGCACATTATCTACACACCTGGGGGATAGGATTGGCATTTTTTCCTATTTCTCAACGCCCTTTTTTAATTCACTTGCTTTTGTTACGACTTATGTAGGTACCTTTCAACATACCGAGAAACCTCCGTAGTCAGTACACAACAAATGTTAACCACAATCAGTGCGTTTTATTGAAGGTCGGTGCAGGGAGAAGTGAAACAAGCCATTTATTTTAATATTCGCATTTATTTGTCAGTATCGAGTTCCAGTGCCCTGAGTACTTGATACTGACTTGAGAAATCGAGAGTTCATGATTATTATTATTGCATGAAACATAAACAGTATTTATTGACCATTTATTTAAAACCACATGTAAAACCAAAACCCGCACAAGATATTTGCTCTGTGACCATTAAAATTCAAGACGTAATCAGTGTTTTTAAAGGTCATTTTTCTCAGTTTGTTAATATGAGATCAAATCCAAGACCGCGGTTCGACCTTAACAAAATTAAAAATAAAATAATGTACGGAGCCCTGTGCGACACAATCAGCAACAGGTCATTCATTTACGAGGCATGTGTGTGTTAAACTTCTATGTAGTTTGTTAGAGTTGTTTCAATACGTACGCTAGCGCCGCTACTTCTCTAGTAGTGAGTAGCGGAACTAAAAATCCTACCAATCCCAATTTGCACGCAGATAGGACAGTCTGTTCATTCAAATAGGTACTAATATGATCGCGTAGATTCACACATTTTTCATTTTATCATGCGCTATTATCATTGGCATATTTTACTCGTACGTATCATAACAAATGTAAATATTGAATGAATATCATGCATGAGTAGCATACATACATACATGTGTAGGTAACTATGTGAAATGATGTAATAATCAGACACTAGCAGATGTTTCCATGTGTGTTAAATTCGACTGAAATTTTTCTTTCATTTAAAAAAAGGCATAATCAAACTTAATTTGTTTTATTATTTTCTCCCACAGAGGCGTAGGTAGAAAAAATGTCTTATCCATTAATTACTTAGTCTATGTTACCAGGGGCTCAGAGGCGCTATTCATCGCAAGGTCGGTCATTGCACGGGGTCATTGCCACTACAGCAGCTGTTCTTAGGAATATTTTACACTTGATTTGAGGAATACTTTGTGATCGTATAACTCCTGTATACAATTTTTTCTGGACCTGGGCGTATTTTTCCCGTGTTAGGTGGCATCTGCCCTACCCGCTGTTTTCGGCTTATTATACCCTTTACGTTACACCCTGTATACTCATGTGGGGTTCATTGATTCCTTGCGGATTAGTCAGAGATTCTATTGGGATCTTTTCGATTCTACTTCGTGTCAAGATCTGGAGGATTAGCTTGTGTTAAAACACTCAAGAACACATACTCACACACACACACACACACACACACACATCGTCACCTAGTGAGCCAAAATTGTCGACCCAGTTTTTTTGTTTATATTGTAATGATAGGTTTTGAACTACCGCGACACAGGTATAACCTAGTGTGGAGTTCATTAGCAAAAGTATACTGTAAATGTAAATGACAATGCCAGATTCTGCCCCACCATCAACCGCAAGTTGTACAAGATAACGAATAAATGTAAAAATATCTCCGTTCTTTATTAAAATTATTGGTTTAAAATAAGGTGTTGTACAAGTTGCGATTCGAAAAAACCAGCTTAAATAAGAATTCAGAAAATAGTAAGATATCGAAGCGATTTATTCATTGTTTTTGTTATTCTTCTATAGGAGTTGCGAGAGTAGTAGAAAATGATACTGATTATGATATGCAATATGAAACCTGTAATAAGTCCCCAACAAAATGATAGGTACAGCTTCAATGTACACGCAGTTTTGTATAGGTGGCGCAAAGCTCCTTTGAAATCTGGCAATTTCATTTCTGGTACGTAAATAAATTATTTTGTATTTGTATTTTAGAACATGATGAAAAAATTCTTGCCGTGGGCAGGACTTGAACCTGCGACCTTGTCATCCGTGACACGCTCTTACCAACTGAGCCACCACAGGCCACGCCACGCCCACCGAAAATCTTCATCGCTTTATACATACTTAAAGGGCATGTTACGCAATTCCAATTGCAAATATTTGCATTTTAGAATTAAAACTATATCACTCACTTAATGAATGCGGAATAGACGTAGTGAGTACATACTGCGTGAGAGGACCTAACGTGAGTGGCGGTAACTCCCCGACAAGTGAGATCGAGCAACGAATCCAGCTACAGCCATCGAACGCACCGTCGTCGTCAGCGGGACAAGTTATGTCGGAGAGCGCACAGAGGGCGCTCATCCGCAGTGCGCGAAGAAACGTCAACGGCGACGCGGGCGTGGCGCGCTCACCTTGAATAAGACCGTCGAAATCGGTCAATACTGTCGATCTAATTGCCGACTTTAACAATATAAGTGAGTGATATCCGTTTATACCTATATAATAATTTATTTGCATTTTGTTAGACAATTTTTTCTTTCTTCAATTATTTTTATATTCGTAAGTAGATATTACAGGACCGATGGGACTGTCACAGAATGGGTGCCATCGGACGGTCGCCGGCGTCGGGCAGACCGCGGCGTAGGTGGAGAGACGATATCGTTAGATACAGGGATGGGTGGCTGGAAGAGGCTCAGGACAGGGATGGATGGAAAAGGAGGGGGGAGACCTTTGCCCAGCAGTGGGACAATTTATAGGTTTACAAAAATAAAAAGTATATATTGCAGAAGCCAGCGAGGCAGTGTTATAATAAAATCGACAATCATAAAACTTTAAATTGTAGTGAAGCTTTGGACAACAAATAGCTGGAACGACTTCGGTCGTTTTATTTTGGTTGTATACGTTGGTGGTTACGAGTTCCAATTGTGATTGATGTGTTTTTGTAAAGTAAACTGAATGTGTACTAAGAAAGCTTTGAAAATAAAATTACGCAGAATTATTTTATGATGCTAAGGTTTCTTAACACGTTCATGGACAGTGGCGGCATATGCCGTACTTTGAGTGTTCGGAAAATGACAGTAGTATGACGTAGTATTTTGCTGCATTTAAAAAGACACAACGGCATCTCCCGCGGCGTTCGTAGGCGGTTTTCTTTGTGGAGCGGTCCCACTGTCATTCTGTGTAGAAAATAGGTATGTGTACTGTCAAAATAAAGGTTGTAGGTACATTTTTGTCGGTCTTGACACGCACATACTTAGAATCCCCCACGGTTATGACAGTAGTTGAGAATTTTCACTGTCATTTCGTAATTTCTACTGTCCATGAACGTGTTAAAGAACTTCGTAGTTTTCTTGGAAATTAAAAATAAATGTGCCGATTCTGGGATGTCGAAGTCTTACTTTAAGGGTCCACATCCTACTAGAAGTGGCTTCATTAGGTATCAAATCTCTATTAAGAAAAATATTATTATTAAATAATAAACGGAGAAAATTTTTCATCACGACTGGGATTCGAACCCGGAACCTCGCCATTTATCGTTTAGATTTTCGTTTCGCATAGCGCATATGCAAGAAAATATCAAAAAATATTATTATTATTCAGAATTTGTATTACGCATTATCCATACTCGGTGAACAAATTAGAACATGATGAAAAAATTATTGCCGTGGGCAGGACTTGAACCTGCGACCTTGTTATTCCGTGACACGCTCTTACCAACTGAGCCACCACAGGTTCAAGTCCTGCCCACGGCAATAATGTTTTTGTTCTAATTATTATTATTTATAATATGCAATACAATTACATTCTCTCGGCTAAATGTGATTACTATCAAAGTGCACATAATCAATAATGGCCTTCAATCATCATTTAGGTATGATTCTGAATTAAATGATAAATGGAGAAAAAAATTCATCACGACCGGGATTCGAACCCGGGACCTCGCCATTCCGTGGCCAAATTCACGATCTGGATACGAATCACGATGGCTCTGTTGGAATAGAGCGTGCCACGGAATGGCGAGGTCCCGGGTTCGAATCCCGGTCGTGATGAAAATTTTTCTCCATTTATCATTTAGATTTTCGTTTCGCATAGCGCATATGCAAGAAAATATCAAAAACATCTGAATTAAATGATTAAGTTATAAGCAAGAAGCGTCCAACACTGTAAGTTATTCATTCGTTTATATATTTAGAAGGTAAGCCTATAGTTAAATTAAATATACGAACAGATTATTCATTAAAACACCTGTTTACATACAAATTGGGATAAAAGGTTTCCCGTAAAGGTGAAAATAGGAACAAACTGAAAAAGGCTAAGCCGTTACACGTGTTCCTATTTACAGGAGATTGAGAGCTGTCACCCAGTATGATTTGTCATCCCAAAACAGGACATACTCCACGAAATTTTGGTGGTTGTTTTCTCGGAAGTATAATCGGTACTCCGCCCCTTCAGGGCGGCTAGCCCGACATAACTCGCTCCCCCGGGCGTAGACGAAATCGTGTTTTACCAGGCACAAAAAAGGATGATTTGCTTTGTATACAGGGAGCCTCAATAAGGTTGAGATTTTCTCAAAAACACAGCTAACCTTCCATTTATCTAACAGTGAAAGAATTCTTGCAAAGGTCAAGTAGTTCTGGTAATCTCAACCTTAAAAGCTCATCTGTACACTTTTCTCGTGTTAGATGGTAACAGTTGCAGTACGATTTTAACTCTTACGATGCAGATAATAAGAACGTTCCAAAGTGTTACACTTGATCTGCTGTTAGCTGTACTAACAAGAATTAAATAAAACTCTAAATTAAACTTTTAAAAAAATATATAGCAATCTTGGAGTGTCTGTTTATAAGTAGGTACGGCATTTTATCGATACACGATTGGATAAACTGCATTAGATAGAGAAAAAATCGCAAACATTTCTTCCAAGTCTATGTAACTACCGCGAACGAACACAGTACGGGATGTGATGAAAATCAGCGCTGTGCCCAGTCACCCCAGTGGCTGGGCACAGCATTTCAGCTGATCACAGGCCTTTTACTCATATTATTTTAAGTTAGCTCTAAGTGTATAAATAAGGTCACCTTGTATGTATAATATGTGTAATAAATATTTTTCATTTCATTTAACTACGTTATTTATTAAATAATCATCTTATCTACTATATTTTCTTCAAACCTCTCTGTTGAGTTTCAAACATGTTAATTTAATTTAATTTATTTTATGGTTTTATTCGGCAGTCGTATCAGGTTATCAGCGTATCAGGTTTTACATAACAAAAACAGTTTTACATAAAGTAAGGCAAATAACAGACTATCACGTAATTACAAAACAGAATAAAATAATGTTAGACTGAATTTACAAACAATAATTACATATATATTTTTTTACCACACGATTTATATATATATATGGGGACGAGCAATAGTTATGTTACTTATTGATAAGTAAATAAGTAATAATAACATATTTACATACAAGTACATATTTGTGCCGTTTGGGGTAGAGACGCTGGGTCCGTGGGGGCCGGGAGCGATGGAAATTTTGAAAGATCTGTCGGCGCGACTCGTGGAGTCCACGCGTGACCAAAATGCTGGCCTGTATTTCGCCCAAAGGATCAGCCTAGCGATCCAGAGGGGAAATGCCGCCAGCATTTTGGGCACGTTGCCGGACAACGGGGATCGGTTGAACTATCTGTAATGCTAAGCCATTCAGATAGTTCAACCGACCTATTGTATATATAGTTTTTAGTTTAGTTTATATTTTCTAGGTTAATATTATAATAGTTATTTTTAATTTTTATTGTTTTATGAATAAATACCTTTTGAGTAATAATAATAATTTAGTATTGTTTAATTACTAAATAAAGAAATACATAAACCGAATGAATAGATGCACTACATACTATAAATAATATTGATAATAGTGACGTCATTGACGGTTTCCACAGCCCAACGAAATGTGAAACGTAATTTATAAAACCTTTACATACGCTTGGGTAGGTACTCATATATCTAATAGTATTATTGCTTTCAATATATTTGCGGTGATTTAGTGCCCGGACCCTTTTTAATCTTTCATGTTTTGGGGGCTTGTATACCTAAGTATAACCTAAATGTATATGACCTAAATGTTTTATTTATTACTGAAAATATTGAAACATTTGTATAAATATTACTGTGGTCGAGAAAGTATGTCCATCGATTTCAGGATACTTTTTAATTTAAAAATGAATCTGCCCCACCATCAACCGCAAGTTGTACAAGATAACGAATAAATGTAAAAATATCTCCTTTTTATTAAAATTATTGGTTTAAAACAAAGTTTTGTACAAGTTGCGATTCGAAAAAAACAGCTTAATTAAGAATTCAGAAAATAGTAAGAAATCGAGGCGATTTATTCATTGTTTTTTTATTCTTCTATAGGAGTTGCGAGAGTAGTAGAAAATGATACTGATTATGATTATGCAATATGAAACCTGTAATAAATCCCCAACAAAATGACAGGTACAGCTTAAATGGTCTCGTAGTTTTGTAGGTGGGGCAAAACAATATTGAAATGACTCAATGTCTTTTACAATTGTTTTAACTCAGAAACGCGTGGACGGATCAAGTTGAAATTAATACCAAATACTCAAGTCTGTAATCTCATGCAGCCGAGAAAAAAGCAATATTCTACATCATCATCAGTCTATTTATATTGCCCCACTGCTCGGGCACAGACCTTCCCTTACATCGAGGGAGCTCGGGCCATAATCCACCACGCGGGCCCAGTGCGGGTTGGCGGATTTCACATGCTTTAGATTTTTTTTTTCTTCTATGACATGCAGGTTTCATCACGATGTTTTCCTTCACCGTTTTGAGAGCACTCGGTAAATGTACGTAAGTTTTTCCGTCGAAAAAACCGAGGATAACTCATTGGTACATGGCTGCCCTAGCTGGGAATCGAACCTGGGACCTCCATATTGCAAGTCCATTGCCCCAACCACTGAGCCACCGAGCTCTATTCTACATCAACACAATCAAAAGATATGGCCTTTTATGTCACTATTTAGCATGTCTAATTTGTAAAATTAATGCGAATTGTATTAATTTTCCAGACTTCTCATACCTATCACACTCAATTCTGTGTATCTTAATCGATTCGTCATTCTCTGTTAATTTTCTGCCAACTCCATGATATTTTCTGGAATCTTTAAAGAGTACCAATCCTATTTCTTATACAATAAATAAACAAACGAAGATATTTCTTTGATCCACATATATTTCAATCTTTCAATCATTCGCATCTATTTAGGATCAGAAATAAATTCAGCGCGATCTGAATGCGTGTGCGCACGTCAAGCTTTGATATACTCGTACTATAATAATAATAATAATAAATATCTTTATTTCAGGCATTAACTTTTACACACAATGTACAGTCAATGTATTTGATGGATTGGCAACTGTATTAAGGCTTCGTATGCGCGGATTTACAGTTTTTCTATGAAGGCTACGGCTCTAACTAATAAAATTAAACGTCTGAAAAAAATATATAGCAATCTTGGGGTATCTATTTAGGGATTGATGAATACCGGTACACGATTAGACAAACTTCGCTCGATAGAAAAAAATAGCAAACATAACCTTTCCATGTCTTTTAAATGTATAATTAAGTCTAAATCGAAATAGTTATTCATACTTTAACTAATTAGTTACAGGATCTCGCCTCCAATTCCAATTTTGATATTTTCTAACCTCCTTCACCATAATAATCCAACCAACAACGTCACAGACAAAACAAACCCGCCTCTGACTGTCAGTATTCCCTTATTTATTTATTTATTTTATTAATGGACTCGACAGTTCGTCATTTGCCAATGTCATGTTACAGAAAATTCAATATATTCAATAGTCTTCTATCTTCCTCCAAGGGAGTCGCAGTAGCGTCTTCACCCTGGGTAGCCGCGTCTTCATGTCTTCATCCAGAGGAGTCGCCGTAGCGTCTTCACTCTGGACGAAGCAGCTCGACAGTCACGTTTACTCCCGAGCTTGTAGCGGGAACTCTTGATAAAAGCTTGAAACTTCAGATCTTGCATAAATAATCCAACAACTTCACCGTACTGTCCTTCGCGAACATTTTCTGATTAATTTAACGTGATATTAAACACAAAATAGTCCCTGTAGACATTAAAAGGAAAATTATCAAATAATTTCGCAACCGTCGTTTCCCGCCATTTTCAAGAGAACCCAGTATTCCCTTTTTTTAAAAGGGGTCCCTAGGGATGGGACAATGTCGTCAAAATGCGTTTATCGTCGCCGCACCGGTTTACTAGTGATGAGAAAATATTACTATTTTAATTGTAGATACAAAACGTTTAATTCTTATCATTTCATACAAAATGTATATCAAATTGTAGGGTATTATAAATACGAGAGCTTGTTTTAAACAAAATCTGACTTTAATTGGCGTATTTTTATTTAACTGGCAAAATTCATCCAAAATTAATAAAAATACAAATATGGAGTCATTGTGCCGTGCTCTTCACTCCGCCGCTGCGTGACATCTTCTGTCTCACCTTAAGGGGAATTGAGAGCTTTCATCCAATGTGATCATTATCCAGTCTTCCAATATTTATTTTTATTTATTTATTTATTTCATTAAAATTACAATCCCAACGCCTTTACAGGTTTTCACCCAAGTCGACGATGGTAACTTAATTAATTAATTACAATTCATTCATTCACCATTAAATTATATGAACCAAAATGTCAAATATCAAAATGTCAAATATAAAATGTTACTGTGTATAATCAATGTCAAAAAATGTCCCTAAAAAATTCAATTCAACAAATTATTAATATTATCAATTTAACCAATATTAACACAAGTAGGTGCGCGTGACATTTGTGAATTCAGTCAATGAACATAATGGCGACCCTATTTAGTGGACCCTCAATAGTTCAACCCTTAAAATTACCTTCAGTGGAGCTAGTAGTCCCGTTGCGAGTACACGTTGAAAACGATCGTACAAGTTAAGCACGGTCAGTATATGAATGGGTGACCGTACAACAATGATTTATCTAAAATATTGTTTCTATTGGTATTTATTCTAGTCCCCATTATTGTTCTGTGAAACAAGTAGTATTTAAGGGCCTACCATGAGCCAACTAGCGCCGCCAATCTTGAAAAAATAATATCTTCCAATTTAATCAATTTTATTAAAAAAGCTATTTACAAAATTTTTATTAGGATGAATACTATTTCTCAATATACAATACATGGCATAATTGCGATAAGCTAAGTTGTAGTTCTAAAATATGCCAAAAACGGCCGTTTTTCGCAATTATGCGAACTACAACTTACCGACATTGAATCACGTTATAAATAAGCATTTAAAAAATAGTATTTATCGTAATAACCATTTCGTAAATAGCTTTTTTAATAATTATTTTTTTAATATTGGCGGCTCTAGTTGGCTCATTAAATTCAAAACCAATCCGAAATAACACTCTGATATTCTAGTTACAACTCAATTTACCTGACAAACGTAAGGTAAGGAGAGAGCTTCAGTAAATCACATCGAATTTGGAATCCCAGTTTGAAATCTGATATTTCGGAACGTTCTTGGAAAGGAAGGAACAGGATACCTTGAGTAAATTGACAAATAACGCAAATTGAAACACTTCAAACTTCTGTTTGGGAGGAAGTGTTCCATTGAATAATTTCCCAAGAAGTTTAGTTATTTAGATAGGTAAGAAATACAAGTTTAAGCGTTAAAATTATGTAGGCGCATGTTTAAGGTTGTACCGGAAAGGGTTAGGCGAAAGATTGGTGTTCAGTATCGTTTTACCTTTTTTAGGGATCCGTGTATTAATAGAAAAAAGGAACCCCAATATTATATATAAAATATAACTTTGTTGTCCGTCTGTCTGTCAAGACCTTTTTCTCAGAAATTGTCTGTCTGTCCGTCAGTTCGTCCGCAGCCCGTCCGTCAGTTCGTACGCAGCCCGTCCGTCAGTCAGTCCTTCAGTCAGTCCGTCAGTCAGTCCGTCAGTCAGTTCGTCAGGTAGTCCGTCCGTCAGTCGGTCCGTCAGCCCGTCCGTCAGTCAGTCCTTCAGTCAGTCCGTCAGTCAGTCCGTCAGTCCGTCAGTCAGTTCGTCAGGTAGTCCGTCCGTCAGTCGGTCCGTCAGTCAGTCAGTCAGTCAGTCAGTCAGTCAGTCAGTCAGTCAGTCAGTCAGTCAGTCAGTCAGTCAGTCAGTCAGTCAGTCAGTCAGTCAGTCAGTCAGTCAGTCAGTCAGTCAGTCAGTCAGTCAGTCAGTCAGTCAGTCAGTCAGTCAGTCAGTCAGTCAGTCAGTCAGTCAGTCAGTCAGTCAGTCAGTCAGTCAGTCAGTCAGTCAGTCAGTCAGTCAGTCAGTCAGTCAGTCAGTCAGTCAGTCAGTCAGTCAGTCAGTCAGTCAGTCAGTCAGTCAGTCAGTCAGTCAGTCAGTCAGTCAGTCAGTCAGTCAGTCAGTCAGTCAGTCAGTCAGTCAGTCAGTCAGTCAGTCAGTCAGTCAGTCAGTCAGTCAGTCAGTCAGTCAGTCAGTCAGTCAGTCAGTCAGTCAGTCAGTCAGTCAGTCAGTCAGTCAGTCAGTCAGTCAGTCAGTCAGTCAGTCAGTCCGTCCGTCCGTCCGTATAAAATGGATGTAAATATATATTTTTATTATTATTCCCCAACTTGTTTAATTTACCTAAACACTGTGCAGAATTAATGTAAGTCATAAGCCCAACCATCCATTTTTATTTTTTTATTTTTTTTGTAATTATTTCAAAACCCTGTAGAAAGAAAAATATATGGGATTGACATATTTGTCTTTCTACTCTACTAGCTTTAATGAAAGTCAATATCACTTGAACCAGTATATAGATTTACTTTAAATATACAAGAAAGTCATTTCACGAAACCCATTTCTTAACTTAGAAAAACGGACTTTGCTTTTTGCAATCGACAGTGCATCCACACACTTAACTCCATTGAAAACTAGACCTTATTTCCTTCACATAGTACTTGTAGCGTCGAAACATGATACAGGATTCTAGACATTCGTAGGAAATGGTGAGAGGCTTGGGAGCTATTCTCAACGTCTGGTACGGTGTCTGGGGGGTATTTTGTAACAGAACTAACACGTGACATAGAGTCTCTTTGTAGAAATGTAGCAGCTGAGAGTTAAGAGCCTTCCATGAGCCAACTAGCGCCGCCAATCTTAAAAAAATAATATCTTCCAATATAATCAAATTTATTAAAAAAGCTATTTACTAAATGTTTATTACGATAAATACTATTTTTTAAATGCTTATTTATAACGTGATACAATTTCTGTATAGCAGTTGGCTCGGCAACAATGGCACGAGGTGGAAAACCCCAGGAAGTTTAGTCGGTATTCCGCCCCTTCAGGATAGCGAGCCCGACATTATCAACACGCTCCTCGGGCGTGGTGCTACACGTAAACGTGTTTTAAATGGGACAAAAAAGAATACAGCGTTAAATTTCAGTGGTTGCTTTCCCGTGGCAGAATGACTTGCCAAATTATTGAATTGATTTTCAAATATATATTTTTTTTCCAACTCCAAGACATAAAAGACGATAGTAACTCTTTAGACGTAGGTACCTACCAAACAGCATGTGCCTCGCAGTCGCAGTACACCTCGTTTGCCTTAAGGCTTCATATGCGCGTATTTTCAGTTTTCTACGAAGGCTACGGCATTAACTACTAAAATTAAACGTCTGAAAAAAATATATAGCAATCTTGGGGTGTCTATTTAGAGACTGATGAATACCTATACACGATTGGATAAACTTCGCTCGATAGAAAAAAAGCGCAAACATACCCCTTCCATGACTTTTAAAATGAAAATTATATCTAAACCGAAATAGTTATTCATACAAAATATATATCAAAATGTAGGGTACTATAAATACGAGAGCATGTTTTAAAAAAATCTGATTTTTGTTGGCGTATTTTTATTTGCCTGCCAAACAACCATATAGCGCCTTAAAATTTACTCCGCGATTTAAACCATGGTCCCTTTCTAACGTGACATTGTTTAACGAAGTGTAAAGGTGACAAAACATTAAGGGAGGTTAGGTTTAACTAGGTTTATGGCTGTCATAGCCTTAACATTTTACGTTGTTGTTTTATTTGAAACTATCAAAGGCTTGTGTGAAATTGACTTTCTGTTTTATGTAACCTGTGCACGCAACATCGTATGCGTAAAAGTCGCTGGTTACTATTAGACCTCCACGAAGTATTCTTAATGTACTGTGAGGCAGCTCTTCCTCTCTGGTTACGTGGTTCCACATCACATACCGCAATGGCTTATAGCCTATGTGCTGCCCAGATATTTGAGCTAGCTCGTAGTGACAGTCCCATCAAAATCCTTCCACTAGTTTTGGCGTGATGCCAATCACGATTGGTGATGAACATCGAGACAGACAAACTGACAATAATTGTAAAAATTTGTGTTTTGGCATCAGTATCGATCTTAGAATACATTACAATTATTTTAGAATTAAAACTATAGTGAGCCATTACTACAAATTATTATATATAAACGGATATCACTCACTTATATTGTTAAAGTCGGCAATTGGACCGACAGTTTCGACAAATTTCGACGGTCTTTTTCAAGGTGAGCGCGCCACGCCCTCGTCGCCGTTGACGTTTCTTCGCGCATTGCTTCGAAATCGGTCGAAACTGTCGGTCTAATTGCCGACTTTATAGTAGAGCCGCCGAGAAAAGCCCGATATGACGTTTGGGGCCGGTGCGGCCGACATAACTTTGAAACAGTGCACAAGTTACGGATAAATAATTATTGTCTTGAATTCTCATTTACGTAATCCATTTTGTACAAAAATAATAAAATTTAAGAATTTCGTAATAATTTCAAACATGCAACAGAGTAAATTCACATTCTTTCTTATGAAAAAAATTGATTTAGTTTTCCATGAAGCACAGCTACAATGTTATGTCGTCCGAATTAAATCGTAGAGAAGAGATTAAAATACTAAGTGACGATATTTGGTATCAGTTACTAATATCGCTATTATATCATCACAGGAAAATTCTTTTTTGTTACTTTCGTTCAGCCTTAATTTAAGAACGAAACTGGTGTGATGGATATCTTTGTATCAAATAAAATACAAAACAGTCAAAAATAAATCTTTAGTAAGGAAAGCCGCCGACAAAAGCTAGTCAATTACTAACACGTTACCTATGGGTACATCACTATTAACGTCATATTGTCATGTGTCATATCGGGCCTATTAAAACGGCCGTACTATAACAATATAAGTGAGTGATATCCGTTTATATATAATTACAATTGTTCTTTCAAAAAAATAACTAATTTATAGACTCTACTTTTTAGGAGTATGTAACTATATAGGGTTTAAATGCGAGAGTTTGGTTAATTTAAAAAAAATCGTATCTTAGTGACACTTAGGACATATGGTCACATGAGTAAAGCCTCACACACACAGGCGCGATCTGCACGCGGCCTGCGGCCAATTGAAACGCATGCCCCGCCCCATTTTCTCCCATCGTTAACGTACGAAGGTAGCGGATTGCGACCTAGGCTACAGATCGCTACCTACTGGACGTTAAAATGCCCAGAAAATGGGGTTTTTCATGCGTTTTAAAACCTTGCAAATCACCCCACCAATCTACTCAAAAAAATTGTCGGACCATGCTCAGAACCTGTAGATCATCATCATCATCATCAGTCTATTTATATTGCCCCACTGCTCGGGCACAGACCTTCCCTTACATCGAGGGAGCTCGGGTCATAATCCACCACGCGGGCCCAGTGCGGGTTGATTTCACATGCCTTAGATTTTTTTTCTTCTACGACATGCAGATTTCATCACGATGTTTTCCTTCACCGTTTTGAGAGCACTCGGTAAATGTAGGTAAGTTTTTCCGTCGAAAAAACCGAGGATAACTCATTGGTACATGCTGCCCTGGCTGGGAATTGAACCTGGAACCTCCATATTGCAAGTCCATTGACCCAACCACTGAGCCACTGCGAACCTGGGTACGCCCATGAGCAGCGCTACTAGCGGCGGCGGCGTCGCGACAGAACTCTCTTAAACCTTTGACAATTTAACGGTTTTTATAACTCTATGGTAAAACTTGTTAACGTAGGTAGCCAGTTTACTAAACTATTAAACGCACGAATCGCGACCAATAGCGGAGGTAGTTTTTTATTGTTTTCATAAAACGCACGAAACGCGACCAACTTAGTTGTTTACTCAAAAACCCCGACGCACGAACCGCGACCAATTCGTATATACTAGATACATACAATACACATTAGGTAAATTGAGTTCGAACCCTTCCCAAATCGCAATCAGGCTCAGAGCCTCACCCGACTCCGGGAATGCGAAAACGGTTTTCCTGAAAAATGTGGCCGCATTTTTACAATGTCGCCTCCAGACGTTTTTTCCTCGATTTCCATACAAATGGCGGCTCTACCTAAGTAGTGTTTCGTTCCTGCCTGAAAATCTTTCTATTTTATTTTTCTAAATGACAATGCCAGATTCTGCCCCACCATCAACCGCAAGTTGTACAAGATAACGAATAAATGTAAAATAATCTCCGTTTCTTATTAAAATTATTGGTTTAAAATAAAGTTTTGTACAAGTTGCGATTCGAAAAAAACAGCTTAATTAAGAATTCAGAAGTAAGAAATCGAAGCGATTTATTCATTTTTTTGTTATTCTTCTATAGGAGTTGCGAGAGTAGTAGAAAATGATACTGATATGATTATGCAATCTGAAACCTGTAATAAGTCCCCAACAAAATGATAGGTACAGCTTAAATGGTCAAGTAGTTTTGTAGGTGGGGCAAAACTCCATTGAAATGTGGCAATGTCTTTTCATCAAATGATTTTTCAACACATTCTTTGGGTCATTATAATTTGTTCTTCTACACTTTTCCAGATGTGTAACGTCATAATATGTATTCTAATATTATAAGTCATAAAAATATAAAAATCTAGATAAATAGCAGGATTATTGCTAGAACCTATGCTGTGGTAGAAAATAATATTAATAATAAGAAAATTAAGATCAGAGTTCAAACTCGATAAGTGGCGCATAAAATACATTATGCTTATATATAAAAACTAAAATTGATCCATTATATACCATGAAATTAAATATTCTTTTTTCATTATTTACAAAGAATACCGTAAAAAACACACGTATTTAAATTCTTAAAAATTCAAATAAAATGGTTCCTTTAATAAAATTTAAAGTAATTCTCCTAATACTAAGCCTAAATGACATAGCATTTGGTTTAGAATTCGCTAAGAAAACAAAGTTATCTAACTTTTATCCGGTAACAACGAAATACAAAAGATCTTCAGTTCAACGTCAAATAAGTTGGATATTGCAACCGTTGGATCACTTCAATACAAGCGACAAAAGAGTCTGGAGCATGAAGTACTTCATAAGTTTCGAGCATTTCAAACCTGGAGGCCCAATTATCTTTCAAATAACGGCAAAAACAACACTACACTTCGGTTTGGTAACAGAACTAGCAAACGAGACTAAAGGAGCAATATTAACCGCAGAACACAGGTATTATGGACAAAATTTCCCTTATAACAAAGCTATTAAAGATTTAAAATATCTAAGTTCGAAGCAAGCTCTAGCTGATATAGAAACACTATTAAAACATTTAAAGAACACACCTACTTTTAATGCTGCAAAGATTATAGCAATCGGCAGTGGCTACGGAGGTAATTTAGCAGCTTGGGCGAGAATGCTGTACCCTAATTTGATTGATGCAGCACATGCTAGCAGTGCACCTTTATTAGCAGAGGTAGATTTCAATACATATGGAAATCAGGTTGCTGAAAATTTACGTAAATACGGTGGAGATACTTGTTTGGTTAAGATAAGGGAAATATTGAAAAGGACCGATGAGCTACTAAAGACATCTGAAGGAATAGAACAGCTGAAGATACAAAAAAACATATGTAGTAGTACAAATATGAGTATATCTCAAAATCAGTACTTCTATTTTGATACAAATACTTATAAGTATATGGTTGCTGGCGAAAGTGGTATTCCGTGGATGATAAAACAATATTGCAATCATATAATAAAGAACTCACGTTTCCCACTCTTGAATAGTTACGATTTTCGCACATTAAAACTTGATTCGGAATCCGACGGATGTCTTGATTACGACTTTAACAGAGGGTTACCGACATCGGAGACAAATAAGGTATCATATAACTGGATGTATCAAATGTGTAGTGAATTTGGTTATTTCCAAACGAATTCTGCCTCCTCTGTTCAAATTGCACATACTCCGATAGAGTATTATTTTAATGGTTGTGCTGCTCTGTTTGGACCTGAATTTAACGAAACCAGTATTAGACAGAACATAGATGCTACTAATAGACTGTATGGTGGTCGGAACCCTAAGGTTACACACGTGATTTTCACTAATGGGGCCCTAGACCCATGGAAAGAGCTCGGAGTTCTTACAGATCTATCGCCTGATGCACCAGCTAAAGTAATTCCAAATGCGACAAAGAGTAATGAATTATTTACACTCGAAGAAGATTGTTCTGAAGAACTAAAGAACATACAAAGTTATGTGAAAAACTTGATTAAATCTTGGATTGGACTTGGTTCTAGCAAATAAAAAGTTTCAATCGTACTGACTGATGAATCTGATAATAGATGATGTTTTCTTATTAATCTTCTTTTAATTACTAATATTCTTGGTGTTATTCTTATTGACTAATTTAATGTGCACCGTTTCAAACATGCTGGTGTCCGAGCCCAGCATTATAGGCGAGATCAAGTCTGCTCGACTCCGCTGTCTCGGCCACGTCGAGAGAATAGAAGATCGTGTGGCGAAGAGAGCGTATCTGGGGCGACCGAGTGGCTTAAGGTCGGTTGGACGCCCTAGATACCGCTGGAGGGACGAGGTCGAGAAGAACCTGCACCGACTGCAGGCACACACGTGGCGGGAGACGGTGCAGGGACTGATGCTTTCTCGTTTCGGAAGCCAAGACACACTTCGGCTCGCTGAGCCAGCGGAGTAAGTAAGTAAGTTTCAAACATAATAACGATGGTTACAAAACTGCACAATGCATATTTTAAAATACTAAAAGAAAGAAAATTAAATGCAGAAGGTTTGCTCATCCATAAATTATACGAGTCAGTGCTTATACAGTTGTTTTCATAAAATGAGATTGCAATATTGCATAATGTTGTGACGAATCACAAAGATAAGACTGTGTATAAATAAAAAAAACCTAGAAGTGTACACTTACTTACTGTAGAATTATCAAGGCGTTACTAAATAATTGGAACATCGTGTTTCTCTATATATTTTTTAAAGTGATTTGAAGTCATTTCCAGTGTAATTGTTCTAAAATGGATTTCAAGGACAAAGTAGTTCTAATAACTGGCTCCAGTTCCGGAATCGGAGCTGTAACCGCTCAATACTTCGCCAAACTCTCAGCTAACGTAGTCATCGTCGGAAGAAATGAAGAGAAGCTTAAAAACGTTGCAAGTACCCTTGAAGCTGCTAAAGGTAGTAAACTATTAGTTATCAAAGCTGATGTCACCAAAGACGAAGATGTCAAAAAAATCGTTGATGATACTATCAAACAATTTGGGAAAATAGACGTGCTGGTAAACAATGCCGGTGCTGGAATACTGTCGACATTGAACGACGGGATTAAGCCCTTTGATATAATGATATCTACAAATCTTCGGAGCGCATATTTGCTGACCAGTCTTGTCGCTCCATACTTAATAAAAACCAAAGGAAACATCATCAATATATCAAGCATAGGCTCTATTAGAGGTTCATCAACATCCATACCTTACTGTGTATCGAAAGCTGGATTAGACATGTTCACTAAATGCGTGGCCAAAGATTTAGCTGCTCATGGCGTAAGAGTGAATTCTGTAAACCCAGGACCAGTGAAGACTGATTTCCGGAAGGCGCTGGGCTTTAATGATGCAGAAATCGATAGTTATTTAAAGAAATTCTTGGACAGAAGTACTTTAGATAGCATTTCTACTAGTGAAGATGTGGCTGAGATGATAACATTTTTGGCGAGCGACAAAGCAAGAAGTATTACTGGAAGTATTTATGTTGTTGATAATGGAGTATTACTTTCATAGTATTGTAGTTTTAGTGATATGATTCCGATAAGAAATTGTTTGTAATCATAATACTGATTAGGTAATCTTTTCTTTAAACAATGTTATACAGGGTGTAACGTAAAGGGTATATAAAGCTGAAGGGAGGGTGTTCAGTATCGGTAACTGAACAACTTTTGTTCTACGAGTTCTCGAATAATAATAAAAATTAATGTCTCATACAAATCGATCAGCTGACCGGTACGAAATGTATGAAAAGTCAAAAAATAAATTCGCGAAAATCGAAAAGTCGTAGAACAAAAGTTGTTCAGTTACCGATACTGAACACCCTCCCTTCAGCTTTATATACCCTTTACGTTACACCCTGTATACGAGAAAGCCTATTATTATAGTTTCCACACTCCACAACGGTAAAATGGTAATATCAAGGGTGAGACAGAAGATGTCCCGCAGCGGCGGAGTGAAGAGCACGGCACAGTGACTCCATATTTGTATGTTTATTAATATTGAAATAAAAATACGCCAACAAAAATCATTTTTTTAAACAAGCTCTCGTATTTATAACACCCTACATTTTGATATATATTTTGTATGAATAACTACTTCGGTTTAGACATAATTTTCATTTTAAAAGCCATGGAAAGGGTATGTTTGCAATTTTTTTCCATAGAGCGAAGTTTGTCCAATCGTGTATCGGTATTCATCAGTCTCTAAATAGACACCCCAAGATTGCTATATATTTTTTCAGACGTTTAATTTTAGTAGTTAATGCCGTAGCCTTCGTAGAAAAACTGAAAATCCACGCACACCCAGCCCTAATACAGTAGGTACCCTACTCTCAACTGAAATTGCAGACGCTGACTGGAAAAATGCATTTATTCCTTATTATTCTGCGGCTCTTTTAAAATTCCAATAAGGCTAGAAATACACTGCATTATACAGACAGAATGTGCTGACATTTATTATTTATTCAAAGCAAGCTTCCTAAAGCTATTTTGGACAAGCGTTCGACTATCTCGTTGAATCGTATAATAATGTTTAGCTACGAATCTAGCACGATAGATGAATCGTAATAGAAGAAATACCTATGCAGAATAGGTATATAATAGCGAAATCTGATCAACATTATCATAATTTAATTACTTTATACATCAGAATTTGTATTACGCATTATCCATGCTCGGTGAACAAATTTGAACATGATGAAAAATTTATTGCAATGGGCAGGACTTGAACCTGCGTTGTCATTCCGTGATAAGGTCGCAGGTTCAAGTCCTGCCCACGGCAAAAAAAAATACCTTATACATATTATTTTATTGAAAATACAAATCAAGAAAAACTAATAAAACAAGATGGTGTTTATATATCGGATGTTTCGTTAACAAATGTCTCTAAACACCAGTGTAGGAGTACCTACTATAAAATTATTTCAACGTAGCAGCTAGCTATCATATGCAAGTTGTAAATTGTTCTGTTATTTTTAACAATACTGCTTTGGGAGCACAGACCACTTACCCCATAGACCTGTAACAGGAGGGCCCGTGTCTGCCCGCACATGAGCGCATAATTGTTTCGCGCCACGTGTAACCTAGAGATATTATCGACATGGACGCATCTCTTTAATACGGCATCCCTGTCCCCCGCTTCGTCTCTATGCGCTCATCGTTGACAGAATTTTTCGCTTGCAAATGACAATGCCAGATTCTGCCCCACCATCAACCGCAAGCTAACGCATAAGTGTAAAAATATCTCCGTTTTTTATTAAAATTATTGGTTTGAAATAAAGTTATGTACAAGTTGCGATTCGAAAAAAACAGCTTAATTAAGAATTCAGAAAATGGTAAGTAATCGAAGCGATTTATTCATTGTTTTTGTTATTCTTCTCTAGGAGTTGCGAGAGTAGTAGAAAATGATAAGTACTGATTATGATTATGCAATATGAAACCTGTAATAAGTCCCCAACAAAATGATAGGTACAGTTTAAATGGTCACGTAGTTTTGTAGGTGGGGCAAAGCTCCATTGAAATGTGGCAATGTCATTTGTACCGTTTACATGTCTATGGGGTAAGTGGTATGTGATCCCAAAACAGTATTTTGGAAGTCTGACACTGATACAAGTAAATATTTTACATATATTTTGGTGACAAGGAGTTAAGTAGAAAATTAATATAGAAGACCTACTTATTTAATTTAAAACTATGAACAAATTTCGCATCGAATTTTTCTACCAAAAACTCGTGACCGCAAACTTCGCGAAGTTTGAAGCGCTTTTAATTTTCCACAACCTTCTTGTCCCTTGGCAGTACATTTTTTTCGGAGCCTACTTCGTAAGGGCAACCGAAAATAACTCTTACTAATAAACGCTACGGTTCATTATCCTAATGTAAATTCTCACAGTAGTAGAGATTTTCATCGTAATTGAATTGGAAGTGCATTACTGTATAATTAGTTTTCTGTGGACAGTATTATTGATTTCACTTCGTTGATAGTGCACGATTGTCATTTGTTTTGTGGTTAGCATAGTATTTGTTTTATGCATTATCTATGCACGGCGAACAAATGACATTGCCACATTTCAATGGAGCTTTGCCCCACCTTCAAAACTACGTGACCATTGAAGCTGTACCTATCATTTTGTTGGGGACTTATTACAGGTCTCATATTGCATAATCATAATCAGTAGGAGTTGCGAGAGTAGTAGAACATGATAACAAAGACAATGAATAATTCGCTTCGATTTCTTACTATTTTCTGAATTCTTAATGAAGCTGTTTTTTCGACTCGTTTGATTTACAAACTTTATTTTAAACCAATAATTTTAATAAAAAACGGAGTTATTTTACATTTATTCGTTATCTTGTTCATCATACGGTTGATGGTGGGGCAGAATCTGGCATTGTCATTTAAAATGATTCTAGCCGTGGGGAGGACTTGAACCTTTTAAGTTATGTTATTTATCTATACTATTTATCTCATTTTCTTTTTCTTTTGTCTTTCTTTGTATTTAATTGTTCTTGTGTAAGCAAGCAAGCACCTATTCATTAATTTTGTGAATGAATTCTTCCATTCTTCTATTTCTCTCAGCATACATTTTTCTTTCTATAAAGCCAATGTCACTTGGCAACTCCCCTATTACGCTTCCAGAGAAACAGATGCCAATAATACCTAATTGTCAACCTACACTAGTTGGAGATAGAGAGGTACCTGAAAGAAGAGTAGCTCTCACTGACCTGTGTGTCCCTGTGGATGCTGTATGTGGACCAGCAGCAGGGCTCCACCTGGTTGGAGTCCAGCCCCCAGAACTCCAGCTCCTCCTCGAAGAGCGGCCCGCACACATTGGTCGGGTAGTGGAGCTTGCCAGTCCTGGAGACAACGGGGAATATATAAATGAAAAGGATTTAAAAGATATTGAAGTAGAAAGGGATTACAGACTTGCAACGAATAGTATATTCGGCCATTCGCCGAATACCGAATATTCGGCAGGTACCCTGGCCGAATAGCCGAATATTCGGCAGAAATATTCGGCCGACTTGGCGCCGTTTGTGTTCGCTGCTGTCGAGAGCGTAGTTTCTTCCTACCGCCCCTGTCGCCAGTTGCGACACGTCTTTTGATTTTTACATGTTTAATCTCATTGCGCAACATAAATAAAGTCCAGTTGTTATCTGTCTTTCGTCGCATCGTATTGAGTTAAGTAGTTAAAAATTGAAATTTTGCGCCTAATCCATCATGGCCTCTAAGTCACCTATATAGGTGACTTCTTTTTAGAGTCCATATGGACATATTTTGACGACGATGAAAATGATCCCAAAACTGTCGTGTGTAATTTGTGCAAGACAAAAATTTCACGTGTTGGAGTGGGCAAGAAGGCGACTACATCAGACTGGATCGATGCTAATGCGAAAGAAAATTTATAAAACATTTTGTAATACAATAGTCAATCGTTTTTTATTAAGCATTTATCAAACTACAAGAAATATTAGGTATTCGGTATTCGGCCGAATAGTGCCATGGTATTCGGTATTCGGCCGAATAGGACAAAATGGCCGAATAGGCCGAATACCGAATAGTTGCCGAATATTCGTTGCAAGCCTAGATTACACTGGTAAAAGGTACATATGTCGCAGTCAACTGGACGTGTGATTGAACAGCTAGCACGTTAATTGAACGAAGGCATCCAATCAAGTCTAAATCGCGGTAAGAACCTGTTACTAAAATTTGCAAATTGACTTCCAACCAGTCCGCTGAGCGTCGTTTAGCTGTAGCGTTGAACGTTGTGTTCAACCACTCAGCTAATTGAGACTTAGATGTTTGGTTGGATGGCGTCGTTCAATCAACGAGCTAGCTGTTCAATCACACGTCTATTCCAACCAGGTGACTGCGACATATACTAATCATAAACACATAACCCTCCTTTGCTTGCGGAGTCAGGTAAAAAGTGGTAGACCTGATGGTGCAGTCGAAGACAGAGATAAGTGTATAGGGAGCCTCAATAAGGTTGAGATTTTCTCAAAAACTACTGGACCGAATTTAATAACGTTTAATAACGTCTCATCCTTAAAAACTCCACTGTACACCTTTCTCTGTCTTCGACCGTACATAGTTTTAACTTTTATCTATCAAATAGTGAAATTTTTGCAATAGGTCAAGTAGTTTTTGAGAAAATCTCAACCACAAAAACTCTCTTGTACACGTTTCTTTGTTTTCCACCGTACACATCAAAGCACATAATATATGCCGTTGTCCGTACAAGAGTTAAACGTAGGTATCCATAAAATGTCCATAGGCACAGCCATGGGCGTACCCAGGTTCTTCTCGGGAGGAGGAGGGGGGGGGGGGGGGGGGGGGGGGGGGGCAAATCAGTTTTTTTTTAAAGAAGACCTAAGCTAAAACGATGGCCAAAGTTACTTAAGTCGTATCTGTTTTATTAAGAAGATCGCGAGTCTATTTTTGTTTATAAGACTTTAGTGAGACACTTGAAGATAAACGCCTCATTTTCAAATCACAGCGTGTAGACTCTGCAGTGACGTTATTTATAAACCTTCGTAGAGCGCAGTGAAGTGTGAAATCTTTTGCGACTGAACCGTGACACTTTTGTGTCGAGTTGCGAATCGAATTAACGAGCTATGCTATGCTAGGGCTATATTACGTGACGGTTGTGAGTTGTGACAAATTTTAGTATTTTTAGAATTAAAACTATAGTGAGCCATTACTACAAATTATTATATATAAACGGATATCACTCACTTATATTGTTAAAGTCGGCAATTAGACCGACAGTTTCGACCGATTTCGACGGTCTTTTTCAAGGTGAGCGCGCCACGCCCGCGTCGCCGTTGACGCTTCTTCGCTCACTGTCGGTCTAATTGCCGACTTTAACAATATAAGTGAGTGATATCCGTTTATATATAATAATTTTTAGTATTTTTGTTGCAATAAAAGTAATTTGTTCGTAAATAATAATTTAAAACAGCGATGGAGGAGTGTCAGGACAGGGATCAAAGGAAGGGGGGGGGGGGGGGGACTTTTGCCCAGCAGTGGGATGAATGGGTGATAAGACTTTTTATTTATTTTTATTGTTAATATTTAAAAGCCTGTAATGTACAGTCGACAGCAGATCAATGGTAACACTTTTTACTTTTGACAGTTCTTATTATTTGCTTCGTAAGACTTGAAATCGTACTGCAAGTGTTATCATTGATCTGCTGTCGACTGTACCACCTGCGGGTAAAGAGAGTTGCGGTAACGGGAACGCGATGTTACGGGAACGCAATGTTACGGGAACGCAATGTTACGGGAACGCAATGTTACGGGAACGCAATGTTACGGGAACGCAATGTGACGGGAACGCGATGTTACGGGAATGATTCTTCCTAACATGGTAACACAGACAATAAACGGACCGTAAATGAATTGTGCCTGGGAATCAAACCACCTACTTATTAACCTTTAACTTGAAAAATACGTAAATGCCAGCCATGCAAAAAAAGAATAACACATAACTTGTTGTTTTTAAAAAGGGCTCCCACTGCCTGAAAAAGGATAATTGAAAGCTAACTTTGCATTTTTGTTGGCCAAAATATTTACAAATACAAAAAAAAATATCAGCGTATTGTAATTCTATTTGGTCGATGTTTACTTTTTATAAAATCCTACTGTACGGAACCAACTAGCCCGACATGTGTTTATTTTTGAATTCCGAAAAGAAATCAGAATAATTCGGAAATATTTCTTTCAACTTTTCCATTCTTTCGCGTTAACGTTCGTTCGAACTGCGCGTCATTTTTGCGCATGTCAATTGTCGACACATCGAAATATGTTGGTTCCTATCGCTATAAGGCATATCGCGTGGATTTTAGTTCTTTGGTCGTTTGTGTAAAAGTACGTTAGAACGATTTGACAGTGCCTAAATCCGAGCCCCAAATCAAGTGTCTTATTTTGTAGATAAAAACTACCCTCCCCCACTAACATTTTAAGCTATTCTGTGGTTATTGCATAGTTATTTATACATCATTAGATCGGATTACATTATTTTCACAATGATGAACAAATTCAATCAATCAGTTCCTCCAGTTTTACATCACAACAGGTAATTAGACGATCATATTTGTTTACTAAATAAGACACTTGATTTGGGCTCCGGTAACGTTACATCGTTCTAATGTACTTTATTAACATACAATATTAACTATCATTTTGTGATCATTTGGTTTGTTAAGATACAGTTTGTACGAATATTGTATTATTCGGTCATGAATAAACGTTTTGAAATTTGAAGAAATAGAAAATTCCAAATTACGTAAACCATCTAAAGGGTCAAGGACTGACCTTTTGTACCCAAAAAATAAACTCAGGTAGGTTACCGACGCAATAACATGCCTATTTAATCTGTACCCTATAGTCGAGATAAAAATAACCAAACTACGAGCCTAAACCCGCGGGGACAGTCAACGACAGTCGGGAATGATCGGGTGTAGTCGGTTATCATCGTGAAATGTCAACCTTTTTTCGAGTGACAGCGAAAGAATTGGACCGTTATCGAATAAACGTCTATTGACAATCGAAACAGTTTGATATCTATGACAATGCCCTTAGAGATTTAGAGGGTCGTCTTTCCAAAAATCGGTGATTATCAGGCGTTTACGACGTAATGAGGTTGAGATTTTATCAAAAACAACTTGATCTATTGCAAAAAATTATCGTGTACCTACACTTGGAATCCTTCAAAATACCCCCTTGCTGTGATCTCAATCAATTACCCTCCAATAATAGGGGTCTTTGATGTAAGGCCCTGGGGCTTTTTCCTTTAGACCCTGTCAATCGTCTTTTGTTTCCTTTACAATGGCGTTTACTAGGAATTGAACCAATCAGAGTACAGATTGAAATGGCAGGTTATCAGAGCTCGCGCTTGGCTTTACTTTACTGAAAAGTGCTTAATTATGGACACTATGTTAAATTATTGAGTGCTTAATTATTCAGAATTTGAATTACGCATTATCCATGCTCGGCGAATAAATTAGGACATGATGAAAAAATTCTTGCCGTGGGCAGGACTTGAACCTGCGACCTTGTCATTCCGTGACACGCTCTTACCAACTGAGCCACCACAGGCCACGCCATGCCCACCGAAAATCTTCATCGCTTTATACATACTTAAAGGGTGTAACGCAATTCCATCTATCGGACAATAGTAGTATTAATTATTATTGGCCACTATGTTAAACATAAATTGAATTAATAAAATGTATTAATAAAAATACGTAGTATTATGAATGAATTATCGAATTTGATATTAACAATGATTTGGTAAATATGCTTCATAATGATGCTGAAGCTAAAGTAAAAACCCATACAGTAAGATGATAAAAATCACAGTTGATTTGATTTGATTTAAGATAGTTCACAAATACAAATAAATCAAATTCAATTCGTTAATTTTACAAAATAGGCATAAAATGAATTTGAACTGTGGAAACAGAATTGAAATAGATTCTCAAAGAAAACAATTTAGAAAAATCAGAAATCGGAAAGTAAGACATCGACGTCACGTCTTACCAACGGGGTGTCCCTTCATTTGATAAAAAACAAATTACAAATTTTCATTTCACAAACAACGTTTGGCAAAATTATGATTCATAAGTTCATCTTTGTACAAAGTAATGGTTCTATAAATAATTCATTTGACAAAACAATTACGAGACAAAGTTTCTTTCTTCAAAACATCACTTAACAAACTATTCACTTATTATATACGTTAATAGATAAAACAACGCAAGGCATAAAAACCTTTGACAAAATGCATTGTTTGGTAATTGTAATTTGTTTTTTATCAAATGAAGGGACACCCCGACAACTCTCTAACCAGATCCGACACGGATGTTTAGGTTCAGAAGGCTTCGATGTTAGGTTTTTTTTTTGTATTCAAAAAGCAAGTTCATTTATTAACAATTATACATATAAAATACCCACTTATTTACCCAATATTTTGTCTAATGGCGACCTTGCAAAAGGAATACTTTGGTCATTTAATCAATTGCAAAATGACGGTTTAGCATTCACAACATTTGCTATGTTAAATATTTATAAAATGGATTTTTGTCAAATGATCACTTTTAAAACGATCACTTTAGTAAATGATAAGTTTGTCAAATGATTACTTTTTCAAAAATAATTTGTAAAATGATCATTTGTCATACGTTTTTGTCAAACATTAGTGAACCTACTAACGGCATACAAACAATCATCGTAATAAGCCCAAAAGTGATGAAGCATGACTTTGAGCATTAATACCTATCTCTGGCGTTAGTTAGGACATAATCATAGGCAATTAAAGTATTGTCAATTATATCGTAATACCAAATCTATTAACGTCAATGTGGTCCAAGCGATCGTACCTATTTTTATTTATTTATTTTATTAATGGACTCGACAGTTCGTCATTTGCCAATGTCATGTTACAGAAAATTCAATGTATAATAGTCTTCTATCTTCCTCCAAGGTAGACATTAAACTGAAAATTATTAAATAATTTCGCAACCGTCGTTTCCCGCCATTTTCAAAAAAAGCCCGATCGTACCTATATTGAATCGGTATTGAAACAGTCTGCCCAATATTCGTGAAACACAACCTACCCGCTAGTAAATATAATTATCTGATAGCGGTCTTCCTTTTATCCCTTACCCCTGGCACATAAAGCGTTGGAACCATTGGATTCTAGTCTGTATTACTGTGATGGTAAGATGCCAGAATGTCGCACTTGATAAGCTGCCGATGTTACCTAACTATCTTTGAACTGCGTTTCCATTATAGAGGAGCGGAGCGGTTTGAAGCAAGATGGACAGAAGCTAATTTTTAATATCGCTTTGAACTGAAATAATAGAGTGAAATAAATAGAAATAATGATAATAATATATCTGCAATTTAATTCAGCTTCATCTAGGTCCGCAAATAGCTTTGTCATTTATATAGATCGACAATGAAAAGCGTAGGTTCTAACATGCTTCCCTGTTGAATCCCTGGGTGTTACATGGGCAAAGTTGCTTAAAAGACAATTAAAACCATAGGTCCCAATAGGCTTCCCTGTTGAACCCCGAAAGTAAAATTGGTAAACTAATCCACACATCCATAGATTACACAAAAATTACTTCATGAGGATATAGGCTAACCATATAACATTTAACTATTGTTCCATTCATCAATATCTTTGTTTGTCGTCTTGGCTATTGTTGGAGATCATCATCAGTCTATTAATATTGCCTCACTGCTCGAGCACAGACCTTCCCTTACATCGAGGGAGCTGGGTCATGATCCACCACGCGGGCCCAGTGCGATTTCAACATGCCTTAGATTTTCTTACTTCTACGGCATGCAGGTTTCATCACGTAGTTTTTCCTTCACCGTTTTGAGAGCACTCAGTAAATGTACGTAAGTTTTTCCGAAAAAACCGAGGATAACTCATTGGTATATGGCTGCCCTAGCTGGGAATCGAACCTAGGACCTTGTTGGAGATACTAAGTAGACAAGGGAAGGGATCCTTTCGTTTCGGAAGCCAGACTGCACTTCGGGTCGTCAGCGGAGTAAGTAAGTAAGACTGATGAGTTTGCCCTTCGAATTTCTCTCTGGTAGCAACCAAATTGTTTTCTCTCACGCGTCTTGTCTTTGTGGCATCGCTTCGCCCCGCTCTTCAATGTAAACGCGCTCTCGCGGTCATCATTCTATCGCGGGCGGAATCCGAAGCGTTGTCAAACTTTAGGAGTCTTCCTCAAACTTCCCCAGCGGACCTCGGCTGGTGAAATCAATAGATTTGGTTAATATTATCACTTGATGGAAATTCGGAGTGAATAGGAACATTATCTTGATCGGGAATTTGGTAGTTTGACGGAGTATTCCAGGCTTTAAATTAGAAATTGTTTATAATTGTACAACTGGGTTACAGGACTACATTATACAGATAAATAGACTCGCAATTTTAAACTAGTGTGATCTAGATTCTAAAAGTATTATTTTCAATTTCACGTGCATACTAAAATAGACTATCGTTTTAATAACTGTTTTACATTAAATTTCAATAATCTTTAGGGAAAATAAAAAACAAAATGAGACAATTATGTTTAAATTATTGAAATCACAGCCAAATTGTAAAACGGTTATTATAGCGGTGGTCTAATTTTGTGTGCACGTGAAATCGAAAATAATACTTTTAAAATCTAGATCACAATACTAAGATTTGTTCCCAAGAAGAAGCGGTGCCTCCAATTTTTCCTTCATTATTTTTCTAATAAACTATCAAAATATGTTAATTTAATAGATCCTTGGTAAAAAATTGTTCAAATTCCGTTGTGTGATAGCTGAACACAGGATATCGACACATTTACCGTACCAATATAAACGCCATACTCTGTATCAAAATGTAACATACAAATTAACTTGAGTGCTAAGCTAATCTGACCTGTAGGTATAGTTAGCTTGTACGGACAGTTCACAAAACCTGATATTTAGGTCGACTGGGTTCGACAGCCAACATGAACCGCCTAACAAATTAATAGTCTATACTAGTGATGTAACAAATTGTAATCCAAAACCGGAATTTTGGAACCCAATACAACTTACATGTCTTCTTCTCTGCAATCTTCTCCCCTCTATCTTTCCTTGAAGAATCAATTGAACTATATCGTATTTTATTATTATTATTAAAGCTCTCTAGAGCTTAAATTTAATATGTATATTCGGAAATTGCGATATATGATGCACCTAGCGGGATCCGTCTCTTCGCGCATCTGAATGCGCTCAATGACAGACCCAGTCAGGTGCATAAACTATTGCAGTGTTTGGCAATTTAAATGCTAATGAGTCTATTGATTTGGGGTGTTGGTGGATCAGTCTGTCTGGTATATAGAGCGAGGCTAAAAAGAACAGCTGTCATCATCTTTTGTCTCGAAGTTCTGAATAAACTTGGCATGCGATGAGTCGCCACTCACTAGATGGGCTCTCAAAATGGTCATCAGAATGATATCTGGGAGCAACGCCGGCTAGCTGTTGAGAGGTTTCTTTAGCTGGAGGCCAGAACGTGGATTACTCCCGCTTTTATGACTATAACAAAATAAACATTTATTATTATTTAGTATCCGATCACCTGTCAAACACCATAGCATGATCGCACCTAGGAGCTCTTAATTCCCAACCTCAAGACCAAGTCCAGATTAGATCACATCACTAGTTGGAGACGAATCGTAATTTGAATTATTGGTGTAAATTAATCAAATTGACAAACCGGGTCCGTTATTATTATTTTATTGAATAATTAATTTCAGGAATATTGAGAGAATATTCAAAATTAAATTATATTTAAATTATTTCACAATTAACTTGAAGCTCGTATTTTTTATTGCAAATAGTAAAAATTCAAAATTAATTAATTAGTCAAAGCTCCTTTTAACCATAGAGCATCAGAAATATCAGAATACATTGGAGTCGATATTACCAAAAGTTTGAAGTTCCGGAGTAAGCTCCCGCAAAATTGTCTATGAATCTCGGCCATCGACAGTTTTGAGCGCAAGCTTAGCTGAGGTCGCTCTTTCAAACGTCAATTCTCGTAGACAGTTGCGAGAGAGTTCTTGGCCTAAGACTCCTTTGTAGCCGATACACACATATAGGTACGGTGCAACACAGATAAAGGTGTACAGGAGAGTTTTAAGGTTGAGATTTTCTCAAAAACTACACCGAATTTAATAATTATTTTACAGTTACATAGTTTTAACTTTTATCTATCAAACAGTGAAGAATTTTTGCAATAGGTCAAGTAGTTTTTGAGAAAATCTCAACCTTAAAAACTTTCCTGTACACCATTCTCTATGTTCCGCCGTACTATGTTACGTAATAAGCACATTGCAATCATTCATTTTGTGAAATATTTTATTATTATGTATCTCTCTAGGTTTCACGGGTTTAAGAAAACCCGGTCCTTTGAAAGGCTTGCACAGAGACATAGGTCCAACGCGTAGAGGCCCCTTAGAGAACTTTAATTTGAAGAGATATGTGATGCACCTAGCGGGACCCGTCTCTGAGCGCATCTGACTGCACTCAATGACAGACCTCGTCAGGTGCATAAACTATTATTATTATATTAATTTTTACAATAGGTCAAGCAACTGAGAAAATCTCCTTATTGAGGCTCCCAGTATACTTCTCTCTGTCTTCGTGTGTACTGCATCCCATATTTGCGTAGGTACTAAATTATTTGACTAAGGCCGGAACCATAATATTTGACTTGGCCGAACCGAACATCATAAGTTCTGGCTTAGTGGGCGCGCTGCCAACGCCAGTGATCGGTATTTCAATCCATATCCATGTGTTTCATATCATTATCATTTATCAGACTTCGGATTTGGCGGGGCGTGAATTATCAAAATTGACATTCATTGTGTTACCGCGCTAACGTTAGACTACAGATGCACAATATAATGTTTTGGAATGCTTCTAGAATAATTGGGAGTATTGGGAATTATTCGCAAAAGTTCAGGATTTTTGATAAAAAAACATACGAGTAGCCTAAATGTACCTATACCGCAGCCTAAATAAAGTGTCTTATTTTGTAAACTAAAACTACCCTACCCAACTAACATTTCTGTGATTATTGTATAGTCATTTTCACATTATTAGATCGGGTAACTTTATTTTCACAATCATGAACAGGTTTAATCGAATCAGTTCCTTCAGTGTTACATCACAACAGGTAACTAAACGATCATATTTATTTACAAAATAAGACACTTGATTTGGGCTGCGGTATAGTTTGAATTATAAGGCAATCAAATTTCAAAGCAACTAGATACCTACCTAATTTAACGCATCTAATTATTGATATACTAAGATTTTCTTTTTTAAGATTTACTTAATCCTAAATGCGAAGCTAAGTTTAATTTAATTAAAATCAAAATAACTGTTTAAATTATACAAGAGACGTTATAATTCATTATTTAATCAGTGTAATTTTAAACAGCGCAAGAGTTCTCAAATTAACATTTAAAGTTACATCCTTATCGTTGCTGTTTAAATCCAAACTTTTTATCATCTAATTTGTCTTAATCGAGTTTAATGAAACTCGACCTTGTTGTTAATTAAAAACATATACTGGAAACTGCTGGAGACTTGGAGCAATTAGTATGGAGACGGCAACGGTCATATGTTCCAGAGACAATACAGTGAATTAGCCTTTGATGTCAATTGCAATGTCGATACGCTACATGCGTCTATGGAATAGTATTTAGTAATCACTGAGTACTGTATATTCAGAGCGGGGCAACGCAAACAATAATGTAACTTAAGGCTTCGTATGCGCGAATTTACAGTTTTTCTACTAAGGCTTAGGCACTAACTACTAAATATAACTACTCGATATATAAAAATAGCAAACATACCCCTTCCATCTCATTTAAAATGGAAATTTTGTCTAAACCGAATAGTTATTCATACAAAATATATATAAATACGAGAGCTTGTTTTAAAATATCTGATTTTTGTTGGTGTATTTTTATTTCCCTGCCAAAATTCATCCAAAATTAATAAAAACACAAATATGGAGTCACTGTGCCGTGCTCTTCACTCCGTCGCTGCGAGACGTCTTCTGTCTCGCGCTTGAGTTTGACAGCTGGCAGCTCCTTAAAGAAAATCCTACATAACTCGATCTAATCGCCATGAGGCCACATCTATAGAAGATTTCCATTAACAAAAATCCAATTTCCTGTGATGGAGCAATTAGGACAGAATACGAAACATTCCTCAAAAGAACCGCATCACGCCTGTCTATAAAATGGTCTAGGAACTATTCCCAAGTGCTTGGATGGCTCAGAGTCAAATATCAATAATTAGGGCTGTTTCAACTAGATTAAGGGGTACAAGACGAAGAGTGCGAGGGATTGAATGTGAAGATGGAGTTGGTATGTCTGTGTGATTTTAATTAGGGTTTTATTATTACTATTAGAGTTTATTATTATTATTGTATTTAATTAGTTTTTGTCTTTTGTTTTATACTAAGTTTCTGTTATTGTACATATTTTAAATAAATGTATTAATAAACAAAAAACCAATTGACGAACAAATGTAAAGCGCAAAGACATCTCAATTCAGACCGCTCTAAGACGGTAGAGTATCAAAATAATGTCAGTTAAATAATTCAGAAGGAGAGAAAGAAACGTTGAGCGAAGCGAACTGGCTTCGTTTGCATATTTGATGATTGTTTCATTACATTATTACAGCTTTTACTTCTGAGCCAACATAAAGTTGGAATAAGTTACGCTGGAAATAATGAAAAAAGCTTAATGTTTCTAAATCGTAAGCTTGTATGTTTTCTTAATCTTCCTGGAGGGAAACATTCGGCTTCTATGTAAAATCTTTTTCTATATAACTTTAGAAACACATAGAATTCTACCACCAAACAATATTATATAAAGTTAGGTAAGTATATTTTCCGTAATGTTGTACCTTTTTTTTTTTTTTTTCGTGGGGAAATGCTTGTGCATACCCGCCGCCTCAGAGGTAGCGACGGGTTATGTCGGACTCGCACCGACTAAAACCCCACGGTGGCCTCCTCCGCGCATTGTGGGGAACTCTGGGTAATGTTGTACCTAAGTATCTTCAAATTTTCAATATCAAAAACTGAAACATTTTGTTCCACGACTTTTCGTTAAAAAAAGTAATAATCAATGTCGTATACAAATTGATGACCTGAAGACAAACCCGACTCTCGGCCCTCTGCATCCAGGCTCTGCCAGCCATCTTGCGAAGGTCATCCCTCCATCTGGTCGGGGGCCGTCCCACACTACGTTTACCCGTTCGTGGCCTCCATTCGAGAACTCGTCTAACCCATCGGTTATTGGTTCTACTAGTTCTTAGGCTACAGCTAAACAATATCTAAGAATATTACGCAAGCAGCCCTCAGTGTTTTAGTTTTTGAGCATTTACGTTAATAGGTAAATATTGTGACCTTTCTCATTGGTCTGTGTTTAACTTTGTGGCGAGAGAGTTGAAATGTAAATGTAAAAGTTACTGTTGACGGCTTTATTTGTCAGTTCCCGGAGTTCCCAGGACAGACGAGGGTTCAAAGTGAGGTTCCGAGGAAACAGGGAAATTAACTGGTGTAGGTTTTAGGGGATTATCAACCAGTAACCTTATTCTACGTGTAAACGTTGTGTGGGATGCCCTTAGACCAAAGGGGATGACCTACGCAAGGTGGCTGGCAGGGACTGGATGCAAAAAGTCGGGAATCGTGGTTAGTGGCTTTGGAAGAGGTCTATGTCCAGCAGTGGACAAATGCGGGCTGATGATAATCATGATGAACCTATTCTTGGCCACTCGTTACCTATGTAAATAGGTTATGTAGTACTTGCCCCTTTGCAAAGAAAAGGTGCTAACGCTGAGGAGAAAATGTGACGTAATCCGCTTAGAGCACCGATCTGAATCGCACCGATTTGAATAGCACCGATGCTAGTCCTCGAAGAGCTCCGTTCAATATTTTTGATCGGTGCAGTGGCCATAATCTGTCAACCACCTTTTATAAAATAGCAACAATTATATGATTCTAGGTCAACGGAAAGTAACCCTATAGGTTTTGGTTTTCTTGCATTTTCATACAAATATGCGGGTAAAGGTGACATAAGCGGCCATATCTTTTGATTGCGTTGACGTAGAAGTTTGATTTTTTCACGGCTGCATGAGGTTGCAGACCTGAGTATTTCATATTAAATTCAACTTGATCCGTCCACGCGTCTCTGAGATATAGGTCTTGACAGACGTGTTACGATGCGGTCTCTTTCGGCCGCATCTTGTGGTTGGCCGCCTAAGTTTAAAAATGGATAAGAATGTTTTAAAAAGAAAAGCTGTCACTTGACTGATATTACGGATTGAGATGGAAAATTGTGGATTTTACTACTTTTACTATTGATAAGGATTTAAAAATAATCTGATCTATATAAAATATACCCATTACTATTGTCATATATCTATTTTTTAATAAACCGCTCGCTCCGCAACAGACGGACAACAAAGTGATCTTATAAGGGTTCCTTTTTTTTCCTTTTGAGGCACGGAACCCTGAAAATCAATCCGCCATTCCAAAATGCCATCATAGTTCTATTCTGTAAATAGCTTATTTACAGAAATACACATCACGCTTTTCCATTCAACAATCCGAATATATAATCGGATACCTAAGGAAATAAAAAGTTTAAACAACAATAGATTCAATAATGTCCTAAAAACGTGGCTAACTCAAAATGTTTTCTTCAGTCTAAATGAGTTTTTTCTTTAATACATACTTACCTAAATAGATACATTGACTGCTTATAAATTGAAAATTGAATTATTGGAATGTACTTATAAAATTGGTGGATATTGGTTAATTTTGAATTTGAACAATGACTTTTAATAATTATTGACATTGAATAATTGTATGCCTGATAAGGTACTTGAACTGTGACACTGTGATGAAACATTTATACCAACTGTTTATACTACCATGTTCATACAATAAAAAATTCTGATTTCTGATTTAATTTATGCTCATTGTACAGAAATAATAGAGCAATTATAGAACACGGCAGTCAAACTTCCATACGCAAGTTTTACAGCTCCCATAGTCCCATGTTGCTCAACCCTCATCCGCCATGCCTGACAATTGACGCAAACCCATATAACTTCAACGTACAACTTAATCTACTTAAACATTGAGCAACCTTGCACTTACCAAACTTTTCGAAAGCTGACAGGAGGATTTCGTACACACGAAAATATAGAAAGTATACAGGTCCCAATAAGGTTGAGATTTGCTCAAAGACTACTGGACCGAATTTACTTATTCCTCAGTTACAAGTTTTAACTTTTATCTATCTATTATTATTATAATGGACTCGGCAGTTCGTCATTTTAAATTTAAAAAAAATAGTTGACATTTAATAAAATTAATAATGTTTATGTAATACACTGAATGACAAAGCCTCTTTACAGCTGCTATATAGTTAGTACGAGTATACAGGTTGTAACGTAAAGGGTATATGAAGCCGAAGGGAGGGTGTTCAATATCGGTAACTGAACAACTTTTGTTCTACGACTTTTCGAATAAAAAATAATAAAAAAATAATGTCTCATACAAATCGATCAGCTGACCGGTACGAAATGTATGAAAAGTCAAAATATAATTTCGCGAAAATCGAAAAGTCGTAGAACAAAAGTAATTCAGTTAGGTACCGATACTGAACACCCTCCCTTCGGCTTCATATACCATTTACGTTACACCCTGCATACTAAGTGAAACTTGCAATTACGACAATTACAAATTTAAATTCATATATTATGAACTAGGTTTAAGAATCGTGGTACTGTGCTGCTCTTCGCTGAGAGCAAATCTGCGACAAAAAAAAATGGTGACTTTGATCAAAGTTACATACTTTTCTATTTTAAATACTAACATTTACAATCAAACATTCGCTACCATTTACGATAAACATTATTACGCAGACATATAAAAAGCCATAATAAAACCGAAACTAATTATAGGATAGTTATAATAAAAACTGTCGAATGCTAGAGATATGAACGCAAATAACCATAAAATGGCGGTTAAACAAAACATAAAATGGCCGACGTAGGGAGTTTTATTTCCTTCGTATATTTGCACGGCACTACTATCAACACATTAAATTTATTTATTTTATTAATGGACTCGACAGTTCGTCATTTGCCAATGTCATGTTATAGAAAATTCAATATATTCAATAGTCTTCTATCTTCCTCCAGGGGAGTCGCAGTGGCGTCTTCACCCTGGGTAGCCGCGTCTTCATGTCTTCATCCAGAGGAGACGCCGCAGCGTCATCACTCTGGACGAAGCAGCTCGACAGTCACGTTCACTCCCGAGCTTGTAGCGGGAACTCTTGATAAAAGCTTGAAACTTCAGATCTTGCATAAATAATCCAATAACTTCACCGTACTGTCATTCGCGAACATTTTCTGATTAATTTAACGTGATATTAAACACAAAATAGTTCCTGTAGACATTAAAAGGAAAATTATCAAATAATTTCACAACCGTCGTTTCCCGCCATTTTCAAGAGAACCAACACATTAAATGAAACTATGAAAATAGCGATGAGTGCAAAAACTATGGACTTAGCAATAAAGACTAATGCTTCTGATATAGCTAAGATGCCTTTAGGTCTGGTAAGATAAGACCTAGATGAAATAGTAATACACGTAAGTACGTAAAAAGTGTTTTTATGTTCCCACTTCACTTGGCTATTCGTATTTGCGTATTTGTTATACTTGCCATGTGTGGTTGGTACATATGTGTGTGACCAAATATTCGTTTTTTTTGCCTATTCGTTTTATTCTTCTATAGGAGTTGCGAGAGTAGTAGAAAATGATACTGATTATGATTATGCAATATGAAACCTGTGAAAAATTATTGGTTTGAATTAAAGTTTTGTACAAGTTGCGATTCGAAAAAAACAGCTTAATTGAGAATTCAGAAAATAGTATGAAATCGAAGCGAATTATTCATTGTTTTTGTTATTCTTCTATAGGAGTTTGCGAGAGTAGTAGAAAATGATACTGATTATGATTATGCAATATGAAACCTGTAATAAGTCCCCAACAAAATGATAGATACAGCTTAAATGGTCACGTAGTTTTGTAGGTGGGGCAAAGCTCCATTGAAATGTGGCAATGTCATTTCTGGTAGGTAAATAAATTATTTTGTATTTGTATTTTAGAACTTGATGAAAAAATTCTTGCCGTGGGCAGGGTTTGAACTTGCGACCTTGTCATCCGTGACACGCTCTTACCAACTGAGGTGAAGGTAATGTGGCAATGTGTGAAAAAAGCTATGTACACAATCTTTATTAGGATAAACACTATTTTTCAATATACAATACATTTAGTATACAATATATTTAATATACAATACATACTATTTTTCAATATACAATACATTAGGGGCCCTTAATAAAACTAAACAGTTACTGAAAGAACAAGATGGTTTCCGTCAATGAAATGCAAACATTTTGCATTTACTGTTTTGTCCTGGGATTATTTGCTTTTCACCGGCGTTATTTGTTTACTTACGACTAGCGCGGAGTTCATTTGAGAAGCAATGTACATTAAAGCGGTTTAAGGGCCATACCTTTTGTTATTGCTCAAGCCGTTGGAATTTTAATTATTATTTAAGATTGAGAAGATATATTACGGTTCTTCTTTCCTCTTTAGATGTGAAATAAGTTCGATTTAATTAAGAAGAGAGAAAGACAGTCGCCGAATAAAAGTTTTTTTCACAAATTTGAAACTGCATCGATATTTTGTACTC
This sequence comes from Tachystola acroxantha, assembly GCA_963506565.1. Classification (NCBI taxonomy): domain Eukaryota; kingdom Metazoa; phylum Arthropoda; class Insecta; order Lepidoptera; family Oecophoridae; genus Tachystola; species Tachystola acroxantha. The sequence goes on along the minus strand of OY735884.1, from coordinate 11,421,732 downwards.
AAAATTTTTGCACAAAAACCTAAAAAAGCACCTATAGGCTAGTTGACTCATTTTTTTTTATTGCATTACTCAACTTTCATGCTCCTGATGAAGAGAGCTGTGAAATCAGTTTTGCGATATCTCAATTAATACCGAAGATATTAAGCGGTTAAGTCAAGTGGTGGGGGGCTCCATCTCTTTTTAGTAAAATGGTATTTAGTATGAAGTTTGTATGGCGCTACCACGTTATGACGTCATCGTAGCGATACCGTGGTAGCGGTACAATACGTCGTGTGCTGTTTCTGTCTCTTTCTAACACAACTTTTCTAAATGCCTGTAGTTACTTCATTTTTAAACTAATTTCAATTTTGATTTCACAGTTGCCCATGAATTTGTGTCTATTTTGTAATAATGATTAAAAAACATGTAATTTTCGATATTTGTCAACTAGCCAATTGTTGTGCCAACGGTGCTGCTCTCCAAACGCACTCGTCGCGCTCTACAGCGTAGTGCGAGACGGAATGCCGCATTGAATCACCATCATCAGTCTATTTATATTGCCCCACTGCTCGGGCACAGACCTTCGATTGATGGAGCTCGAGCCATGATCCATGACACGGGCCCAGTACGGATTGGCAGATTTCACATGCCTTAGAATGACTTTGAATAAATACCTTATATAAAATCGGTCAAAAGTCTAAATACAGACTTTAACGAAAAAGTGAGTGTGAGTAACCATTAATAACTTAAAGTAATTGTTATTTTGATTCTAAAATTCTTAGGTAGGTACACACGAATACAAATATAAGTATACAGTAGGCCTCAATAAAGTTGAGATTTTCTCAAAAACTACTAGACCGATTTTAATAATTCTCACAAGTTACATAGTTTAAACTTCTAAATCTATCCAACGGTGAAAGAATTTTTGCAATAAGTCATGTAGTTTTTGCGAAAATCTTCTTATTTCGATACTCTATGCAAATTGTAAAGGTTTTGATACACCGTGTAATTGTGATGACTGGATACAATTTACGATTTGACTTCATACGCTCTTAAAACAGCAATTAACTTCAATTTATTGTGTTTGTTTAATAACTGAACTTTATAAGCGTGAATTGTGTTGATCGTTATTTAGTAACGGGTAAGGGTTATAAACATGGGCGTACCCAGGTTCTGGGCGGGAGCGGGGGGGGGATCAGATTTTTATAAGCTAGGTGCATATAGAAAGAACGAACGCGCCGCGTAATTTTTAGTTGTAAAAATATTGTATTGCAAACAAATGGCAAAAAGTTCGTTTTCTTAATTTCTAGATAAGATACTTAGTAGGGACGTCAACTTTGTCCGGGGGGGGGGGTGGGGGGGGGCGCTGCCCTCCCCTGCCCCCTACCTGGGTACGCCCATGGTTATAAACATGACTAAATTACTCCCGTTATAGGTAAATCAGTTGGAGAAATGTCACCTGACATAGAAATCATTATTACAGGCACTCATTGAAACCTGATCATCATCAGCCCGTATCAGTCCACTGCTGGACGTAGGCCTCTCCCAAAGTACGCCCCTCAACCCTACTCTCGGCCCTCTGCATCCAGTCTCTGCCAGCCATCTTGCAAAGGTCATCCCTCCATCTGGTCGGGGGGCAACCCACACTACCTTTACCCGTTCGTATCCGCCAGAAGACAAAATTGATTGACATTGCTCATAGAATCAGTAAACTGAAGTGGTAGTGGGCTGGTCACATTTGTCGTAGAACCGATAAGCGATGGGGGAGACGAGTTCTCGAATGGAGTCCATGACGCCCCCCGACCAGATGGAGGGATGACCTTAGCAAGATGGCTGGAATTGCAAACATTGGGCATTATTGCAAAAGGCCGAGAATCGGGTTAAGTGGCGTGCTTTGGGAGAGGCCTACGTCCAGCAGTGGACTGATACGGGCTGATGATGATGAAGAGTTTATCCGCCAGAGGACAAAAGTAGTTGCTCATATGACCAGCTAGCTGAAGTGTCAATGGGCTGGACACATCTGTCGTAGAACCGACAACCGAAGGAGTAGACGAATTCTCGAGTGGAGGCTACGGACGGGTCAACGTGCTGGGATGCACAGGGTCGAGAATCGGGTTGAGCACATGTCCAACAGTGGACAGACACGTACTGATGATGATGAAAAAGATACAGATTCAAAGATCTTCTAACCTAACAAGAATCTATCTTAAAATCGCGTCGATAATTTGAAAGAGAATGATAACAATGAGTGGAAATCATTGATTTTCTTGCATAGGATACGCTATGCGAAACGAAAATCTAAATGATAAATGGAGAAAAAAATTTCATCACAACCGGGATTCGAACCCGGGACCTCGCCATTCCGTGGCACGCTCTATTCCAACAGAGCCATCGTGATTCGTATTCAGATCGTGAATTTTGTCTCCATATTCTCGTCTGAGGGACGGTAGCGACATCTATCCAGTAATTGGGCAATTACTCAAATTCATGTCTAACATCATTGATCTCCTATAAACAGCTAGATACACAGTCTGCCTTCTAAAAATGTCCGAACGCAAAGAAGGTCCAAACGGATGAATGGACCCTCATTTGCTTTATTGGACATTATTTGGACGTTAACAATGGACCCTTATTTGGACGTTTTTAAATTGTTTTAGTAAGACCTTTGTGTGTCTAGATGTTTATAGGAGATCAATGGTGGAAATCTATCCACTTTGAACAAGCAATTAAACTTCGAACTCTTATAACTGAGACATAAAATATAAATCGTGAAAATATCAGTCGTTAAATTATTTTCCTCGAAACAGATAGTTCCAAACCGCGACTCTATTAACATTAGGGTATAAAAGCTAGTCTGGCGTAAGATGTTCCATTTTCGTCGATAGAGTTCTATTATTCGCTTCTCTATAGGTAGAGCAATAAAGATGTAGAGTATGGCCGTAATTTGATTCTGATTGAAGTATTCTATTCCATGGCAAGATTTCGTAGAAATGTTCATAAATGGAAATGAATATGTTCTTAAGGGCCTTCCATGAGCCAACTAGCGCCGCCAATCTTTGAAAAATAATATCTTCCAATTTAATCAACTTTATTTAAAAAAAGCTATGTACATAATGTTTATTACGATAAATACTATTTTTTAAATGCTTATTTATAACGTGATTCAATGTCGGTAAGTTGTAGTTCGCATAATTGCGACAAACGGCCGTTTTTGGCACATTTGAGAACTACAACCTTTGCTTGTCGCAATTATGCCATGTATTGTATACTAAAAATAGTGTTTATCCTAATAAAGATTGTGTACATAGCTTTTTTAATAAAAATTAATAATTTGTAAGATATTATTTTTTTAAGATTGGCGGCGCATAGAAGTTTATTTGGCTCATGGAAGACCCTTAAATGAATATTATGTTATGAAAGAATGGATATTGATTTTATCTACATACGTAGGTACAGTTTAGTAGAGAACTCTTACAAAACCTCGATCTGATCGAAAATAACAAAGAAAAAACTTATGTACGCTCAGTTGGTATATAAAAGTACTTTGTTGTCGAAGAAGTAGGTACAGTCGAAGACAGAGATAAGTTTACAGGGGGATTCAAGGTCAACAAGGTTGAGATTTTCTCAAAAACTACTGTATTGAATTTAATAATTCTTTTACAGTTACATAGTTTTAACTTTTATCTATCAAACAGTGAGATAATTTTTGCAATAGGTTAAGTAGTTTTTGAGAAAATCTCAACCTCAAAAAACTCTCCTGTACACCTTTCTCTGTGTTCCACCGTAACTCATTGAGAAAAAACCTAAGTGAAAACAGACAAAGATAAATAGCTAAACTATTATAAACAAGGACTATGTTAAACCTGTATTAATTGGAAGACTCCAGGGTGTTTGTAATTATAGTATGACTGTCTAAATCAGTCTTCGCCTGCGCGGTACAGGGATGCGGGGGTATGACGACAACGGGGACCGAGAGAGGTGCGGGGGCGGGCGCGCGAACAGAAATGTATTGTAACAGAAATGCGCCTGCCGCCCGCACCTCTCTCGGTCCCCGTTGTCGTCATACCCCCGCGTCCCTGTACCGCGCAGGCGAAGACTGATTTAGATGGTCATACTATAGATCAGGATTAGTTTTTGTTGGCTATCATATGACATAGCTAACAAAAACAGCAGATATTAGGTTGAAAACAAAACATTGATGTAGCACATGTAATAGTTTGAGAACTTAAGTTGTAAACAAGACTTTACCTGTTATTACAGGTAAAGTCTTGTTTACAACTTACCATAACACCATGGTGTCTTCGCGCAGGTCCTCAACTATTGTTGAGGACCTGCGCGAAGACACCATGGTGTCGGTCGAAGAAGTAGATTAAGTAATAGCTGACCAAAAACAGCTAGCAAGTTATCTTTGGTTGTAAACATGACGTTGATGAGGTACCTGTAATAGTTGAGGACCTGCGCGAAGACTCCAGGGTGCCGGTCGAAGAAGTACTCGTTGAGCACCGGGTCGTAGTTGGCGAGCGCCTCGGTCAAGCGCGAGAGGCGTGTTGCGGGGATTTTCTTCAAAGTTGCCTTATACGTTTCGTATCTGAAAAGATGAGAATTGTCATTAGGATGATTCAAAATTGCGCAATGGGTTACGAGACTCTGGTTTAAAATAAAACTAAAAACGTTACTAAAAGTAGCTGCAATCTCTTTCGCAACTTCAGTAATAGTAAATGATGACCGTATTCGCAGACCTTTTGAAAGTTCAAAATAGAGATGAGCGAAAGAAAGGTGAAAGAGTAATAGAAGACTGTTGGCTAGCAGTGGACCATCAAATACATGAATAGGATACACAAGTCGAAATTGGTACCAATATCAGAGTTAACTAAAGATGATATCTAAAGACTGTTAGAAACGAGTATATCCACCAGAAGACAAAACTGGTAGACATTGCTCATAGAATCAGTAACTGAAGTGTCAGTGGGCTGGTTACATCTGTCGTAGAACCGATAACCGATGGGGGAGACGAGTTCTCGGATGGAGGCCACGAACGGGTAAACTGGACGACCCCCGACCAGATGGAGGGATGACCTTCTCAAGATGGTTGTCAGGGACTGGATGCAGAGGGCCGAGTAGGGTTGAGTGGCGCGCTTTGGGAGAGGCCTACGTCCAGCAGTGGACTGATACGGGCTGATAATGATGATGATCTCTAAACAAATACTCCTGAAAAAGTTACGCAGGTAATGCAATCGCTGAAGTCAAATCTTTTCCGAAATCAAAAGTTCGTAAATCTTATTTCAGGTAAGCTTAAATTACATTTTCGGCAAGCACGTGGAATGGAAATATATTTATGAGATTTAAATCTTCCTCTTTCACACGTGGTTTAACACGACCGTATATGAACGACAGTAAATTAGGCCCAGTCCTCTCTTAAGAGACCATTTGAGCTAATTTCTTCGTCTGGAATGTTCCGCTGATTAAATTCGTTGGAATGGAATCAACTTGTGTCGATTTCCCTTGAGAGCGGTATTCATTAAAGCTTCCTGTGTAGGTAAAATCGATTTTCGCGTTACCTGTATCAACTTAATTGTAAAAGTTTTCGGTTATTATGCTTTTAGATGTGGGTTTATTGAATTTATAATGCTATTCTGCTTGCTCTACGCCATCATATGCATGTTGGTTGACATCTCCCTCTGCTATTGTCTGTACAAATAACGAGAAATATTCGAAGGAACTATTTGAACTATTGACAGCTTTCTACAATAGTCGAAAAGTGCCTGGCTACTGTGCAAAGGGTTCTGGTTCTGGCTTCGATTTTCAGTCAGGTATTTAGATGACATGGGTAGTAGGAGCTTCAAGGGAAACGTTCATAGACCTCTGGAAGGTCGGCAACAGTAGGTCAAATTTAGCGGAGCTGGGCCAACAGTTCTCCAGTTTTCGATGAAAACTTGAAAAATTGAGTTTTTGAATCGATCATCGATTCAAAAACTCAAGTTTTCATCGATTCGAAAACTGGAGAACTGTCGACCCAACTCCGCTAAATTTGACGATGAAAAGCCAAGTTATCATTGTTTCAAAAACTTGAAATTATTAATTCAAAATATTATCATTTCCTTCAAAAACTTGAAAACTGAGAAGTCTTGAAATTATTACTTAGTTTCCAGTCAGTTATTCAATATTATGATTATCATAACAGATGCATTTTCAAAAAACAGTGACAGAGCGTCAATTTTCAATATATCTCTTTACTTCTATAAAAAGATTTTTAACACCTTTGAATTCATCTCATTTAATCAAGATTATATGTATAGAACAAGTATTCAATCATATTATACTCTTTTATTTCACTATCTATAATAGATCTTTGATTATATTATATCATACATATGATACGATTTGCGTCATCTAGGTTTAATGGTTGTTTCAATCTGAACATTCGCTTGAAGAAATTAATACGGTTTTCATAGTGGGCTTGCAGGTTCTTTATTGCTCTTAGATGATCATGCATAATATATAGTTTTGAATACACCATCAATCAGCTTCTTTAATTATCAAACTGCAAGTTTTCGGTTTAATAACAATGTATCAAATGTTATCAACTGATCAACCTATCAGTTGATCAACTCATCAGTTGATCAGCTTTGAAATAGTGCGTCAAATCGTAATATTTGTATTATTTTGCTGTTCTGAGCTGTTGCAGTTCACAGAGCTGTTCTACTAAATCCACATAGTGTTTGTCAATTCTGAGAACACGGGCAAGTACTTTTAAACCGATTTGTCTGTGTTTATTTTTTGATGTGATATTACGGGGCAATAAGATAGAATTGTATTCCTCATTACCTAATATTTTTACGTCCCATCCAAAGAAAATCCATTTAAAAATGATAACTTCTACTATATCTCCAATTTTTAAAGTCATTATTCCTATAATATATGAGTAGGTAATATGTAAATATGTAAACGTCTTTCACAATAAAAGTGTTGCTGGTAAATGGATATCAGTTTGTGAAATCTGTTATATGAACTAATAAATGAAACAACAAATGTGTATCTAATAAATTATAAAATTTTATTTTCTTTACACCACTTCATAATACAAATAGCATTCTTTAAAGCACATACAGTAGGATGATAAATACATTGATATACATCGTTTGCGTTGCTATAATTTTGGTACAAACTTAATAAATTAGGACAACCTTTATCTTCTAAATTATAAACCTTGGTGCTATCCGACATCTTTTTAATCCAAGATACTTTTTCATCACCTTTAGTAAATACATATTTATCTTTCAACAAATCGGTGATATGATGCTTATAATCTGAATAAGGTATCAAACCGTCTTTCCAAAATATTCTTCTATTCCTTTCTATCCAACTCACTTGTCTTCTTTCTGATTTTGTTAAATCATAAAATGGAAAAGGTGGTTTAATTTGAAGAACATGTATCTGATTGTTGCAAATGATTGCAATTTCCTTTAAAATAAACTCGTTCCCGTCAGTCTTAAAACCTTGAACATCTACAAAAGCGTTCATGATAATTTGCGAACTATATTACTTAAAGGTTTATATTCCACAAGTCGATCGTTTATGATTAAACAATAGGCACTTGTGTTGTCAGGGATATCTTGCGAACTTTCAATTTCTAATCTAACGTCAACAGGTCCAGTTTTCAAATTTTCATTTTGTCTCGAACAATCAAGAATAAATAATGGCGCCTTTTCTTTAAAACTGCGTAGATCAAGCAGAGGATCTGCAGGACAGTTGTAATAAGACTGACGAAATTTCACGTACATTTCATATAATATACTGTATCTGCCATGATCAAATTTCAAATTCAGGGAGTCGTAGGGATAATATTGTGAATTTAGAAACAACGTCACATTAGTTAAATTACAATGATCAAATTCAGAACAATCCTTGAATTTACTATTTTTCCTATTTGTTTGCAAGCCGAATATTACATATCGAGGTTTTTCTAATTGAGATGTTGTCTTAACCGACCACGAATGCTTTGTCGTTTTAGATAACAATGGGTATTCGTATAAATCCCAATTTCTGAATGCTAATTGAATCGGTCTGTCTTTTTCTAAATGTTTTAGTAGTGACAATCTTTCTCGATCTGCTACTTTTATATGTGGTACACGCCACTGTATTCTTTGTATATCTATTATAACGCTAATAACATCTTCTGGTAGTATGAAGCAGTTTAAGTTCGAGTTACTTCTGTTCAATATAAGTTCATGTTTACAATTCATCATAATTTTATTGTAATCTTCCGCAAATCCCATTATTTTGTTCAATGGTATAATGATATTGAAAGAACCGTCATTGCTTTTGATTCCATCTAACTTCCATCCCCATAAAGCAGCTACTTTACTTTCTGCTGCATTCATTGATATATATGACTTAATCGTTGATGTTATTCCAGCATTTTTAATACGATCTATTTCAATACCGTTCATTTCATATCTGATGTCTTGGAACAAAAACAGAATAGAGTTGTTAGTGAAATCCACAGTCTTCTTAACGGGCTTCTGGTCTTTACCGATAAATGTGACATGTCCTTCGATATAAATAGAACTAGCGGATGGTAATATGTAAATGTCTTGTTGATGTATAGGGATTCGAATCTCATCGTTTTCTTTGAAGCTATTATTGTATGGATTATAGGTATGAATTTCATAGCCTTCGATCGAGTTATCGTATTGCACTGAGTCACTGATTTGAAGAATACTCATGTTTTAAATCCAAGAGCTCTGAGAAATTTTTTATTTTCTTTTGTTATCTTTTTTAATACTTTAATACGTCCGGGTGCTCTAACAGTGCGAGCAGTATTGACGCGTTTCACATTAGATATTTTATTAAAAACAATCATCTTGCTTTTCTTAGGTGAAGACGGATTTGAATATTTTCTTCTCTGAAGTTGACACAGTTACCGTTTTCGTCAACAATTTTAATCGTAATAGATGACACAATGTTTTTATTGATTGGCAAGTAAATAATATTTCTCGGTACTTCAATATATCGATGACCTGGAGGAACGTTTGGCACAAATTCATATATTACATGCGATAATGCACCGTTACTGTACGATCCTTGCACGAGATCACATTCTATTCTGATCACGGACAGCGGTAGAATGCAGACTTTGTTCTCAGAGCAATGCCATTTATTTGCTTCCAATTTAACCTTGGAAAAGCCCAGTAATTGTCCTACACTGTTTTCTTTATCAAAGTTTACTGTTTTGGAACAAAATAATGAGCATGTGAGAGTATTATTGTTAGGTTGTATTTTAATGTCCTGATCATTAATTTTACTTTTAATGTAGTCAACTAAATCATATAGATCGTAAGTACCAAATGGTATTTTCAATTCTTCATCGTTATCACCATAAGAAAATATATTATTTGTAGCATCTATATTCGGTATTGAATTTAAAGCCGAAAAGTATAGCAAGCCACACTCATAATTATTTTCATCTACACTTATTGGAGGCTGAAAACAGTTCTCCAAAATTGATTTATTGCCAGTCATGGTTAATGTTACAGACATGATTGCAGACTAAATGAACAACAATATGTTTATGGTTTTTATTTATTTTTAAATACCTTTCCAAAAACTTTTAAGAAACTTAAGACAAAGATGACCACAATTAAAAGGATGATCGCGTTGAATATTATCATAATTGTAATGTATATCAGCTCCAACATATTTAATTAATTCTTGTGGTGGTTTTAAGTTTCCATAGCTATCGAAGTACTCAATATAATGATCTGATTTTGCATAGGCTACCCAATGAGAACCAGCATTTTCTGAACTATCTAAGTTAATGACACCACATTCTTTGCGAAGTGGATATATTGGCAATTCATCCCTCATAAATACTCCGCGAAAATAAGGCACATCTTTTGCATAGTTCATAATATCAATATTAGTAAGAGCTCGATTGGGTAGCCTGTGATTTAGTTTTTTGTCTGAGGTACATAAATTCCTAAACCATCTTTATGAGGTTTAAGCTGTAATCCATTCCCTATACATAGAGCTTTCGTTTGTTTATTTTGTCTTTTTAGTTCTGCTAAACGTTTTTTCGCACCTTTGAATGCATTTATAACTTTAGCTATTCCAGCAGCACCTCCTGTCAGCTTGCCTGCCGCGGATAGTCCAGCGAATATCGGTATTAAAGGTAGGACTCCACCAGTTTTTGGTACGGGAATGACACGTGGAGGCTTAACGGATGAATCAGCTGTCAATTCTTTGATAGCTGCAACAGCTAGATCAATAGCGATTTTCTTGCATTTGGGTTTCATCTTTTGAACATGCTTTTCTGCATGAGCTATGATATTTTTAAATAACTTTTTCATACCACCACCAGATTTTTTGTTTAATCTTCCACATTTTTTAGTTTTCTTTAGTCCTGCACCAGTGCTCACTTTAGCTAGCATAGCCTTATGAACTAAATTAGCGGCTAGTTTTTCGCCTATGTTTGCATGCGGATCAGATGCTCGTGTTTTTGCCATTTTCATTAAAATGATATCAGCTTTATGACGATCGGTTAAAGAAGACGATAAGTCGTAAGCAATATCGTGCCGTTTACAATATTCGTCTAATAGATTGATACCTCTATCACCGCGAGCAAGTCTTTTATATAGTTTCGTTCCTGGACCACAATAATTATAACCAGGTAAATGAAGTTCGACAGGCAGATGATTAATAAACCAATTAAGAACACCACTTCCTTTCATGCCTTAACTAAGACTAATGAAATGAAACTCGTCAAGTCTTTTAAGTACACGTAATTATATTAGACAATTTAAGTTTACATATACACCATCATTGATTAGAACAAATACTCGATTTCTCAATCCAGCTATTATCGCTTGCAGGTAGTCCCAACCATTTTACAAAGATTTTATTTCCCTTTCTTTTCAATACCTTTTCAATTAGATATATGTTTGGATGTGCTGTTTTCTGAAGTTCTTGAGCATAAAACGATCCCAAAATAGGCTGATGCTTTGCATCTTCTATTAAATAAGTAACAGGATTTGTGTTCTGTACTTTAGTAATTTTGAAAATCTCTGTTGACCAGTTAGGAGTGAAACCTTTTTCAAAAGACCCTTTATATTTACTTAGTCGTACAAAATCTCCAATACTTAACTTATTGTTCTTTTTAAGTCTTGTTATAGATTTTTTTATATACTGATCTAAAATAACTGTTTTATTACTTTCATTTACTTTGGCTGGAATTTGTTTTATTGTTCTATGATAACTATGATTATATTTGTGAATTAAATCTTTTAGAGTGCCGTCACTCCATTTATAGTTACCGTTTAAACTAAATTGTTTATACATTTTGGATTTAATCGTTCGAATGAACCTTTCCACAATTGAAGCTTTCTTTGTAGAATACGTAGAGTAATGATTGATAAGGTAACTTTTTATAAGTTTCTGAAATTTGTCATTATAGAACTCGACACCACGATCAGTTTGAAGGTTTATAGGTGTGCGTCCATTTTTAAGTAATAACATGAAAGCATCGCATACATTATCCTTAGTTTTACGCTTTAGTGGTAATGCCCAAGCATACTTTGAGAATGTATCAATTACTGCTAATATGTATTTATAACCTTTATTTTCTCTGGAATAAGCTTGCATATCAATCAAGTCAGCTTGCCATAAGTCATCTATATCCTTCGTTGTAACTTGTCTACGAGGGTAATTTCTTCTTGCATTTTTATGTATTTCATTTACGATGTCCAGTTTGCTCATTTTTGTTTTTGTTCTTTATATCCGTTGGTGTAAAATTTATCTTCTGAATATCAGTTTTAACACGTTTTTCTATATCTGATACTTTTTCAGTCAGCCTGGTAGTCAACTGCAGCAGTGTTTCAAGTTTATTACAGCAAGGTGTTATGGATTTATCTACATAATCCTTTGTAGCACTGTCTGTAGCTTCTAAAGGAGTTCCAAGATTTTTTATGATTTTATTCTGTGCATTTAAATTACCATCAATCATGTATTTTAAAGAACACTCTAAAGACAAACGATCTTCACTCTCTCTTTTTCTTTTATACACATGATGCCCAAATTTGTCAACATTCATGTTCGAATGATACACTTAAACTGAAAATAGTCTTATAGGTGGTTCGGTTTTATTCCTTGATGATACCAGCTTCTTTTAATTCTTCTATTATAGATATTATTTCGTTATCGTGATTACTATTTCCGGCATCTCTAGACGCGACTAATAATTTCAGTCTTTCAATTAATTCATTCGGATCGTCCCAGTAAACTAAATCAGTATCACGTCTATACTTCTTTAACTTTGGCAAACTGCCTCCGTATTTTTCCTCAGGATCAGTTTTAGACTCTTTGATAAATAACGGTTTTATTATATCACGATATTTCTTGCTTTTATCCGATTTTATTCGTCCCTTAGGATTATAATCTCTTTTATGCGCATTAGTATAATACAATATATCCTTATACACTAATTTATCTGCCTGTGTTATCAAACTCATGGCAGGTCTTTTGCGAAGTAATAGTTCTTTTAGACCAGGTGTAAGTTCGTACTGTTTATCATCAATGGTAATTAAATATGTTTTTTCTTTACTTAATGGATTTTCAATCATAGACAATTTTACTTTCGAGTTTCCCATCATCATTTTATTATTTTCGCTCCGTATTCCAGCTGATATATTAATATCATCGTAAATATTAGTAAAGTCATCTTTTTTAAGTGATATTTCTAAGCCTTTTTCGGTTTTAAAAGGACTTTTCCATAACACATCTTTCTGATCATTGTCTGAGAATGCGTCACTATATTCATCATCATCGTCGTCATCGTTGTTGTCGTCATTGTCAATATTGTTAGTGAAATCCTTGATCGAGAAATCGTTCAAATCTCTGTACTTTGTACACGAGCTTAAATTCCTTAAAGAACTCGTTTTGTCATCATTTTCATGCTTTGAATAGTTAGATTCAACCAATGCTTTTAAGGGCTCGGCTACAGGTTTTAATATTCTATTCATGTTTAAATCAATTTGGTCTTCTTCATTTTTCCTTTCTTTTATTTTACTTTTTATGGAATTTACGGATCTAATTAATTCTTTCTTGATATTTTGCTCCATATTGAACAACCTTTGTTAGTGAAACGATAGATTGAACTGATTTTCATTCAAATTGAAATAGTTTATATTCATTCAAAAGTTATGAACATATCGAATCCCTTTCTATATTTACCATTGTTAATTGCACAGTCTTTATTAATGATCAAAAAGCTATGTGGCTCGTTCCATATATTGGAACACAGTTCTTTAAACTGCATCCAAGAAATATCATTGTTTACGTGTTCATTATATATATGTTTTAAGTTCATGTCGTCCTGTTTGAATACAATTAAAAAGTTTGCGTTATCACGAAGTAATTGCTTTGGTATTTTTGAATATGTTTGAGATAAATAAAAACAGTCTATTTGTCTATGTCTTCCCATCGAAAAGTAATTCTGAATATTAATTTGATTCTCGCATGCAACATCATCGAAAATAAACACTGAATTTGTGAGAGCTTCGTTAGGATGAATAACATCTTTATTTTCATTAAAGACGAAATATTTGATATCTGGAACCCTTTTAAATACCTCTGTCAAAAAACAGTATTTTGGTTGAAATGCTGTTTTCGAATATAGGTATACATTTTTGAATCGTAGACCATTTTCATGTAATAGTAATGAAAGCATTACGTTGGTTTTTCCACAATTTGATGGACCACATATTATACTACGAATTGTGTTAGGCAAAAGTGCACTATGTTTAATACGTTGTGACTTTCCTTCGACATTAATGTTACTAATTTGTAGTGAAAGTGGTTGCTTTATCAACTTCATTTTGATATATGACCTATATTAAATTAATTCATGTCTTTATATAGGTAGGAGGTGCTACGGTTAGGTGCTTCAGTAATAAACGAATTAGAGTCAAACACATCATTTATTCGATATGCAATACTTATATAATTATTATTATAAAATACCATTAATACAACTTAATTCTACTAACATTAAAACTAGTTTTCAAGATATTGTATCAATATGACCCCACGGTAGCGTACGAATTTGATCTGGAAGTATTTGTAATTTATCATCATTTCTGCACAAAACCTGTTTTTCTACTTGTTGTGAGTATAAAACATGTTTAATCGACTTTATCATATTCATTTTACATCTTAATATTTCATTGTTAAACAATGCATCATTATAATTATTCAATTTCAAACTTGTAGTAACAGGTTTTGACACACCTTTCGCTTTCTTAATTTGATTATGAACACTCCTAATACAATATAACTTTGCTCTAAGACCAGTAAATTCAACAATCGGCTCACCTCCCATTTCATCTTTAAACAATCCAGGTATTTTGGTATTGACTCGAGGCATTTGATAGGCATTATGTATCGGGAAGTTACTAGTATCGAACTCGGATATATCATTAGACATATCTTTATAGAAATCTTTAGTATTAACTAAATAAAGTAGACTGTCGGTATCTGTATAACACAGCTGAGCTTGGTTTCCATATTTCATTTTAAAATAGTTATAATGAAATTGGTATAAATGCTGTTTAGCATATTCTAGAACTGTGAACCCAATATATATCGGTCTGTCTAAAACAATCTTTTCATGGTTCAACTGTATGGCGACAAAATTTTCAGAAAATACAGACACATTTTTTAAATTAGGTTTTGCAAGCAATTTTTCGGCTTCAAGGTGTTTATTGGTTACATTTTCATTGTCTTTCCAATGAGTAACCAATTTAACGTTCACCTGTTTACGTTTGTTTTCAATCGTTTTGCCGAATATCGCATTATTCAATAGTTTAAAAAAATCTTTTTCAAATGCTGTTTTACACTGTTGGCGGAGAATAGTGTTTAAATCAATATATTTCTTCAAAAAATCCGTTTGCCTGAATCTAAGTACACGATGTATCTTCTTTAAAATTAAGCCGTTTTCTAAACATGCTTTCAGGTGGATATAATGAATAACATAATAAAATTTGTCATACAGATTTGCGATCAATTTTGCAGTTTTTCCTCCCGGTGGTATGAATTTCTCTGCAGCAAAAGGCAAGTCTTTATGTTCATTATGTAAATAGTCTGGATACAGCAAGTCTACTTCTAATATGTAGCCGTAATCTGTATCGTTCGACACATTCATTACATCAAATTCGTTAATTTCATTTTCATTTAAGAATGTAAAGTCAGAAATGGGAAACTTTTTAGTCATTGCATAACCATAAAGATTGTTACAGTCGAGGTATATTAGATAACTCGATGGCTTTGATTCATCATAATGCGGTAAGTATTTGTTGTTTGCTTTAGCATGTCGAAGCGAGCATTGTGCCAAACCACCTCGAATTCCTTTTTCTAAAAACTGATACATCTGTAAGTCATGTAATAACTCTAATTCAACGCCAGTGTATAGAAGCATAGCATCCCAACTTAAGCTAGGAGATGTGATATAGTACGCAGGATCTAATTTATAATAATGTAAACATGTGTCTCTAAATTTTTCGAATATATCGCACAGGAGCAAAACATCACATTTTAAATATAAGTCTGTGTACTCTCCAAGCGTTTTTATTTCAAAGATTTCCCAAGTTTTTTGAGCGTGTGCATATTCATCATCTTTTATATGTTTCATGTTCAAAGAGTTATAAAAACACTCTTTTGCTGGAAGTTGAGTTTCATTAAATTTAGACCATGAATCCATGTAGTCATATGGATATATACCCTTCTTACGTAATAAATCGAATTTAATTTTATCATTAAACGCTTGAGACAAATTCGAAAAATCGTTTTCAGATAAACTTTTGCTCAATGCATCAAGACTTGAGCTCAAAAATTGAAACGAGTCAATGAATTTAATTTCAATAGGACGACCACTTTGTTCTGTTTTTAATACTTTTGTGAAAGTAAGGTAATTTTCTTTAGTTTTAGGTATGATTTTAATAGGACCTTCTATTTTCGCTAATTCTTTGATGAATAAATGTGCATCATAACCAGCTAAATTATGAAAGATAACGGGTATGAATGGGCACACTCTGTACATCAAGTTACAATGTGCGTGTGCGGCTCCCCTATATTCAGAGGTTATGTGATCATGATCGCGAACTTTGTCACCTAGTAATAGATGACCGCATATATGACATGCAGACGTGTTTTTATGCCGTGTTTCCTGCTCAAGCGTCAAAAGAGTCATAGGTTTTGTGTCTAATAAAATATTATGAATTCGTTTCGTATCTTCTACTAATAAATTAACAAACATTTCAACGCAATCTGCACCTCTATACGTGACATATTTATTCAATCGTGAGTCATGAGAACAGCAAATGTAATATGCGAAACAAGAGGGTTGATGCACTTTCAGATTTTGAGTATTCCTTGAATTTAATTCGTTATGATTAATTAGCAAGCTTTCAAAATCAGCGTAAATAACAAAGTTGATCCGTTGCTTTCTTTCATAATGCTTAAATTTCATTATAGAGTTTCTATTAGGTAAAACAGTCAAAATTTTAGTACAATCATGTGCTTCATACTTTTGTTTAGCGCTGAAAAACTGTAAACATGCGTCGCATAAATACACTTTGCCCTCATAACGTGTAACTTGACGATGTACTAAACGCACGAGATCTTTGATTAAACAATAGTGTCCTTTCATATTCTCCTCAATATAAAGTAAATTAATATGATGCTTTTTCTTATTTTTTGTCATGTACAGAGGCCCAGTCACAACAGATTTTTTGTCTAAGCCATACACATTAATGCTTATATCAGGGTTATTTAGTTCAAATTGTTGGATATCTTTAAACGAAAGCGGAAATGATATTCCCTGTATATTAAGAACCGAAGAAAAGTGCGGGTATGAACTTGTTCTATAAACATGACTCTTACTAGGAAATAATGATGCAACGACACTCCACAGAAAACAAAAGCCATCAGTATTCTGTATATTAATACAACTTTTCGTATTTGCTATGAGTGGCGGTAACTTTATGTACGTACCGCCTCTCATAGGACAATATTTATTAATGTTTATCTCAAGATGACTCACAGAATGATATGACCATCCAGATTCACAGTGTTGGAATTCAGCCATTTTTCGCTTAAAAATTTCAATAGTATTCGAAAACAGTTCAATTAGATCAGTACTTTTCAAAACAATTTCATATTTAGTATTAAACGATTTAAGCTGTCGTTCATCTGACTTTGGTAGAATAAAATAAGCGAACAGTTCAAAGTTCAGTCTAATACAATCGTGTTTCTTTAATAACATTTCAATCAGTTTCATAATATTCATTTGGTTAGTACTTACTAACGCCTCAGGTGTGAGGTATTCCGCTTTCAGATCAGGGTTCAAACGATATGTACTGATTCTATTTTTAAAAGCAGTAGCAATTATATTGATGTTATCAAATTCGGATTTCAGTAAACAGTTCGATTTATGTAAATTCGTTCTCATATGGTAATAATAATTATTTCGTTTCAATTTAACTTTACAGCTTTCACATTCAATGTCTTGATCGATTCCTGAAGCAAAAACAGGATGAACTGTAATAAGAAGAAACACATTCATTGTATACATCATTTATTAACTTATTCAAGGGATTACGTTCTTATAATATCTTATCAACTAGATTAAATATATTTGATTAAATAAGAAGTATAAGTACCCACTAATAACATAATATGTGCATATTTAAAAGTAATTGCCTACAAAGGTTTGCGCACAGTTTTTGAACTCTTTACGAGTAGCAGCTATAAAGCTCGATAATAACCCCCAGGCCCCCGAATCTTGGTCAGTTTTATTTTTGATCGAAACTATAGCATGTCGCCAGCGATTCATCGGCGAAACGTGCTCGATCTCATTGCACTTATATACTTTTAATTCTATGTAGTGCGAACCAGCCTTGTTTTCATCACACCGTTTAGCAGTGCCGTTGGCAACTCTAGTCGAGATGCTTGAGTAAATCTGAGCATGTTTTTTACCATTCATATCATTTTTCGGCTCTTCGCCAACGGCATCACCGAAGAGCTCGCTTGCTGTAATTCTTGAGGTGCTGGGGCTTGGCTTTGGCTTCTTCGTGGCTTGCTCGGCTTGGTGTGAAGTTTTCGATCGCTTTCTTTTTCTGTCTTTCTGGACTCCGTCTTTAAACAAAATAATAATAATAATTAATGATGAATCGTTCACTCTATTCAGACTTACTATTCAGAAAATCTTTTTGAGTTTCATTAATAAACTGAGCCAGATAATTCCAAGCCTCTGTATCATCATTTGTCCGGTTTTTTATCACAACTTCTGCATCTTCCATTCTGAGATCCGTACAATCTCCTTTGGATTTGAA
This sequence comes from Tachystola acroxantha, assembly GCA_963506565.1. Classification (NCBI taxonomy): domain Eukaryota; kingdom Metazoa; phylum Arthropoda; class Insecta; order Lepidoptera; family Oecophoridae; genus Tachystola; species Tachystola acroxantha. The sequence goes on along the minus strand of OY735884.1, from coordinate 11,403,370 downwards.
TACTCGCAGTCGCAACTCAACATAGTACGATCCTGGCTTTTTAAAATTGTTGGTGAAGGAACCCCCCTTTTCCAGTTTTCTGATAAAGCAAGATCGTAATGATGGATATTTACCGCATTCCTCCTCGTTGTCACTGCCGAACAGCTCGTAAGCTGTTGGCTTTTCTGGTGGGTTGTAAGGCTTGATGTGCTTCTTCGATTTCTTCTTGAGTGATGGGAGCTTTGGCGCCTTGCAGATGTCTTTTGGCGGTGGTGCAGGCTTCTGTTGCTGTTTGTTTGATTCGTCTTCAGATGATGACGACGACGACGAAGATGATGAGGAGGATGTGGATGAATGATGTACTTTAGACCTGAAAACATTAAAAAATCATTGAATATGTGAATAAATGAAAGATAACTGAAATATATGAATAAACAAGGAATAAATTAATAGTAATAAATAACTGCTCAGAATAAAACTTACATGTTTTCACAGGATTTCTATTCAATGTTCTGACTTATTCAATGGTGTTGATCTGATGACAATCTTGGTTCCTCTGGCTGTGAACTGTACACTGCTCTACTTTTTATCCGCTTAAATACTTACGATTCAGTATGTACTCTGCCCATTTATGAACATCATGTAAGTTCCAAAATATGGTGTTCAAATGATATCTTAGTCGAACTAGTCATGCCTCACGGGTTTGCTTTATTTAATATTATCTGAGCCGTACTTCTAGGTATGAAAAACGATCGACAATAAAACAGACATTCAATTTATATTTTGGTAGTATGGATGCAGACGATGCTAGTTTTTAATACAAGCTTGACTTGTGGATTTGTTTGTTCATTTTTACCTGTATTTACACTACTATAAAAGTATTCAACATACAAACAGACTTTTATATATACGGACATTAAATCTACAGCTAGATAAATGGGTCGTGTCATCAATATCTCGAATATCAGCCTACCATTTACCTACCTCGATTTAAATCAGATACGTATTCAGGTGGGACCTGGGCTCTGAGCACTCTCTCTACGTTTGACCCCCCCTTACAACAGTGTTGCAAATAACTATCTCTAAAAATATCTAGTTTATTTTAATGACCCTAGATTACTGCCTGGTTATTCGAATCATATAAATACTTGAACAAAATCAAAATCTCTCATAAGGTTACTAAGTTTAATCAAGCTCAAGTATTCTTCTAGAATGTCGGTAAGTGAACAGAATTCTTACTTATTATTATTAACAAGGCCTATTCAAATTAAAGACCTCTCTACCTTTAGGTATCTACTACTTATACTATAGGCGCTATTAATCAAACTATGAAATGTATTCTGATTTATAATAAATTTTCTTGTCTATGCCATCTAATTTATTCTATGTAATCATCCTAATATGACTATAAAATAATCAATTATTATTATTTCAGATATCATTATGGGATCTTTCACCGCCACCAGTGGATCCTTTAATGGTTCAGAATATTACAAACTACCTCGATAAGCAGGACCAGAGAAATGAAGCGGAGGCAGCTAGTGGTGCCTGTGATACCACGAAAAAGAAGAAAATGTTGGCATCATTTTTTAAAACCAACTCGCGTGGAGCGAAAGTCATTCGAATAGAAATTTACGATTCAGAACAATTTTCAAACGCAGAAAAATCTATATGTAAATGTAATGCTGAAATGTGTGCACAACATGTAGTGGAAAATGTGTATATCGATAATATTTACACCAGAGTCAGAGACATATTGAAATGTATGGATAACAATCTGTATACGTCTTTTTAAATAATTTGATAATCAATAAAACTAGATATAATTAAATACGCACATAATAAATACTTATAGGTACTGATGTAAATACCTACTTAAATTAATTAATAAAATATACGTAAATGCAGAGTTTTTGTCTTTTATTTCTAGGTATAATACCTACATTATAAAGCTTTCGTATAATTAATGCTAGAGAGAATACGATCCTTGAATGGAATTCCGAATAAGGTATGCGTGATTGTCTTATATGTCGCGAACTAGAGAGCACAGTTCAGTCACCTTGCATCTGTTATGATAGGTACTTAAAATAAATATTTAAATGTTAATCATTCATTATGAATTAATTAATCGATAACTTAATAAATTGAATTTTCATCAACGATTCTTTTCTCAATTTCAATGAATGAATGACACTTGATATTTATCTATTTCAAGATTTTTAAATAAATGATAACTGAACGTTTAACTTTTCAGTCTGTGTTTAAATCGATGATAAATTGATAACTAATAACTTGACTTCCGAAAAGTCAAGTTACCTGTACGAAGATAATTTAATTAAAGTTTCCATTTTAAGTTTTTGAATCTACATCATGTTATGATAATCATATTAAATAACTGACTGAAAACTGAAGTAATAATTTCAAGACTTCAAGTTTTTGAAGGAATGATAATATTTTGAATTAATAATTTTTTTTTTTTTTTTTTTTTTTTATTAAACTTTTTACACATTAAACTGTATAAAGGCGAACTTAATGCCTTGCGGCATTTTCTACCAGTTAACCTTTGGTGATGCGGAGAATGTTGAGGCGGTTTATTTAAGTAACGTTGAATTTAATAATTAAAAATAACTCCACGACCCATCAATGGGTACATGGCACAATTTTAGCAAATAATATTATTTAAGTATATTAATATGGATACACACTAAAATAAAATAAATATATACCTATATAAATATTACACACAATAGAGATATACATAAACTACTTACATGGTAACTACTTGTAACTACATGATCTGGATACCTTTAATAAATAATGAATAAATTACAATACATAAATAAGGAAAATATACATATAAAGTATATTATGGCAACTACAACAACAATGATTAAAGAAGGCCTTTATGTCACGTAATCATATCAAGGGCTACTGAGAAAATGCTCACGGACTCGCTTTTTAAATACATACCGGCTTTCAGACCTCCTGATATCCTCTGGAATGTTGTTCCACAGTCGAGCAGAGTACACTGTGTAAGAATATGAATAAAAGACGGTACTTGGGAGTGGACAGATAAGACGAAGAGTGTGAGAAGAACGAAGATTCCGGTCATGAGAAGTGGACAAGTAATTAATCTTGTCTCTAAGATAGGAAGGAGAGAGAGGGTCGTTGAGAATATTATATAAAAGACATAGAATGCGAGAATCTCGTCGTTGTCGGATAGTAAGCCACTTAAGCTGAGTTCTATATTGGGAGATGTGGTCATACTTTCGAAGACCGAAGACGAAGCGAATACAGTTATTGAGGAGGCGATCTAGTTTGTTGAGAAAAGCTTCAGTAAGGTCCAAGTAGCACACATCAGCATAATCTAAGATAGGCAAAACAAGCGCCTGAACTAGCATTAGTTTTGTTTTTTGTGGCAAGAAAAATTTAAAACGATAAAGGGTGCGCAACACCCCAGTGACCTTGCGACTGACATCAGCGACTTGCACGCTCCAACTGAGAGTCCGATCAATGTGCAGCCCCAGATCTTTAACACTCGGACAGTAGGGTATCACAGCACCCTCAAATCGAACTGGAGGAACGGTACTCGCGTCGAGCCTGGAGATCAAACGTGAGCTGCCAATTATGATGGCCTGACACTTAGTTGGGTTAACAGAAACACCAAATCTGGAAGACCAGTCCCTTATCCTGTTTAGATCCCTGTTCAGAACGTCCACAGCGTCAGCGACATTATCAACACCCGACTGTACGTAAAGTTGGAGGTCATCAGCATAGAGATGGTACGAGCAGTCCAAATTATTTGTGATAAGATTAATGAAAACTGTAAACATTAAAGGGGACAGTATTCCACCCTGCGGCACTCCTGTAGTCAGTTCACACCAATCAGAAGATGAATCCTCCAGATGCACCAACTGCTGACGACCACGAAGATAGCTGGAGAACCATTCCAAGGGGTGGGAAGATATTTTTAAATGAGAAAGTATGGCGAGCAGTATATCGTGATCTACCGTGTTAAAAGCATTGGAGAAATCAACCAAACCCATCACAGTGACCTTCGTGTCGTTCATTCCCTCCCTAATATCGTCAGTCACTTTAAGAAGCGCGGTGGCAGTGCTGTGTCCAGGCCGAAAGCCAGACTGGAACGGGCTCAGGAGATTGTTTCTAAGCAGATACACCGACAACTGCCGATGAGCACATGCCTCCGCTACTTTAGATAAGAAGGGAAGTATTGAAATGGGACGAAAATGATTAGGTAGAGAAGGATTTGAGACTTTGGGAAGTGGACGGACAAAGGCTTTTCTCCATATCAACGGGAATTGACCAGAGTCAAGAGAGAAGTTAATGACGTGGGTAATGGCAGGCAAGAGATGATCCAAAATAGAAGTAATCATAATGCGATTGACTCCATCACATCCGACAGCTCTGGACTTAATTGAAAGAATAATCTTTTTTATCTCGTCCTGATTGACCGGAGTGAACTCAAACGGCTCAATATCAGGAGAGGACATAGCTGATATGTCTTTGATAGTGTTCGATTTTACTAATGAGTCCAGAGCTGTGGATGACGCGAAATGGCGGTTCATATCATCAAGCGACAATTGAAGACCACTGCAACTAAGATCAGAAGACTTTCCAACTCCAACCGACTTGAGAAATTTCCATACCTCAGCAGGAGAGGAACCTGATATATTTTCATGAAAAAGTCTACGTTTGGCTGCTCGTACCATCTGATTGCATTTGTTTCTCACTTTTTTAAAGTACAACCAGTTATCTTCTGATCTAACCTTTTTAAACTTGTGAAAGGCTCGATCGCGACACCTCATGGCCACACGGATTTCATCAGTCATCCAAGGCGCTGGCGGACGCTTCAATCGGACTCTTCGCTTGGGAGCATGACAGTCATAGAGATCCAGGACAATCTTGTTAAGTAGTGTGACCTTTTCGTCGATTGTAGAGGCTGAGGCTAAAGGGCCCCAGTCGATTTCCGAGGCATCACATCTTAGACGGTCCAGATTAATCCTTGCAAAGCTACGCATGTATAAAAACTTGGGGGGTTGCTTCGGGGGTTTAATCTTATAAGAGGCAAATAAGAGATCATGATGCGAGAAACCAGGCGCAAGAATTTGGCCCTTGTTTGCAATAAGATTTAGATTTGTCGTTAGGATTAGATCAATCCAAGTGTCATTAGTGTCAGTATTATGATGAGTGGGGTCTAATTGGACGACTGAGAGATTGACCGACTCCACAATGGACAGCAATCTTCGAGCTCGGCCCGTATTCCTAGCACTTGGAAGTAGATCAGTGTTGAAATCACCCATAATTATCTGATGTGTGTACTCAGACGCAAGGGACTCGAGGGCTTTCTCCAGGTCACTGAAGTAGTCCGTACCAGGGGGACAGTAAACAACTCCAAGAAGAGCTTTTACACCTTTAACGTTGATTTCCAAAAATATATATTCTGCGGAGGCCGAATATTTAAAGGGGGACATAGAAATAACTTTGTACGGAATGTTACTACGTAAGTAAATAGCAACTCCGCCCCAACCCTTATCCGTGCGATCATTACGTATCAGAATGAAACCCGGCAATGAAACAAGAGTAGATTGGAGAGGCGGTTTTAACAGAGTTTCGGAAATTAACACGGCATGAATCACATCGGAGTTAAACGTTTCTAGCAAGTCACAATAGTGTTGCATGATACTTTGTGCGTTGATGTGACACACATTTAAAAATTGTGAGTAGGGTTGAAGCGTTTTATGCAAAATACTACCAAGTGAGAGCTGATCATCCTCTGAGGAATCACTGATACATGACATAAATGAATTCTCTGAACGTGCTGAGCAGAATGATTCATTATCACTATCTTCATTGCTTATCATAGCTTGCCAAATAAGTACTTAATAATAAAATAAATAATAATAATATATAAATATAACGATAATACAAAATACTGCGTGCTAATTGATCGAATAGGCAAAGAGTACCTTACGCATTCATCCACACCGACCCGCCAGCCAACTGTTTACATGAAATTAAATAAACAAACACTAGACATCACTAGGACCAACAATAAGTTACAAAAAAATAGTCTGTAAGGACCAAAACAAGTTTAGTAAATAGATATCGACAAAAAATTAATGAAATTATGTTAGTCCTATTAGCAAATGAAACACAAAAAATAACAAAATTTAAAATAAAAAAGTACGTTGATTAGATTTCTGAACGAAGTCAATAATTCAAAAAAAGTACGTTGATTAGATTTCTGAACGAACTCAATAATTTGACATTGACAGTGACAGCTAAAACACAATGTTGTGAAAGGTTGTGAATTGTGATTTTGAAGATAAATTAAATCGGGTAAAGTAAGATTATCAATAAAATAAAATCACAAAAACAAAGATTTAGATATTACCCACACAGTGCAATGCCAAACCAACCAACTACGTCAATGAAAATTGACCTAATATTTCCTCATCGGTCGCTTAGAACGGCCTGGAAACGCAGCAGCGGCCTTCTCAACCGTCTTGATGATCGGCTTGCCATCAGATTCTCCTGGTTGTGACCTTCCCGCTCGTCGAGGATCCCGCACGTCCGCAGTTGATGTTGATGGGAACTTGGAAATTATACCGTCGAGCCGCTCCATAGTCGCAAACTTCTCACGTTTACCATCAGGCAACTTAACATTTATTACTCCGTCAGAACTCCAGACGCTTTTCATACCAAAATGACGCCTGGCTCTAATGAAGACAGCTTGTCTCTTCTTTGTGAGAAATTCGGCCATTGCTATCGGAGAACCTTTGAGTTTGGTCTTATTCTTCCATATCGTAGACCTAACCGTGGACTCATGAAACCGAACCAGCAAAGGTCTCGGACGCTCTTCAGATTGGACACCCAGCCGGTGACAGACTTTGATGGAGGACTCAGATAAATCCAGGAGTGAAAGTTGCCCATGCAAGATCTTCAAAATAGTGCCTGTGGCGTCCTCATCTGCCACCTCAGGAACACCAGTGAACAGCAGGGCCTTCCGTCTTTGGTGCATCTCGATGCTGTCAACTGCCACCATGCAATCCGTGATTTGCTGCCTCAAGAGGCCTAAAATCCTCCAGACTAGCTCTCGAAAAGCCGCAAACTCACTAGAAAGCTTTTCTATTGTGGGTGGTTTAGGAGTGGTGCTAGCTGCTACATCCTGGAGTTGCTGCTGGAATTGCTCCATCTTATCGAAGAGAAGTGTCTCTATCTCCCTTTGCGTGCTCTGGATTTCGGATACTTTTGCCATTTTTGCGTTTGAATAACAGTGATCCTTTGTGTGAGTGCCAATGGAACTTGGTGATAGCTGGTGGCGGGTGGCAGGTAAAAGCTAAACTATTTAACACATGTAATTCTGATCACTAATATTATGTAAATTGAATTAAATATATACCCAAATGTTATTATAACTATTATAATTTAAATAAATTTGCACTCGAAAATATTTGCACTGTTGCTTTTTACACCTACCGCCCAAAAAAAGATTCGAGTTTTTGAAACAATGATAACTTGGCTTTTCATCGTCAAATTTAGCGGAGTTGGGTCGACAGTTCTCCAGTTTTCGAATCGATGAAAACTTGAGTTTTGAATCGATCATCGATTCAAAAACTCAGGTTTTCAAGTTTTCATCGAAAACTGGAGAACTGTTGGCCCAGCTCCGCTAAATTTGACCTACTGGCAACCCCTCCGGTGTTGCAGGTCTCAAGGCGACGAAGACTGTTTACCATCAGCTGGTTCCTACGCTTGTTGTCAAGCTTTTTTATGAGAAATGTCTTATAAATACTAAACGATGACCATGCACGGTGTGTCGCCGGTTCCGCATTCTCATCATCTTCATCGTTTAAATAGTCATCTAGTTGTTGTGTATTACCTAGTTATTAAGTAATTGTGTTATCATATTTTAAAAGACGTGCTGCAGAGAGTGTTTTGCCACTTTATCTCCTTAGAGTTGGCACCTTTTCCTTGCAAAGTGGTGTAAATGTAAATTCAAAAATATCTTGACGTGCAAAAATGTACACAACGTGCTTACTTGCAATAAATAAACTTGACTTTGACTTATACAGAATTACACTTTTTAAATGATGGCTGCAATGCTGTCGAAATATCGAGACATCAATAATAAATGTTTAACACGGTAATTCCCGTTTTATCTAATTAATATGTTATACAGAATTCTCTTGAAATGTTATTCGTATTCGCAAGAAAGCTTAAAAGTATGACTTTTTTCCAGTTTTCCAGCCAGTCTGAGATGAAAGAGTGTAGAATAAAGGCGGGGTCGGTAGGTGAAGGTCGGCGTAAATGAAAAACCGCTCGGTCTGTGCTATGAAATATTTTTCGTCTGATTTCTACTATGCGGGAATTAATCTGTATCTGCATTGTGTAAGCTGCATTCGCAATGGAGGATGACCTTGACTTTTGCGATATAAATATACACTAGAATGAATACGAAACACAATACGTAATACCATACAGTTTGTTTATTCGTATTTGACTATTTGTCATAATTGCCATGTGTGGTTGGAATCCTTGGCAAAATATTCGTCATATTTTTATGTACGTCACGTATTTGACAAATACGACAAACATCCAATAGCGAATACGAATAGCCAAGTGAAGTGGTACCAAAATAATTGAGGTACATACAAATAATACGAATATTTTGTTAAGAATACCAACCACACATTGCAATTATGACAAATACAATAACATTTTATTATACACCACAGACAAATATCCAAATAACATATAGAAGAAACATGTTATTGATACAAAGGGCGAGCTTATCTCAAAAGATATTTCTACCAGCAAACCCACGAAAGATCAGAGCAGTTTTAAAAGTGTTAGTCGTATAAAAGTATATTAAGGTAGATATCTGTCTAGGTATATTTCTTTCAACGAGTTTTTCTCGGCTTTTTGAGATATAATAACTTGTGCGTCATTTATCGATTGTACAGTGGAACACAGAGAAAGGTGTACAGGAGAGTTTTTAAAGTTGAGATTATCTCAAAAACTACTTGACCTATTACAAAAATTCTTTCACTGTTTGATAGGTAAAAGTTAAAACTATGTAACTGTAAAAGAATTATTGAATTCAGTCCAATAGTTTTTGAGAGAATCTCAACCTTATCGAGGCCCCCTGTATACTTATCTCTGTCTTCGACGTACTTAGAGACTGTGAAAGTTACCGTCGTGATTAATTGACCTTTGTTTTCTGAAATAAAGGGTGTCCAGCGGGAATTTTTCGATTTTGAAATTAAATAAAAAATAAACTTGATAACTTTAAATAATTAATGTATTTTTAAAAGGTAATAGGGGTTTGCGGATTTCACTTTTTAAAAATAATATCTTCCAAGTGACGTCCATTTCTCGCAATACACTCTTGCAAGCGAACCCTCACGTTGGCAAGTACGCGCGAACAAAGCGCCGCCGGGGCGATGGCAGCGACTTCACGCCGGATATTTTCTTGTAGGGCAGGTATGGTGCGGGGATTATTGCAATACACTTTCGACTTCAGGTAACCCCACAAGAAAAAATCACACGGCGTCAAATCCAGCGATCGAGGTGGCCAGGGTATGTCTCCGTACTTGCTTATTAATTTTCCAGGGAAAATTTCCTTTAACTTCAACATGGAGACCCTGGCAGTGTGTGGAGTTGCCCCATCTTGCTGAAAATGAGTCCTGTTGTTGCGTCCGTGAAACACTTCCAATTGCGGTACTAAAAACTCATCAATCATACGGCAGTATACCGAGGAATTGACTGTTTCTCCCTGATTGAAAAAATATGGATTTTTAATGATTTCTTGTCGCACCTGTGCCACACGTTCTGGCGTCGCTGCTGACGTGGACGGTCCTGATGGCGGCCTATTAACCATTGTTCCTTCTTGTCGGAATCTTTGTACCCACGACCAGATGAGCTGTGTGCTTGGACCGTCATTTAATCGTCGAATATCGAAGTGAGAACAGAAAGCGCGACGCGCTTGAATCAACGATTCACCACGCTTCAAATATTGTTCCACGGCAAATGCACGGTGCGCTCCTGACCAATGGCTCATGATTACTGACAAATCCGCAAAGATGACGCAACAAACGCTACCACTCCCGAGCCTGTAGCCCCGCCCATAAATTTTTTATTTCACTTCAAAATCGTAAAATTCCCGCTGGACACCCTTTATAAATCTCTTTATTATTTAACACCTCGCTTCTATCAGGAGTTCAGAATGGATAAAGCAGTAGTTTCAAACTTTCTTTTACCGATCCATCTCTACTCTCGATTTCTCCTACAGATACTCAGATTGTCAAAAGCAAGAGTGAGACACAAGATGCCCCGCAGCGGCGGAGTGAAGAGCACGGCGCAGTGCCTCGATATTCGTATTTTTATGAATTTTGACAGAGAAATAAAAATACGCCAACAAAAATCATTTTTTTTTAAACAAGCTCTCTTATAGCATACCTTAATAAGCTTACTTTAAGGTCGTCATTGTACGAAGTAACAAAGTATTATTGAAGTAATCCTGCTATAAGAGTTCATGGTAAGGGGGCTGATCTGAGTACAGATATCACACGAAGTAAGGGAAAAGTTTCTTTTGTTAAAAAAGGACAATAAACTTCTACAATACCGAACATGCCCTGAATTCCAGCCGTTCATTTCCCGAATAACAGCCGAATTTGTCGTTGTTTTCCTTCCAAGAGCCGAGACGTATTCTGCTAATTCATTGGACTAGTTTAATTAGGGATGTCTGTCTTGACCCTTGTCTTGGAATAAATTCGAAAGAATCAAGACGTATTGGTTGGTTGGTGATTAACAATGAAACGTGCTGCGGAAGTTTGTATAAAACTTAAAAGAATAAGACAAAATTTCTAAGACATATGAACTAACAGTTAAAAGACATTGCCACATTTCAATGGAGCTTTGACCTACAAAACTACGTGACCATTTAAGCTGTACCCTATCATTTTGTTGGGGACTTATTACAGGTTTCACATTGCATAATCATAGTCAGTATCATTTTCTACTACTCTCGCAACTCCTATAGAAGAATAACAAAAATAATGAATAAATCGCCTCGATTTCTTACTATTTTCTGAATTCTTAATTAAGCTGTTTTTTTCGACTCGCAACTTGTACATTATCGCAACTTTAATTTAGACCAATAATTTTAATAAAAAACGGAGATACCTACATTTATTCGTTATCTTGTACAACTTGCGGTTGATGGTGGGGCAGAATCTGGCATTGTCATTTTTCTCATAAATTTACAGATCAGGGTGCAATCAATTGATTTACAAGTAAATTATAATCATGATTGATTCAGCAATAAAGCGTAGTTATTACGGACTGGAGCCAAGAGAAATGTCTTTTTGGTAGGTAAAAACGTTTAATAAGTAAAATATGGATCGCGATTACTTTACTATCGCGTTTGAGTCGCAACTCGCATATAAAGGGAAGAATGCTCCCGGCGGGCGATGGGAGAAGCTTAAACTTCCATATAAAGTTTACGTAAAGCGATAAACCAAAATATGCTCGATGAAACCTGGATGGAACTCATAGTATGAATATTATGAACTCATAGTATGGATAATAGAAAAATAAGTTTTACTGACAAGCCTTTAAATTAAATAAGTCCTTAAAAATACCATATATTTGACGGCTACGACACAGTAAGGCAATCCCCACATACATCCTTATTTGTCCAATCATCTATCTATACTTCAATGAGGCCGCTTGACATTTTTACACGAAAATTTCAGCTTTGTAGTCTTGAAACAAACCAGAAGGCTGAATAAATTACGCAAAGTGGCGTCCGTCCGCTGTCTCATTAAGGGCGGGGGCGAGAATAATAATATGCTGTTTTGAACAACGTTTTCATTGGACAAATTAATTTATTGTTACACGTGGCCATAATGGAAGCAAGAATTTTTCGAAAATCTAAGTATTTATTTTTGATGGACAAAGTTACTAATATAGAGTTTGGAAGGCACAGACCACTTACCATAGACATGAAATCGGTACAAATGACAATGCCAGATTCTGCCCCACCATCAACCGCAACTTGTACAAGATAACGCATAAATGTAAAAATATCTCCGTTTTTTATTAAAATTTTTGGTTTAAAATAAAGTTTTGTACAAGTTGCGATTCGAAAAAACAGCTTAATTATGAAATTCAGAAAATAGTAAGAAATCGAAGCGAATTATTCATTGTTTTTGTTATTCTTCTATAGGAGTTGCGAGAGTAGTAGAAAATGATACTGATTATGATTATGCAATATGAAACCTGTAATAAGTACCAAACAAAATGCTAGGTACAGCTTAAATGGTCACGTAGTTTTGTAGGGCAAAGCTCCATTGAAAAGTGGCAATGTCTTTTGCAAGCGAAAAATTATGTCAAACGATGAACGCAATGGACGCAGCGGGGTGCCGTAAATCCATGTCGATATCTCTAGGTTACAGGTCAATAGGTTGCGGGCAGACACGGGCGCCTCCCTGTTACAGGTCTATGGGGTAAGTGGTCTGTGCTGGAAGGGGATGGGTAAGACTCAAGAATTGTTACTAGATATCAATCGCAGCACATGGAAGTTCATCGTCTTTGCCTATCGTTACGAGAAATTTACGTAAGCACTCGTACAGTCGAAGACAGAGATACGTATACAGGGGGACTCAATAATTTCAGTTGTTTTTTTTAAACTACTGGATAGAATTTAGTAATTCTTTTACAGTTACATAGTTTTATTTTTTTATTTACTTATAAACTCACGCCTGATTCCCGTAGGGGTAGGCAGAGATGATGGACTTCCATCTGCTGCGATCCTGGCACACAACCCTTGCCTCCTCCACATTCATCAATCTTTTCATGCATGCTCGTCGGTTTGTACATATAAACACAAAATGAAAATCACATAGTTTTAACTTTTATCTATCAAACAGTGAAATAATTCTTGCAATAGGTCAAGTAGTTTTTGAGAAAATCTCAACCTTAAAACTCTCCTATACACCTTTCTCTGTGTTCCACGGTACCTAGCTAAGTACATTTTATACGAGACCTTTGATGTTAAAATATTCATTTGTTACACTTTATCTTATAGTTTATCATCGTTCGTATGGTGAAACATTCTTCTTCTTCTTTGCCATGCCCCCTTCCCAGTTTATCTGGGGTCGGGCCTCCTCGTACTTCTGCGCCAGGACAACCTGTCCTGAGTTGTCGGCTGTGGGAGTTCTCGAGCCTCCATATCTCTCTCGATACTGGACCACCACGTAGCAGGTGGTCTGCCCCTTGGCTTAGTTGGTATGTTTAGTGCCTTCTTTACGGCGTAATTTTCATCCCTACGCTGATGCTTAGGCTTAGGCTGAGGCTTAGGTGGTATGGACACGTGATCGTGTCCATACCACCTAAGCCTGTTCTCCGAGAGCTTTTCTGCAATGGGCGCTACCTTGAATGAGCCTCTGACATATTTGTTGCCGACTTTATCCAGACGTGTAACCCCACCGGCCCATCTAAGCATCTAAGTTCGTATGGTGAAACATTAAAATCATTAAAAATTTATGTTATATTGTTTGAATATTTAATAGAGACGCGGTTTTGGATTTGATTGTGAATTTAGCCTTGCCAATGGCCACTATTTTATTCTTTACTTTCAAATTCATGGGAGCTATCGCGAACCCAACGACATGCGACGGAATTTTCACCGCATTCGCGGTCCATTGAACTTGCAGAAATCCAGATCATAAAATACGTTTTATTACTAGCTAAATCTCTACAAAAATTTACAGCGGCATAAATTGAACAGACTCGCGGGGAATCTTACGGGAATTTATAAAGACCGTGTTGGGAATAAATCCAAATTCCCTCATAATAACTTACCCGGGAACTCCCCCAATCCCCGCAGTACTACGCGGGGATTACCCGGACATTTTTAATGGCAGTCGTATTTCGTCGCACTGACGTGTACTATTGTGTTTTGGGCTCTATTCAACCGGAATATGAGTCAATAACAACGACAGTGACAAAATGTCGCCACGACCAGTAAAAGTGACTTAAAGCGACATCACATGTGGCTCAATTGAATGGAACTACTTAAGAATTTCATACAAATTCGTGCCCTCACAATTCGTAAACAATTTAAGGCTTCGTATGCGCGTATTTTCAATTTTTCTACGAAGGCTACGGCACTAACTACTAAACTTAAACGTCTGAAAAAAATATATAGCAATCTTGGGGTGTCTATTTAGAGACTGATGAATACCGATACACGATTGGACAAACTTCTCTCGATAGAAAAAAATCGCAAACATACCCCTTCCATGTCTTTGAAAATTATATCTAAACCGAAATAGTTATTCATACAAAATATATAGGTATCAAAATGTAGGGTACTATACACGAGAGCTTGTTTTAAAAAAACGTGATTTTTGTATGCGTTTTTTTTATTTCCCTGCCAAAATTCGTAAAAAATTCATAAAAATACGAATATTGAGGCACTGCGCCGCCGTAGGGGAGCGAGGGGCTTGTTGTAACATTTTTTAAAAACAATCATATATCTTGAGATATATTGGCTAAATTACCACTAACTAAACTTTGATCGGTACTCTAACCATTCTTTAATTAATTCTAATTGAAAAAATATCAAATCTATGTCTAATTTCTTCAGAATTAATTTTTTTATAAAAAGAGGGAAGTGTTACATCTTACCCCGTGCTTGGGGCTTGTTGTAACATCTATTGGGGCATGTAGTAACAACAATAAAAAACGAGAATGTGACACCTTCAATCATTTATTATCTTCACATTTAGCTTTGTCTTCAACATATCATTAGGTATTTAACAAAAATATTGAGGTACTTCTATAAAATGAATCATCTATCAAATAATCAACTGAAACATACTTTTTCTATGAGTAATCAACACTTGTTTTCTAAAACTTCAGCTGCAGCTAACTCGTATACCTCCTGGCTTTGTGTTCCCCGCTCTGTCTTTGTCTTATACAGTCTCATTAAAAAAAAAAAAATAAGGTATATTGCATTTTTAATCACATACATACAGCAATATGGGGGCAAGTTGTAACATGTTACAACATACCCCAAGATTTTGTTACAACTAGCCCCAAGGTATAATTTTTAATATTTATAACGATAACTATTAAATCAACTTAGTAATCTCGAAAACTGTTACACGACATCGTACATATATAAATTTACCATCAAATAAAACACGGAAAGCTCCAATTAGTCGATTATAATAAAGCCAATCGAAAGTTTACGAAAGCAAAATAATACATAACCTGGCGACAACGGAGGGCTTGCACACACCCACTCAATACGCCACCTGGCGGAACTCTGACTTTGATGACGTGGCGTGGCGCATTATAACGATAAGATTCAGTCAAAGAAATACTTTAATAAAGTTTAAATTCCTAGTGAAAAAGCCCTGTTACTACTTACCCCTGTTACATCTAGCCCCTTGCTCCCCTACTCTTCACTCCGCCCCTGCATCTTCGGCACCTTCTGTCTCACTCTTGCTTTTGACAACCATATAGCACCTTAATACACAGGTGTTACTTTACAGGATGATATTTTACATTAAACCTCTATTCATGCCACACCCTGTATTTTTTACTTAGTTCGATGTTGGATTCCAAGAGTTTTTATTGAATTATTCTTGTCGCTTAGACCTAATACCTACACTTTGAATATCGGCTTAGTGTATTTTATTAATGGACTCGACAGTTCGTCATTTGCCAATGTCATGTTACAGAAAATTCAATATAATATAATACTCTTCTATCTTCCTCCAGAGGAGTCGCATTAGCGTCTTCACCCTGGGTAGCCGCGTTTTCATGTTTTCATCCACAGGAGTCGCCGTAGCGTCATCACTCTGGACGAAGCAGCTCGACAGTCACGTTCACTCCCGAGCTTGTAGCGGGAACTCTTGATAAAAGCTTGAAACTTCAGATCTTGCTCAAATTATCCAATAAATTCACCATATTCGCGAACATTGTCTGATAACTTTACGTGATATTAAACACAAAATAGCCACTGTAGATTTATAACAAATATTATCAAATAATTTTGCAACCGTCGTTTTCCGCCATTTTCAAGAGAAACCCATCGGCTTAGTTACAATTAAAAGTATTTTTCTGACATTTTGCCCGAATAATAATTTCGTAACGGTATATTTTTGTTCACAAAAGTCCAAGCAAATTGTCCCTTCGAAATGTTAACGAGGAAACTCTGCCCTTTTAGGGTACAGTTCACAAAGGAAGAAAAATGTTGTCAAAAGTCATATAACGGTTGCCAGAGCAATTAAAAATTCTGAATTTATAATAAAAAATAATTTATATTTTAGAAGCAAGTTTAGTCGAGTTTAAATAAAATAATAATGAGAAGATCAAAAGAAATTTGCCACAAAATTTTCTATAAAATAGGTTACGCAGTTTTCAAAGTAGGCTATAAATTCTTACCATACAGAAAAAGACATTACCACATTTCAATGGAGCTTTGCCCCACCTATCATTTTGTTGGGGACTTATTACAGGTTTCATATTGCATAATCATACTCAGTATCATTTTCTACTACTCTCGCAATTCCTATAGAAGAATAACAAAAACAATGAATAAATCGCTTCGATTTCTTACTATTTTCTGAATTCTTAATTAGGCTGTATTTTTCGACTCGCTAGATGTACAAGACTTTGTTTTAAACCAATGATTTTTATAAAAACAGAGATATTTTTACATTTATTCGTTATTTTGTACAACTTGCGGTTGATGGTGGGGCAGATTCTGGCATTGTCATTTGACTTTGACTTTACACCCCTCTAAACAATATGATTCCATTTGATTATGCTAGTAGGTTAATGATACGCAATAAAAATGCAAAGCTACCCATTTCGCCAAAATTCCACAATCCCACAACCTACTGCTAAAGCCTGCTTGTGACATATCGCTGAAATATTACCACTTCAGTATGTTTAAAGTGTTTGAAGAAACCGTTTCCCGACATTCATCATACTCTTGGGGTATTTCTACGACAGTCTGCAGGTTTTCATGATACATTAGTTATTCTGATACCACTTATTTTTAGGGGTCCGTGCATCAAAAGGAAAAAGGAACCTTTATAGAATCACTTTGTTGTCCGTCTGTCTGTCAAGACCTATATCTCAGAAACGTGTGGACGGATCAAGTTGAAATTAATTTGAAGTACTCAGGTCTGCAACCTCATGCAACCGTGAAAAAATCAAAATTCTACGTCCACGCAATCAAAAGATATGGCCGTTTATGTCGCATTTTCCGGCAAATTTATGAAAATGCAAGACAACCAAAACCTATAGGGTACTTCCCGTTGACCTAGAATCATGTAATTTGGCAAGAAGCTAGGTCTTATAGCACAAGTAAAGGAAAGAATCCGAAAACAGTAAATTTCTAATTACATACCCCCCCCCCCCCCCCCCCCCCCCCAATTCTTATTACAAACTATAGCACATGATGATGATGATTAGGAGTATATCTATGACATAAAAATTTTACAATGGCAAAGATAAGTTAGTTTCTTAATCTAGTTTATCTTTTCGTTAGAGCAAAGTTACGGTTAAGTTGCGTTGCACGGAAGTCTCGGTCCGCGAGTCCGACTCGCATTTAGCTGGTTTATTTTTTATATTGGTAACCAAGTATTTTATAGTCTACCAAAGTCCGAATAAATGAGTATGAGTACGTTAATTTTCCTTCACATTTTGATCACGTTTAAGAACCCGAAAATACTTTTAAGTATACCGATTATTTCATGTATTCACATAATATATTAATGAGCCTTAACTGGCTCCATATTGTGGGCCTTGATAGGGAAAGTTCAAAGTCTCGCTTTACGCAGCTTAAGCGATCTCGTGGAATTAGATCCGGCGAGTGTTACAAGTGGAATTAACCCTTCCAAACAATGTTTACGTTGTAGCAAACGGTATTAAACAAAACACACATCTTATTTTATTTATTTATTTTATTAATGGACTCGACAGTTCGTCACTCGCCAATGTCATGTTACAGAAAACTCAATACACTCAATAGTCCTCTATCTTCCTCCAGGGGAGTCGCAGTGGCGTCTTCACCCTGTGTAGCCGCGTCTTCTTGTCTTCATCCAGAGGAGACGCCGTAGCGTCATCACTCTGGACGAAGCAGCTCGACAGTCACGTTCACTCCCGAGCTTGTAGCGGGAACTCTTGATAAAAGCTTGAAACCCCAGATCTTGCTCAAATTATCCAACAAATTCACCATACTGTCACTCGCGAACATTTTCTGATTAATTTAACGTGATATTAATCTCAAAATAACCACTGTAGACAATAAAACAAAAATTATCAAATAATTTTGCAACCGTCGTTTCCCGCCATTTTCAAGAGAACCACATCGTTATCAGAAAATCTTAAAAAAAAACCATTGATCTCCTATAAACAACTAGGTACACAAAGATCTTACTAAAACAATTTAAAAAAACGTCCAAATAAGGGTCCATTCATCATCATCAGTCTATTTATATTGCCCCACTGCTCGGGCACAGACCTTACCTTACATTGAGGGAGCTGGGGCCATGATCCACAACGCGGGCCCAGTGCGGATTGGCGGATTTCACATGTCTTTTGACCTTTCATACATTTCGTCCCGGTCAGCTGATCGATTTGTATGAGACATTAATTTATTTTTATTTTTTATTCGAAAAGTCGTAGAGCAAAAGTTGTTTAGATACTGATACCGAACACCCTTCCTTCGGCTTCATATACCCTTTACGTTACACCCTGTATAAGGTCCCTGTACACTCTGTTTCTGACTCTACATCTATATCTATACATATAATAAGACTGTAAAAAAGTTGTGTCTGTACATTGGATATTTTTTGCAAATAATAATTGTAATGTGTTTTAGGATCGATACTGATGCCAAAACACTAATTTTTAGAATTTTTGTCTGTTTGTCTGTGACTTTGTGCAAGTATCACGCCATAACTACTGAAGGGATTTTGATGGGAGTTTCACTAGGAGATAGCTGAAATATCCGGACAGCTCATAGGCTATAAACCATGGCGGTATGTGATGTGTAAACAAGGATCCAGAGAGGAAGATCTGCATCCTGATCTCCTCCATCCTCCTCCTCTACGCAAACGAAGTTGTAACTAAATGTTCCAGCTACAACAGTGGGTGGT